>OY812999.1:98346647-99057247 GCA_963681545.1 Germaria angustata | reverse complement strand
AGTGTGTTGTTGTGAATCTTCATTTAGCTCAAAATTATAAAATGGCACGAAAGCTTCACCAAACACTCCTGTGATATATTCACACAGTTGGTCCTATGGTTGCGCGAAAAAAATCGGGCTTCAATCGTGTGGGTTGATTTATCATATCAAAATATTCATATTAATTGTGATGAAGTTGCTGGATCTACAGGAGAAACACATATTTAGTAATATCACCTGGATACTTCTGCCGGACGGAGACAGAGACTTTTGCAAATCAGACTTTTGATATTAGTAAGCACATGACGAGTTGCACAATACTTTACCGTTGACAAAATTTGGAGAGAAATAAGAGGGGAAGACTTAGGTCGAAAAATTTCTTATATAAAACTTTGAGATTCAGCTCAAGAATATGGGAGGTACTTCCCAAATATTCTGACTAAAAAATAATGATCTAAGCTAGACTAAGTTGCCAAAATGTTATATTATTTTGTGTATATAATTTTTATGAAATATCAGGAAGGATATGGATCTTTCTTATATACACTTTTTCGCAAAGGTATGATGTAATAAAAACGAACTATCAAGAATATAAAATTTCCTTAAAGTTGGAAAAATGGTCTTATAGCCTATGTACGTGTACAGGTGCATTCCTTATTTATCATTTATCAATAAATGCTCATTTCGTTTTTACAGAAATTTGTCTGGAACTTTAAAAATATTACTTATACAATTTTTTTTCGTGTTTATGCACTTTTTTAACCGGATGAACCGAGTATATCAGTATGGCAGGATGTGGCTACTAATTTATTTATAGCCTTGAAATTTTATTTGTCGAATGAAAATTGATTTTTTAATTGAACTGGAATTGAAAATCAAAAATAGTTCGAATGCGTTTATTGATTTAATAAAAACCCTCATTTCTTGCCACAAAATCCGAAATTTAACTCATCTGGGGAAGAGATATGAAAAATTGCAGGAAAGTCTGAAATTCTAATTTTAAGTCAAGTTCTTTATAATTTAAAGCATCCGAACATCGAATGTTCTTATAAATAATATTTTTTTATTATGATAACACGATGTTACACGAATATTATAAAAATAAATATAATGCAGAGGTTCTATAGTTCTTGTCAGTCGTGATCCAAAGAGTTCTAAAATAATTATAACTTTTTTTAATCTCATTTTTTATGCACTAGGTTGGCTTGGCTTAAAAGACGTAAGTAAATAAAAATTTATGAAGAAGATGTGATTTAAAGCATGATATTAAGTAACTCCGATAAAGTCCTTTATATAGAGTTGAAAACTTAGTATAATTCCTGTATTTTTTTTATGATTTTGCAATACCATAGTGTTTTAGAAAGTTAATCTAAAACACTTTTCTTTTACAAAAATAAAAAGGTGTTTTTTTTAGCAACCAAGTTAATTTGTTGATGTAACCTCCATTAATTTCTTATAATTTTAATTATAAGCTAAATGATATAAAAATAAAAAAAAAATATCTAAAAAGAGAAGAAAGCCATAATTTTTTTTAAGTTGAAAGACTTAATAAAAAGAGGACTACCACGTGATCGAAAAAAACTATAATATATATTCTGGTTCTATGCAGATGAAAAACAATAGTTGATATATTTTTTTTCATTCACTTCTGTATCATTGAGTTTCTTTTCTCAAAAAAAAAAATTAATTTTGACTAAAATAATGGCTTCAATATTAAACAGAAATAAAAAGTTGAACGACTTTGAACAATTTATAAAACTGCAGTGATAAAAATCACAGTATTGATATTTATATTTATTTATTTATATCAAAAGCATTTCATATAAAGAAGTTTCAATGAGAACGTTTAAATCATTTTGCTAACGAAATACCAGCCAAGAAAACTTTTGTTGTGTATTTGCGGCACAAAAGAAAGCAATTCATCTATTTATATTTTTTATAAATTGAAATTTTTTTACTTATTCATGAATATACACAGTCACTTAAAATTTTTTTTGTTCCTTCATATTTTTCGATTAAGTTTTATTTTCTTTTCAAGTGTAGAGCAAAATAAGAAAAAAATTGGCATTTCCTGTGTGGAGCTTGTTTTTATTATTTGCAAACATATTTGAATATGTGTAAGCTTGTTTTATATGGGCTTCTTATAATATATAATGTTTTTGGCTTCTAGCTAAAAATTTTATTTGATGTCACACAGTGAAACGACATTGAAGAAATCGGTAATATATTTGGCATTTTTCAACTTTTAATATGACGTGATGGATAAAAATGTTGGTTAGTCGTAGAGACTCTAAGAGAATTATACATGAAATTTTATTTTTTATTCTTGTATATTTCAATATATGTATGTATTGCTGTACATAACTTTACTTTACTTTTCCTTATTTTATGCAAGTTTTTTTAATGAATGTTGAATACTTTTGTATTTTTTGTTTGAAAATTACGTAAAACGTTTAATGTTATTGAACTGGGCTGATGTACGTCTTTATATATTTTGCTGAAATATAGAGAGAAAATTTAATTTTACCACATGGAAAATTCCACCACGTAAAATGCGATAATAATGTAATAATTTTTTCGTTTTCGTGCATAACCAATAAAAAGAAAACATTATGATGTTTCCATTAATTCCAAATTATCAATTAGAGCTGTGATTTAAGTTTTCAGGAAATTAAGAAAACTGTTTGCATCTTGAAATCTATGCGTAAGGTAAAGTTTTTCAAATAAATTTTTATTAAGCAAATGTGCTTCTATAATGTGTTTTCAAATGTTAGTCGAGTTCATGTGGTAAACAGCGTATCGTAGTATAATGCAAAATTATTTTCATATTAAAGACAATAATAAAATGATAATATTATTAATTTATTATTATGATTATTTATTTATTATTCTAATGATATTATTTATTTATTAAAATAAGAGTTTATTTAATTACCAGATATTTTAATTAATGATTAGTATATTGCCACATAAACGTTGCCATTCGATTGATAGTGTGGAAAAATATTCAAATTAAATTTAAAAAATAATTTCTTGATATTGATTGATTGATTATTTTGGGATATTCCCCCCAACAAAAAGTATTGTTTGTTGTGGCTTTTCATATGTAGAAATTTCATAAAAAATAAAATATATTCACGTTGAGTATAATTGTTTTTTGTGTTGTTTGTATAAAAGTTTTCTTATGTATTTTGTAATATTTATATACGATAGAGAATTCTCGTATTGTGTTTTGATTTATTTGACATAAGCACATAAGTTTGAATGTTTTCAAACTGCTTAAAGTTCACTGACGACTTGGTTTAGCAACCAAGGAAATATCGGCATATGAACAGCAAAACCCACGACAAACAATATATTTTAATAAATAATTTCTTAAATTAAAGAGACCTGATACCTAAAAATTATATTTTTTTATTTGATCAAAAGTGCCGGAAGAAAAATTAAATATATCAGCATATTTTATTTATTTAAAATTTTTTTAGTTATATATTGTTACTACAAAATTTCCAATCTGATCTCAATCTGAAGAGTAGTTACAAATAGTGGCGCTATTTTACTCAAGGAGATATAAGATAATTACATATTAATTTATTTAGGAATCACTTTCCTGACCCTATCCTATTGGTCGTACCCTTTCATAAAAAAATATGCCAAAATCATTCTCCAAATAATGAAATAAAATTAAAAAAAATATATATACGAGCAAATATATCTCGAACAGTCTCTTCTTAATTTGAAATTAGTTGTAAAAAATAGTTTATTGTGATTCCAATGACTTATTAAGAAACAAGTTTATATCTTAGTTACATTAAGTTACTTTATTTATTTTTTTATTTACAGCTACATTATATTTACAGCTCTCATTTCAAAAATAAGTGACTAGGTTTATAAAAAATTATAAGTAAAAACATTGGAATTTAAATAATTTAAAAGCTTTCCTTTAATAATATTAACATCATGCGATAAGTCAATGACATTACAAAATTTATTAAAATCCGAAAAAAATCTACGGAATGGATCGAATCCATTTTACCTTGAAATAATTTTGAAAATAATACAATGTTAGATGCAATCCTTCGGCTTTTTGATGTAGGGAGATTTATGAGTGCCACAAGAATACGATATGGCGGCAGATTCACAGCTGGATTCCATTAAAGACATCGAAGACAAAATATAAGGAATTGTTTCTTGTGTCTTCTTACTTACTAGAAAAGTGCAAGAGTTCGTTGACCAATTGATCAATTTATAATTAAAAAAAATTGTACCCCTTTACAATATTGCATGCGTTTTCTTAACAAGCTTCTTTTTATTAGACAGCACTAAGTCTCTTTTTCAAGGGCTTTTAAGGGGAAAAATATTAAAGTTAAAAAAACCCATTAAGAATTGATATTAATGTCTGAGCAGTAGAACATATTTTCCTCTATATCACGCCACTGTGTGCCGTTTCTATTTTGTGGTTTGTTTGTTTGTTTTTATTGTTATTTTTAAGTCACAGCTAAGTAATTTTTTATTGAGTTTATATATACATACATATATACGTATGATAACTTTCAGTTTGTGTGTGTAAATGTGTTCGATGCCTGTTTAGTGTTCTTAAGAATATGATTTCTCTTGTACAACGTTCATGTCTAGTTGGAATTGTGTGCGCTAAAATAAAAAATAAATATTATGATGGTGTGTGTGTGTGCGATTTCAAATCATTATTTACACACAAGTGTTATTTCTTAATATCATAAATAAAGTGAGTAAATTTTTTATGGTTCAAAACGCATGACTTGGTGTGCAGACGACACATTTACTTACATATTCCATTACATACTCTTTGTAAATGTTTGTATGGGCATTTCTGTTTTTTTTTGGCTTATAGTGCGAGGAGTTAATGTTATTCTTACACTCTATTTGTTTAGTTTTTTAGAAGTTTTCTTTTTTGCCGGAAAAATGAATTTTCTTTTACCAACATTTGTTTTTAATGTTAAGTGGGATGAGGAAGCAAAGAGTTCTTAAGAGAGTTTTTTTCTCCATATGGTTAAGAGAATTTTCTTTAAAAAGCTTAACAATTGTTTATATGTACTACAGAATAACTAAATAACAGTTTACAGTTAAATGTATGTAGTTAGACTGTTACTTAACATTAAGTACGATATGTTTTTAATAATGAACTTTATCACTTTGGAATTTCTACCCAATTAATTGTTTATACAATTACTGCGGTATTCATAAAAATTATTGTATGTTTATAAAGGGCTTATTTGACAAATTTCTATGGGATATTTGTCAGATAAACCTTTAATAAACATACAATATTTTTTATGAATAAGGGCGTTTAAGTTTAAACAATTTATTATTTGTTATGGCCTTAGCTGTTAATATATTCACATTTAATTTCTTATTTGGTAATTCGTTTGAAAAAAAAACGAATATCAAACCAATCCGCAGTATTGTTCATACAAATTTCAAACGTTTCTTTTCGAAAAATGTGAAAAAAGACACCAAACATATCATTGGCCACAAGGAGTCTACAGCAGAAATCTTGAGAGACATAGCTCAATATGTTGCGAAAGTTCTCATTAATACAGAAAAGAATAACATTAATAAGAAATCATTGACTGCAATGATACTATGGGTTGATAACAAAATAAAGAAAAAAATAAATCACTGAATAATATTGTCGCTTTGTTCGTTAAAAAACTATAACTGACCTGCATTAACTAGAGCATCGTTGACCTTAGTTTTTTCACTCATAGTTTTCTTTACTTGCTCTTAATACTACAAAAAAATTAAAGAGGAAATGATGGAGAGAGAAATATGATGTTGTAATTATATACCATATTGTAAGAGCATATTTAACAGAGAATAAGAAATATATAAGTATGTCTGTATAATATTTCTGCAAAAAATATAAATATTCTCTTAAAAAGTTGTAACAAGGAAAATTAGAATACTCTCTTTTATCTGAATATGTCTGTTAATTCCTGTAGAGACATGAAATATTGTGTATTAAATTTCATTAACTTGTGAATAGTATTAGCAAAAATTACTCTTGTTAGGATATCTAAAGCTCTAAGGTATATGATACAGTATTTTGTACCAAGCATGAGCGTTGATTTCATTATTCAATTACTTAGGAAATTTAATACAGTAGCTGATTCCCGATATTCTCAAAAGTAAAAAAATCTTTCTTTGGAAGACTTAATGTAATCAAATGCGAAAAAAATTATATTCACACAGTTTGAGTCGTAGTCAATAATAAAACAATAACGCAGTCCTTAAATGCATAATACAAAAAATCATCTGTGTTTTTCGTTTTGATATTTATTATATTATATACTTTTATTTAACATTAAAATTTTTTAATTTTTAAATTTACACATATACGAGTATTTGAGTATTTTCATATTAAATTAAAAGTAGCTGTCAAAACATTCGGGGCGGCCACTACCGCTGAAAAATTTTGTGATCGCTTGTCTTTAAATTATTTTGGAGGACATAAACAAATTAGTAGATGATAATATACAGAGACAAATAACAATAACAATTAATTTTTTTGGCCAAATGGCGGTCTTATTGAGTTGATTTCATTTGCTGATTATATAATTCAGATTTTTTTAAATTAGATTTTATTTATAACAAACGGTAATTTTTTGCAACTTTTTTTTGGCAACACTGTTTTTGGCAGTTCAGCAGTTTTCTTGTAACATATTACTGTTAAACATGTTCAGGTTTTAGATTGAGGAAGTGCATCAGTTAAGAAAATGCATCGTCAACTTTTTTATCGGAAAATTGTATTCAGCGACAAAGCTCATTTCCGGTTAAATGGAAAAACCATAAATGCCGTGATTAGCACAAAATGCTTTAGTGTAAATTATGGGTCGGTTTCATTATTGCATCCTACTTTTTCAAAGACAACGAAGGCAAGAAGGTTGCTGTGAGTGGCGAACGCTACGATGATTAAATTTTTTTTGCCCAAAATAGAAGAGCTGGACTTGGCTGACATGTGGTTTCAATAAGACGATGTGCCACATGCCACACAACACGCGAAACAAGTGCCCAATTGAGAGCAGAGTTTCAGTTATTTTCACGTTTGGGGCCGGTTAATTGGCCATCTAGATCATGCAATTATCGCCTTTAGACTATTTTTTGTGAGGGTATGTTAAGGCTTATATCTATAGGGACAAGCCGGCAACGGTTGACGCACTGGCCGATATTGAAGAATTTATTCGTGAGATATCGGCCGATATATTGGAGAGAGTTTGCCAAAATTGGAACCAGCGTATGAAAAATTTGAGGTGTAGCCGCGGTCATGAAATCCTCTTTAAACATTGAATTATATAGATTGTTCTATCGACTCAAATAAAGATTTCGAACATTTCTATAAATTTTCTGTTTTTTTAAATTAATTCACAGCTTTTAAAAAAATCACCCTTTAATTTGAAAACGTAGGAAATTAAAATAGTATATGTATATCATATTTATTTAGAATACTACAAATACCTAAGACTTTAAATGAATATAATGACAAAATATTAGCAAAAAAATTTAACCCTAAAAGCCAATGAATCAAATATGCTTGTGGTAAATATGTGAAAACAACTCCACACATGTGGTTGCTATTATATGACATACAAAACGTAAATCTAGAAGATATGATCCTTTTTTGTACACCACCCATTCAGAGTAAGATCTATGAATTAAATACATATTTTAACGGCACATCATTAAGATTTGTGGATTTATACACTTTAGTGATGGATCAATCAATCGATCAATCGATATTATTTCTTCTTATTTTCCTCTCTAAGTATACTTAGAGATCATAAATTAAACAGTTTTAATTTGTGTTCAAAGTTTAAATATGGTATTTTTTAAAATAGTAATTTATATTCACAGTGATTAGTTTTTGATAAAGCAAAACTATTAATTTTGTGAAATGATTCTAACGACCTAAGATATTTATAGCCATGTAATTTTTAAATACGCGTCATTCGTAGGGACAGTTTTATCTGCTGATTTCTATATACATTAACATTTTGTATACATCATCATATAATGGGTATCAAAACAAAGGATCTGCTGATAAGTATAGGAAAAACAAAATTACAGTTCTCTTATTCCAATAAAGTGGAAGACTTAAGACGATTAACCTAAAAGTTTTTGCCACAATATTGTAAAATATTAAACTGCATTCAATAAAAATAAATTATGACGAAAGTCTCAAAATTGTAAACCAATTGTTTATTATTCTTCATGTTGAAGGATATGTCAAGTGGACAGTGCAGATTAGCTACTGGAATAAGAAAAATAGTCTACCTTTTTCTAATACAATATATATATATATATATATATATATATATATATATATATATATATATATATATATATATATATATATATATATATATTTTTTATTTTTTATCTTAAATAAGTGAATTTAAAATAATTTAAAATCACACAATTTTAGGTGTTTGTTGTTATCAAACAATTTAACGGGCATATTACGTATGATAAATATTAATTCAATAATATTACTCATACGTTCACACAACGAAACAAAGCACTTGATGTGCTTCCTGAATTGCAATTATGGTCACGAATAGAGTTTGCGCGATTTTTGTTGTATTTATTTGTTTATTTACTTCAATACAAATTATTTGATATTTATGTTAATTTCATATTATATATATATCTATATATATATATATATATATATATATATATATATATATATATATGGTATATTTATATTTAATTTTCACTAAGCTGAATTTTAATGTTCTCATCTTCATCCAGACACACTCACAAATATATACATTTATGCGCTTTTGGTTGTTTACGCATATTTTGGGTCAATTAATAGTTCAAATAAATTGCTGTAAAAGTAGAGAAAACACTAAATGTTTGGTGTCGAGCTCGTAGAGTAAAAATTAAAGATTTCATGGCGAGGTGCACTATTTTGAAGATATCTAAGATGAAAACTATAAATGAAGCACAGTCCTTATGATACGCTTGATCATACAATAATAAAAATATTTCCAATTGGTTCAGGTACGTCTTACTTTAAAACTAAACGTTATTAATAAATTCGGTTAAAAATAAATAAGTTAAAGTTTTATATCCTACAATGAAATACACTACACACACTTCATTATCCTATAAAAAAATCGTTAAAATATTATACACAAATGAATTGTTAAAAAATATTAGAAATATGATTTCAGTTTTATTTTTATTTGTTCTATACATTTTTGTAGCTTCTCACGTCAAATTTGGCTTGTAATTATATTGAGCATTACTTTAGTAATGATAATATAATGATACAAAATCATGAAATAAAATGATCAAGGTAAAACGTTTAAACATTGTTTTATTAGCAATATTTTCATTGTCTTAATTATGAATTGTTTAAATTAACACAAAATTAAGTTGATAGTCATTTATCAATCATAATTTTTTTGGGTGAAGAAAAAGCCCCTTGACCAAAAATCAAATTTGGTTTATTAAATTTATTGAAATAAATATATTTATATAAAGTTAGATGTACATACATGTTTATAATTACATTAAACTTATATAATATTTGTTTTAAAATCTTATCTAATTTTATACATTATAAAAATCGAATTCTATCACCTTTTGGTTTACATATTTTTTTTGTTGAGTTTAAGGTATAATTCTTTTTTATATTCATAAAAATTGGATTTTTGAAGTTATGATATTCTTGCCATAAATGCTTAACATATGAAAGTAAAATCTAAATATTTTCCAAAGTTTTTTCGTGAATTTCTCTTTTCAATTCAAAACTACGGGTATGGATGTTTGCCACATCATGCATATTTTTATATAACACATGCTTTTGCTTGTGTGCTTTTTGCTGGTGCATTTATTGTGCATCCATTTGTAGAGAATAATCATGTTTTGTGTGTGAGTATAAATGTATTTTAGAGCCAACAGTTTAATGCTTTCATGCATCACTACCTTTTAACAGCTGACATCTTTTCTCCATGTTTTAAACACATACATATACAAACACACACACAGACACAACACAAAGAGACTCATTTATACAATTTTATTCCTTTATTTTTATTTTTATAGCTGATGTTTAGATGTTGCAATTTCACATCTTTTTATGCAATTGTTATGGCAAATGTTACCAGAGAAAAAGGGTAAACATTGTGTGTTGAAATAGTTTTAAGGAATAAAAAATATAGGCCCGTATTTATACATGGCAGTCGGCTTAATCATAACGAACATATATTATGTGGCTTAACATAATCTATAAATAAATTTTTATATATACAACACTTCAAACTTTCTTAATACTGATATGTTCATATGAAATCATAGCATCGAGTGCTTTGAAATAGATATTAAAGAGTCCCATTTCTATTTTAGCAATTAAATTTGTGGGATATTTTTCAAAAAGTTGTAACATTTGTTGATCAGCTTTTTGAAAATCCACTTATTGCATTTTTTCCAAAACTTAAGTTGGTTTAAAAGTTACTTGCTGCTTTTTTGATGGACTTGCGCTAAATAAAGAATACTTATAGGATTTTTGTTTCTAAAGACAGTTTTAAAATATTGATCTCTATTAGTTTATATTTTACTCTCGGAGAACATAAATAAAAAGTTTTGAAAAATTGTCCGTGAATTGTAGGGTTACATTATAATCATTATTTCGGGCAACCACTTAGTCTGTCCGATTTCCAAATGAATTTCTGTGAAACCAAATCGCAAGATAAATCTACAAATAAAAAAATGTTCTTTTTTAAATTGGTCGATAAATAGCGGAGTTATGCAATAATAAATATATCGAGCTGAGCGGAGTGCCCATATAAATTTCAGCACGTAAACCATTTCAGGAAATTATGTAATTCAACTTGCAAATGATAAGGCTGTTCGTATACAAACAAAACAAAAAAGAAATTAACATTTTTTTGAAGTCAGTTAAAAAGGCGTTAAGTGTTCTTAAAAAAGCTGCCAGGTTATTGAAAAAAAGCAAGCATTCTTTTGCAGAAGTTAAACTTTTCAAATTAAAGCGATAAATTTATTTGCCTTATAATTTAATCTAAAATATATTATATACTTATTTTCAGAAACTAAAATGCCATAAATTGCCCTTTATTCTCTTCGAAAGGAATAGAAAAGGTAATGCTGTTAATTTCCTGACAATTGTTTTCGGACTCACAATATATATATATAATCCGACGGGTAAAGAGATGGACCTACAGGCAGATAGATATAATGAAATAAAGGGCACTATGCAGATAGATACACAGATACACAACAAACTAATTGGAGGAGAGTAAAAACAAAGACAGACAGGCTTAAAAACAAAGAAAAATTGTTGTAGCCCAAACACAAATATTTTCACTTTTGCTTGATAAAAATAAGAAGTCACAAATTTAAGAAATTTTAATAATTTACCTAGAAATTTATATTGCAGGTACAAAATATTCTGCAGTTACACTAATACAATTATTAAATTGGCTTTTCTTTTCCCTAAATGCCCTGAGGCAAAAAAAAAAAAATAAAATACTAGAAAAAGCATGAAAGGAAATCTAAAGAATACAAAAACTGCAAAAATAGTTAAAACAATTTGTGTGAATTGTTTCTATTTGCTGCAAATGTTTATTGTATACAACAGCAATCATGTGCTAAGGCAACGACACTAGTTCACATAAAATTTTAGGATCATCAAAGCAAAATAGATGTACAAATATTGCAAATTCGTACCGCAAAATACCTGTGAACAAAAAATAACAGATAAAAATAAAGCAAAGAAAATATATGCCATAAAAATTTTAAGAGCAAATGGTGTTGAAGATTATCACCTTACACTCTTAAAACTGATTTAACAATTCGATTTTTATTGCAAAATTTTATTGTGAGCAATTAGTATTTTAATGTTTTGCCGATACTTTAATGAATCAGCAACTTTCGACAATTTAAAATTTTTGCGATTTCATTCACATTAGCGCCTGTACACAATTTGTTATTTCTCTTATTATATATTTTATTCTGAAAAAATAAGAAGCAGCTAGACAAGAAGAAACGACCAGTCCTGTAATTTATTTAGTGACACTCTGACGGTAAATTTTTCTGCCACAATAGTGCTTTCTAGACAATACTCTTCAGTACTAACCTCCAAGATTATGTTCTTATTCGTCTGTTAGAGTCTAAGGGAAGGAACACAAAAAATCTAGCTGGACTAGCACAATTTTTGCAATAAAAAATCTTTGATTTAGAGGAAAGTATATGGGGAAATTTTTAACAAATAATGTTTTTATGATAATACACTTTTCACAATACTCCCTGTGATTTAAGGATAATCAATTTTCTCTTAAATTATATATGTTAAATGGGAAATTCGTTGACGGTAACTCCCAGAAATATAGTTCCTGCCCTAGCTCTACAATTCTTGGCCATAGTACTCGACATAGTTTACTGAATTCGTTAATTTATAACGGAATAATACTTTTTTTGATCTTAGTCACAACATCATAATTAGCGTTAGTGCATATATTTTTGGACAGTATGTTAAGCTTTTGCATGAAGAAAGAATATAAGAAGCATATATTTCTATATATATATATATATATATATATATATATATATATATAGCATTAATTTTATTCTGAAACTACTTCTTTTTACAATAAATTTTATATCGAAAGTTCTTACTGTAACAACTTCAATATAAAATGGCTTAGTAATGTTTTTTAAATGTTTAATGTATTTCTGTAATTTTTAATTTGTTTTTTATAGTAATTTTAAATAAACACGCCATTGTTTTGTAGCATAACAACTACCTATTCATTTATTCATGCTTCCATTTCCGTTATATGTTTGCAGTTGTACAAATACACATACACAGAAAACAAACACAGAAGCAAAAACAACTCTACGTACATGATTACAATTTTCTAAGTTTTTTTTTTCAAATTGCATTTGGTAACTTTTAGCAATTACGTACTCAAACGTAAAATGTTACCACTTGTATAATTTGCTTCAATTGCAAATACTTACTGTGGAAAAGGAAAAGAGAAAACTTCTTTGTTTTATATAAGCATTTTATAATTTCTGCTTTATATTCCAGCATTTTTATTAAAATACATATATAATACATATGTAATGGATCAGGGATATTCTCTGCCGACCTTCATCTCTTAGTTTACCTGAGATCTCCAGCATATTCCAAGTTGAGATATATGGAAAAAATAGGAGCCCTTCTTGGAGGCCTGTTAAGTCGATATTTTTGTGGATAGTGTGGCCCTCTTAATTCAAAGGTGGTTAAATCAAAGTGAGTTCGGTAGTGCATTAAATCTCTCGTTCAGAGAATGAAGGCATGCAGGGCAAATACATGGCTGATAAATATGCAAGAGAAGGCTTGAATTTGGACATAAAGTAACTGGGAAACAATATTTTAATTCCTTTAGTTTAGCTGTCAAATAGATTTAAGAAGCAAGAACTGAAACGGACGAAACCACGGGGTACACAGTCACTACTTCTAGGAAACGATAGCGTGAAACACATCCTTCAAAGAGGTTCGTTTGCACTTTTGATCCTTAGTATTATAGGGTAGTATGATTACTGTTTTATGCAAGTGCGCCTAGAATTTTTCTGTTATAGTCATTGTAGAAGCTGCTTTAACGCAAATGAGAAATATTCGGTTCAACATTCCTATGCGGTTGTCCAGCCCTACAAAAGCGTTGGATTTATTGGAGCGCGAACTATCGTAAAGAAGTGTTACTGACTGGTTTAGCAGGCCTTGTGATACCAAACTCCCGGTTGGTACTTAGGAGTTTGGATTATGGAACTTCGTATTAGTGTAGTTTGTCCTCTGGGTATTAGAGTGACCCTAATGGCCTCTTTATTTCGGCCTGTCCTACCATCGTTATTTATTTAAGCTTAACCTAAATCTACTCCTTGTAGATATAGAACTATTTTTTGTTAATAAAAAAACTAAAACATAAAAATCTACTTATCTCAACATATTGAAGACCATTTGCAATTCAGTCAGTAAACTTCAAACAAATTCATCTAAGACAATCCCATATAAAAGTCATTGCAGATAAACTTAGACCACAATACGTTTGAATTAATTTTAATGCTTTTTTATAACATTTCGCAAGATATTTTATTGGTTTGAGGAAAAATTTCATTTCTAGTTGTTGATGTCATTAGAATATTTGTTCGCCACTGTTTATGTAGCTTCATTGTCGTAAGCATGTGTAAGTGTGTAAGTATGTGTATGGAAGAAGGTTTAATTCTTTTGTTAAATTGCATGAGTATAGAAAACAACTGAAACAACAACAATAATATTAACAAGCACTTGTATTCTATTCACTTTTCGTTTTTGTTTAGTTTATCTATATAATATTAAAGCACACGAAAAGGAAATTAGTGTTTTGAATAGCGGAAACAAAATGTTTGGGGCGTTTTAATTTTGCCTTTACGTGCACATGTTTAAATGTGGGTGTCTATAATAAGTATACATTAGCAAATGAATAGATAAATGAAGAAATTGTGCTACTAAATGTAGTTACACAAATGGCCACTGCAGTTAAAGTAGATGTTAAATTTAATTTTAAGTATTAAGTTCAATAAAACAAATTGAAATAATTTTTCTGAGAATATAAAAATGTAGCTAAAAAAAATCACAAACTTTTAAAAGCATAAAACATAAAAACGTGAACATTACAATTAAATGCTCGGGTGTATAAATAAAAAAATGAAGAGACCGAAACTATATTAATAAAGATGTGCTTATGGTCTTTCAACTGACTGACCCTAAGCATTATGAACCGTTTTTTTTTCGTAGTAAAATTAAATAAAAGTATTCATTACTTCTATGTGTGGAAAGCGTATGAATGATGTTTATTAGTTGTATGTATTAAATATAACTAATATGCAACTGTGTTATGTATTTCAAGACAACTTAAAATTGAGCTTTATGCCTCATTCTTAGAAGTTACGCTCAGGCAATTAATGTCTACAACTTACTTAAGGTGTTATTTCTTTGTGAAGGGGATAGGGCAGAGAGAGAGAGAGAGAGAGAGAGAGAGATAGGGAGAGCTTAATTTCTATTTCTTACAGCTCTACTACTCGCATTGTTTATAATTATTATTTTTTATAGCAGAGTTGCAGCGTCTCTGGTGTTAAGTAGATGAAGTCTCTTAAGTTGCATGTGTAGCCATTTTATAACTTGTTTTACTTCGCCGAGGATTCTGCTAACAATACCGACGAATAAGGGCGCTTTGATGTAGTAAAAATTAGCGTAGAAGGGTATCCAATCACTGTTACTGTTAAGTGACCAGTATTATTCCTTCATTACTTAAACAGTCCAACAACAGATAACACAACTCCACACTAAATAAATCAGAAAAGCTCATTGTGTTAATTTTATTAATTTTTAATGACTCGTCTTGCACGGGGATCGAACCCAGCCATAAATTTCTTTGTAGTCATTGCGCTATCTAAATCAGCCAACCGCACCATCAATTCTAATTTTTCCAGCTTACGAGTGTAGGTAAAATTTAATATTTATCTAATATATTTTTGAATATAAAATGCTAAGTGGTAGTCAATTGTGTGAAATTTCGTTCGAATTTTTTTTTATAATTTAGAAAAATTTATTTAGGATTTAAATGCATAATGTCATTATCACCCACAAGAGATATAATTTAAATAATAAATATAATTATGTGTAATTGAAAGTCAAAATCTTTACAAGAATGTACAGTGCAGTTCGACTATATACGAAGTTGGCTATAACCGAAATCTATACTGATACTTTTCTTCCAATAAGGAAAAGGTAAGCAAGACGGAAATAGATTTTATTATGCAACCTATTGTATATCTTTTTAGAGAACTGACTAATTCTTAATTATTTTCATCACCTTATCAATGAAATAAGTGTCTTACAAATTGGAAAACAAGGGAAAGAAGCGGAAAAATTCACTACCATTTTTGTTTTGGGCACTTTTAAAAGGATTCGTTATTAGCAAAAAATCATTATAAGCGAAAGTTTGTTATAATCATAAAACTTTGTATGAAATATCTGCAAAATGTTAGTTTGGACCAGAGAAGTTTTATGTTATAGCAGCACATATAATTGGGGGTACGCTTTGAATGTGCCTTAAAAGCTATGAAACTATTTTGTTTTATATATGTATGTAAGGTACCATGAACTTAAAATGTTGATATCACTAAGTGATTTGCTAAGAATGCTCTTGATGCACCAAGATTGCAAAGTGTGAAACTTCACAGTGGTGCGTATCAAAGAGCTGAGAAAAATTTCATACAGACTTTGCTTTTAACAGGAAATATTAAGTTGATTTTCCAATTTGTTTTACAGAATTTTCCACCTACTTTTAAGGCACTGTGATTTCATGAGTTGATATGATCCAGAGCTAAAACCTCCAAGTGGCAAGAGTTCACTCTTTATGTTGGTTGTTCTGGAGTATAAAGAACATAAAGCTTACACCTATTTGGGGAAAATAACACATTATTCCATATTGTCTATAAAAGTATCTTAGCTTAATAAAGCACTAGCCAATTCTTAATGTTTTATGTACTCTTTGGATGGAGACAAAACATTGGGGAGGTGCTATTATATATATTATAGTTTTTATTTACTTTTTTAATAAAACACTTATACAGTTTTATTAAGTTACCAAAAATTTATTTTAGATTTAGTCACCTATATAAGCAAAATTTTATTGTATAATTTATTAAATATTTTCACACCAAATTCAATTTATTCGATAACGTTTGATATAAACAACCAACTGCATATGTATCGGTATAGAAATTTCTATTGATATAAATTAGAAAAATAAATTTTATTTATATGTACATGTTTGTTTTTAAAACAATTTATTAGTAAGTGGAAAACTTATTTCATTTATTTATACAAAGTTTTTTTTTGGAATACTTTCTAGATATTTTATTCACATCAAAAAGTAGTCATAGCAATTAGAAAACAAGCACAAGAGCTCTTAATCTAAATTAATTGGTAGTTATAGGTAAATATAAAATAATTGATTATAGAAATGAAATAATTTTTATAAATATTTATACCACTGAAGAAGCAAAAACTTGCTCGGAGAATGTGTATTTCTTGAAGTATAGAAAAATATTAAAACAATTTATAGCATAAATCGTTGGCATCTTATATAATTACACGTTTCTAGGAAGACAAAGTAAACTTAAATTTTGTTTGAATCACTTAAATACATAATTATTTTGTCGGTGTATGTATAAAGTCCACTGTTTCACTTAGTGACTCCTCATGTCTTGTAACGAATACCGCATCTTTGTTTGCTGTTACAGATACTCAATATATAGCTCATTTTGAGATAGTAAAATTGATATTTATTCTAAAAAGTCAATAATTTTATTTCCAACATTACTATTTATAATTCCTTTTGGAAATGTTCCTAATATTCAAGATGATACATAAAATAATAACCTTATATAAATATGTCGGGTCATTTTCCAGTTATAGAAGTAAAAATTTTTCACTGGCTTAATTGTCATTTTAAAAGTTTTAATTGGCATGTTTACTTTAGTTTGCATTTATACTTTTACTTTTATACAGAATTTTACTCCCATATGGAGTATATAGGAACAATATGTAACTTAAATCTGCTCATTTATTATATCTGGTGACTTTAAAAAATTTTCAAAACTTGTTTTATCAAGCCATGTAAGTCCTCTGACTAATAATTCTGCTTCCACTTACCATCGCCATGCAATGCCTGAGAATCCTTTGTTTCCACTCGTCGCATTAAAAGTTATTTTTGTCTATGTTGCTGCTGTTCTGTGGCTAAGTATATCAAAAAATCTTCATATCCTTTGCTGTATGTCGGCATGTACTGGAATCGCATTACAGCTTTACAGCAGTTCCAAGTTACTGTTGCATTATGGCAAATACGTTATGAGTATAGCTCTTATGAATTTATTAAGGAAAACCTGAAGCTTTTTCGACATTGTGTAGGTTATCTTCCAAGTTTTGCTGTGGTACAGTAGTATCGACCTTGACATACGCATACGCATACGCAAGCCGTGCTTTATTTATGCTATTAGTTAAATCATCATCTATATTATCATGATGCTATCCAGGTAGAGGGAATCTGTCTACATCCCCAATGATGTATTCGATAACTTCATGACTTTTGTCTTACTGAGATTTACTTTCCATATCATAACTATGTTAGACTATCACATCTATATAAAGTTTCATTAATGCCATTTTTCTTTTCCTCTTTAGACTTTTATTCAATTACAATAATTTGCGGACAATCAGTAAAATCTATAAAAAGTATTTAATCAATACTCGTATAATGCTTATTACTGGCAGTAGTCTGCCCGTAATAAACAATAAGCACTGAAAGAAAACCTCCATAAAGTGCAAATTTATTTCTCTATGTGTATATAAAAAGCACTTTGTCCATAAATTGAAGTGGAAATATTTAATAAACAAACACAAACACTACACAATACACCAAAAGGACTTTAGAAATCCATTTTATTATAAACTTACATGAATTCTATGAAAGTAGCATAAAAAAAGATTCAAGTACAAACATAGTTTTATGTAAAAAATTTTTGTTTTTGCTTGTAAAAATAACGAATTAAACGATCACAATGTAAAAACTATCACTTTTATAACTACGTTTATATATTTGTTTATTTATTTCACTCTTAAGGATACTTTAATTTTAAATGTAAACAGTATAATATATAATATTAGGCAATTTAAGTCATGTGGTTTGTAATATGCCTTTTTCTTCTTAATATGAGTTTTCCTTTCATTTCGTATATTTGTATGTGCCTGTACGTATTTTTCAAGTTAATAAACTGTTGGAAGTTTTGGTTTTAGTTTTCTTAATTCAGTAATTAGTCAGCGTCCCTTCTTTGTGTTATATTAATGCAGTCTAAATAAACTTTTATTTGAGCACGTGGATTCGTATTTTGCAAAGTTTTTTCTAGCAGTTTCACAATAATAGTAAAGTATGTTTCCGATTAGTTATATCCTCTTTATATATATCTGAAAAAATGTATAGGTATTCACTGAAGTAATAAAGAGTTGAACTAATACCAAGACAATAAGAATTTTCTTTACAAGAATTTGTGTCTTGCAACTAGTGATAATTTAGCGGAGAGAGTTCAGTGAAAACAGAACATTTCAGATGTATTTATTATATCAAAAACTTAAACCAGTAATCTTATGTCATTCAGTAAGTCGTCAATCATTAAAATTGAGTTCTACATAATATCTGTAGCGTATGTGTATTTGTGCAAACAACTGTAAATAAATTCAATGTTATTTCGCATCTTCTTATGTCTTTTTAATCGATCAATCTTAATAGTTGTCCTTTATTTTTAATTTAACAATAATATTTCTAAGCATCAGCGGAAGTCGCCAAGTTCATTGAACGCATTGTAAATAATGGAATTCTGCCGACTGTGATGTGTTTTAGTATAAAATTTTGGAAAATTGTAAATAAAAATTATAGTTTTTTAAGGTTTCAAAATTATAAGATTTTTTTTTGTTAATTTTGAAAAAACGGTTAGTTTATGACCCTCTGCAACGGCAAAAAAAAAACTTTGCAAACATGATTTCTTTATATTTAAATATACATATTTTTTCTTTACAATCTACAACATACCAGTACATATATAACTACACTGTCTCAATTCACATACTCGTACTGGTTTATCCTTCATTGCTCTGAGATTATTTCTTCTTGTCCTTACACGTTTAATTACAATATACGTGTATTACAGAAGGTGTACCGGATATCCGCTACTGATTAGCAGCAATTAAAGAAAAGTTTTTACTCCACATACTTCTGGTTTATTAGAAAAAAGGAAGAAGGATATTAACAATTGAAAGTATGCATCATTTAAAAATGAAGGAACCAATAAAAAACTAAATGGAATTAAGTAGATTATATAGAAACAATATAAAATATTTAATGATATAAATTTTAAGAGAGAAACGGTTGTAAAAAATTTAATGTTGCTGGAATAAATTGCCCTTATACATACATATGAGGCCCTATGCTCCTTATAGGATCGATGGGAACATATATATATATATATATATATATATATATATATATATATATATATATATATATATATATATATATATATATATATATACATACAGATTTACTTAAAAAACAAGAACATACATGTATGAATATTATAAGTGATCCTAAGGAAAAAAAATTAGGCAATTTCTTTTGTAGTGGCTTATGATGGATTAATTTTTTTTTAGAAAATTCATCAATAACTTTGCTTTTCGATAGAACAGCTGTTTATGTCCTTACTTTCCTCTACAAAAGTTTCTCATAGAAATTTCAAGAATAACTGTACTTTCACTATAGAAAATTTATCAATGATTTTAGTTTTCAACGGAATAGCTATTCTATAGCTATACTTTTCTACCGATATTTTTTCTATAGGAACATTACAAATAACTTAACTTTTACTATAGAAAATTGATCAATGATTTAAATTTTCAACGAAAAAGTTGTTGATGGTTTTACTTTTTTATAGAAAAGTTATAAAAAATTTTGTGTTCTATAGAAAAGTTGTCGATAATTTGACATCTTATACTCGAACAATGGTTGTCGATAGCGTTATTCTTCTATGATAAAGACCTTAACGCTATAGAGAAACTATCGTTGGTCTTTTTTCTATAGTAAAGATATAAAAAAAATTTTTTCTATGAGAAAGCTATCGAAAACATAACTTTCCTAATTTTCTTTCTCTGTTGAATTAATGTTAATGACATGTTTTCTAATTAAGACATTACGATGGCTGAAGTCTCTAGAAAATTATCTACGAATATACTTTAGTATGTAATGGTTATCGATTATTTGATTTCGCCATAGAATTTTCCCATAACAATTTGACGATAGACTTGTATAAGGAATTAGTTATTCATAGTTTACCAATCTTTTTGTAATGCCGACTAATTCGGAACGCATATATTTCGTCACATCATATTAAACAGAAGGAGCTAATGCTGTTTTATGACTAAATGGCCTGGAACCTTTTAAAAATATGGGAATATTTTATGTAACTAATAACATATATTTTTTCCTCTCATCAATATTGGCATAAAGTAATAATTCAATTTTTTTCACATTTTAATTAGTAATAGAGTTAGCCGGCAATTTTCAGGGAATTCAGAAGATAATATACCAACAGAATTGAAGATTTGGTTTTATTTATACCGAATATTCACTTCAACATAAATTTACATATTATAATATTGACAAGAAATAAAAATCACGAGTTAATTGTAGCAAAAGTTTTTGTATACAAATCATTGCGCTGTCATGCCACCTCAAAGTCAACTTCTAATAATATTTAGTTACAAAATGGCGAAGATTATAGAGCGGATCCTTATAGTTAATGACTTTAACAAGAACATTAAAATTTACATTAAGGTTACCAATTTTCGAATAAATTTTGGAGGTAGCGGCAATAATTACTTTGATCCTATTTACCGTCTTATACTTGTATATATAAGCACCTGCATTCACTTGACTGCATATTACTCACACTTCAAATTTACATCAAATATGTCATAGTAGTTATAAACAAGTTGGTTTATCCTTTAGTGCACTCTAATTGACTGTGATTAACATATGATTTTAAAAGCCTGTTATTGATATCAAAACTTTAGAGCCACATGACATATGAATAATTGTTTCATTTTAATTTCGACATATCACACATATAATAGTTTTACCGAAAAAATCTGCTTCCTGTAAACAATTTATGGAGTAATAATTTCTGTATATAAATAAATTTTTGTGAGAAATTCAATTCATTAAAAATTTACTTATAAAAATATTCATATATGTCTAATTGATACCAACTTATTAATTAAATAAAAAAACATATTTTTGCTGGCCTTAAAATATTTTATGTTAATTTAATTATCTCTGCCATTTAATAATTTTTCTTGTATGCTTTTTTATAATACATTTCGCAATAATAAATTACATTCAAATATTTTTTAATTTTTTTTTTGCGCTCTCGTTGTTTTATATTTAAATATTCACAAGCTCCGTGATTGATAAAGATACTTTGTGCATTGTAGTAATTACACGGATATTAATATTGATTAATTATTGTTAAGGACACCAATACATATGTTTTAAAGGACATCAACATTTAATTAATAAATAAACGAAAAAGACTGGAGTAAGTAAAAAAGGATCCGAAACAAAATATAAAATTTATCTTATTTTTAGAAGGTTGGTAAAAATTTGGACATAGTCAAAGTCATAGTCAATGTAAAGTCGTGGTGTCGTCATTGTCTAGTCATGGCCTTGCCATAGTCTTGTCATAGTCTAATTATAGTCTACTCATTTTCTCTCCATAGTCTATTCATAGTATCGTCATTGCCTAGACATAATCTAGTCATAGTCCTACCATAGGCTAGTCATAGTCTTAGTCAATGTCTAGTCATAGTCTAAATATTGTATCGTCTTAGTCTACAGAGAGTCTATTCATAGGCTAGTCATACTTTAATCAATGTCTACTAGCAGTAGTCTCTAGTGATCTATCATACTACAACTTTCGAACTGTAAGTCCCTTATTACTTCATGTCATAAAATTCTGAAAAAAGAAAATATTAAATTTTCACAATTAAAACTATATTTAACAAACTGAATGTATGTGCTCGTACATGTAATTGCTAGTCCGGTATATTTACAGAATTAAATTGGAATAATGGATAATGGCAGTTTCCTGCACATTCATATAATAACATGGGTAAATTAATAACAGCGAAGTAATTATTTTTGATACTTTTTAATTTGTTGCCCAAAGACATCGAATTAAAATAAAATTATACTATTAATCAAAAATGAATTGGAGGGAAAAGTGGCTATAAACTCAAACAAACTGATTTTAATGAAAGCCTTAATGAATATTATTATTTTATTATTATGAAAAAACTTTTCAATGTAAAATATTCTTAAACTTTGAAAGTTATTTGATATTTTATATATTAAAAATTTTAATACACAGTAGTGATACAGAAGTTTTGTTTGTACTTCCTGTCATTTATTGAACTTATTTTTAATACTTTCAAAAGTTCAATATGTTTAATAATTGTTCTTTTAAGATATTTAAGAGATATATACGTGTTGATGCACAAATCTATAATGACTATTGAAAATCACGTATTAATCTCTACTCTTATTCATTTGGCAATAACTTTCACTGGCAATACGTGATTTCTTGGTTAAAAGATTTTGCCTCAGTAAACTTCAGTAAAGTTGAAAGGGATTAAAAAAATCCAGTTGTAAGTAAAAGCGTGTTAAGTTCAATTAATTTTATATGAAGTTTTTTAATACATTCTAAGGCATCAATTAAATATATTTTTTATCTGGATGGGAATAAGTTTGTAATATATTGGCCTTTTTTAGTGTAGCTTTCCTAACGTTTTTCAATATTTATTTCTCGTCAACTCTAATACTCATGCTTTTGCTAATAAGTTAAAAAAAGTTGAACTGTTATCAAGAATGGTACAGTTTCATCAGCTAAAATATTAATTCATATTTGAAAGATTGTCTTTATATAACACTTGTAAATAATACTGGTATGTAAATGATGACTTTTAACTCATTCATTCCTCTTTTCACTCAATAAAATACCTTTAAATTTTATTTAAGCCTGGCACGTTTTGAAAACTTGTTTGCCTTTTTTAAATCTTTTTTTTAAATTTTTGCAGAGTTTGCAAAGTTCTGTCGGGCCAAATAAATGTATCTAAGTCGAAAAAGAATAACAATGGAAACTATTAAAAATATACTGATAAATGGTGCTGTTGGCTGAAGTAAGTAGCGCGTGTACTACAGAGCAATTTATGACTGAGAGCATAGACTTGAATCCAGTTTTGAGTTTTTCTGATTTACTTAGAGTGACGGTGTGTTAATTGTTATTGGACTGTTTAAGTGATGAAGGCATAACACTGGTCATTTCACAGTAACAACGATTGGAAGCTCTCTACGTTAATGTACTACACTACACTACATCACGGCGCCCTCCTTCGTCGGTAATGTTAGCAGAATCGTAGACAAAGCAAAACAATTATTAAGATGGATACACATACAGCTTAAGAGACTTAATGCGTCTACCTAACAACAGAGACCTGCAACTCTGCTATAAAGAAATAATAAACAAAGCGCAATAGTTAAGTTGTAAAACAGGAATTAAGTTCTCTCTCTGTGTGTTTTAATTTCACCGCCTGTCCCCTCTACCCTGTCTTTCAATCCCTTTTACAAAGGAGTGACAACTTTATTTAGTGGTAGGCATTAATTGCCTTAAAAAAGTGTTGAATACTAAGTTATCATTAGATTGACATAAAAAAGAAAGCCAAATTAGTGCGAATTTTACTTATTTAAATAAGATAGGTAAAAATTAAGAGTTGCGTTTAAGGTACTACACATCTGGGTAGACCTTCAAGACATCTCATTACCTTATGATATCTGCCCTAGTTCAGTTTTACGAAAAAAAAACAATGAAAGATAATGGCTTTTCCACCAGCATTTTTTTACGCTTGTAAAATATTATATTCAAACAACACATGATTTTTGTTGAAAGTTTTCTTATTTTATCATTTCCTTTAATGCAAAATTTCTCCATACTGAAAATAGATCCAAATTAAAATCAAAAAAGGTAAGATGACCCCAAAATAATAGAAAAAATCACCTGAAATTATTGTTATTGTCTTGAATAGAAAATTTTGCTGCTTGAAGAAAGAGATCCCCTATGAAAATGGCCCAACACTGAAATATTAAAAATGGCCTTACCGCAAGCTTCCCAAACCCGATCAACTACAAACTCAAAAGTCAAGTAAAAAAAACACCTTATTACTCGCTAGAGTAATAAGAGTCTTCTAACAGTTTTAACTATTATAAATTTTTTAAGATTCTGCAATAATAATAAATAATAATATTTTTTTCTTTTCTATTACACCTTTACATTACTTATCTCTGATATAATCATTTGAGCATAACATTTTCCATAAGTCGTTTATATTTCATTTTCAGAACAAAATCTTTATAAATCCAATGCTACGAACATTCACTCCAAACTATGTTGGTATGATTACTATCCATAAATTAAAAATGCACATAACGTATATGTCAGCAAGGAAAAATGCAATTATTGCCAATATCCTGGAATGACTTATTGTGTAAAATTATATATCGAGATACATTCTTTTGATTTCCTTTGTATTTATTACACTTCATTTTAATTAAACAATTTGTATGAAAAGGAGTTGATAATAAAGAAAACTATAATGTAATTTTTTGATATCTTCAAATTATGGTTCTTATATTTGGATTGTAAAAGATCGTGTTATAAGAATAAAAGTAAGCAGCGTTAGGGTAACAATTACAATAATGCTCGAAACACGTTATTTTATTTTTGTAAAATAAGTTGGACTATTAAAACACATGTGTTATAAGTAAAGGAAACAGCAACAAAAGACACACATACATAACGAGAAAACTTAGATGCTTAAAAGTCAGAACAAACATACACACCAACATACAAGTCGTGACATATTGATTCATTTAGAAAGCGAAATATAATGTCCTGCAGTAGCGATGGCACCTTGTAAAGTTAATATACCTTAAACAGAAGGAACTTCTGATTTGCTTTTTCTCTGAAATCTCTGACAATGAATACAATCTAACTTTCAAGTTGAAAATATGTTATAAAATCCACATTTGGAATTTTTTTTTAGTATTTGATATCATATCAAATATTTGTTCTAAAACATTTTAATTATTTTATTTTTGATATTTTATTGTTGGTCGTTGGTTTAGCTGAGTAAATGCCTATATTTCATTGGCCCTAACCAAATCATCACTACCCTTTAGCCAAATCATGACTGAAAAGCATTAAAGCTCGTATACTTATACCAATGACTACAAATACTATATGAGAATCCAAACAGAACTCAATCATATTTTTCTATTTGTAATCAATAATACATATAAGTATAATAGCTTTAGAAAGCTTTTATACAAACACAATACAACAAACAGTTGTAATCGAAACATCATACATAAGCCTTAAAGAATTGAACATAATAGAAGAATGTTAGTTTTTGAGAGAATTACATTTGAGAAAGATACAAATTATAGATAGCTTAGAACATTAACATCATCTATAAACGCCAAATCCCTTTATGGGAAGTAGAATGACAGAACAACCTACACACGGATATTAAGTCTAAAGAAAATAAAGAAACCGTAAGTGGTAAAAAACATATGCTGCATAGTGCTTTATTGCGTTTTAAACAAGATTAACTAAATATGTTTATTTATTTAAGACAAAGGGAGTATATTAGGCATTATCATACACAGACCTGTATAAAATTTCAAGAAATACTTTTCCTACCGGGTGCTGAATAAAGCAATTGTCTAGATACTTAAACCCAAGATCTTGCAAATCTGGGAAGTTTTTAAAGCAACTCCTCTAGTAACCATTCAGGGGTAAACTAGGATATTTCGTGTTACACCCGATAGTACATAGTCTTGTAATGATACTAAACAGAATTGTATGTGGCTTAAATTCATATCCTGTAATGGTAACAAACAAGATTTCAAGCGGACTTATAAGGTTACAGATCGTTGTTTTATTTCTTCTTGTAGGGTCTGGAAAATAGATCCAGTGCTGCATTCTTCGTATCTCCATTTGATAGTTCAGTCAACAGAATTAAAATATGAGATATTTTTATGCATATTTTGCAACTAATTTATCAATAATTTTTTTTAATTTTATATAGTTTTACATCAGACTAGGCACGATATAGTTGAAACAGAAGCAGAGACTGAATGCATGCAAGTAAATACATTGTCTTCAACAAGTTGTAATTAAGAACCTTAAATCGGTATCATATCGATGAAAGCATTGATTCCTAATATGAATTTTTCGATTCACTTATGGTATAAATCTCAGCCTTGAGCCAGATCGACGTAAATTCTTCAGTGAGGCCAAAAGCTTCACCGACCCAAAACTAGTGTTCAAATAATGCTTATAATTGTCTTTAAAAACTGCAAGAATGTCACCACGAAACAAACTATTTCAAGTTGTACTTATCTGGTACCAGCATTAAGAAGAGTTTGTCAAACTTCATGACAGGAGCTATGCTAAGTTTATTCACAAGATGGCAGCCTATACCAGTAATGAAAGATATGTACTCCTTTTTGTAGCACTCTCTTCTATATAACATTATCACGACAGCTTAAGGACCATAATTATATGTAGGTAATTAGATTTTTCAAAGTTTCTGGACATGTTTGAGCCGACATTAATTCTTCGTAGGATTGTGTGCTGTAACACCGCTGGCAAAAATCCCGACAGGAGAAAAGTGGATGAGCTCTTTTGATTTAGAAATTAATGAAAAATTTTTATTCAGGACTGGGTACAAATTTGTCAAAACAAACCTTTTCAACATACATAAAAATGCAAAGTGATATTTCTTTAACATATAATCATCCTGTTTGGGCATATTATAGAGTTTATTTAAAATTTTTTTTGCGTACAATATTTTTAGTTAAAAACATAGTATAAAAAAATTCTTATACACGTAATCGTACATAAGTGTATATGTACATACTTTTATATAAGAATGTAACCGTGCAACTCAGCGATTACTTTATGTTACCTTGGAGACACCATTAATAACAAATGGCTTAAAATGCATTTCTTTTCTCTTAAAATAAAAAAAATATAAAAAGTAAAAAGTAATATTTTACAAACTGAAAAAATAAAACTCCTTTCAGTGCTTGATATGTTTTTTAGGCAGGGAGCAGCAAGGAATAATAAAATACTTCGACACAAAACAATATTTTTAATAGAATTTCAAAGGAAATAAATAAAGGTTTCGCTTAAAAAAATTATAAATAAAAAAAACTTTAGGAAGTCTTAAGAAAGAAAGAAACAAATTATTGCGAAGACCATGCGAATAAAAGCATTTTTTAGTTGAGTTGAAATTCAAGAAAAGCAAAGCAGCAAGAAACATCTTTTACAGCGAAAAGAAATTTCATTATTATTTAGGCATTTTTTTTAAATAAAGAAATAATTTAGTTGTTTAATGTGGAAATTTATTTTCAGTTTAATATTTTTAAGAAGAGTTATACTTAATACGCTTATACATTCATATCGTGGTCTCACCGCGAGTAATGCTTTCAATTCTAATTTTTTCTCCTTCATCGAAATTGATAGTTTATGATTACCAAATGCTTTTATTTCTAAAAATAAAACAAACACTTCCATATAATTTCGATAATATTATTTTGGCTGTGCCAAATTTGAAAACAGAGGTGGGCATACTTCATCATCATGGCCTCTGTAGACATTGTTGCGGTTATGTTTTAATTTTTATATTCTATCTGACACC
Source organism: Germaria angustata (assembly GCA_963681545.1). NCBI lineage: Eukaryota > Metazoa > Arthropoda > Insecta > Diptera > Tachinidae > Germaria > Germaria angustata. Next base: position 99,028,806 of record OY812999.1, on the reverse strand, counting down.
ATAGTCTTGAGCTGTTTATATATAGAAAATAATCTGCATTGAGTAAGTTGGTTTATACTTCATGTTCGATGCTTTGTTATTTCGACCAAATATGCTTTTGTCATCTGTATTCTGGACGACGCAAATATCAGAGAATCATCAGCATTTATTCTATAATAAGCACATTAGGAAGCGTTAAAAAGTACTATTGCAAACATCTGGAAAAACTATATTGCTTGCCTGAGGCATGCATAATATGACGCGATTGGATAATCTCAATCGTTAGTAAATAAATCAATGATTGCATCATTGAATGCCCTAAATAAATTATTTAAAATAAACACTCAGTATAAGCCCAAGCCACAGCGTTCATGTACAAATATTTCAAATTGTTTTTTTAAAGTTAAAATCATGGCTTAAGCTTAAGTGTTTCGGTTTTTTTTAAGTTAAAATCATCTCTTAAACCATTTTTGCTTTAGTAAAATATTTCCTAAGTTTTTTTGTTGTCTTAAATCAAAACTGAATCTAATGTTTAGGACTTGGATTGGGAAAATTTTTAATACGAAATTATAATGAATAAAAAGTTTGCTGTCTTTGTACGTACTGCGATGAAATTCGTTCTGTTGTTTAAAGTCAACGAAATCATAAATATATAAATTTTTTCTTTAAATTAAAAGGTGATTACCATTTTTTTGTAATATTAATATCAAAATACGTATGTATAAGTATTTTGTTACCAGAATTATAAGCAGATTTCAGTCGAGTCAAAGTTGGTCATTTTCTAATTTTTAAAAACCGTGCAAGATGAAAACTGTACAATGAGTAATGCGTAAAACAGGGGATATGTGTATCTTTTCACACATCATATTATTCATATATTTTTTTTAATAAAGGCTTAGAGTTCTTGAAGGAAACCATGTTATTCGGTTACTAATCTCGATTCTGCACACACACACTTAAGGAATATTTCAATAATTAAAAATTATTCCCAAATTAATTATTTTTATATCAACTATTGTGAGAGAGCGCATGAAATCCTTAATTGTAAATATGTACATGGCAGTGACTAGTAAATTATATTTATCCATTTCATTTCATAAGAACTATTGCTGCCATACAAGATATTTCGTGTTAAATAAGTTTTATGCTGTTTAAATTTTTTTTTATTATAAGATTATGCAAAATATCGCTGCATTTACTTGGCTTCGTAATAGATTTTGCATAAAATATTAGGCAACAAAGAATCTTCTAATAACATGAAAAGCTGTAATGAATGCATATGTAAGTAAAACTAATATACATTACATAATAGAATTTGTGTTAAAAAATGGACTTTTTACACATTAATAAATGAAAGTAAGAACTAGATTTGATTTACGACGATGCAGTAAGAGATCAACTCAATTATTTAACATTAATGTTCAAAGGTCATTTTAAAAAATAATAGAAATAAATTGAAGCCAATTTAATCTTGCTTAAGTAAACAATATAGATAGTAATATTTATCTTTTAAAGTGCACCGTGGTAAATTTTGGAAATGGAGCATTAGATCAGTTTTAAAAGTGTATTGCAACTTATTTCTAAACAAATCCTTCTAATATCATAACTGTGAAGGATTGTATGCTTGAATGTTTTTAATCAAATACTCCAAAGTGACTTAATGGAATTAAGTTCATGGAAAGTTTATAACTTGGACTAACAAATAGACTTCACTTTATAATCGTAGGGAACTTTGTTTGATCACTGAAGATTTCATGCCTTAATTATAGTATTCTTCAGCCACGCATAGTCGGTTGAATTGATATAAATGGAATTTGGTATATTTACAGCCTGTTTTAATATTGTATACCCTTTATTAATGGCAAAGGGCATGTTTTGAACATTTATGGACTAATGCTATAATTCTTCTAATTAGAAATCAGGCACAAACGCCTTAATAGCATTGAATAAAATTTGTTAATTTATTGTCTATATTACCAATTATGGTCTATATTTTATTATGGTAGAGATTTTGGCGTAACCAGTTATGGACTATTGTTTTAATTTTTATATTTGGATGTAACCTTTAAGTGGTTGAACGAACTCGAATTGAATGGAACTCAGTATAGGGAAAGCTTACAGCCGGTATTAATATAAAATGTAATCTTTATCCTGATGAAGGACTTAGTTTTATCACTTATAGACTAATACAGACATTCGAATATTTAAAAATCATGTGTAAACAACTGCATTGGTTTTAATAAAAGTTGGCATACAGACTGGTTATATCCATTATTGACTTATAGGGAACTTTTATCATGGTAAAAGACTTGATTTGAACATTTATTTATTTAATTAATTTATTTATACTTATATTCTGTAAGCTTCTGCAACAAAAATTAAGTTTTAACATAGCAGAAATATACATGTAGATAAAATTAATATGAGTGTATACAACATATGAAATGAGTAGAGATAATTATGTATGTATAAAATTGGATCAGTAGTCCAAGTTATTTTTATAGATATATATTATATTAAAGGCTGGAACACAATGTGCAGCTGAGGCTGAAGTTGAGGCAATAGCTGAAGTTGTAGCTGAAGCGGAGTTTGGAGTACGAACACAATGATGAGGCGTGAGTTCATTGTTGCCAATTGTACTTAATCAAAATTTTATGTACAAGTGTATTGAATTTGTATGAACGATAAACATTATTGGCATCTCTGGATATAATAATATGTAACAACAATCTGTTAACTGTCAATGTTAACATAATAAACAAAATTAATTTAAGTTTTTCGTGTATTTGTTCAAAAATAAAAATATTGTTTTGTGGAAAAATAAAAATATTCTGTAAAAAAAAATGTAAACGAACATAATATGTTAAAGAAGCGCTGTTAATTTGAGGCGCTGTAAAAAGTTAAAATGTTCGAACTTTGCGCCTCAGGCTTTGCCTCAGCTTCAGCCTCAGATTCACATTGTGCTCGCATACATTTGAGGCAATGTATTTTACTTTTAACAGAGAGAAGTATACTTCTCGCCTCACGCCTCAGCTGCACATTGTGTTCCAGCCTTTACTTGAAATAATACATATTTAAAAAGATGATAATAAATATAAATATGAACAATATAGCTTCAAGTGTCACTTGGATATTATAAGGTCAAGAGTAATATTGGAGAATTTTCTGTGAAAAAAGTAAAACGTTGCTAATATTCTTTATAGATGGTGGGATAGTATTCCAGAGACGTATGATAGGTACATAGAACTGCCAATTATATACAAGTGTGTGATATCTTGGAGGTATTATTGTTTTGTTTCTTTCTGATCGGGTGAAATTAAGCCTTTTGTATCGATCCTCGGATTGCCGTGTAGTTACTATTTTATGCAACAATTGTAAAGTTTTTGTATTAAGTAGGTTATCGAACTGAACTCCATAAATTTGCTTAGAATAATAGTTGATAGGGTTATTGTTACCATAAGATATAAGTGCGAATGAATATCGTGTTATGTTGTTAAATGTAAGGTTTAGTCATAATTTACTGCTTGTGTTACTATTTGAAAAGAGTTCGTAGGCATATAGTAATTTTGGAACTAAGTACGTTCGAAGCATCGAGAAAGTTTTCCCACAGGCGACTGATATGTGGCTTGACCACGTTACTGTGTCATTACAATCAGATTTTTGCTTTTCGTACAATTTCGATATCCAGGTTGTCAATGTAGATCTTTGGCATTTCTGTTATCCCCTATAGCCGTTTGTGAATTAAAATGGACTGTGACTTTCCTGGATTAATGCTAAGACCGTTTATGGATGCCCATGTCGAGATTCTTACCAAATCTTCATTGAGATTTTTCGAAAATCGGTTTTTTACTGTTTATATTTAGCTGAACGTCATCCACATACATTCTGATGCTGCAGTGCATCAACTGACTGGGTAAATCATTGGCATAGATAGATAAGAGGAGAGGCCCCAAAAGGAAGGAAATTTGACGCTCCTGAATTAACTTTTACATACAGCTCTTTGCCACTGCTTATACTTGCTTCCATGCTATCCACCTGTGTGCACCTGCATTCAGCAGGTGCATACAGCCAACACATACTATACGCTTAAATATAGGCTTTTTCGTATAGTCCATAAGCCACGGTTTATTTTTGAAATGATCTGATCTTGCTTCAATTTCGCATTACAATTTCTTTTATTGACTTTTTGGAAACGTATGTTTTACAAATTATATTTTTTTTTGACAGTAGAGTCATGCGTAGACTATCAATTAATCGACATAATTAATATTAAAATTTTGCCTAATTTGATTAATTTTTCCAACTTTATTATTTATTTGAGATACAATATTTAAAAAAAATGCTAAACATTTATAAATTTTATCAAGTGACATTATTTATATCGAAAGTTTTATCTTCATTACAATTAAACCATTCATAACATCTTCATTATACACACTGCAGTTTTAATTAAAAAAAAAGTTGTACAACAATTTTTCAAAAATCACTAGTAGTTGCTTTAACATCATCATTATTTGCAACAGCAATGCTATCAACAGCATCATCGTTTAAACATGAAAACAAGCAATAAACTTGTTTTCTAATTAATTTTAAAATAGAATTTCTATATTTTTTCGACGTGTGAAAGAAAACGTTCAAATGAGTTTGCAAAATTATTTCCACTTAAAAAACGAGAGTAAATAATAAGTGATGATGAGAAATACGAGAAAAAAGGAAGCTAAAAAGATTAGAGAAATTATTAAAAGTACCGGCCATATAGCACATAAAAATATGGTGGAAGTATGACCATAAACTTCTAATGGATCACTATATTATTCAATTGTTGCATGAAGAAGGAAAGCGATAATTAACTTCCTTTTCTATTAACAAAGCGATTGATTAAAATTAATTAAAATCAGTTGCCTTTAAACCTGATTGGCCTTAATTGGTTTGTATAATTGACATGCGAAATCATAATAGAATTTTAGAATAAGTTTAACGCTAGTAGAGTAATCGTTTGAAAGCAATTAGAAAATACATAGAGCATGATCCAGTGGTAGTGATAAATTGAATAATTCATAGTGATTTTATCATATAATTGTGGTATTTAAAACTCTTATTTTTATGCCTGCTGGCAGATTTGTTCATCAGCTTAAAAAAAGGAATTTATGGTTTCCATTTTGCAAAAAAAATACAATTTTCAATTATTTCTATTAAATATACATTGTAAATTTCATCTTGGGCTTCAGTTATATTTTAATGCAGTACAAACTTTCCTATACTTTGGAGGTTTTTAATTGATAGTCCTTATAAAAAATATTTATTATTGAGGTTTATTCAAACTAATCTCCGAACTAATCATTTGGAAATTTTTATCTGTTTTAAGTACATCATATTATGCCATATTATGCGTATCGTTCCTGAATGATATATTCGCTTACAATATGTAGCTGATGAGTTTGTTACTGAGGAATTGCTTAAATAATATCAACATGGGAAAAATTTGAAAATTGCTTGGCAAGCAATAATTTACAGCAGTTACGCAAGTACCCTCAGTTGGGATTTTTAATTATATTTTTGTGTGTGTGTGTGTGTTTTTTTTTTTTTGAAGAATGTTTAAGGCTGTTTTGGAAATTTCTTTTTCAAATAACTTTAATGTTGCAAATTCCTGTAGTTCTTCAGGATATTTTAATTATCCTTTTCCTTTCAATATCATTAATGTTTATGTTTAATTTTTGTTAACGAGAACTTCATTTTATTTTTTGGATTTTACTTTATTCGCTTCAAAACCTGACTGTTACAATAACTTTAAAATTAAACTGATATAATATTTTCCATTGATTTTTGATTAAGCAATTTTAATAGCAAAGGAAATAAAAGAGACAAATTAAATAAATAAAACTAAGATAAACTAACAAAAAAAAAAAAAAAAACATTTAATATTCAAATTAGTTATTCGGGATATTCTCCCCAACTAATCGTTGAAATAGTTGGAGTTTTTGCAAAATGCATTGTTTCTTGTGGCTTTGGCTTTTCATATGCTTAAACTTCACTGACGATTTGTTTTAGCGACCAACGAAATGTCGGCATATGAAGAGCTAAAGCCTCAACAAAAAAATGCATTTTGCAATAACAAAAAAACATTTCTTAATGTTTTTAAAATAATAGTGTTATTGCGGTGGTGGCAATTAATACGAACTTTTAAAATAGTATCGCTCTTTATTGAAAAAAAGGAGTAATGGAACTGGCCTGAACAATATCTATTATTGAGGAACATTATGTCTTATGATGCTGCAGTGCGGGGCTTAATATATCACAACCTGGATCATTTTATTACAAACAACATTTGTAAATTAAATTTAAATTGCAATTATTGCGGTCATTTAAACATACTAGTGTTCGCCTAGTGGTTGAAATTCAACCATTATTGCAATAATACAAAACCGCTCAGATAAAATTTCATATTTTTCTTCATTTCTAATAAAATGTATTACCGTACTTACTCCATTCTTTAATAATTGTATCTATTAATGTGAGTTTTCCAAATAAATAATAGAAACGGTTTTGATGTTATATTAAAATTTTTTTGATTAATTGAAGAAAAACTAAAAGTAAAAAAAAATCATTTTATTCAAAATATTTAAAGTAGTTGTACGACTGGCATCTTTATCTAAGGAAAATAACTTTATATACAATATTCTTCGTAAAAACTCTATTGTCATTGAGTATGTTTCCTTGACCATTTTTATTTGAAATATGAAATTTTCGGCCGTCGAATGAACGAACTCTACTCGCAGCTACATATAATTATCCATGAGCAAATACAAAAGGACACCTATCTTTCCAAATGTTTGCCCCTGTGACTTGTTAATGGTCATAGCAAATGCGGGTATAATTGGAAATTGTGTCCGCTGAAATTTAAATGGAAGAATTGTTCCAGAAAATGGAAAATTTATTCGTGGAATCTAAATTCTTATTGCGAACTACTCCCGTTAATACGCAATCTATGGTGTTGCGGTGCAAGCATATTTCTCTTATTCGAGTTCCATTTACTATGGCTTGTGCCATGTTCAAATTACGAATCAGCATAACAATGGAATTTATTTTCAATTTCAATTTATGCGGTGGCATTCCGCTTACGTTCAGTAAATTTAAAAATTAAGAATGATATTCATTTACGTCATTGACATCATTAGAAACTTTATCAAAACTGTAATAAACCTTCTCCTCCCCTGAAAGACGATTAAGTATATCATTATTTATTGAAGCGCTGTCTTCATTGGTAGGAGCTAAAATTACGGAATTAAGAATTTGATCCGATAATATATTCTCACTAATATTACCATAGACATCAGTAATTAAACTATCAAAACAACCAATTATTTGTTGTGGCAATTCAATAATGTCATCATCTAACTCTGGATAATTTCTTAATTCACCATTACCAAGTTTATTTATAAAATTCGACAAATTCTACTTCTTCTGGTCTAGCTCTCGTATTTTGTGTTAAGGTAACTTTGTCAAAAGAATTAAATTCCTTCCAACTAATTATGCAATTTTCAATTAAAGTAAATCGGGTCCCGTGTGGAACAACAGGTAAAATTTGCCTTAAATCGTACTTTAATAGAATAGTTGTACCACCAAATTGTGGAATAGAATGAACAAATAAAATAAGTTTTTCCTTCTGAGTGTTTACGGAGTTGCGAAGCCAAATTTAATTTAGTTAATTTTGAGTTTTTTGTTGTAATTTTTTTTTAGCAAATTAAGAGAGAAAGAGAGATCATGGCTTTATGATTGGCTAATATTCTTAACTGTTTTTAACTATCTTAGGCACAAAAATGTAGAATAAAAAATACATTCTGCACTCCTCCTATTGACAATCTATCAAACAAACAAAAAATCAAGCGAATACGTTGAGTTTAGGTCAGTTAAAATGGTTCATAACTTTTTCCACTTGCCTATTTATATATAGATGTACTTAGATTATTTTTAACGATTACATTTCGCGATCATACTGTACATGTTTTTTTCGCAGGTAACGAAAAGTGTAAAAACCATTCATATAAAAGGAATTCACAAAAATAGCCAACAAACAAAATAAATTTGCTACCTATTTTTTACGAATCTATGTATGTACATATGTATAAATGCAAAGCCTTAAGACTATGTACTTATGTATATGCATGTTGCTTGCGCGACCAAGCCACCTTCTTCTTTTAAATCCATGTTTACACCACGACGGTCGAAGAATAAATAAATACGTTCTGTAAAAAACAAAACAATCGAACCTGTTTTTTTCATAAATGCATATGTATTGGTTTTGTGCTAATAATGCGGGGTTATGAATGGTTGAAAAATTGTGCCGACGATAAACCATTCTCAGCTTTTTTAGTTTACTTCTTTTAATTTCGGGATTAAAACTTTATAAAACTATTATACGGTCTGAAATTATTAACTGTAAAGATCGTTATTGTTTTCTTCTAAAATTTCATCTTAACATATGTATGTAAGTACATACTTTTATACAAGAATAAGCAGACGACAGAAGAATTTAGAAAACCTAACAACAAAATACTTGCAATTTTTCTATTTAGTTGTCACTGTTTTTTTTAATATTTATAACGAAGTGATAATTTTAAAAAACTTTGTCTGGGACGAAAAGCTCAATATTTTATTTCTGTACATTTTGCGTACAGATTCAAAAGATATGAAAAATGTCAGGATTATACATGGTACCTGAAGTCATCAAAAGATACGAAAAATGTATCTTTCGTATCCTAATGGCAACACTGGTTATGCCTGCATAATTGTTCTCGCGTGTTAAGGCTCAATAAGAACAACAACAAGTCAGTATATTTTTTGTTGTAATTTTTCAGCAAATTAAGAGAGAAAGAGAGAAAAAGAGATCATGGCTTTATGATTGGCTAATATTATTAACTGTTTTTAAATATCTTAGGCATAAAAATTTAAAATAAAAAATACATTCTGCACTGCTCCTATTGACAATCTATCAAAAAAAATCAAGCGAATACGTTGAGTTTAAGTCAGTTAAAATTGTTCTTAATTTTTTCCACTTGCCTATTTATATACAGATACAGTCAAAAAGTACAGTGTGCGTATGAGCAATATATGAATATACGTCACAGTCAACTGTTTGTAAATATGTTTTAAGCGAGTATCTCGAGGCTTGTTATTATAAATAAATTTTAGTTTACAATTATTGTTGAATTAACACTTATAATAATTTTAAGTTTGCTTGATAAGTTAGAAAAACTAAGTTCTTGGTTAGTACTAAAATTTAGCGGTGTTGTGAAAAAAATAATATTTTAATAACTAATAAACAAATACAAAAAGTTAATTAATTTTTAGTTTGGTTTATTGTAAATTGAATTGCTTCTATTTTTAATAGAAATTTTTACCAATGATAATACAGCTATTCAATGTGAAGTATACCCACAGGTTATATTATGATCCCTATATTCAACTATAATCGCGGACGAATTAAGCGTTAAATATTTTAGGGACTGAGTGTTTATATGTCAATCAAAATATTTTTTTGTGTGGATTCTATCATGAATTACTTCGAGTATCAGTTGCCAACAGAATCCGATGAAGATTTCATCACAAATCTGCATCTATTCAGGAAAAATTTAAATTTTTTTTTGGCGTTCTAGATAACTTACGAGCTTTAATGTGTTCAAAGATCTACAGTAAAATCCGATGTTTTTGTAAAATATTATATTCCACTATATCGTTATTTATGGGAATCTTTTTTCTCTTCTAGAAAGACAAGAGAAAGTGCCAAAAAAGACTTGCACCTCGAAGAGTTAAATTGCTAAAATATTTTCGTAAAGTTTTACATGCATCCACTAAATAAAACTTTTATCTAAAAATTAAAAGCAAAAAATGTCCACTGTATCAAATACTTCCCCTAAAATGAAGGCCAACTGTAACCTTTCATGTAAGAGCTTTCTTATTACCTTCTGTCAGAGCCAGTCATTAGAACCTTGTTATTTAATTTTACTATACAGTGTGATTAATACAAATGGCATCACGACATATGGTATTATTATTATTATTTTTTGTTTAAAGTAATAAAGTTTCAAAGTTATTTATTTACCTTAATTTAAGTAAATACATATGACCATGAGTTATTTAAAACAATATATTCTTATTAAATAACACAATGTGCTTTCATTCATCTGCATCTTTATATTACAAATTGAAATATCCTCCAAGCAAACGATTTTCTTTTTTTCATATTTTATTTCACTTTTGCTCGATGTTCTGCTTTTTCGCTTTTCACAAAATACATGAGCTTAAAATAATTGTTGAAATTTAACACTAGCGTTTATTTACAGTTAAAGTACACATACATGAGTCATGAGAGATATTGTTAAATATTAAGATAAGAAGGAGTTATGGTTACAAGTTGGAGTAAAACAAGAGCAGACAAATAGATGTCATTTGTTTCGAAAAAGCAGTGATATGAAAAATAGCATATGTTCCATGCTATATACAAGTTGAAAACAAAGTAAATGTGAATAAGAAACAAAAAAGAAATAGCAAAAAGGGGACACAGAAATACCAATAGACGTACAAGTCTTTTAACAGTAGAAATGTGTGAGATCCTTCTTGCGCACCTTAAATTCCGTTGGTCTTTACTATTAGCAGAATTAAAAAAATATACTGACCCATCTTATAACCCATTTCTCTTGGAGTTTTTATAAATAAATTAATTTGAGACAGAGGTTTATGACTAAAATCAAAGTCATTGCACTTTTTTTGTAAGTAAATTAATATGAAATTAATTATATTAATAATTTAAAAACAGTATTTGTAATTATTTGACTATAGAGTAATAGATGCTAAATAATAACATTTTTAATTGTTTTACCGTATTGAAAATTGAAGTATAATTTATGAAAAACAAAGTCGCCAAGGTAGTTAATTTTAATTAATGACATAATACTAAAATTTCTGATTCCTGTCTAGCGTAGCATTTTTTCGACATTCTAGCTTGACCCATGCTTTAAATTGTATCCATTATGTGAAATCTAATAAACGTAGAGTATTAAAATAAAACTGAATTGAATGAATTAAATTGAATCTGCAAAGCAAGTAAAATTAAATTATATTTAAAAAATTATCTCGCCAAGCATTAAATGCTCTTCAAAAAATAAGCACCAGCTGAGACTTCTCGTTTTTAATCATAAAATATATTCCTTCGAACTGGGTATCGATCACCTTTCAAAGATGAACTCTGGACTACCGGTAATAAAATTTTAGCTCCCGTATGTTCTGTGCATCCTACTTAGCTGATATGACCTGTTTACCTGTGCATAAGATTATTAATAGTGTATGTAAAATCAGTAAGAAAATGTGCCGAAGAAGTTAATATTTGACCGAAGCAGTTTTTAATACAACATTCGTCTTCAAAACCCCATTTAGTGTTTTTATTTAATTCATTAACCCTAATTTTTTATTTTAATTGATACTTTTTGTTTTAATATTTATCTAATATTAAAAAAAACAAATTCATTTTATTTAATATTACGAAGCCTCTTTGGGCGCCTTTTTCAGGAATAAAATATATTTAATTTTATATTTATATATTAGTAGTTCAGTTCTATTCGAGTATTATCTTCAGTGTATTTTTTTGCTATTAAAACAAATATCCTGGTTGTAGAAGAGTTCCAAAATATTGATATACATATATGTAAAGAAAAAAATAGAATAAATACAACCTTCGATTATTAGACAATCTTTAATGAAATGGCGCACTGAAATGACATTTGAACTATTTTGAAATATCTTTTGATATTATAGATGCGAATACAATTCACCACTTACGGTTGTATATTTACAATTAAAAAAATATACGTGTATAACTGAAATAATACTATCCCTATACAAAAACTTAAAAGCCGCGCAAATAGATAATCATACGAAACCTTGCATGTATACAAAAGGACTTACTTCTGTTTACTTCAGTATATTCAGTATTTGTTCTATTAACCCAACAAACACAAACACGAACGTTTGCTGTAAGTTTTTTTATTATATTATAATTATCATTATTATTAATTATTATTCATTTAATATGATTCTTCTTCTTTTTTTAAGCCAAATTTTTTTATCTGAAAATAAACAATTGTTTAGTTTTTTTTAAGATTTCTATCAGATTGACCAATTTGCGGTTTTCGGGTTGAGGAAAAATCTATAAATTTATAAAAGTGTTTAATTATAAGTCCCACATTATAAGTTTCGAATTATTTGTCATCCTAATATTTTTATATTCACCGGTAGGACAACTGACATATATTCAGAGGTACAATATGGAAAGGAGTGAGATGATATTATTGGACAATTATTATCCCAAACCGCTTGTCATCGAAATTTTTAATGATCACCAACATGGCACGATTGAATAAGAGCAGAATCAGAATGTTCAAGAAATTAGATGATAGGGATTATTTGATTATAACGCTTGGAAAATGTCCCATAAGATGGGATATAGACTAGGAATAGTATTATAGCAATATATAATGCATATAGCACAAGGGTCGCATCGGTAAGCTTGAAATAAACACAGTCCTGATCTTTTAAAAGTTATATATAGGTGGATAACAGATGACGTTACTTGCTGTAAGTGCTGTATTTTATAAATGCACAAACAAAGGGAGAATGTATTTTGGGGTTGAAACTGAAAATTACGCTCAGAGCTGTAGGTATGTTGTGAATGTATGAAGGGTTAACGTACCATTAAACGAATATGGAATTCATGATGTGATCAATAATGTGTTAATCGTATCACTATAAAATGTTGTTCTACATACTTTGGATTTAACAATCTTTACTTATTAAAGTTTCATAAGAAGTAAATTAGTGATATTAGAAAAAATGTCGATTAAATATCACCAGATACAGATTATTTGACTCTCAAAATTAGAAATTATTATAAGTTTTGCCATATTACTTTTTAAATATTTGATACTTATATTTATATTTTGATTCTGACAGTTAAATATTTTTAGTTAAGTTTTAAATGAAATACTAAAGAGCTTGATAAAGCATGTAAAAGCAGTATTGATACTATATTTTATTTTCTTTGATTAGATGAAATCTTTAAAAATTAAAGCTTAAGTCAAAATGTTGTTCCAGATCATACGATACCCGCTGGGTACGACTCTTAAAAACATGTAAAAGTAACACAATGTTAGGACAACATGCTCTTTAAGTGCGATATTTTATATCATTTGATGTTGAAAATATATTTCAAGTGTTTTTACTCGAATACCAATGCATAGTATAACTAAGAATTAAGTATGTATGTCTTTGTAGTGTTATTATTGTGTATATATCTAATAGCTTGTTTGTTTTACTCCTTGTGGTTTTCTCTTTAAATATATCATGTGGAAGTATATCATCTTGTTTTTCAGTTGAAAGAAAATACATATAAAATTATGCCAAACATTTTTGGTTACAAGAAATTCCCGCCTTATATTATTAATGAAATTAAGATAAGAATATTTTAAATAACCTATAGCAGTACTAAGGTAAAAGTTCTTGTTAGTATGTTTCTGGAATATCAAGTTATATAAAAGATTCTTTAAGCTAAATTTGCGAAATTTTGAAAATCTTAAAATTTAACGATGCAATCAATGTCAATGTCTCTAGAGAGAAGAAAGAAAACTTATGTATATATATGACAGATTTCATTGTGACAGAAAATGCCATATCCTAAGGTTTTAATTGAAATAGACTAGTAACTTCAACAAAATGATGCTTTGAAAGTGGTTCAATTGACTCTATTTATATATTCTCTGTAAAATATCGGATTGAACCTTCACGGATTTTAGACAACTTACTATTTTTAATTGTTTTTGAAATTTTCATCACAATAAACCTCAAAGAATAATAATTATACCAGCCTTATTATATTTTGCCATTCTATAAATATTTAACAAAAAATTGTTTACCTATTTTACAAAAATGTAATTAAAAAAAACTCACTATAATTGTAAATTTTGATAAACATATTAGTACTTTAATTTTTTGGTTTCTAGCATCATATTAATTAAACATAAATAGTTTAATATACATTAATTTCAAATTAAAACAAATTTCAATTATTCTACTACAGACAATTTTAAGTTAAAATAAAATGCTTTAACTAATTACTACATCAATTAGAAATAACTATGTTTTTAAAGCAAACAAAGAACTAAAGGAAATTCTTATAATAATTTTTTTTCTTAGTTAAAACTTCTTTAAGAGATAAAAACTACAAACAAGAAAAATTCCAACAAAAAAAAAAAAAAAAAAAAAATGAATAATACTGGTCTTTCATTTAGTAGCAAAATGTTACAAGCACCAAAACATTGAAATGACAATCAAACATTAAAGAAATGAAATACAATTTAGTAGAGTAGAGTTGTGGCACTAAGTATAGCAACATTTATTTCAACAATATTGTTTGTATAATAGTTCTAATTAATTTATGAAAATGTTGTTGAATTACTTGGTTTTGAAATGCATAATCCAAGGAAATGAAAAAGCGACAAGCAACTGTAAACAACAAAACTATTAATATTCTTTTTTTTTTCTTTTAAAAACTAAAATAATGTTGTTTTCAATTTTTATAGGGTTTTTAATAGGAAAAAGATGAAAAAATAGCATTAAGGATTAAGTGCTTTAGTCGAGTTAAACCCAAGATGAGTGAAAAGAACAACTGTGATCTGCCACTTTGAAAGTCCTACTCAGCAAAATATCACTAGTTTTTCCCAAATTTGCAAGAAGCTTCATTTGAAATAATAAATTATGAAATTACATTGATAGTTTGTGATATGAAGAATAATTTATTCAGTCTCTCTTTCCACTCCTTGAAACGAGTTTTCGTCATCTCATGTCAAATTTGTTTTGTAAACAGATCGGCTTTGGCAATTTGCTATTGTAAGTAAAGAGAAAGAGAGGCACACAGGTTAGAAAACAGATGCAGGAAAACGAATAATGAAAAAAGAGCAACACGAATTAGATCGGAAGATTAACAGATGCTCATGAACGGATACCGAAGGACCTATATAAGGACAATAAACAAGAGGAAAACAATTCAGTAAGAAAAAGAACACTGAATGTGGCACATAGGCAAAACTGGTTTGTTTATAAAGCAAATTTGACGTGGAAAATCATGTTTAAGAAAATAAGTTCATGCTGATAAGGTAAAAAGTGATTGAGTCTGATTTCATTGTTTGAAAGGAGGATTTTTAAGTTTTGAAGTTAATTTAAAAAAATGAATTCGCGGTCTTACGGGAGGTTTTATAAACATTCGGTGCCCTCTTATACTAGAAATAAATTAAATATACGACGGATAATCGTTCCAAATAATTTACTCATAGTGCAAGAGGGAACCGAACACTTATAGTACCTCACGTTAGACCGCGAATTCATGTTTAAAAATTAACTTCCATCATTTTAAAGACAAAATTCGATAAAATATTTTGTTTGTGGTTGTTTTAGCTGTTCATATGTCGATATTTCATTGGACGTTAAGCTAATGGGGAGAATATCCCGAAATAATAAATTTCAATATTGAGACAAAAATTAATTTTTATTGCACGAAAGGATTCTGTTATAGAAAGATAAGCTTGATTTTTCCACTCAAGCTTTATGAAGTTTACGTTTCGTACAAAAATAATACACATGTTTACGTTTCTTACAAAAATAATACACATGTTTTGCCTTTCGTACATGTCTTTGTTCTATTCTATATAAATATGCAGTAGAGTAAGAAAAAAAATGTTCTTTTCCAAATATGTTGCAGCTAATATATATATATATATATATATATATATATATATATATATATATATATATATATATATATATATATATATATATATATATATATATATATATATATATATATATATATATATATATATATATATATATATATATATATATATATATATATATATATATATATATATATATATATATATATATATATATATATATATATATATATATATATATATATATATATATATATATATATATATATATATATATATATATATATATATATATATATATATATATATATATATATATATATATATATATATATATATATATATATATATATATATATACAACATATTTTGTACTTAACGTTATTGTAGTGTTAGGTAATGTCATTTTTGCTTATACAAATAAGGGACCGGTTTTGTTTAATTTTAGGTTAAATATTTGATTTTTTGTAAAAATTTGTATGGTTTTTATTTGAATAAATTTTTTAATTATTAAAATTTTATTTAAATTTTTATTAGTGGCTATTAAATATATCAAGCAGTTGTTTTTGTTCTACTGGAAGTTTACAAAAGCCATCATGTGCGCCATTCTTACGTAAACATATTGTATCAAAAACGTAATTATCATTAACCAGTCTTTTCATTTTATTGCATAAAAATCTAAAAGTTTTCTAACGATTATTGTCCAAATTAAGATAGTTTACCTTTCACATAAAAACAGCTGTATGGGACAATATGAGACACTATACGAAAATTATAAAAAAAAAACTTAAACCAAAGCCTTGCAAAATAGCAACAACAGTGGGAACAATTGGATTATATTGAAAATAAAGTTGAGAACAATATCAGCATTAGAAAGAAAATTAATGATTTCTTTTTATAAAAAATATATATATCCTTTTAAATGTGTTAATCAAAAATACTTTTTCAAATTGGTGCTCCATAGAAAGTACTTTAGATGGCGTTCATAATATTAATGATGCTAGAAAAAAACCTGGCCAAGGGATATACACGGATGCCGATGAGGTGTGTGGCAGTACCAAAAATTAGAAGTCGAATTTGCTTTTTATATTATTTTTATATATAAAACACATCAAAAATTATTAAAAATATAATTTTGTAAAGGACTTTGATGAAATTTGAGCTCGAGACCGTAAACAAAAATAAGGTTCATTGGTTAAGAATATATACAGTTCAATTAAAAATGCACTTAAGAGTAAAATTTTTACTTTTGTTTATTCTTAATTTTTTAATTTAATAAGACTGTTCATAATGCAAAAAAGTCATGATATAAAACTATGAATAAAATAACTTATGTCCTTCAAAAAATTTTAATTTACTGCTTCACAAACATCTTTTTTATAAAATCATTGCCAAGAAATATATAAAATGCACTGTTTTAGTTTACGTTTCCCAAAAATGTTCACCTTTTTGGCAAACAAATGATATTATGAAAATGAACTTTTTCTAATTTATAACAAATTAGGTTTTAAATTTAATATTATATTCAGTTAATTTTTTCCACAATCGCAGCAAATATTATTAGCTGCTAGAAAATGTAAAGATGCCAGCAATTTAATTAAAGCATCAGACTTTCATATTTATGGGCTATTGAAATATACTCATAATTTTTAACTAGAATAAGGGATGACCCTTTTCATGTTATGCGTTGGGATGGAACTTGAAAAAATAAAATGGGAAAGAAGATAGAGGAACAAGTTCCCAAGTGATTTGAATTACAATTTAAAAATTTAAATTTTTCTGCAGGGTGATTATTGTGCATACCAATTTTTGTGCTAAAAAAATTTTCTTTGTAATGCAATGTAATAAATGAATTCCAAAGAATAAATTCGATAAGCAATAACTCATACTACCAATATTTTTGTTTACGGTTTTCTAATTCATATAAGATTTCATTAACAAAAACAAAAAATCCTATAAATACCAGATAATAAATTGTACAAATGTATCTCCCGTTTCCTGCTTTAACCTAAAGTCTCTGCCAATAGGTTCTTTATTAACTTACAAGATTCTATTCCATTTAATTTTAAATGTTACAGACTTACAAAATTTTGTAGTTTGAATAGATTCTTTGTTTTTTATATTAAATTCGGGCGAATTGCTGTGTCTTTTAAGGAAACAGTAAATAGCATTGAAGCAAATCAAACATTGTAAGCAAATTGCCGGAAATTAAATTTTGTTTAGGATTTGCTGAAAAGTATTTGTAGTACAACGTAAGTTTTAGCAAGATTTTTTTTTAACATCCATTTTTGCTTTCTTCTCTATTTACAAAAATGTGGGGTACATTTTTCTTGATTTCATTTTGCTACAGCAATAAAGAGAAATTCTGCTGTAATAAATCTTATTTAATCTGTCATGTACATATAAGAATTGGCTTAAAATATGCACTTTTTACCTCTCGTTATAATATCTTTTTTAAGTTACTGAGGAAGGTGCAAAATATATAAGTGTATATTAATTATATGTTTCTTTAAAGTTAAGAATGGGAAAATTGCTATACAGTGGCGCAAAAAAGGGTTTGGATATAAATAATCGTATTTTATGTAAAAATATTAAGTCTTGATTAACATATCTATGACATTTTTAATATTTTTCAACCTTCATTTTCAAAAATATGATATATGGGCTCTTTTAAAACAAGTGTAAGCCGAACGATAAGATGAAGATAAAAAATATTGTTATGGTTTTCTATAAATATAAAAGAAAATGTTTGCAATATATTTTATTATATAAGGAAACGTTATGTAAGGTCCACATAAATATTATTTCATTTTAAATATATATTATGCCTACATACTCATATTTGTTTCAATCTAAAGAGTTTATATATCTTTAATATTCTCTTTTAGGTAAAAAAATATCTAATATTCAAGTAGATGTGCTTCTTTTATGTAATGATACGACATTATTTTTGATTTGATTAGAACAAACTATTACATTCTGTCAGAAGAAGACTGAGAGAGAAAACATACAATTTGTTTATGCTTTTCGATGAATTGAAAAAATTTTAATGCTAAAAGTATGTTTAATCAGTAATCGAGATGGTTTAAAAGAAGTTAATAAAAATTAATCATGTTTTCTCAATAAATTTAATAAAAGCGATATGTATATAAATTTCCTAAATATAAATAAAACGTAGGTAAACGGTAGAATCTAATCCTCTTGTGAAATTTAAGACTCCGATTCATAAAGCATCATCTACATTGAGAACTCATCAACAAATTGATAAACGAGTACATTTTTCTTTTTTGTTTTTTTATTAGATATACCTCATTTATGAAGGATACCTTCTGAGTAATAGAATATACTTCAACTTCAATATTTAGTTCACGTCTGTCATAATGAACATTTCTGGTTATTTACAGCAGAGAAATGGTTTTCTGTCTTTATGCTATGCTGAACTCTTATTAATTAATTATTCTATTAAGATATCTACTTTTTAATTTTAATAGCTAATCACTCTGTTTAAAATACATATATGTAAAGAAAAACACCTACGAAAAATTTTATCTTACTTTTTATAAAATAAAAATAGTTGCCTTCATATATAAATGGCAGAAATTGCAAAAAATATTTTATGCAGAAACATTTTTCTTGCCACAACGACACATCATTTGTCTAGAAATTTAACAGATTATGGTGTTGCTGTGTGAAGAGCTGTGATGGTTTTGTTCGTGTTCTACCTTGAAGTGCAAAATAATTAAACAATAGTTGCTTAAGAAAAATGTGACATGCTGTAAAGCGCCAGGTGAAGGGTAAAAATAACTTCGAACAAAAGGACATGCAAAGGAATGTGAAAAAAAGATTTCTAGAAGTAAAATAATATGAATTAGATTTTCTCTCAAAGCGTATACTTGATATTAATAGTTCTAAAATGTATATGAATATTACGTATACACTACAAAGGCAAAGTAATACGTACATATCAGTGATGGAAAAGTTGTTACGATCGTACTTTTCTTGATACTATTTGATTTGAAAAAATACCGTGTTACTCCTCTGTTACATTTGATACTCTCAGTGATACGTCTTAAATGCATCTGTTTTAGTATAGCTTGTTTGTTTTTTACATAACTATTAGTTAAAATAGATTGTTTAGTTACAATAATGAATTTGTATTTAAACATATATGTATATTTATGTCCTCTGTTAATACTCAATGATTTTGACTTTAATGTGATGGAGGAAGTTTTTTTGGAAATGGTCTTAAAATGTAAGAGAAAATTATTTTCGAAATAAACCTAAATCCATTCAATTGGCGCTATTTATCTAGGGGCTTTTTCAGTTTAAAGTATAATGTATATCTTAAAAAGTACAAAATAAATGTTTTGTTTATAGGTCAAATGAACTTTTTATGTACTGGTTTATGGTTTTTGTTAACTTTTTGTTTTCCTCAGATTTTTTTTACTGTTTAATAAAAATTAAAAAAAAAAATAAGATTTGTTACTCTTGAGGTTAAAAAAGTACTCTCAGAAAAATTTTTTGATACCGAAATGAAAATCTCATTTCCCATTGCTGGTACATATATTATTCGACTTGTGTATGAAAGTTATGTTTAAAAAAATTATTAGACACAATAATAAGCATTTTTTCGTTTAAATATTGCATATTTGGTTTATTTGTTTGCTATACCACCATCAACGAAAATTAATACTTCAGAATTTTTTTTAAATAAAAATATATATAAAAGTAGGCTTGAATTTAATTAAATTTAATATAATTTTAAGCCAAGATATACTAATAAAAACTAATAACAATCAATATACCTGTATCACAAGACAACGCTGCCAATTCTAAAATCTTTAGAGAAACAAAATAATCAAACACATTATGGATTATTTGAATTTGTATACAGTCAAAGAAGTTTTGCATAAATTAATTTCAGACCGTATCGAAAATATTTTGTTAAGTTAAAAATTAATAAAAATATGTTTGATGAACGTTACTACTCCCACTACAGAAGAACAATATAGCTAAGTTGAAAATTCCCGGCTTGACAGAATAAAAATTAGTCACTATTCGTTATTTTTTATATATATTTTTTGTATATTGTTAAAAAACTAACTACCGTATATCAATGATTACCTTCATCTTTCAAAATCTTCAGTCAAAGAAATAAAAACACGTGTATTCGTATATTAGTAACGAGAAAAATTCATACCACTAGTACCGCATTTACAACTCCAGCAAAAACGGAATAAAAGAAGAAAGCAAAGAAAAATAGTAGATGATAATCAAAATAAATAAGAAAGTATTAAATAAAATAAATACATTTTCATACTCAGGAAAATTAAAACAAGTTATCAGCTGTGGTGACAATTACACCTGTTATGAATTTTGACAAAAATCAACTAATATATGCTTTTTGGCAAGAGAAATGTTGCCCCTTTAGTTGGTAGGCAGAAAGCTCAAAAAGTTACAGATATTGTAAAAATTCACTAAATGTTTTCTAATATTTCTTATTCGAATTACAATATACTAATTATAATAAATAACACAATGCAATGTGAAAAATATGCACCCTAATGCAGAATTTTCTCTAATATTTAAATACTCTGCCTAAGTTGCCTAAAGTTCATGCACAACCATGTGCTTGTATCAAAGCAAATTTTTATGATGTAGAAGACCACTCTCAAGGTTTTCACGAATAAATATTTTTATTTTACTTGACATTTCTTATTTTTATGGCTGATATAATTTTCCACATGTGTATGTGTTCCTGTGTGTGACTGCTGAAGTTTGTTATTATCTTTTTAGTTGTACTAGGATTAATGCATGCGTTCAGAAAGTTTATTTCTCCTCGTTGTAATGATTACAATAAAAACGTGTTTAGTAGTTTTGCTTTATATATGATTTTAGTGCAGATATAATGACACTTTGTGACCATTAAGGGTATTAATGCGTTTTGCTGTTATTTTCCTTTTATTTCTGCTGAGTCGGTAAGTGTTTGTGATAGCTTTAAGCCAACTAGAGTGTACATAATTTTTTTTATATCTTGTCCACATGCCACCAAAATGGCTGACTAACTTGCATGTGGGTATCCTTCAAATTATTCAGTTTATTTAGGATAGTTTGCAATTGAGGGATAAAAAAATTCAAGATCGGTGACTACGTGGCAAAATAAAAAATTTATGTATTAAATAAATCTCATAGAGCTAAGCCATTTAATATTAAAAAAATTGATTTATAATGACAACAATTTTGAAGCACATATTAAGTGAATTTTAACATAGTTGTCAGGTTTGTTCTATTTTTTTTCAGCTTCCAGATAATTTATTTTTTTATTTGAGGTGTAATAAGTTTTCAGATTTAGTACTTGCGAAAATCTTCCTAAACTTAGTTTAATTTTCTCACTTTAAATAAAACATCTTTTACGAATGAAAAGAATACCAATTAAATCTTTGAACTCTCTTATCAAATCGTAGTTATCAATGAGCATAAATAAGAAAAAATGATGCTTAAGGAGAGATGCATAGGAATGCTTTGGAAGGTGGCGCATAAATGACACTATAAATTAAAATGGCTGCCATTTTGTTATAAATGAAAAAGAAGCCGTATTTTCATTAAAAGTTTATTTGAAAGTGTAAAATTGATGACATCTATTGAAAAAAATAAAATCACTCAAATTGCTACCTCCCGAGTAGATGCTTAATTGAGCCCGTTTATGGAATTTTTCAACTGCTGCTGGTGAAACATCTGGCTCAAAATTGACGAATTCTCTTTAATTGCAGCCTTGCAAGCAGCGTTACCATATATTTTTTAAACAAAACTTCTTATATCTGAAAAAAAACTTTTTTTCTACAAAAGTACCTAAATTTTAAAAGAAAACACTAAAATGTATTTGGAATTCATTTTATTTAAAAATATAAGAACGATTAAAAACAAAAAATATAACATATAATAAAAAAACATAAAATGAAATTCATATTTAGAGATCTTTAAAAAAAATATCATACACTAATAAATAAGTTCTTATTTGTACATAGTTTTATTAATTCATTGCATACAAACATCACTTAATATTTTCATCCAATATACTGCAATAGTTAAATTATGTATTTAAAAAAAACTTTACAAAACTTTATGTATTTTCAAAAAAACTTGTTTTTTACCCAATAAATTTAAAACTTTTTGGCATCTCAAAAAACTTGCAAAAAAGGGAAAACTTGACAAATGGTAACGCTGCTTGCAAGATTAATGACCGCACCAAAGAGTCACTTAGAAGGGATACAATGTCTTTCAATACATTTCACATGGATTCTTTTTGCCCCAGAAATTCAAATTTTACTTGTTAATATAACCACTTAAGTGGAAATGACTTATTCTTTTTTTAGTATTAAATTACCCTTCTTATACCAAGTTCAATAGAGTATGGCAGTTGCTGAACCTTGTACGGCGATCAGCAGGCAGAAATTTGTGTACAGTTTACAATTTTTAGAGCAACATTTTAAAATTTTTCTTGCAAAGTCTTTCTTAATACCTATCCTATTGTATGGCTGTTAATTATTTGCCAGCTGCGATAGGCAAAGTAAAAGGAAACTTAATGTGGCGTTTAATAACATTATTGGGTATGTGTATGGTCTAAGAAGATATGACAATATCTCCCCCTATGTAACTTTTCTTTACGGCATTAGCTTTGATGATTATTTAAGAGTGCGAGTTTTAATGTTTATGCACAAAATTATATATACACACCAGCCCAAACATCTCCATGAACGTTTAAACTCTTCAACACTTGATAGGGACAAAAGAATTCTAGCATTTGGTCATCGTATATTGATTTCTAAATACCATTTCTTTATTCATGCTATCAGTCTCTGGAATGGAATCCCCTATAGAGCACAAAACATTAGTAACGCACGTCAATTCAGGAAATGTATTTTGTGTCATTTCTCACCTTGACTAGCAATGCATATTTTTCAACTTTTGAGTTATAAATTTTCTCTTTTTAATTGTTTTAGCTTGTTTTATCGAATTTTGTAAACTTTCTGTAAATAATTTTTATTATATTTTATTTTTTTTTATTATTAAAAATTTTATTGTTTTAGCTTGTTTTTATCGAATTGTTTTAACTTTATGTAATAAATTTTTATCATATTATATTTTATATTTTATTTAAAATCACTTGCAATTTATTATAGACTTACTTAATTAAATCTATCACAGCTAAACGCTTAGTTGGTACAGCACACAAAACATAATGATGAGGGAAATGAATTGGTACAGCACATGAAAGTCAACGATGAGGGTCACGACGACGAAATTCACGATGCATTAAAACAATAGACTGAAAATTTGTCAAACAAGCAATAACAAGTTCAAGCAAATTCACGTTTTTGAGCCGTTTCTTACTCTATGATTTGTTGGTAAACAATTTTCTATAGATATCTACATAATAAATGTCATTTGACACCATATTTACTTTGCGCGAACGTCTACGTGAGCAACTTTTATGAAATATATGTCTTCCACATTTTTATGAATACTACAGGGCGTCAATAATTAATTACTTGTAATATTTTGTGAATTAGGAAATGTTTTCTTTGTAGTATATGTATATTTATTTTTTCCTTAAGACTTAAGTTTCTTAAAAACAATTTATAACACTAAATGGCATCACCATATGAATATAATAATTAGAATTTTCAATATAAACTTCAAATGTTTGTTAGGGTTATTTTCTTAATATTACTAAATGGGACCTTCAAACAATTAATAAAAAAATTACAGTTTCGACTAAGAAAAATAAAACTTAAACTTATTGATTTTATAACTTGTGAAGAATAAAAGTTCTCTCATTCATCTTTTAGTGATTGTTTCGTGTGAATTAAATATTGTAAATGAAATGTGCAAAAATATTTAGACTTTTGTGCTGATGATGCGCATGATCCTTTAGCTGGTAGACAAATTTTTTACTCTTAACATTACAAATAGAAAATATGATTGAGTTCTATTTAAATTCTCATATAGTGTTTGTAGTCTGTGGCATAAGTATACGAGCTTTGAATGCTTTCAATCATGAATTGGCTAAAAGGGTACTGATGATTTGGTTAGCGCCAATGAAATGCAGGTATATACCTAGGTAAGCCAACAACAAATAATAGAATATTAATAAATATTTAATTTTTTTAAATTTTATTGATTTAAATACTCCAACTTAAATAGAAGATTATTTACAATATTTCTTATATTTTACTAGTTCCTATGACCCATTATTTCTCTATCTTAGATAATTATTTTTTCAAATACTTTAGGTATTTCTTTTCTTTGTTTATACGAATGAATAAAACCTTTTTCTTCTATTATGTGTTCAAAATTTAAACAGGGCTTATAAAAAGTTTGCGTCCTTAAAATATATTTAATTTGCACATACATAGAAACAGCTTTCAGCCAATAGTGATTTTGAATAAACAGTTTCCTAAAAGTATAACTAAATCAAAAACTTATTAAGTAAATGAAAAAAAAAACTTTCGCAAGAAAAATTCAAGATTATAAAGGAATCTATGGAGAACAAATTTTGAGGAACAATATTATTAGAAAAATAACAAATACAGATACTTGTTTAATGATTTTTATTTTGTTGTGCTAAAAAATTATTTTCATAACATTTAATTCTTTATTTATTATTAGGAAATTAATAAAACGCGTTAATAGACCTTAGATTTTAATTTGTTCGAAATCAAATACGCTTAGAACGATTTCGAACGACATTCAGACATTGAGATTAAAGTATACAAAATTATGTATTTGATGTAGAATTCAATTGCGGGGTAGGATCCTTGTAACATTAATTGCTTACGAACTGCAAAGAGCTCTATTGTGAGCACATCTTTTAACATAATTTTCGACTAGAAAATATGTTGACCCTACATAATTTTTAGAACTTGAAAATTCTCGGTTCTCTTTTGAAAAATTTTGGAAAGAAGAGGCTTAACTGAAGATGAAATGAAATCGTTCAATATAAATTTAAATAAATAACTATTATGAATGAAATGAAAAATTGGTTAAGAATTACTTCTTAATGAAATCATTGCAGCACTATAGAATTTAGCACTTTTTGTTGGCAGAAAAACATTTCTCAAACACGAGCACTTTATTTTCTTTCCTGTTTACTTCCCTTGCAAATAAATTAATTTTTCTCCATCTATTATTAATGACTTATTAGAGTGTAGCTAATTTCTACTATCCACCACTTCGTGCTTGCCAATAAACACTTGATTAACCAGAAACTTTCAATTAAAATTACAGCAACAGCAACAACGGAAATAAATAAACAAAACAATGTAGATGAAATAAATAGAAATTCCTGTCGAACATTTGTGTATAAACGCCAACTACACCATTAGTGTGTTTCCGTTTTCCGGGACGAGTATCTTTGAAAATGATAACGACTTTAATGATATTGGTCAAAGTTTAGCTCTGTTAAGATAAGAGTACTGCAATTTGCTCTGGATTTTGTAGCTACAATCACTGTTGTTTTATTGTGACTTTATAACTTCCCTTACTGTTGGTCTGTGATAGTAGGTGGTTTGCTGAAGTTGGTGTGTTTTACTTAATTCGTTATTTATTCTTTTTAACAGGATTAAGCGGTAACGCAACAAGGATGTTGTTTTATATTAAAAATCATTTTCTACGTAAAAATAAATTCATAAATAATTGAGCTTTAGGCCACTTAAAATTAAATTATTTGGCTTAATTTGATGTTATAATTTTTGAAAATATTATTGCAGGCTAATGATTGCGTCTGCCTTAAAATTATTTACAATTAAAAAAGTACAAAGATTCCCTTTACGAAAGATGTCCTCTACAAAAAATTTAGCAGATGATAAATATTAATTCTTTTCCCTAAAAAATAAAGCCCAAATTGTACTTTAAGGGATAATTTTATCCCAGAAGCAAAAGTTATTCTTTAAATAATATTTTTCCAGCCGAATTTTCAATATGGTGGAAATAACTGTTTTTAAAATGAAAGTAAAAAAAACTGGCGGAAGTAAAATATTTGTAAAATATTTGTTTCATTTCAGTTTTTTCTTTGAAATGTATGAAAATTTTATTTGTTGTTCTCGGATTTCAGCATATGTGAAAGCAAATTTTTGTAGTACTTTGGGCTTGAAAGTTTTCTGAGTTCTATCTTTCTTGCCAACGAAATTCAAGAGATTTATATTTTAAAGATTTCAAGTGCTGAAAAGAAAATTAAAACCCGTTACTAAATATAATTTAAAACTAAATTTATGTGCATTAGTTATCATCGAAATATATATATATATATATATATATATATATATATATATATATATATATATATATATATATATATATATACATATATATATATATATATATATATATATATATATATATATATATATATATATATATATATATATATATATATATATATATATATATATATATATAATCCCGCGACACAGAATGATCTTTATTAAAATTCGTTTTGGTTAACTTTACTTCTATTCAATACTAGCTGACCCGGGCAAACGTTGTTTTGCCTTCAAATATGCACTAAATCGAAATAGCAATTATTGTTCAATTAACCCCACTATACGTTGATTAAGGACACAACGCCTTCAGCAAAAACGCAGCATAGGCTTATGGCGCTAATCTCTATTGGGCAAAACACAAAAAACAAAATATTGGGCCATCTGTCGGACGAACTTCAAACTACACGGAAACACTTCTCACATCCCATTGAACATGTATATAAAGTTTGGTCAAAATCGGTCCAGTAGTTTTTGAGTTTAGCGATCACGAACATACACGTAATTTTTATATACATATAGCTGACCCGGTCCACGTTGCTGGCCCTAAGCAAACATTAGTGTTATATTACCATACGATTTAAAATGAGCCTTTAACGAAATTTACGGCCTTTAAATAAAAATCCATGGAATACATATCATAAAGTTTTGGAGTCCATACGTTACATATATATATACATATATATCCTGTTTTATATGTATAGATCTTTAACATATTGTACAATGTTGCACCTTAGTAAGCGCGGAATATCTTGTGTTATCTAATGATGTAAATATTTTGTAAATAAACCGAAAAATCGCTTTTTTTAATGCAACATTTCGAAAGTTTTAAAATTTTGATATTGAATCATTATTAACATACATAGATTTTTTGTAAATATCTATGGAACTACATAACCGATCTAAGAGTGTGATACCTCGTTTTGAAAAACATGACAACGGCTTTCAAAAAAAAAAGTAAAATAAAATTAAAAAAACACAAAAAACAAATATATGTATATGTCATTGGTGGTGCAATATGAAAATTGGAATTGCCACGCTCCTCCGCCCACAGACCGAAAATAAAAAATCGGACTTTACAGTGTCACCCGCCCGAGTATTCTGAAGGTTCCCTGAAAATTTCGTCAAAATCGGCCCAGCCGTTTTGGAGCCATTACGTTACATACATACATACATACACACATCCTATTTTATATATATAATATAGATTTATTTAATTCATATTTAGATAATTAATCTATTTGTGTTGATGTACTTTAATTTTATTTAACATTTTATTAATACTATTTTAGTTTTTCAGAATAAATATTTTCACGTCTGAACTCTACAACATCTCACCAAAGACTCTCCCAAACTCAAAAACCACCCTGATCTTCTTGTTATTTCTCATTCCCCCTCTCTTGCCTCTTGTAGGTTAAGTGTTTCAATGTCACTGTTCATTTTTCTATCTCTTGTCTCTTATTCGTTAACTGTTGTCAATGTCACTGTTCATTTTTCTATCTCTTGTCTCTTGTTCGTTAAGTGTTGTCAATGTCACTGTTCTAAAGCTGTCATCCTATTTACCCGTTAGTCTGTTCGATCTTCTCGGTCCTTCAGGCCCAGTTCCTAGATTCGGCCGTCCTGAAGCTACATTTGCCCCAAATGTATGGCTCCACGGCTTCATGAGCTCAGCGACCGTGGTGCATTTTCTGGAACCTTCACCTTCTCCTACTTTCTCCGCT
Source organism: Germaria angustata (assembly GCA_963681545.1). Taxonomy (NCBI): domain Eukaryota; kingdom Metazoa; phylum Arthropoda; class Insecta; order Diptera; family Tachinidae; genus Germaria; species Germaria angustata. The sequence continues at coordinate 99,000,012 of OY812999.1, read as the reverse complement.
TCGTATCGGTCATGGCCTGATTTTCTTACTATCTTGTAGGGTTCCAGATATTTCGATTTTAACTTTAGACGAGTTCCAAACTGGGTTCGCTTAATGGCTACCAGATCGTTTATTTTATATTCTCTTGCAGGTACTCTATTTTTGTCAAAGGTTTTCTTGTTTTCCTGTTGAATTCGCAATATGTTTTCTTTTGCTCTTTCGCGCAGATTATTACGCTCTTGGTTGAGGCTGTTGACTGCTTTTTCTTCTAGTAGTTGTCTGATTTCCATATCTTCTTGAGTTCGCATTTTAAGGCCCGTCATTATTTCGAAAGATGTGCTACCGGTGCTTCTCCGTGGAGTGTTATTAATCGTCTTCTGAACTTTATCGACATATCGGTACCAATTCTGTTGCTTCTCTTGGCATAGCTTCGTTAACATAGGCATAATATGCGCTCAACCTGGCCGTTGCCCCGTGGCACCCCTGTTGCGATAAGTAAGTGTTGAATTTCTTCGGCTGCACAATAACTACTAAAGTCTTTCGACGTGAATACGCTGCCTCTGTCGGTTATTATCCTTGCCGGATTTCCGAAAATTGCGGACTGCCTCTGTAACCGATCAATCACCTCACTCGAGCCTGTACACTTTGTAGGATAGAGCCATACAAATTTCGAGAACGCATCGACTATATGATAATGATATGTCATCAATGGTTTGTCTGACTTATCAATGGGATCCAGCAAACCCTCTTTTCTACCCGCCTTAGCTTCAGATACAATGCATTCGATGCAACTCTTTACTACAGTCTCAGCCTTGTTACTTAATTTCCGTATATAAAAGTTTTTCTCAACGAGATCTGCCGTCTTTCTAGCCGCAAAATGTCCTTGCCTATGAGCCATTTCTATAATTTCTCGTTCCATACTTGCAGGGATGACAACAAGCTCCTTAGCGGGATCCTTGTACACCAAACCGCATTTTAAAAAGAAATCTTCGTATTGTTGGGTTTCTAATATATATCTTCATTACCGCTTTAATCCATTCGTCTTCTAGTTATCTTATGGCGCAGAGAATCTTCAATCGTTAGGCAAGAGACCCTACTCAAGGCGTCTACATGATCGAAATCGTGGAGAAAAAGAGCCCATCTCGATACTCTCAACGGCATGTCCTGCTTCTTCATCGTCATCACAAAAATCTCATCTTTTTGATTTTTTGGTGTGGGGAACTTTTCGACAGCAGCAGTTTTCTCTTTTGAAGGAAGAATTGTAGAATTCTCTATAACGTATCCTAAGAATGTAATTTTCCTCATAAGGAATTGGCACTTGCTCCATTTTATCTTCAGTCCATTTAATGATGCGACTCTCAGAACTTTTTGCAATTTTTCAATGCCCTCTACCTCAGTTTTCGACGGGATCACCATATCGTCCATATAGAGTACGACAGTTCCATCCGAGATCAGCTCGTGAAAGATTGCGGTAATATATCGGCAGAATACTGCGGGCGAATTCGTCAACCCGAAAGGCATGACTAAAAATTCGAATTGTCCTCGATGAGTAACAAATGAAGTGTATTTCTGACTGGAACACTCTATCGGTACATGAAAGAATCCATTTCTTAAATCAAGAGCAGTGTACACTTTCGCCTCTTGTAGCCGCTGAAGCACATCACAAATTTTTTGTGTGAATTTAGCTCCTTCTTGATCAATGAAAACATTAACCTGTTGAAGAATGTCGTTTCCCAGCACCGCGGAGTACAAAATATCACGTTCACGGGCCACGTGAAACTTTACTGGAACTAACACACCATCTAAGTTGATTGTTGTTTCAAACGCACCGATGGTCACGATTTCCCTTTCCCCTATACCAACCATTCTCCTTCTTTCGGCACTAACATTTGCACCATCCATCATCATTAACGCATCATAGCCTATACAGCTTATATCGCTGCCTGTATCTAATATTGCTGATACCTCCTTTCCTAGTATGGTAACGTCTATAAAAATTCTATTAGTACCGGGCAAAATTCGTTTTGGGTTTTCAGAACGCGCAGGTGACGATAGTGTTTGCATATTGGCAGTTGATTTTCGTTCCTTGGGTTCATGCTTTGCGCTCACATTCGCCTTACAGTTAAAAGATTTGTGACCTAGACCATTGCACTTGAAGCATTTCGGAACATTGACTTTACAGTACTTACTGACATGACCCTAGGTACCACAGTTATAACAAGTTTTACGTCCTTCTCTCGAGCACCAGTTGGGAGTTCCCCTTGTAGAATGGATTTACTGAAGTTCGAGGTTTGATTTGGTTTGGTGACCTTTTCGTAAACCTTAATTTTTAACTTTAAGTCTTTGATATTGGTCGCTTGGTTAAGAATTGATTTGTTTGCCTTGCTGTCGGGTATACCTTGTATAAAATACTCGATGATACTTTCCTCAGCTAATGTCACTGGGAAAGAAATTTCTTGTAGATAATATAAGTATTCTCGTAAACTTTCGTTCGTTCGCTTCTTTCTATTTTTCAGCATCTGATGAACTTCTATGGCAGAACGACGAATACCAAATTCTTTTTGTAACGAAACTTTCAACGATGACCAATCACGAATGTTTGGTTGACTCCGACAAAAAATTTTCGCTGCACCCGAAAACAATTGTCGCCCATAAATATACTTCTGCAAATCGTTCCACCCTACAGTAACAACACAATCCTCAAAAACATTGAGCCATGCATCTATGGTCGGAATTGTTTCGCCTGAAAATTTTGAGAGCGAATCTTGGATGTCTTTCAGAGTAAAGGAAGAAGATCCATGATATTCTGCAACCGCCGAGCGCTGAACGTTTGATGCCGCTTCGCCATACTCAGATTCGGCTACATTAATCCTATTTCCAAAACTAAAATGCCTAATTACCCTTTCCTGTAAAATAGTTTTACTGCCCTCATCGTCCAACCCAAGCTCATCACACTTACTCTTCAATTCCTCGACCGTCAGTGTTAAAATCTCTAATAACTCCATTTCGTCGCACGTCTTTAAAATTTTGGTTTGGGTTCAGCAAAATGTGAAATAAATATTCTGTTACAAATAAAGCTGGAATAAAATTTGTATTAAAATTACAATTATATTCTGTTACAAATAGAGCTGTAATAAAATTTATATTAAAATTACAATTTTGAACAATATATTATAATTCAACAATATATACTAAAAATTCAATATCATATTCAAAATTAAATTCAAACAGAGCGTATTATTCAATAGGTTTGCAATATTTAACTTTTACATATGTATTTACGTCAAATTTCTTCGACAATCTTCTCTTTACACGTACTTAACAAAATCAAAAGAATTTTCTCTAATAAAATATCAGTATACACGTCTTTGTATTTTGTAACATTTTCATCAATTGTTTTATGTTATGCTAAAACTTCTTTACTTTCAATTTCTCTTAACACCTTTAATTCATCTTTCACTCATAGGATTTTAAAACTCTCTTACTTTTAACATTTCTTCTTTCAATATCTCGTTGTGTTACAAATATCAACACATATATTTTAACACAATGGAAATTTAACGTCTTACTCTCTGAGACATAAATTTTTCCCGTCTTCGAGTTATTTCGTCTTCTCGTTGTTTCGCCTTCTTACTGTTTCGTCTTCTCGTTATTTCGTCTTCACGTTGTTTTGTTGATGCAAATTCTCTTCTTCACAGCTTATTGCTCACACATTTTAAAATTTTTCGTTGCAAATATTTTATATGAAATGCAGCATTGCCAGATATGCAGTACATTAACAAAAATTTTTATTTATTAAATTTTAAATTTTTTTCAGTACTTCTTTATTAAGTTTCTCTTTAAAGCCAATATGTTTATCTATACAACGCAAAAGAAATCAAGTCAATATCTTGAAAACTAAGCAAGTTATGACCAAAAAAGTCAGTACTAGAACTGGTTACTTTTTTGCAAAGGGTACCCCCTTATGCTTTTTCAAAAAATGAAAAAATTTTTTTTTCTCGCTACCCGCAAAAAAAAGTTTTGAATTAAAGCCAATATGTTTATCTATACAACGCAAAAGAAATCAAGTCAATATCTTGAAAACTAAGCAAGTTATGACCAAAAAAGTCAGTACTAGAACTGGTTACTTTTTTGGTCATAACTTGCTTAGTTTTCAAGATATTGACTTGATTTCTTTTGCGTTGTATAGATAAACATATTGGCTTTAATTCAAAACTTTTTTTTTGCGGGTAGCGAGAAAATTTTTTTTTTTTTATTTTTTGAAAAATGCAAAGGGTACCCCCTTATGCTTTTTAAAAAAATGAAAAAAAAATTTTTTTCTCGCTACCCGCAAAAAAAAGTTTTGAATTAAAGCCAATATGTTTATCTATACAACGCAAAAGAAATCAAGTCAATATCTTGAAAACTAAGCAAGTTATGACCAAAAAAGTCAGTAGTAGAACTGGTTACTTTTTTGGTCATAACTTGCTTAGTTTTCAAGATATTGACTTGATTTCTTTTGCGTTGTATAGATAAACATATTGGCTTTAAATCAAAACTTTTTTTTGCGGGTAGCGAGAAAAAATTTTTTTTTCATTTTTTGAAAAAGCATAAGGGGGTACCCTTTGCATTTTTCAAAAAATGAAAAAAAATTTTTTTCTCGCTACCCGCAAAAAAAAAAGTTTTGAATTAAAGCCAATATGTTTATCTATACAACGCAAAAGAAATCAAGTCAATATCTTGAAAACTAAGCAAGTTATGACCAAAAAAGTCAGTAGTAGAACTGGTTACTTTTTTGGTCATAACTTGCTTAGTTTTCAAGATATTGACTTGATTTCTTTTGCGTTGTATAGATAAACATATTGGCTTTAATTCAAAACTTTTTTTTGCGGGTAGCGAGAAAAAAATTTTTTTTTCATTTTTTGAAAAATGCAAAGGGTACCCCCTATGCTTTTTCAAAAAATGAAAAAAAATTTTTTTTCTCGCTACCCGCAAAAAAAAAGTTTTGAATTAAAGCCAATATGTTTATCTATACAACGCAAAAGAAATCAAGTCAATATCTTGAAAACTAAGCAAGTTATGACCAAAAAAGTCAGTAGTAGAACTGGTTACTTTTTTGCAAAGGGTACCCCCTTATGCTTTTTCAAAAAATGAAAAAAAATTTTTTTTCTCGCTACCCGCAAAAAAAAAGTTTTTCAAGATATTGACTTGATTTCTTTTGCGTTGTATAGATAAACATATTGGCTTTAATTCAAAACTTTTTTTTTGCAGGTAGCGAGAAAAAAAATTTTTTTTCATTTTTTGAAAAATGCAAAGGGTACCCCCTTATGCTTTTTCAAAAAATGAAAAAAAATTTTTTTTCTCGCTACCCGCAAAAAAAAAGTTTTGAATTAAAGCCAATATGTTTATCTATACAACGCAAAAGAAATCAAGTCAATATCTTGAAAACTAAGCAAGTTATGACCAAAAAAGTCAGTAGTAGAACTGGTTACTTTTTTGGTCATAACTTGCTTAGTTTTCAAGATATTGACTTGATTTCTTTTGCGTTGTATAGATAAACATATTGGCTTTAATTCAAAACTTTTTTTTTGCGGGTAGCGAGAAAAAAATTTTTTTTTCATTTTTTGAAAAAGCATAAGGGGGTACCCTTATGACCAAAAAAGTAACCAGTTCTACTACTGACTTTTTTGGTCATAACTTGCTTAGTTTTCAAGATATTGACTTGATTTCTTTTGCGTTGTATAGATAAACATATTGGCTTTAATTCAAAACTTTTTTTTGCGGGTAGCGAGAAAAAAAATTTTTTTTCATTTTTTGAAAAATGCAAAGGGTACCCCCTTATGCTTATTCAAAAAATAAAAAAAAAATTTTTTTCTCGCTACCCGCAAAAAAAAAGTTTTGAATTAAAGCCAATATGTTTATCTATACAACGCAAAAGAAATCAAGTCAATATCTTGAAAACTAAGCAAGTTATGACCAAAAAAGTAACCAGTTCTACTACTGACTTTTTTGGTCATAACTTGCTTAGTTTTCAAGATATTGACTTGATTTCTTTTGCGTTGTATAGATAAACATATTGGCTTTAATTCAAAACTTTTTTTTCTCGCTACCCGCAAAAAAAAAAGTTTTGAATTAAAGCCAATATGTTTATCTATACAACGCAAAAGAAATCAAGTCAATATCTTGAAAACTAAGCAAGTTATGACCAAAAAAGTAACCAGTTCTACTACTGACTTTTTTGGTCATAACTTGCTTAGTTTTCAAGATATTGACTTGATTTCTTTTGCGTTGTATAGATAAACATATTGGCTTTAATTCAAAACTTTTTTTTTGCGGGTAGCGAGAAAAATTTTTTTTTATTTTTTGAAAAATGCAAAGGGTACCCCCTTATGCTTTTTCAAAAAATTAAAAAAAATTTTTTTTCTCGCTACCCGCAAAAAAAAAGTTTTGAATTAAAGCCAATATGTTTATCTATACAACGCAAAAGAAATCAAGTCAATATCTTGAAAACTAAGCAAGTTATGACCAAAAAAGTCAGTAGTAGAACTGGTTACTTTTTTGGTCATAACTTGCTTAGTTTTCAAGATATTGACTTGATTTCTTTTGCGTTGTATAGATAAACATATTGGCTTTAATTCAAAACTTTTTTTTGCGGGTAGCGAGAAAAAATTTTTTTTTTTATTTTTTGAAAAATGCAAAGGGTACCCCCTTATGCTTTTTCAAAAAATGAAAAAAAATTTTTTTCTGGCTACCCGCAAAAAAAGTTTTGAATTAAAGCCAATATGTTTATCTATACAACGCAAAAGAAATCAAGTCAATATCTTGAAAAAGTAACCAGTTCTACTACTGACTTTTTTGGTCATAACTTGCTTAGTTTTCAAGATATTGACTTGATTTCTTTTGCGTTGTATAGATAAACATATTGGCTTTAATTCAAAACTTTTTTTTTGCGGGTAGCGAGAAAAAAATTTTTTTTCATTTTTTGAAAACAGCATAAGGGGGTACCCTTTGCATTTTTCAAAAAATGAAAAAAAAATTTTTTTCTCGCTACCCGCAAAAAAAAGTTTTGAATTAAAGCCAATATGTTTATCTATACAACGCAAAAGAAATCAAGTCAATATCTTGAAAACTAAGCAAGTTATGACCAAAAAAGTAACCAGTTCTACTACTGACTTTTTTGGTCATAACTTGCTTAGTTTTCAAGATATTGACTTGATTTCTTTTGCGTTGTATAGATAAACATATTGGCTTTAATTCAAAACTTTTTTTTTGCGGGTAGCGAGAAAAAAATTTTTTTTTCATTTTTTGAAAAAACATAAGGGGGTACCCTTTGCATTTTTCAAAAAATGAAAAAAAATTTTTTTTCTCGCTACCCGCAAAAAAAAAGTTTTGAATTAAAGCCAATATGTTTATCTATACAACGCAAAAGAAATCAAGTCAATATCTTGAAAACTAAGCAAGTTATGACCAAAAAAGTAACCAGTTCTACTACTGACTTTTTTGGTCATAACTTGCTTAGTTTTTAAGATAATGACTTGATTTCTTTTGCGTTGTATAGATAAACATATTGGCTTTAATTCAAAACTTTTTTTTGCGGGTAGCGAGAAAAAAAATTTTTTTTCATTTTTTGAAAAATGCAAAGGGTACCCCCTTATGCTTTTTCAAAAAATGAAAAAAAAATTTTTTTCTCGCTACCCGCAAAAAAAAAGTTTTGAATTAAAGCCAATATGTTTATCTATACAACGCAAAAGAAATCAAGTCAATATCTTAAAAACTAAGCAAGTTATGACCAAAAAAGTCAGTAGTAGAACTGGTTACTTTTTTGGTCATAACTTGCTTAGTTTTCAAGATATTGACTTGATTTCTTTTGCGTTGTATAGATAAACATATTGGCTTTAATTCAAAACTTTTTTTTTGCGGGTAGCGAGAAAAAAATTTTTTTTCATTTTTTGAAAAAGCATAAGGGGGTACCCTTTGCATTTTTCAAAAAATTAAAAAAAAAAAATTTTTTTCTCGCTACCCGCAAAAAAAAAGTTTTGAATTAAAGCCAATATGTTTATCTATACAACGCAAAAGAAATCAAGTCAATATCTTGAAAACTAAGCAAGTTATGACCAAAAAAGTCAGTAGTAGAACTGGTTACTTTTTTGGTCATAACTTGCTTAGTTTTCAAGATATTGACTTGATTTCTTTTGCGTTGTATAGATAAACATATTGGCTTTAATTCAAAACTTTTTTTTTGCGGGTAGCGAGAAAAAAATTTTTTTTTCATTTTTTGAAAAAGCATAAGAGGGTACCCTTTGCATTTTTCAAAAAATGAAAAAAAATTTTTTTTCTCGCTACCCGCAAAAAAAAGTTTTGAATTAAAGCCAATATGTTTATCTATACAACGCAAAAGAAATCAAGTCAATATCTTGAAAACTAAGCAAGTTATGACCAAAAAAGTCAGTAGTAGAACTGGTTACTTTTTTGGTCATAACTTGCTTAGTTTTCAAGATATTGACTTGATTTCTTTTGCGTTGTATAGATAAACATATTGGCTTTAATTCAAAACTTTTTTTTTGCGGGTAGCGAGAAAAAAAATTTTTTTTCATTTTTTGAAAAATGCAAAGGGTACCCCCTTATGCTTTTTCAAAAAATGAAAAAAAAAAATTTTTTTCTCGCTACCCGCAAAAAAAAAGTTTTGAATTAAAGCCAATATGTTTATCTATACAACGCAAAAGAAATCAAGTCAATATCTTGAAAACTAAGCAAGTTATGACCAAAAAAGTCAGTAGTAGAACTGGTTACTTTTTTGGTCATAACTTGCTTAGTTTTCAAGATATTGACTTGATTTCTTTTGCGTTGTATAGATAAACATATTGGCTTTAATTCAAAACTTTTTTTTTTGCGGGTAGCGAGAAAAAATTTTTTTTTTCATTTTTTGAAAAAGCATAAGGGGGTACCCTTTGCATTTTTCAAAAAATGAAAAAAAAATTTTTTTCTCGCTACCTAAAGCATAAGGGGGTACCCTTTGCATTTTTCAAAAAATGAAAAAAAAATTTTTTTCTCGCTACCCGCAAAAAAAAAGTTTTGAATTAAAGCCAATATGTTTATCTATACAACGCAAAAGAAATCAAGTCAATATCTTGAAAACTAAGCAAGTTATGACCAAAAAAGTAACCAGTTCTACTACTGACTTTTTTGGTCATAACTTGCTTAGTTTTCAAGATATTGACTTGATTTCTTTTGCGTTGTATAGATAAACATATTGGCTTTAATTCAAAACTTTTTTTTTGCGGGTAGCGAGAAAAAAATTTTTTTTTCATTTTTTGAAAAAGCATAAGGGGTACCCTTTGCATTTTTCAAAAAATAAAAAAAAAATTTTTGTCGCTACCCGCAAAAAAAAAGTTTTGAATTAAAGCCAATATGTTTATCTATACAACGCAAAAGAAATCAAGTCAATATCTTGAAAACTAAGCAAGTTATGACCAAAAAAGTAACCAGTTCTACTACTGACTTTTTTGGTCATAACTTGCTTAGTTTTCAAGATATTGACTTGATTTCTTTTGCGTTGTATAGATAAACATATTGGCTTTAATTCAAAACTTTTTTTTGCGGGTAGCGAGAAAAAAATTTTTTTTCATTTTTTGAAAAATGCAAAGGGTACCCCCTTATGCTTTTTCAAAAAATGAAAAAAAAAATTTTTTCTCGCTACCCGCAAAAAAAAAGTTTTGAATTAAAGCCAATATGTTTATCTATACAACGCAAAAGAAATCAAGTCAATATCTTGAAAACTAAGCAAGTTATGACCAAAAAAGTAACCAGTTCTACTACTGACTTTTTTGGTCATAACTTGCTTAGTTTTCAAGATATTGACTTGATTTCTTTTGCGTTGTATAGATAAACATATTGGCTTTAATTCAAAACTTTTTTTTTGCGGGTAGCGAGAAAAAAAATTTTTTTTCATTTTTTGAAAAATGCAAAGGGTACCTCCTTATGCTTTTTCAAAAAATGAAAAAAAAATTTTTTCTCGCTACCCGCAAAAAAAAAGTTTTGAATTAAAGCCAATATGTTTATCTATACAACGCAAAAGAAATCAAGTCAATATCTTGAAAACTAAGCAAGTTATGACCAAAAAAGTAACCAGTTCTACTACTGACTTTTTTGGTCATAACTTGCTTAGTTTTCAAGATATTGACTTGATTTCTTTTGCGTTGTATAGATAAACATATTGGCTTTAATTCAAAACTTTTTTTTTGCGGGTAGCGAGAAAAATTTTTTTTTTATTTTTTGAAAAATGCAAAGGGTACCCCCTTATGCTTTTTCAAAAAATGAAAAAAAATTTTTTTTCTCGCTACCCGCAAAAAAAAAGTTTTGAATTAAAGCCAATATGTTTATCTATACAACGCAAAAGAAATCAAGTCAATATCTTGAAAACTAAGCAAGTTATGACCAAAAAAGTCAGTAGTAGAACTGGTTACTTTTTTGGTCATAACTTGCTTAGTTTTCAAGATATTGACTTGATTTCTTTTGCGTTGTATAGATAAACATATTGGCTTTAATTCAAAACTTTTTTTTGCGGGTAGCGAGAAAAATTTTTTTTTTATTTTTTGAAAAATGCAAAGGGTACCCCCTTATGCTTTTTCAAAAAATGAAAAAAAAATTTTTTCTGGCTACCCGCAAAAAAAGTTTTGAATTAAAGCCAATATGTTTATCTATACAACGCAAAAGAAATCAAGTCAATATCTTGAAAAAGTAACCAGTTCTACTACTGACTTTTTTGGTTATAACTTGCTTAGTTTTCAAGATATTGACTTGATTTCTTTTGCGTTGTATAGATAAACATATTGGCTTTAATTCAAAACTTTTTTTTTGCGGGTAGCGAGAAAAAAAAATTTTTTTCATTTTTTGAAAACAGTATAAGGGGGTACCCTTTGCATTTTTCAAAAAATGAAAAAAAAATTTTTTTCTCGCTACCCGCAAAAAAAAGTTTTGAATTAAAGCCAATATGTTTATCTATACAACGCAAAAGAAATGAAGTCAATATCTTGAAAACTAAGCAAGTTATGACCAAAAAAGTAACCAGTTCTACTACTGACTTTTTTGGTCATAACTTGCTTAGTTTTCAAGATATTGACTTGATTTCTTTTGCGTTGTATAGATAAACATATTGGCTTTAATTCAAAACTTTTTTTTTGCGGGTAGCGAGAAAAAAATTTTTTTTTCATTTTTTGAAAAAACATAAGGGGGTACCCTTTGCATTTTTCAAAAAATGAAAAAAAATTTTTTTTCTCGCTACCCGCAAAAAAAAGTTTTGAATTAAAGCCAATATGTTTATCTATACAACGCAAAAGAAATCAAGTCAATATCTTGAAAACTAAGCAAGTTATGACCAAAAAAGTAACCAGTTCTACTACTGACTTTTTTGGTCATAACTTGCTTAGTTTTTAAGATAATGACTTGATTTCTTTTGCGTTGTATAGATAAACATATTGGCTTTAATTCAAAACTTTTTTTTGCGGGTAGCGAGAAAAAATTTTTTTTTCATTTTTTGAAAAATGCAAAGGGTACCCCCTTATGCTTTTTCAAAAAATGAAAAAAAAATTTTTTTCTCGCTACCCGCAAAAAAAAAGTTTTGAATTAAAGCCAATATGTTTATCTATACAACGCAAAAGAAATCAAGTCAATATCTTAAAAACTAAGCAAGTTATGACCAAAAAAGTCAGTAGTAGAACTGGTTACTTTTTTGGTCATAACTTGCTTAGTTTTCAAGATATTGACTTGATTTCTTTTGCGTTGTATAGATAAACATATTGGCTTTAATTCAAAACTTTTTTTTTGCGGGTAGCGAGAAAAAAATTTTTTTTCATTTTTTGAAAAAGCATAAGGGGGTACCCTTTGCATTTTTCAAAAAATGAAAAAAATTTTTTTTCTCGCTACCCGCAAAAAAAAAGTTTTGAATTAAAGCCAATATGTTTATCTATACAACGCAAAAGAAATCAAGTCAATATCTTGAAAACTAAGCAAGTTATGACCAAAAAAGTCAGTAGTAGAACTGGTTACTTTTTTGGTCATAACTTGCTTAGTTTTCAAGATATTGACTTGATTTCTTTTGCGTTGTATAGATAAACATATTGGCTTTAATTCAAAACTTTTTTTTTGCGGGTAGCGAGAAAAAAATTTTTTTTTCATTTTTTGAAAAAGCATAAGGGGGTACCCTTTGCATTTTTCAAAAAATGAAAAAAAATTTTTTTTCTCGCTACCCGCAAAAAAAAGTTTTGAATTAAAGCCAATATGTTTATCTATACAACGCAAAAGAAATCAAGTCAATATCTTGAAAACTAAGCAAGTTATGACCAAAAAAGTCAGTAGTAGAACTGGTTACTTTTTTGGTCATAACTTGCTTAGTTTTCAAGATATTGACTTGATTTATTTTGCGTTGTATAGATAAACATATTGGCTTTAATTCAAAACTTTTTTTTTGCGGGTAGCGAGAAAAAAAATTTTTTTTCATTTTTTGAAAAATGCAAAGGGTACCCCCTTATGCTTTTTCAAAAAATGAAAAAAAAAATTTTTTCTCGCTACCCGCAAAAAAAAAGTTTTGAATTAAAGCCAATATGTTTATCTATACAACGCAAAAGAAATCAAGTCAATATCTTGAAAACTAAGCAAGTTATGACCAAAAAAGTCAGTAGTAGAACTGGTTACTTTTTTGGTCATAACTTGCTTAGTTTTCAAGATATTGACTTGATTTCTTTTGCGTTGTATAGATAAACATATTGGCTTTAATTCAAAACTTTTTTTTTGCGGGTAGCGAGAAAAAAATTTTTTTTTCATTTTTTGAAAAAGCATAAGGGGGTACCCTTTGCATTTTTCAAAAAATGAAAAAAAAAATTTTTTTCTCGCTACCCGCAAAAAAAAAGTTTTGAATTAAAGCCAATATGTTTATCTATACAACGCAAAAGGAATCAAGTCAATATCTTGAAAACTAAGCAAGTTATGACCAAAAAAGTAACCAGTTCTACTACTGACTTTTTTGGTCATAACTTGCTTAGTTTTCAAGATATTGACTTGATTTCTTTTGCGTTGTATAGATAAACATATTGGCTTTAATTCAAAACTTTTTTTTTGCGGGTAGCGAGAAAAAAAATTTTTTTTCATTTTTTGAAAAATGCAAAGGGTACCCCCTTCTGCTTTTTCAAAAAATGAAAAAAAAATTTTTTTCTCGCTACCCGCAAAAAAAAAGTTTTGAATTAAAGCCAATATGTTTATCTATACAACGCAAAAGAAATCAAGTCAATATCTTGAAAACTAAGCAAGTTATGACCAAAAAAGTCAGTAGTAGAACTGGTTACTTTTTTGCAAAGGGTACCCCCTTATGCTTTTTCAAAAAATGAAAAAAAAATTTTTTTCTCGCTACCCGCAAAAAAAAGTTTTGAATTAAAGCCAATATGTTTATCTATACAACGCAAAAGAAATCAAGTCAATATCTTGAAAACTAAGCAAGTTATGACCAAAAAAGTCAGTAGTAGAACTGGTTACTTTTTTGGTCATAACTTGCTTAGTTTTCAAGATATTGACTTGATTTCTTTTGCGTTGTATAGATAAATATATTGGCTTTAATTCAAAACTTTTTCTTTTGCGGGTAGCGAGAAAAAAATTTTTTTTCATTTTTTGAAAAAGCATAAGGGGGTACCCTTTGCATTTTTCAAAAAATAAAAAAAAAATTTTTTCTCGCTACCCGCAAAAAAAAAGTTTTGAATTAAAGCCAATATATTTATCTATACAACGCAAAAGAAATCAAGTCAATATCTTGAAAACTAAGCAAGTTATGACCAAAAAAGTCAGTAGTAGAACTGGTTACTTTTTTGGTCATAACTTGCTTAGTTTTCAAGATATTGACTTGATTTCTTTTGCGTTGTATAGATAAACATATTGGCTTTAATTCAAAACTTTTTTTTGCGGGTAGCGAGAAAAAAAATTTTTTTTTATTTTTTGAAAAATGCAAAGGGTACCCCCTTATGCTTTTTCAAAAAATGAAAAAAAAAATTTTTCTCGCTACCCGCAAAATAAAAAGTTTTGAATTAAAGCCAATATGTTTATCTATACAACGCAAAAGAAATCAAGTCAATATCTTGAAAACTAAGCAAGTTATGACCAAAAAAGTCAGTAGTAGAACTGGTTACTTTTTTGGTCATAACTTGCTTAGTTTTCAAGATATTGACTTGATTTCTTTTGCGTTGTATAGATAAACATATTGGCTTTAATTCAAAACTTTTTTTTGCGGGTAGCGAGAAAAATTTTTTTTTCATTTTTTGAAAAAGCATAAGGGGGTAGGTTCCCTTTGCATTTTTCAAAAAATGAAAAAAAATTTTTTTTCTCGCTACCCGCAAAAAAAAAGTTTTGAATTAAAGCCAATATGTTTATCTATACAACGCAAAAGAAATCAAGTCAATATCTTGAAAACTAAGCAAGTTATGACCAAAAAAGTCAGTAGTAGAACTGGTTACTTTTTTGGTCATAACTTGCTTAGTTTTCAAGATATTGACTTGATTTCTTTTGCGTTGTATAGATAAACATATTGGCTTTAATTCAAAACTTTTTTTTTGCGGGTAGCGAGAAAAAAAATTTTTTTTCATTTTTTGAAAAATGCAAAGGGTACCTACCCCCTTATGCTTTTTCAAAAAATGAAAAAAAAAATTTTCTCGCTACCCGCAAAAAATAAGTTTTGAATTAAAGCCAATATGTTTATCTATACAACGCAAAAGAAATCAAGTCAATATCTTGAAAACTAAGCAAGTTATGACCAAAAAAGTAACCAGTTCTACTACTGACTTTTTTGGTCATAACTTGCTTAGTTTTCAAGATATTGACTTGATTTCTTTTGCGTTGTATAGATAAATATATTGGCTTTAATTCAAAACTTTTTCTTTTGCGGGTAGCGAGAAAAAATTTTTTTTTCATTTTTTGAAAAAGCATAAGGGGGTACCCTTTGCATTTTTCAAAAAATAAAAAAAAATTTTTTTCTCGCTACCCGCAAAAAAAAAGTTTTGAATTCAAGCCAATATATTTATCTATACAACGCAAAAGAAATCAAGTCAATATCTTGAAAACTAAGCAAGTTATGACCAAAAAAGTAACCAGTTCTACTACTGACTTTTTTGGTCATAACTTGCTTAGTTTTCAAGATATTGACTTGATTTCTTTTGCGTTGTATAGATAAACATATTGGCTTTAATTCAAAACTTTTTTTTTGCGGGTAGCGAGAAAAATTTTTTTTCATTTTTTGAAAAAGCATAAGGGGGTAGGTACCCTTTGCATTTTTCAAAAAATGAAAAAAAAATTTTTTTCTCGCTACCCGCAAAAAAAAAGTTTTGAATTAAAGCCAATATGTTTATCTATACAACGCAAAAGAAATCAAGTCAATATCTTGAAAACTAAGCAAGTTATGACCAAAAAAGTCAGTAGTAGAACTGGTTACTTTTTTGGTCATAACTTGCTTAGTTTTCAAGATATTGACTTGATTTATTTTGCGTTGTATAGATAAACATATTGGCTTTAATTCAAAACTTTTTTTTTGCGGGTAGCGAGAAAAAAATTTTTTTTTCATTTTTTGAAAAATGCAAAGGGTACCCCCTTATGCTTTTTCAAAAAATGAAAAAAAAAATTTTTCTCGCTACCGGCAAAAAAAAAGTTTTGAATTAAAGCCAATATGTTTATCTATACAACGCAAAAGAAATCAAGTCAATATCTTGAAAACTAAGCAAGTTATGACCAAAAAAGTCAGTAGTAGAACTGGTTACTTTTTTGGTCATAACTTGCTTAGTTTTCAAGATATTGACTTGATTTCTTTTGCGTTGTATAGATAAACATATTGGCTTTAATTCAAAACTTTTTTTTTTGCGGGTAGCGAGAAAAAAAATTTTTTTTCATTTTTTGAAAAAGCATAAGGGGGTACCCTTTGCATTTTTCAAAAAATAAAAAAAAAAATTTTTCTCGCTACCCGCAAAAAAAAAGTTTTGAATTAAAGCCAATATATTTATCTATACAACGCAAAAGAAATCAAGTCAATATCTTGAAAACTAAGCAAGTTATGACCAAAAAAGTAACCAGTTCTACTACTGACTTTTTTGGTCATAACTTGCTTAGTTTTCAAGATATTGACTTGATTTCTTTTGCGTTGTATAGATAAACATATTGGCTTTAATTCAAAACTTTTTTTTTGCGGGTAGCGAGAAAAAAAATTTTTTTTCATTTTTTGAAAAATGCAAAGGGTACCCCCTTCTGCTTTTTCAAAAAATGAAAAAAAATTTTTTTTCTCGCTACCCGCAAAAAAAAAAGTTTTGAATTAAAGCCAATATGTTTATCTATACAACGCAAAAGAAATCAAGTCAATATCTTGAAAACTAAGCAAGTTATGACCAAAAAAGTCAGTAGTAGAACTGGTTACTTTTTTGCAAAGGGTACCCCCTTATGCTTTTTCAAAAAATGAAAAAAAAATTTTTTTCTCGCTACCCGCAAAAAAAAAGTTTTGAATTAAAGCCAATATGTTTATCTATACAACGCAAAAGAAATCAAGTCAATATCTTGAAAACTAAGCAAGTTATGACCAAAAAAGTCAGTAGTAGAACTGGTTACTTTTTTGGTCATAACTTGCTTAGTTTTCAAGATATTGACTTGATTTCTTTTGCGTTGTATAGATAAATATATTGGCTTTAATTCAAAACTTTTTCTTTTGCGGGTAGCGAGAAAAAAATTTTTTTTCATTTTTTGAAAAAGCATAAGGGGGTACCCTTTGCATTTTTCAAAAAATGAAAAAAAAAATTTTTTCTCGCTACCCGCAAAAAAAAAGTTTTGAATTAAAGCCAATATATTTATCTATACAACGCAAAAGAAATCAAGTCAATATCTTGAAAACTAAGCAAGTTATGACCAAAAAAGTCAGTAGTAGAACTGGTTACTTTTTTGGTCATAACTTGCTTAGTTTTCAAGATATTGACTTGATTTCTTTTGCGTTGTATAGATAAATATATTGGCTTTAATTCAAAACTTTTTCTTTTGCGGGTAGCGAGAAAAAAATTTTTTTTCATTTTTTGAAAAAGCATAAGGGGGTACCCTTTGCATTTTTCAAAAAATAAAAAAAAATTTTTTTCTCGCTACCCGCAAAAAAAAAGTTTTGAATTAAAGCCAATATATTTATCTATACAACGCAAAAGAAATCAAGTCAATATCTTGAAAACTAAGCAAGTTATGACCAAAAAAGTCAGTAGTAGAACTGGTTACTTTTTTGGTCATAACTTGCTTAGTTTTCAAGATATTGACTTGATTTCTTTTGCGTTGTATAGATAAACATATTGGCTTTAATTCAAAACTTTTTTTTTGCGGGTAGCGAGAAAAATTTTTTTTTCATTTTTTGAAAAAGCATAAGGGGGTAGGTACCCTTTGCATTTTTCAAAAAATGAAAAAAAATTTTTTTTCTCGCTACCCGCAAAAAAAAAGTTTTGAATTAAAGCCAATATGTTTATCTATACAACGCAAAAGAAATCAAGTCAATATCTTGAAAACTAAGCAAGTTATGACCAAAAAAGTCAGTAGTAGAACTGGTTACTTTTTTGGTCATAACTTGCTTAGTTTTCAAGATATTGACTTGATTTCTTTTGCGTTGTATAGATAAACATATTGGCTTTAATTCAAAACTTTTTTTTTGCGGGTAGCGAGAAAAAATTTTTTTTTTATTTTTTGAAAAATGCAAAGGGTACCCCCTTATGCTTTTTCAAAAAATGAAAAAAATTTTTTTTTCTCGCTACCCGCAAAAAAAAAGTTTTGAATTAAAGCCAATATGTTTATCTATACAACGCAAAAGAAATCAAGTCAATATCTTGAAAACTAAGCAAGTTATGACCAAAAAAGTCAGTAGTAGAACTGGTTACTTTTTTGGTCATAACTTGCTTAGTTTTCAAGATATTGACTTGATTTCTTTTGCGTTGTATAGATAAACATATTGGCTTTAATTCAAAACTTTTTTTTTGCGGGTAGCGAGAAAAAAATTTTTTTTTAATTTTTTGAAAAATGCAAAGGGTACCCCCTTATGATTTTTCAAAAAATGAAAAAAAAATTTTTTTCTCGCTACCCGCAAAAAAAAAGTTTTGAATTAAAGCCAATATGTTTATCTATACAACGCAAAAGAAATCAAGTCAATATCTTGAAAACTAAGCAAGTTATGACCAAAAAAGTCAGTAGTAGAACTGGTTACTTTTTTGGTCATAACTTGCTTAGTTTTCAAGATATTGACTTGATTTCTTTTGCGTTGTATAGATAAATATATTGGCTTTAATTCAAAACTTTTTTTTTGCGGGTAGCGAGAAAAAATTTTTTTTTTCATTTTTTGAAAAATGCAAAGGGTACCCCCTTATGCTTTTTCAAAAAATGAAAAAAATTTTTTTTCTCGCTACCCGCAAAAAAAAAGTTTTGAATTAAAGCCAATATGTTTATCTATACAACGCAAAAGAAATCAAGTCAATATCTTGAAAACTAAGCAAGTTATGACCAAAAAAGTCAGTAGTAGAACTGGTTACTTTTTTGGTCATAACTTGCTTAGTTTTCAAGATATTGACTTGATTTCTTTTGCGTTGTATAGATAAATATATTGGCTTTAATTCAAAAATTTTTTTTCTCGCTACCCGCAAAAAAAAGGTTTGAATTAAAGCCAATGTGTTTATCTATACAACGCAAAAGAAATCAAGTCAATATCTTGAAAACTAAGCAAGTTATGACCAAAAAAGTCAGTAGTAGAACTGGTTACTTTTTTGGTCATAACTTGCTTAGTTTTCAAGATATTGACTTGATTTCTTTTGCGTTGTATAGATAAATATATTGGCTTTAATTCAAAACTTTTTTTTTTGCGGGTAGCGAGAAAAAAAATTTTTTTTCATTTTTTGAAAAATGCAAAGGGTACCCCCTTATGCTTTTTCAAAAAATTAAAAAAAAAATTTTTTCTCGCTACCCGCAAAAAAAAAGTTTTGAATTAAAGCCAATATGTTTATCTATACAACGCAAAAGAAATCAAGTCAATATCTTGAAAACTAAGCAAGTTATGACCAAAAAAGTCAGTAGTAGAACTGGTTACTTTTTTGGTCATAACTTGCTTAGTTTTCAAGATATTGACTTGATTTCTTTTGCGTTGTATAGATAAACATATTGGCTTTAATTCAAAACTTTTTTTTTGCGGGTAGCGAGAAAAACATTTTTTTTCATTTTTTGAAAAATGCAAAGGGTACCCCCTTATGCTTTTTCAAAAAATGAAAAAAAAATTTTTTTCTCGCTACCCGCAAAAAAAAGTTTTGAATTAAAGCCAATATGTTTATCTATACAACGCAAGAGAAATCAAGTCAATATCTTGAAAACTAAGCAAGTTATGACCAAAAAAGTCAGTAGTAGAACTGGTTACTTTTTTGGTCATAACTTGCTTAGTTTTCAAGATATTGACTTGATTTCTTTTGCGTTGTATAGATAAATATATTGGCTTTAATTCAAAACTTTTTTTTTGCGGGTAGCGAGAAAAAAATTTTTTTTTCATTTTTTGAAAAATGCAAAGGGTACCCCCTTATGCTTTTTCAAAAAATGAAAAAAAAATTTTTTTCTCGCTACCCGCAAAAAAAAAGTTTTGAATTAAAGCCAATATGTTTATCTATACAACGCAAAAGAAATCAAGTCAATATCTTGAAAACTAAGCAAGTTATGACCAAAAAAGTCAGTAGTAGAACTGGTTACTTTTTTGGTCATAACTTGCTTAGTTTTCAGGATATTGACTTGATTTCTTTTGCGTTGTATAGATAAACATATTGGCTTTAATTCAAAACTTTTTTTTTGCGGGTAGCGAGAAAAAATTTTTTTTTCATTTTTTGAAAAATGCAAAGGGTACCCCCTTATGCTTTTTCAAAAAATGAAAAAAAAATTTTTTTCTCGCTACCCGCAAAAAAAAAAGTTTTTAATTAAAGCCAATATGTTTATCTATACAACGCAAAAGAAATCAAGTCAATATCTTGAAAACTAAGCAAGTTATGACCAAAAAAGTCAGTAGTAGAACTGGTTACTTTTTTGCAAAGGGTACCCCCTTATGCTTTTTCAAAAAATGAAAAAAAATTTTTTTTCTCGCTACCCGCAAAAAAAAAGTTTTGAATTAAAGCCAATATGTTTATCTATACAACGCAAAAGAAATCAAGTCAATATCTTGAAAACTAAGCAAGTTATGACCAAAAAAGTCAGTAGTAGAACTGGTTACTTTTTTGGTCATAACTTGCTTAGTTTTCAAGATATTGACTTGATTTCTTTTGCGTTGTATAGATAAACATATTGGCTTTAATTCAAAACTTTTTTTTTGCGGGTAGCGAGAAAAAAAATTTTTTTTCATTTTTTGAAAAATGCAAAGGGTACCCCCTTATGCTTTTTCAAAAAATGAAAAAAAATTTTTTTTCTCGCTACCCGCAAAAAAAAAGTTTTGAATTAAAGCCAATATGTTTATCTATACAACGCAAAAGAAATCAAGTCAATATCTTGAAAACTAAGCAAGTTATGACCAAAAAAGTCAGTAGTAGAACTGGTTACTTTTTTGGTCATAACTTGCTTAGTTTTCAAGATATTGACTTGATTTCTTTTGCGTTGTATAGATAAATATATTGGCTTTAATTCAAAACTTTTTTTTTGCGGGTAGCGAGAAAAAAATTTTTTTTTCATTTTTTGAAAAATGCAAAGGGTACCCCCTTATGCTTTTTCAAAAAATGAAAAAAAAATTTTTTTCTCGCTACCCGCAAAAAAAAAGTTTTGAATTAAAGCCAATATGTTTATCTATACAACGCAAAAGAAATCAAGTCAATATCTTGAAAACTAAGCAAGTTATGACCAAAAAAGTCAGTAGTAGAACTGGTTACTTTTTTGGTCATAACTTGCTTAGTTTTCAAGATATTGACTTGATTTCTTTTGCGTTGTATAGATAAACATATTGGCTTTAATTCAAAACTTTTTTTTTGCGGGTAGCGAGAAAAAAATTTTTTTTTCATTTTTTGAAAAATGCAAAGGGTACCCCCTTATGCTTTTTCAAAAAATGAAAAAAAATTTTTTTTCTCGCTACCCGCAAAAAAAAAAGTTTTTAATTAAAGCCAATATGTTTATCTATACAACGCAAAAGAAATCAAGTCAATATCTTGAAAACTAAGCAAGTTATGACCAAAAAGGTCAGTAGTAGAACTGGTTACTTTTTTGCAAAGAGTACCCCCTTATGCTTTTTCAAAAAATGAAAAAAAAAATTTTTTTCTCGCTACCCGCAAAAAAAAAGTTTTGAATTAAAGCCAATATGTTTATCTATACAACGCAAAAGAAATCAAGTCAATATCTTGAAAACTAAGCAAGTTATGACCAAAAAAGTCAGTAGTAGAACTGGTTACTTTTTTGGTCATAACTTGCTTAGTTTTCAAGATATTGACTTGATTTCTTTTGCGTTGTATAGATAAACATATTGGCTTTAATTCAAAACTTTTTTTTTGCGGGTAGCGAGAAAAAAAATTTTTGAATTAAAGCCAATATGTTTATCTATACAACGCAAAAGAAATCAAGTCAATATCTTGAAAACTAAGCAAGTTATGACCAAAAAAGTCAGTAGTAGAACTGGTTACTTTTTTGGTCATAACTTGCTTAGTTTTCAAGATATTGACTTGATTTCTTTTGCGTTGTATAGATAAATATATTGGCTTTAATTCAAAACTTTTTTTTTGCGGGTAGCGAGAAAAAAATTTTTTTTTCATTTTTTGAAAAATGCAAAGGGTACCCCCTTATGCTTTTTCAAAAAATGAAAAAAAAATTTTTTCTCGCTACCCGCAAAAAAAAAGTTTTGAATTAAAGCCAATATGTTTATCTATACAACGCAAAAGAAATCAAGTCAATATCTTGAAAACTAAGCAAGTTATGACCAAAAAAGTCAGTAGTAGAACTGGTTACTTTTTGGTCATAACTTGCTTAGTGTTCAAGATATTGACTTGATTTCTTTTGCGTTGTATAGATAAATATATTGGCTTTAATTCAAAACTTTTTTTTTGCGGGTAGCGAGAAAAAAATTTTTTTTTTCATTTTTTGAAAAATGCAAAGGGTACCCCCTTATGCTTTTTCAAAAAAATAAAAAAAATTTTTTTCTCGCTACCCGCAAAAAAAAAGTTTTGAATTAAAGCCAATATGTTTATCTATACAACGCAAAAGAAATCAAGTCAATATCTTGAAAACTAAGCAAGTTATGACCAAAAAAGTCAGTAGTAGAACTGGTTACTTTTTTGGTCATAACTTGCTTAGTTTTCAAGATATTGACTTGATTTCTTTTGCGTTGTATAGATAAACATATTGGCTTTAATTCAAAACTTTTTTTTTGCGGGTAGCGAGAAAAAAATTTTTTTTTCATTTTTTGAAAAAGCATAAGGGGGTACCCTTTGCATTTTTCAAAAAATGAAAAAAAAAATTTTTCTCGCTACCCGCAAAAAAAAAAGTTTTGAATTAAAGCCAATATGTTTATCTATACAACGCAAAAGAAATCAAGTCAATATCTTGAAAACTAAGCAAGTTATGACCAAAAAAGTCAGTAGTAGAACTGGTTACTTTTTTGGTCATAACTTGCTTAGTTTTCAAGATATTGACTTGATTTCTTTTGCGTTGTATAGATAAACATATTGGCTTTAATTCAAAACTTTTTTTTTGCGGGTAGCGAGAAAAAAAATTTTTTTTCATTTTTTGAAAAATGCAAAGGGTACCCCCTTATGCTTTTTCAAAAAATGAAAAAAAATTTTTTTTCTCGCTACCCGCAAAAAAAAAGTTTTGAATTAAAGCCAATATGTTTATCTATACAACGCAAAAGAAATCAAGTCAATATCTTGAAAACTAAGCAAGTTATGACCAAAAAAGTCAGTAGTAGAACTGGTTACTTTTTTGGTCATAACTTGCTTAGTTTTCAAGATATTGACTTGATTTCTTTTGCGTTGTATAGATAAACATATTGGCTTTAATTCAAAACTTTTTTTTTGCGGGTAGCGAGAAAAAAATTTTTTTTTCATTTTTTGAAAAATGCAAAGGGTACCCCCTTATGCTTTTTCAAAAAATGAAAAAAAATTTTTTTTTCTCGCTACCCGCAAAAAAAAAAGTTTTGAATTAAAGCCAATATGTTTATCTATACAACGCAAAAGAAATCAAGTCAATATCTTGAAAACTAAGCAAGTTATGACCAAAAAAGTAACCAGTTCTACTACAGACTTTTTTGGTCATAACTTGCTTAGTTTTCAAGATATTGACTTGATTTCTTTTGCGTTGTATAGATAAACATATTGGCTTTAATTCAAAACTTTTTTTTGCGGGTAGCGAGAAAAAATTTTTTTTTAAATTTTTTGAAAAATGCAAAGGGTACCCCCTTATGCTTTTTCAAAAAATGAAAAAAATAAGGGGGTACCCTTTGCATTTTTCAAAAAATGAAAAAAAATTTTTTTTCTCGCTACCCGCAAAAAAAGTTTTGAATTAAAGCCAATATGTTTATCTATACAACGCAAAAGAAATCAAGTCAATATCTTGAAAACTAAGCAAGTTATGACCAAAAAAGTAACCAGTTCTACTACTGACTTTTTTGGTCATAACTTGCTTAGTTTTCAAGATATTGACTTGATTTCTTTTGCGTTGTATAGATAAACATATTGGCTTTAATTCAAAACTTTTTTTTTGCGGGTAGCGAGAAAAAATTTTTTTTTTATTTTTTGAAAAATGCAAAGGGTTCCCCCTTATGCTTTTTCAAAAAATGAAAAAAATTTTTTTTCTCGCTACCCGCAAAAAAAAAGTTTTGAATTAAAGCCAATATGTTTATCTATACAACGCAAAAGAAATCAAGTCAATATCTTGAAAACTAAGCAAGTTATGACCAAAAAAGTAACCAGTTCTACTACTGACTTTTTTGGTCATAACTTGCTTAGTTTTAAAGATATTGACTTGATTTCTTTTGCGTTGTATAGATAAACATATTGGCTTTAATTCAAAACTTTTTTTTTGCGGGTAGCGAAAAAAATTTTTTTTAATTTTTTGAAAAATGCAAAGGGTACCCCCTTATGCTTTTTCAAAAAATGAAAAAAAAATAAGGGAGTACCCTTTGCATTTTTCAAAGAATGAAAAAAAAAATTTTTTTCTCGCTACCCGCAAAAAAAAGTTTTGAATTAAAGCCAATATGTTTATCTATACCACGCAAAAGAAATCAAGTCAATATCTTCAAAACTAAGCAAGTTATGACCAAAAAAGTCAGTAGTAGAACTGGTTACTTTTTTGGTCATAACTTGCTTAGTTTTCAAGATATTGACTTGATTTCTTTTGCGTTGTATAGATAAACATATTGGCTTTAGTTCAAAACTTTTTTTTTGCGGGTAGCGAGAAAAACAATTTTTTTTCATTTCTTGAAAAAGCATAAGGGGGTACCCTTTGCATTTTTCAAAAAATAAAAAAAAATTTTTTTTCTCGCTACCCGCAAAAAAAAAGTTTTGAATTAAAGCCAATATGTTTATCTATACAACGCAACAGAAATCAAGTCAATATCTTGAAAACTAAGCAAGTTATGACCAAAAAAGTAACCAGTTCTACTACTGACTTTTTTGGTCATAACTTGCTTAGTTTTCAAGATATTGACTTGATTTCTTTTGCGTTGTATAGATAAACATATTGGCTTTAATTCAAAACTTTTTTTTTGCGGGTAGCGAGAAAAAATTTTTTTTTCATTTTTTGAAAAAGCATAAGGGGGGTACCCTTTGCATTTTTCAAAAAATAAAAAAAATTTCTTGTCGCTACCCGCAAAAAAAAAAGTTTTGAATTAAAGCCAATATGTTTATCTATACAACGCAAAAGAAATCAAGTCAATATCTTGAAAACTAAGCAAGTTATGACCAAAAAAGTAACCAGTTCTACTACTGACTTTTTTGGTCATAACTTGCTTAGTTTTCAAGATATTGACTTGATTTCTTTTGCGTTGTATAGATAAACATATTGGCTTTAATTCAAAACTTTTTTTTTGCGGGTAGCGAGAAAAAAAATTTTTTTTCATTTTTTGAAAAATGCAAAGGGTACCCCCTTATGCTTTTTCAAAAAATGAAAAAAAATTTTTTTTCTCGCTACCCGCAAAAAAAAGTTTTGAATTAAAGCCAATATGTTTATCTATACAACGCAAAAGAAATCAAGTCAATATCTTGAAAACTAAGCAAGTTATGACCAAAAAAGTAACCAGTTCTACTACTGACTTTTTTGGTCATAACTTGCTTAGTTTTCAAGATATTGACTTGATTTCTTTTGCGTTGTATAGATAAACATATTGGCTTTAATTCAAAACTTTTTTTTGCGGGTAGCGAGAAAAAAAATTTTTTTTCATTTTTTGAAAAAGCATAAGGGGGTACCCTTTGCATTTTTCAAAAAATGAAAAAAAATTTTTTTCTCGCTACCCGCAAAAAAAAAGTTTTGAATTAAAGCCAATATATTTATCTATACAACGCAAAAGAAATCAAGTCAATATCTTGAAAACTAAGCAAGTTATGACCAAAAAAGTAACCAGTTCTACTACTGACTTTTTTGGTCATAACTTGCTTAGTTTTCAAGATATTGACTTGATTTCTTTTGCGTTGTATAGATAAACATATTGGCTTTAATTCAAAACTTTTTTTTTGCGGGTAGCGAGAAAAAAATTTTTTTTTTATTTTTTGAAAAATGCAAAGGGTACCCCCTTATGCTTTTTCAAAAAATGAAAAAAATTTTTTTTCTGGCTACCCGCAAAAAAAAAGTTTTGAATTAAAGCCAATAAAAGTTTTGAATTAAAGCCAATATGTTTATCTATACAACGCAAAAGAAATCAAGTCAATATCTTGAAAACTAAGCAAGTTATGACCAAAAAAGTAACCAGTTCTACTACTGACTTTTTTGGTCATAACTTGCTTAGTTTTCAAGATATTGACTTGATTTCTTTTGCGTTGTATAGATAAACATATTGGCTTTAATTCAAAACTTTTTTTTTGAGGGTAGCGAGAAAAAAATTTTTTTTTCATTTTTTGAAAAATGCAAAGGGTACCCCCTTATGCTTTTTCAAAAAATGAAAAAAAAAATTTTTTTCTCGCTACCCGCAAAAAAAAAGTTTTGAATTAAAGCCAATATGTTTATCTATACAACGCAAAAGAAATCAAGTCCATATCTTGAAAACTAAGCAAGTTATGACCAAAAAAGTAACCAGTTCTACTACTGACTTTTTTGGTCATAACTTGCTTAGTTTTCAAGATATTGACTTGATTTCTTTTGCGTTGTATAGATAAACATATTAGCTTTAATTCAACTTTTTTTTTGCGGGTAGCGAGAAAAAAAAATTTTTTTCATTTTTTGAAAAATGCAAAGGGTACCCCCTTATGCTTTTTCAAAAAATGAAAAAAAAATTTTTTCTCGCTACCCGCAAAAAAAAAGTTTTGAATTAAAGCCAATATGTTTATCTATACAACGCAAAAGAAATCAAGTCAACATCTTGAAAACTAAGCAAGTTATGACCAAAAAAGTCAGTAGTAGAACTGGTTACTTTTTTGGTCATAACTTGCTTAGTTTTCAAGATATTGACTTGATTTCTTTTGCGTTGTATAGATAAACATATTGGCTTTAATTCAAAACTTTTTTTTGCGGGTAGCGAGAAAAATTTTTTTTTCATTTTTTGAAAAAGCATAAGGGGGTACCCTTTGCTTTTTTCAAAAAATAAAAAAAAAATTTTTTTCTCGCTACCCGCAAAAAAAAAGTTTTGAATTAAAGCCAATATGTTTATCTATACAACGCAAAAGAAATCAAGTCAATATCTTGAAAACTAAGCAAGTTATGACCAAAAAAGTAACCAGTTCTACTACTGACTTTTTTGGTCATAACTTGCTTAGTTTTCAAGATATTGACTTGATTTCTTTTGCGTTGTATAGATAAACATATTGGCTTTATTTCAAAACTTTTTTTTTGCGGGTAGCGAGAAAAAAAGTTTTTTTTCATTTTTTGAAAAAAGCATAAGGGGGTACCCTTTGCATTTTTCAAAAAATAAAAAAAAATTTTTTTCTCGCTACCCGCAAAAAAAAAGTTTTGAATTAAAGCCAATATGTTTATCTATACAACGCAAAAGAAATCAAGTCAATATCTTGAAAACTAAGCAAGTTATGACCAAAAAAGTAACCAGTTCTACTACTGACTTTTTTGGTCATAACTTGCTTAGTTTTCAAGATATTGACTTGATTTCTTTTGCGTTGTATAGATAAACATATTGGCTTTAATTCAAAACTTTTTTTTGCGGGTAGCGAGAAAAAAATTTTTTTTTTCATTTTTTGAAAAAGCATAAGGGGGTACCCTTTGCATTTTTCAAAAAATGAAAAAAAAATTTTTTCTCGCTACCCGCAAAAAAAAGTTTTGAATTAAAGCCAATATGTTTATCTATACAACGCAAAAGAAATCAAGTCAATATCTTGAAAACTAAGCAAGTTATGACCAAAAAAGTAACCAGTTCTACTACTGACTTTTTTGGTCATAACTTGCTTAGTTTTCAAGATATTGACTTGATTTCTTTTGCGTTGTATAGATAAACATATTGGCTTTAATTTAAAACTTTTTTTTGCGGGTAGCGAGAAAAAAAATTTTTTTTTTATTTTTTGAAAAATGCAAAGGGTACCCCCTTATGCTTTTTCAAAAAATGAAAAAAATTTTTTTTCTCGCTACCCGCAAAAAAAAGTTTTGAATTAAAGCCAATATGTTTATCTATACAACGCAAAAGAAATCAAGTCAATATCTTGAAAACTAAGCAAGTTATGACCAAAAAAGTAATCAGTTCTACTACTGACTTTTTTGGTCATAACTTGCTTAGTTTTCAAGATATTGACTTGATTTCTTTTGCGTTGTATAGATAAACATATTGGCTTTAATTCAAAAATTTTTTTCTCGCTACCCGCAAAAAAAAAGTTTTGAATTAAAGCCAATATGTTTATCTATACAACGCAAAAGAAATCAAGTCAATATCTTGAAAACTAAGCAAGTTATGACCAAAAAAGTCAGTAGTAGAACTGGTTACTTTTTTGGTCATAACTTGCTTAGTTTTCAAGATATTGACTTGATTTCTTTTGCGTTGTATAGATAAACATATTGGCTTTAATTCAAAACTTTTTTTTGCGGGTAGCGAGAAAAAAAATTTTTTTTTTCATTTTTTGAAAAAGCATAAGGGGGTACCCTTTGCAATTTTCAAAAAATAAAAAAAAATTTTTTTCTCGCTACCCGCAAAAAAAAGTTTTGAATTAAAGCCAATATGTTTATCTATACAACGCAAAAGAAATCAAGTCAATATCTTGAAAACTAAGCAAGTTATGACCAAAAAAGTAACCAGTTCTACTACTGACTTTTTTGGTCATAACTTGCTTAGTTTTCAAGATATTGACTTGATTTCTTTTGCGTTGTATAGATAAATATATTGGCTTTAATTCAAAACTTTTTTTTGCGGGTAGCGAGAAAAAAAATTTTTTTTCATTTTTTGAAAAATGCAAAGGGTACCCCCTTATGAAATCAAGTCAATATCTTGAAAACTAAGCAAGTTATGACCAAAAAAGTAACCAGTTCTACTACTGACTTTTTTGGTCATAACTTGCTTAGTTTTCAAGATATTGACTTGATTTCTTTTGCGTTGTATAGATAAACATATTGGCTTTAATTTAAAACTTTTTTTTGCGGGTAGCGAGAAAAAATTTTTTTTTTTATTTTTTGAAAAATGCAAAGGGTACCCCCTTATGCTTTTTCAAAAAATGAAAAAAATTTTTTTTCTCGCTACCCGCAAAAAAAAGTTTTGAATTAAAGCCAATATGTTTATCTATACAACGCAAAAGAAATCAAGTCAATATCTTGAAAACTAAGCAAGTTATGACCAAAAAAGTAATCAGTTCTACTACTGATTTTTTTGGTCATAACTTGCTTAGTTTTCAAGATATTGACTTGATTTCTTTTGCGTTGTATAGATAAACATATTGGCTTTAATTCAAAAATTTTTTTCTCGCTACCCGCAAAAAAAAAAGTTTTGAATTAAAGCCAATATGTTTATCTATACAACGCAAAAGAAATCAAGTCAATATCTTGAAAACTAAGCAAGTTATGACCAAAAAAGTCAGTAGTAGAACTGGTTACTTTTTTGGTCATAACTTGCTTAGTTTTCAAGATATTGACTTGATTTCTTTTGCGTTGTATAGATAAACATATTGGCTTTAATTCAAAACTTTTTTTTTGCGGGTAGCGAGAAAAAAAATTTTTTTTTTCATTTTTTGAAAAAGCATAAGGGGGTACCCTTTGCAATTTTCAAAAAATAAAAAAAAAATTTTTTTCTCGCTACCCGCAAAAAAAAGTTTTGAATTAAAGCCAATATGTTTATCTATACAACGCAAAAGAAATCAAGTCAATATCTTGAAAACTAAGCAAGTTATGACCAAAAAAGTAACCAGTTCTACTACTGACTTTTTTGGTCATAACTTGCTTAGTTTTCAAGATATTGACTTGATTTCTTTTGCGTTGTATAGATAAATATATTGGCTTTAATTCAAAACTTTTTTTTGCGGGTAGCGAGAAAAAAATTTTTTTTTCATTTTTTGAAAAATGCAAAGGGTACCCCCTTATGCTTTTTAAAAAAATGAAAAAAAATTTTTTTTCTCGCTACCCGCAAAAAAAAAGTTTTGAATTAAAGCCAATATGTTTATCTATACAACGCAAAAGAAATCAAGTCAATATCTTGAAAACTAAGCAAGTTATGATCAAAAAAGTCAGTAGTAGAACTGGTTACTTTTTTGGTCATAACTTGCTTAGTTTTCAAGATATTGACTTGATTTCTTTTGCGTTGTATAGATAAACATATTGGCTTTAATTCAAAACTTTTTTTTTTGCGGGTAGCGAGAAAAAAAAATTTTTTTCATTTTTTTAAAAAGCATAAGGGGGTACCCTTTGCATTTTTCAAAAAATGAAAAAAAAATTTTTTTCTCGCTACCCGCAAAAAAAAGTTTTGAATTAAAGCCAATATATTTATCTATACAACGCAAAAGAAATCAAGTCAATATCTTGAAAACTAAGCAAGTTATGACCAAAAAAGTCAGTAGTAGAACTGGTTACTTTTTTGGTCATAACTTGCTTAGTTTTCAAGATATTGACTTGATTTCTTTTGCGTTGTATAGATAAACATATTGGCTTTAATTCAAAACTTTTTTTTGCGGGTAGCGAGAAAAAAATTTTTTTTTATTTTTTGAAAATTGCAAAGGGTACCCCCTTATGCTTTTTCAAAAAATGAAAAAAAAAATTTTTTTCTCGCTACCCGCAAAAAAAAAGTTTTGAATTAAAGCCAATATGTTTATCTATACAACGCAAAAGAAATCAAGTCAATATCTTGAAAACTAAGCAAGTTATGACCAAAAAAGTAACCAGTTCTACTACTGACTTTTTTGGTCATAACTTGCTTAGTTTTTAAGATATTGACTTGATTTCTTTTGCGTTGTATAGATAAACATATTGGCTTTAATTCAAAACTTTTTTTTTGCGGGTAGCGAGAAAAAAAATTTTTTTTCATTTTTTGAAAAATGCAAAGGGTACCCCCTTATGCTTTTTCAAAAAATGAAAAAAAAAATTTTTTTCTCGCTACCCGCAAAAAAAAAGTTTTGAATTAAAGCCAATATGTTTATCTATACAACGCAAAAGAAATCAAGTCCATATCTTGAAAACTAAGCAAGTTATGACCAAAAAAGTAACCAGTTCTACTACTGACTTTTTTGGTCATAACTTGCTTAGTTTTCAAGATATTGACTTGATTTCTTTTGCGTTGTATAGATAAACATATTAGCTTTAATTCAAAACTTTTTTTTTGCGGGTAGCGAGAAAAAAAAAGGGGGTACCCTTTGCATTTTTCAAAAAATAAAAAAAAATTTTTTTCTCGCTACCCGCAAAAAAAAAGTTTTGAATTAAAGCCAATATGTTTATCTATACAACGCAAAAGAAATCAAGTCAATATCTTGAAAACTAAGCAAGTTATGACCAAAAAAGTAACCAGTTCTACTACTGACTTTTTTGGTCATAACTTGCTTAGTTTTCAAGATATTGACTTGATTTCTTTTGCGTTGTATAGATAAACATATTGGCTTTAATTCAAAACTTTTTTTTTGCGGGTAGCGAGAAAAAAAATTTTTTTTCATTTTTTGAAAAAGCATAAGGGGGTACCCTTTGCATTTTTCAAAAAATAAAAAAAATTTTTTTTCTCGCTACCCGCAAAAAAAAAGTTTTGAATTAAAGCCAATATGTTTATCTATACAACGCAAAAGAAATCAAGTCAATATCTTGAAAACTAAGCAAGTTATGACCAAAAAAGTCAGTAGTAGAACTGGTTACTTTTTTGGTCATAACTTGCTTAGTTTTCAAGATATTGACTTGATTTCTTTTGCGTTGTATAGATAAACATATTGGCTTTAATTCAAAACTTTTTTTTGCGGGTAGCGAGAAAAAAATTTTTTTTTCATTTTTTGAAAAATGCAAAGAGTACCCCCTTATGCTTTTTCAAAAAATGAAAAAAAAAATTTTTTCTCGCTACCCGCAAAAAAAAAGTTTTGAATTAAAGCCAATATGTTTATCTATACAACGCTAAAGAAATCAAGTCAATATCTTGAAAACTAAGCAAGTTATGACCAAAAAAGTAACCAGTTCTACTACTGACTTTTTTGGTCATAACTTGCTTAGTTTTCAAGATATTGACTTGATTTCTTTTGCGTTGTATAGATAAACATATTGGCTTTAATTCAAAACTTTTTTTTTGCGGGTAGCGAGAAAAAAAATTTTTTTTTATTTTTTGAAAAATGCAAAGGGTACCCCCTTATGCTTTTTCAAAAAATGAAAAAAAATTTTTTTTCTCGCTACCCGCAAAAAAAAAGTTTTGAATTAAAGCCAATATGTTTATCTATACAACGCAAAAGAAATCAAGTCAATATCTTGAAAACTAAGCAAGTTATGACCAAAAAAGTCAGTAGTAGAACTGGTTACTTTTTTGGTCATAACTTGCTTAGTTTTCAAGATATTGACTTGATTTCTTTTGCGTTGTATAGATAAACATATTGGCTTTAATTAAAAACTTTTTTTTTGCGGGTAGCGAGAAAAAAATTTTTTTTTCATTTTTTGAAAAAGCATAAGGGGGTACCCTTTGCATTTTTCAAAAAATAAAAAAAAATTTTTTTTCTCGCTACCCGCAAAAAAAAAGTTTTGAATTAAAGCCAATATGTTTATCTATACAACGCAAAAGAAATCAAGTCAATATCTTGAAAACTAAGCAAGTTATGACCAAAAAAGTCAGTAGTAGAACTGGTTACTTTTTTGGTCATAACTTGCTTAGTTTTCAAGATATTGACTTGATTTCTTTTGCGTTGTATAGATAAACATATTGGCTTTAATTCAAAACTTTTTTTTGCGGGTAGCGAGAAAAAAAATTTTTTTTCATTTTTTGAAAAAGCATAAGGGGGTACCCTTTGCATTTTTCAAAAAATAAAAAAAAATTTTTTTTCTCGCTACCCGCAAAAAAAAGTTTTGAATTAAAGCCAATATGTTTATCTATACAACGCAAAAGAAATCAAGTCAATATCTTGAAAACTAAGCAAGTTATGACCAAAAAAGTCAGTAGTAGAACTGGTTACTTTTTTGGTCATAACTTGCTTAGTTTTCAAGATATTGACTTGATTTCTTTTGCGTTGTATAGATAAACATATTGGCTTTAATTCAAAACTTTTTTTTTGCGGGTAGCGAGAAAAAAAATTTTTTTTTATTTTTTGAAAAATGCAAAGGGTACCCCCTTATGCTTTTTCAAAAAATAAAAAAAAATTTTTTTTCTCGCTACCCGCAAAAAAAAAGTTTTGAATTAAAGCCAATATGTTTATCTATACAACGCAAAAGAAATCAAGTCAATATCTTGAAAACTAAGCAAGTTATGACCAAAAAAGTAACCAGTTCTACTACTGACTTTTTTGGTCATAACTTGCTTAGTTTTCAAGATATTGACTTGATTTCTTTTGCGTTGTATAGATAAACATATTGGCTTTAATTCAAAACTTTTTTTTTGCGGGTAGCGAGAAAAAAATTTTTTTTTTATTTTTTGAAAAAGCATAAGGGGGTACCCTTTGCATTTTTCAAAAAAAAGTTTTGAATTAAAGCCAATATGTTTATCTATACAACGCAAAAGAAATCAAGTCAATATCTTGAAAACTAAGCAAGTTATGACCAAAAAAGTCAGTAGTAGAACTGGTTACTTTTTTGGTCATAACTTGCTTAGTTTTCAAGATATTGACTTGATTTCTTTTGCGTTGTATAGATAAACATATTGGCTTTAATTCAAAACTTTTTTTTGCGGGTAGCGAGAAAAAAATTTTTTTTTATTTTTTGAAAATTGCAAAGGGTACCCCCTTATGCTTTTTCAAAAAATGAAAAAAAAATTTTTTTCTCGCTACCCGCAAAAAAAAAGTTTTGAATTAAAGCCAATATGTTTATCTATACAACGCAAAAGAAATCAAGTCAATATCTTGAAAACTAAGCAAGTTATGACCAAAAAAGTAACCAGTTCTACTACTGACTTTTTTGGTCATAACTTGCTTAGTTTTTAAGATATTGACTTGATTTCTTTTGCGTTGTATAGATAAACATATTGGCTTTAATTCAAAACTTTTTTTTTGAGGGTAGCGAGAAAAAAATTTTTTTTTCATTTTTTGAAAAATGCAAAGGGTACCCCCTTATGCTTTTTCAAAAAATGAAAAAAAAAATTTTTTCTCGCTACCCGCAAAAAAAAAGTTTTGAATTAAAGCCAATATGTTTATCTATACAACGCAAAAGAAATCAAGTCCATATCTTGAAAACTAAGCAAGTTATGACCAAAAAAGTAACCAGTTCTACTACTGACTTTTTTGGTCATAACTTGCTTAGTTTTCAAGATATTGACTTGATTTCTTTTGCGTTGTATAGATAAACATATTAGCTTTAATTCAAAACTTTTTTTTTGCGGGTAGCGAGAAAAAAATTTTTTTTTCATTTTTTGAAAAAGCATAAGGGGGTACTCTTTGCATTTTTCAAAAAATGAAAAAAAATTTTTTTTCTCGCTACCCGCAAAAAAAAAGTTTTGAATTAAAGCCAATATGTTTATCTATACAACGCAAAAGAAATCAAGTCAATATCTTGAAAACTAAGCAAGTTATGACCAAAAAAGTCAGTAGTAGAACTGGTTACTTTTTTGGTCATAACTTGCTTAGTTTTCAAGATATTGACTTGATTTCTTTTGCGTTGTATAGATAAACATATTGGCTTTAATTCAAAACTTTTTTTTGCGGGTAGCGAGAAAAAATTTTTTTTTCATTTTTTGAAAAATGCAAAGAGTACCCCCTTATGCTTTTTCAAAAAATGAAAAAAAAATTTTTTTCTCGCTACCCGCAAAAAAAAAGTTTTGAATTAAAGCCAATATGTTTATCTATACAACGCAAAAGAAATCAAGTCAATATCTTGAAAACTAAGCAAGTTATGACCAAAAAAGTAACCAGTTCTACTACTGACTTTTTTGGTCATAACTTGCTTAGTTTTCAAGATATTGACTTGATTTCTTTTGCGTTGTATAGATAAACATATTGGCTTTAATTCAAAACTTTTTTTTTGCGGGTAGCGAGAAAAAAAATTTTTTTTTATTTTTTGAAAAATGCAAAGGGTACCCCCTTATGCTTTTTCAAAAAATGAAAAAAAAATTTTTTTTCTCGCTACCCGCAAAAAAAAAAGTTTTGAATTAAAGCCAATATGTTTATCTATACAACGCAAAAGAAATCAAGTCAATATCTTGAAAACTAAGCAAGTTATGACCAAAAAAGTCAGTAGTAGAACTGGTTACTTTTTTGGTCATAACTTGCTTAGTTTTCAAGATATTGACTTGATTTCTTTTGCGTTGTATAGATAAACATATTGGCTTTAATTCAAAACTTTTTTTTGCGGGTAGCGAGAAAAAAAATTTTTTTTCATTTTTTGAAAAAGCATAAGGGGGTACCCTTTGCATTTTTCAAAAAATAAAAAAAAATTTTTTTTCTCGCTACCCGCAAAAAAAAAGTTTTGAATTAAAGCCAATATGTTTATCTATACAACGCAAAAGAAATCAAGTCAATATCTTGAAAACTAAGCAAGTTATGACCAAAAAAGTCAGTAGTAGAACTGGTTACTTTTTTGGTCATAACTTGCTTAGTTTTCAAGATATTGACTTGATTTCTTTTGCGTTGTATAGATAAACATATTGGCTTTAATTCAAAACTTTTTTTTGCGGGTAGCGAGAAAAAAATTTTTTTTTCATTTTTTGAAAAAGCATAAGGGGGTACCCTTTGCATTTTTCAAAAAATAAAAAAAAATTTTTTTTCTCGCTACCCGCAAAAAAAAGTTTTGAATTAAAGCCAATATGTTTATCTATACAACGCAAAAGAAATCAAGTCAATATCTTGAAAACTAAGCAAGTTATGACCAAAAAAGTCAGTAGTAGAACTGGTTACTTTTTTGGTCATAACTTGCTTAGTTTTCAAGATATTGACTTGATTTCTTTTGCGTTGTATAGATAAACATATTGGCTTTAATTCAAAACTTTTTTTTTGCGGGTAGCGAGAAAAAAAATTTTTTTTTCATTTTTTGAAAAATGCAAAGAGTACCCCCTTATGCTTTTTCAAAAAATGAAAAAAAAATTTTTTTCTCGCTACCCGCAAAAAAAAAGTTTTGAATTAAAGCCAATATGTTTATCTATACAACGCAAAAGAAATCAAGTCAATATCTTGAAAACTAAGCAAGTTATGACCAAAAAAGTAACCAGTTCTACTACTGACTTTTTTGGTCATAACTTGCTTAGTTTTCAAGATATTGACTTGATTTCTTTTGCGTTGTATAGATAAACATATTGGCTTTAATTCAAAACTTTTTTTTTGCGGGTAGCGAGAAAAAAAATTTTTTTTCATTTTTTGAAAAAGCATAAGGGGGTACCCTTTGCATTTTTCAAAAAATGAAAAAAAATGTTTTTTCTCGCTACCCGCAAAAAAAAAGTTTTGAATTAAAGCTAATATGTTTATCTATACAACGCAAAAGAAATCAAGTCAATATCTTGAAAACTAAGCAAGTTATGACCAAAAAAGTCAGTAGTAGAACTGGTTACTTTTTTGGTCATAACTTGCTTAGTTTTCAAGATATGGACTTGATTTCTTTTGCGTTGTATAGATAAACATATTGGCTTTAATTCAAAACTTTTTTTTTGCGGGTAGCGAGAAAAAAATTTTTTTTTCATTTTTTGAAAAAGCATAAGGGGGTACCCTTTGCATTTTTCAAAAAATGAAAGAAAATTTTTTTTCTCGCTACCCTCAAAAAAAAAGTTTTGAATTAAAGCCAATATGTTTATCTATACAACGCAAAAGAAATCAAGTCAATATCTTAAAAACTAAGCAAGTTATGACCAAAAAAGTCAGTAGTAGAACTGGTTACTTTTTTGGTCATAACTTGCTTAGTTTTCAAGATATTGACTTGATTTCTTTTGCGTTGTATAGATAAACATATTGGCTTTAATTCAAAACTTTTTTTTTGCGGGTAGCGAGAAAAAATTTTTTTTTTTCATTTTTTGAAAAAGCATAAGGGGGTACCCTTTGCAATTTTCAAAAAATAAAAAAAAATTTTTTTCTCGCTACCCGCAAAAAAAAGTTTTGAATTAAAGCCAATATGTTTATCTATACAACGCAAAAGAAATCAAGTCAATATCTTGAAAACTAAGCAAGTTATGACCAAAAAAGTCAGTAGTAGAACTGGTTACTTTTTTGGTCATAACTTGCTTAGTTTTCAAGATATTGACTTGATTTCTTTTGCGTTGTATAGATAAACATATTGGCTTTAATTCAAAACTTTTTTTTTGCGGGTAGCGAGAAAAATTTTTTTTTTTTATTTTTGGAAAAATGCAAAGGGTACCCCCTTATGCTTTTTCAAAAAATAAAAAAAAAAATTTTTTCTCGCTACCCGCAAAAAAAAAGTTTTGAATTAAAGCCAATATGTTTATCTATACAACGCAAAAGAAATCAAGTCAATATCTTGAAAACTAAGCAAGTTATGACCAAAAAAGTAACCAGTTCTACTACTGACTTTTTTGGTCATAACTTGCTTAGTTTTCAAGATATTGACTTGATTTCTTTTGCGTTGTATAGATAAACATATTGGCTTTAATTCAAAACTTTTTTTTTGCGGGTAGCGAGAAAAAATTTTTTTTTTTATTTTTTGAAAAAGCATAAGGGGGTACCCTTTGCATTTTTCAAAAAAAAGTTTTGAATTAAAGCCAATATGTTTATCTATACAACGCAAAAGAAATCAAGTCAATATCTTGAAAACTAAGCAAGTTATGACCAAAAAAGTCAGTAGTAGAACTGGTTACTTTTTTGGTCATAACTTGCTTAGTTTTCAAGATATTGACTTGATTTCTTTTGCGTTGTATAGATAAACATATTGGCTTTAATTCAAAACTTTTTTTTGCGGGTAGCGAGAAAAAAATTTTTTTTTATTTTTTGAAAATTGCAAAGGGTACCCCCTTATGCTTTTTCAAAAAATGAAAAAAAAAAATTTTTTCTCGCTACCCGCAAAAAAAAAGTTTTGAATTAAAGCCAATATGTTTATCTATACAACGCAAAAGAAATCAAGTCAATATCTTGAAAACTAAGCAAGTTATGACCAAAAAAGTAACCAGTTCTACTACTGACTTTTTTGGTCATAACTTGCTTAGTTTTTAAGATATTGACTTGATTTCTTTTGCGTTGTATAGATAAACATATTGGCTTTAATTCAAAACTTTTTTTTTGAGGGTAGCGAGAAAAAAAATTTTCTTTCATTTTTTGAAAAATGCAAAGGGTACCCCCTTATGCTTTTTCAAAAAATGAAAAAAAAATTTTTTTCTCGCTACCCGCAAAAAAAAAGTTTTGAATTAAAGCCAATATGTTTATCTATACAACGCAAAAGAAATCAAGTCCATATCTTGAAAACTAAGCAAGTTATGACCAAAAAAGTAACCAGTTCTACTACTGACTTTTTTGGTCATAACTTGCTTAGTTTTCAAGATATTGACTTGATTTCTTTTGCGTTGTATAGATAAACATATTAGCTTTAATTCAAAACTTTTTTTTTGCGGGTAGCGAGAAAAAAAATTTTTTTTCATTTTTTGAAAAATGCAAAGGGTACCCCCTTATGCTTTTTCAAAAAATGAAAAAAAATTTTTTTTCTCGCTACCCGCAAAAAAAAAGTTTTGAATTAAAGCCAATATGTTTATCTATACAACGCAAAAGAAATCAAGTCAATATCTTGAAAACTAAGCAAGTTATGACCAAAAAAGTAACCAGTTCTACTACTGACTTTTTTGGTCATAACTTGCTTAGTTTTCAAGATATTGACTTGATTTCTTTTGCGTTGTATAGATAAACATATTGGCTTTAATTCAAAACTTTTTTTTGCGGGTAGCGAGAAAAAAATTTTTTTTTCATTTTTTGAAAAATGCAAAGGGTACCCCCTTATGCTTTTTCAAAAAATGAAAAAAAAATTTTTTTCTCGCTACCCGCAAAAAAAAAAGTTTTGAATTAAAGCCAATATGTTTATCTATACAACGCAAAAGAAATCAAGTCAATATCTTGAAAACTAAGCAAGTTATGACCAAAAAAGTCAGTAGTAGAACTGGTTACTTTTTTGGTCATAACTTGCTTAGTTTTCAAGATATTGACTTGATTTCTTTTGCGTTGTATAGATAAACATATTGGCTTTAATTCAAAACTTTTTTTTGCGGGTAGCGAGAAAAAAAATTTTTTTTCATTTTTTGAAAAAGCATAAGGGGGTACCCTTTGCATTTTTCAAAAAATAAAAAAAAATTTTTTTTCTCGCTACCCGCAAAAAAAAGTTTTGAATTAAAGCCAATATGTTTATCTATACAACGCAAAAGAAATCAAGTCAATATCTTGAAAACTAAGCAAGTTATGACCAAAAAAGTCAGTAGTAGAACTGGTTACTTTTTTGGTCATAACTTGCTTAGTTTTCAAGATATTGACTTGATTTCTTTTGCGTTGTATAGATAAACATATTGGCTTTAATTCAAAACTTTTTTTTTGCGGGTAGCGAGAAAAAAAATTTTTTTTTATTTTTTGAAAAAGCATAAGGGGGTACCCTTTGCATTTTTCAAAAAATAAAAAAAAATTTTTTTTCTCGCTACCCGCAAAAAAAAAGTTTTGAATTAAAGCCAATATGTTTATCTATACAACGCAAAAGAAATCAAGTCAATATCTTGAAAACTAAGCAAGTTATGACCAAAAAAGTCAGTAGTAGAACTGGTTACTTTTTTGGTCATAACTTGCTTAGTTTTCAAGATATTGACTTGATTTCTTTTGCGTTGTATAGATAAACATATTGGCTTTAATTCAAAACTTTTTTTTTGCGGGTAGCGAGAAAAAATTTTTTTTTTATTATTGGAAAAATGCAAAGGGTACCCCCTTATGCTTTTTCAAAAAATAAAAAAAAAAAATTTTTTCTCGCTACCCGCAAAAAAAAAGTTTTGAATTAAAGCCAATATGTTTATCTATACAACGCAAAAGAAATCAAGTCAATATCTTAAAAACTAAGCAAGTTATGACCAAAAAAGTAACCAGTTCTACTACTGACTTTTTTGGTCATAACTTGCTTAGTTTTCAAGATATTGACTTGATTTCTTTTGCGTTGTATAGATAAACATATTGGCTTTAATTCAAAACTTTTTTTTTGCGGGTAGCGAGAAAAATTTTTTTTTTTTATTTTTTGAAAAAGCATAAGGGGGTACCCTTTGCATTTTTCAAAAAAAAGTTTTGAATTAAAGCCAATATGTTTATCTATACAACGCAAAAGAAATCAAGTCAATATCTTGAAAACTAAGCAAGTTATGACCAAAAAAGTCAGTAGTAGAACTGGTTACTTTTTTGGACATAACTTGCTTAGTTTTCAAGATATTGACTTGATTTCTTTTGCGTTGTATAGATAAACATATTGGCTTTAATTCAAAACTTTTTTTTTGCGGGTAGCGAGAAAAAAAATTTTTTTTCATTTTTTGAAAAAGCATAAGGGGGTACCCTTTGCATTTTTCAAAAAATAAAAAAAAATTTTTTTCTCGCTACCCGCAAAAAAAAGTTTTGAATTAAAGCCAATATGTTTATCTATACAACGCAAAAGAAATCAAGTCAATATCTTGAAAACTAAGCAAGTTATGACCAAAAAAGTCAGTAGTAGAACTGGTTACTTTTTTGGTCATAATTTGCTTAGTTTTCAAGATATTGACTTGATTTCTTTTGCGTTGTATAGATAAACATATTGGCTTTAATTCAAAACTTTTTTTTTGCGGGTAGCGAGAAAAAAAATTTTTTTTTATTTTTTGAAAAATGCAAAGGGTACCCCCTTATGCTTTTTCAAAAAATAAAAAAAAATTTTTTTTCTCGCTACCCGCAAAAAAAAAGTTGAATTAAAGCCAATATGTTTATCTATACAACGCAAAAGAAATCAAGTCAATATCTTGAAAACTAAGCAAGTTATGACCAAAAAAGTAACCAGTTCTACTACTGACTTTTTTGGTCATAACTTGCTTAGTTTTCAAGATATTGACTTGATTTCTTTTGCGTTGTATAGATAAACATATTGGCTTTAATTCAAAACTTTTTTTTTGCGGGTAGCGAGAAAAAATTTTTTTTTTTATTTTTTGAAAAAGCATAAGGGGGTACCCTTTGCATTTTTCAAAAAATAAAAAAAAATTTTTTTTCTCGCTACCCGCAAAAAAAAAGTTTTGAATTAAAGCCAATATGTTTATCTATACAACGCAAAAGAAATCAAGTCAATATCTTGAAAACTAAGCAAGTTATGACCAAAAAAGTAACCAGTTCTACTACTGACTTTTTTGGTCATAACTTGCTTAGTTTTCAAGATATTGACTTGATTTCTTTTGCGTTGTATAGATAAACATATTGGCTTTAATTCAAAACTTTTTTTTTGCGGGTAGCGAGAAAAAAATTTTTTTTATTTTTTGAAAAATGCAAAGGGTACCCCCTTATGCTTTTTCAAAAAATAACAAAAAATTTTTTTTCTCGCTACCCGCAAAAAAAAAGTTTTGAATTAAAGCCAATATGTTTATCTATACAACGCAAAAGAAATCAAGTCAATATCTTGAAAACTAAGCAAGTTATGACCAAAAAAGTAACCAGTTCTACTACTGACTTTTTTGGTCATAACTTGCTTAGTTTTCAAGATATTGACTTGATTTCTTTTGCGTTGTATAGATAAACATATTGGCTTTAATTCAAAACTTTTTTTTTGCGGGTAGCGAGAAAAAAAATTTTTTTTTTATTTTTTGAAAAATGCAAAGGGTACCCCCTTATGCTTATTCAAAAAATGAAAAAAAAATTTTTTTCTCGCTACCCGCAAAAAAAAGTTTTGAATTAAAGCCAATATGTTTATCTATACAACGCAAAAGAAATCAAGTCAATATCTTGAAAACTAAGCAAGTTATGACCAAAAAAGTCAGTAGTAGAACTGGTTACTTTTTTGGTCATAACTTGCTTAGTTTTCAAGATATTGACTTGATTTCTTTTGCGTTGTATAGATAAACATATTGGCTTTAATTCAAAACTTTTTTTTTGCGGGTAGCGAGAAAAAAATTTTTTTTCATTTTTTGAAAAAGCATAAGGGGGTACCCTTTGCATTTTTCAAAAAATAAAAAAAAAATTTTTTTTCTCGCTACCCGCAAAAAAAAAGTTTTGAATTAAAGCCAATATGTTTATCTATACAACGCAAAAGAAATCAAGTCAATATCTTGAAAACTAAGCAAGTTATGACCAAAAAAGTCAGTAGTAGAACTGGTTACTTTTTTGGTCATAACTTGCTTAGTTTTCAAGATATTGACTTGATTTCTTTTGCGTTGTATAGATAAACATATTGGCTTTAATTCAAAACTTTTTTTTTGCGGGTAGCGAGAAAAAAAATTTTTTTTCATTTTTTGAAAAAGCATAAGGGGGTACCCTTTGCATTTTTCAAAAATAAAAAAAAATTTTTTTTCTCGCTACCCGCAAAAAAAAGTTTTGAATTAAAGCCAATATGTTTATCTATACAACGCAAAAGAAATCAAGTCAATATCTTGAAAACTAAGCAAGTTATGACCAAAAAAGTAACCAGTTCTACTACTGACTTTTTTGGTCATAACTTGCTTAGTTTTCAAGATATTGACTTGATTTCTTTTGCGTTGTATAGATAAACATATTGGCTTTAATTCAAAACTTTTTTTTTGCGGGTAGCGAGAAAAAAATTTTTTTTTTATTTTTTGAAAAATGCAAAGGGTACCCCCTTATGCTTTTTCAAAAAATGAAAAAAAATTTTTTTCTCGCTACCCGCAAAAAAAAAGTTTTGAATTAAAGCCAATATGTTTATCTATACAACGCAAAAGAAATCAAGTCAATATCTTGAAAACTAAGCAAGTTATGACCAAAAAAGTAACCAGTTCTACTACTGACTTTTTTGGTCATAACTTGCTTAGTTTTCAAGATATTGACTTGATTTCTTTTGCGTTGTATAGATAAACATATTGGCTTTAATTCAAAACTTTTTTTTTGCGGGTAGCGAGAAAAAATTTTTTTTTTATTTTTTGAAAAATGCAAAGGGTACCCCCTTATGCTTTTTCAAAAAATGAAAAAAAAATTTTTTTCTCGCTACCCGCAAAAAAAAAGTTTTGAATTAAAGCCAATATGTTTATCTATACAACGCAAAAGAAATCAAGTCAATATCTTGAAAACTAAGCAAGTTATGACCAAAAAAGTCAGTAGTAGAACTGGTTACTTTTTTGGTCATAACTTGCTTAGTTTTCAAGATATTGACTTGATTTCTTTTGCGTTGTATAGATAAACATATTGGCTTTAATTCAAAACTTTTTTTTTGCGGGTAGCGAGAAAAAAAATTTTTTTTTATTTTTTGAAAAATGCAAAGGGTACCCCCTTATGCTTTTTCAAAAAATAAAAAAAAAATTTTTTTCTCGCTACCCGCAAAAAAAAAGTTTTGAATTAAAGCCAATATGTTTATCTATACAACGCAAAAGAAATCAAGTCAATATCTTGAAAACTAAGCAAGTTATGACCAAAAAAGTAACCAGTTCTACTACTGACTTTTTTGGTCATAACTTGCTTAGTTTTCAAGATATTGACTTGATTTCTTTTGCGTTGTATAGATAAACATATTGGCTTTAATTCAAAACTTTTTTTTTGCAGGTAGCGAGAAAAAAAATTTTTTTTTATTTTTTGAAAAAGCATAAGGGGGTACCCTTTGCATTTTTCAAAAAATAAAAAAAAATTTTTTTTCTCGCTACCCGCAAAAAAAAAGTTTTGAATTAAAGCCAATATGTTTATCTATACAACGCAAAAGAAATCAAGTCAATATCTTGAAAACTAAGCAAGTTATGACCAAAAAAGTAACCAGTTCTACTACTGACTTTTTTGGTCATAACTTGCTTAGTTTTCAAGATATTGACTTGATTTCTTTTGCGTTGTATAGATAAACATATTGGCTTTAATTCAAAACTTTTTTTTTGCGGGTAGCGAGAAAAAAAATTTTTGAATTAAAGCCAATATGTTTATCTATACAACGCAAAAGAAATCAAGTCAATATCTTGAAAACTAAGCAAGTTATGACCAAAAAAGTCAGTAGTAGAACTGGTTACTTTTTTGGTCATAACTTGCTTAGTTTTCAAGATATTGACTTGATTTCTTTTGCGTTGTATAGATAAACATATTGGCTTTAATTCAAAACTTTTTTTTGCGGGTAGCGAGAAAAAAAATTTTTTTTTCATTTTTTGAAAAATGCAAAGGGTACCCCCTTATGCTTTTTCAAAAAATAAAAAAAAAATTTTTTTCTCGCTACCCGCAAAAAAAAAGTTTTGAATTAAAGCCAATATGTTTATCTATACAACGCAAAAGAAATCAAGTCAATATCTTGAAAACTAAGCAAGTTATGACCAAAAAAGTCAGTAGTAGAACTGGTTACTTTTTTGGTCATAACTTGCTTAGTTTTCAAGATATTGACTTGATTTCTTTTGCGTTGTATAGATAAACATATTGGCTTTAATTCAAAACTTTTTTTTTGCGGGTAGCGAGAAAACAAATTTTTTTTTATTTTTTGAAAAAGCATAAGGGGGTACCCTTTGCATTTTTCAAAAAATAAAAAAAAAAATTTTTTCTCGCTACCCGCAAAAAAAAAGTTTTGAATTAAAGCCAATATGTTTATCTATACAACGCAAAAGAAATCAAGTCAATATCTTGAAAACTAAGCAAGTTATGACCAAAAAAGTCAGTAGTAGAACTGGTTACTTTTTTGGTCATAACTTGCTTAGTTTTCAAGATATTGACTTGATTTCTTTTGCGTTGTATA
Organism: Germaria angustata; assembly: GCA_963681545.1. Lineage (NCBI taxonomy): Eukaryota > Metazoa > Arthropoda > Insecta > Diptera > Tachinidae > Germaria > Germaria angustata. Next base: position 98,955,552 of record OY812999.1, on the reverse strand, counting down.
GATAAACATATTGGCTTTAATTCAAAACTTTTTTTTGCGGGTAGCGAGAAAAAAATTTTTTTTCATTTTTTGAAAAAGCATAAGGGGGTACCCTTTGCATTTTTCAAAAAATAAAAAAAAAATTTTTTTCTCGCTACCCGCAAAAAAAAAGTTTTGAATTAAAGCCAATATGTTTATCTATACAACGCAAAAGAAATCAAGTCAATATCTTGAAAACTAAGCAAGTTATGACCAAAAAAGTCAGTAGTAGAACTGGTTACTTTTTTGGTCATAACTTGCTTAGTTTTCAAGATATTGACTTGATTTCTTTTGCGTTGTATAGATAAACATATTGGCTTTAATTCAAAACTTTTTTTTGCGGGTAGCGAGAAAAAAAATTTTTTTTCATTTTTTGAAAAAGCATAAGGGGGTACCCTTTGCATTTTTCAAAAAATAAAAAAAAAATTTTTTCTCGCTACCCGCAAAAAAAAAGTTTTGAATTAAAGCCAATCAGCCTTATTCAAAAAAACTTAATAAAGGTTGGTAAACCAACTTTAAGCAAAATTCCTTAAAGTTTCATTCAAAAACGATTATTAGCTTAACACACGTACTTTAAACCAACTTTAACATTAAAGAATTTAAAGCAGCTACTCACCTACTTTAAAGCGATGTTAAAATATTTTATTGTTTTGACAAACAAAGTTTTGTGAACAAAATTATTGATAATATTAGAAATTGTGTGGATTTGTGAAATAAAAAAAATGGATATATCAAATTTAATGAACAGAATTGGTAAAATTAATTTTTATTTTATGTGAAAATTATTTTCCAATGTAATTTTTTATTTAGAACGTGCCGCAATTAATGTCTGCCACATAAAAATTTAGAAAACTGGTGGTGATGCCGTGCAATATTACAAGAAAATGCTATACTTAGAGCATTTATTGAAAAATATTTTTAAAACCAATTAAATTAAAATACATAATTGGAAAACATATATTGACATACATATATATATCTTGATTTTATTTTGTTTTTCATTTAGAAATATTTATTTAAATACATATGTACATCCTTTTAAGTTCTTGTAATATCAAAAAATAACAAATAAAATTAATAAAACAAATACTAGTTCAAATATTGCAATGTAAATCAAATAAGGAATTGGTTTTATTTTAATTTACTTAACGTTTGTACTAATGCAGACTAGGTTACCAAAACAAAAAACATAATATTAATATTAAAAAGTTTTAAATAACTTAAAAGTAATTCCTTTTTTCCTTTTTTCACTGGTATTATTCTCATTGCTTATCTGTAGAACGAAATTTGCTTCCAATGCTTTTTAAGGGTGTTTTTTCTATAATTAACATACTCGTATGTATGTAAGTATGTATGTTTCTTAGCAAAATAATGTAAATATACAAAACGTTATAGTGATATACATACAACCAAAACGAGTAAACAAAGCTCGTTCTTCAAGTAATCGGTTTAAAACCTTTACAAAAAAATAGGCGTATTTATTTTACATTGCGATAAATCTATTTAGTTTATGTTTTTTATGTACTATACATATTAATTTACATCTTAAATAACGAAAAATTACATTTTTTATTAAAACTATGCAAAACATTATCAATATATCCGACTATCCGGATGAGTAATACTCGTTTGTTTTGCATCGTTAACTATAAAGAGACAAGAGAGAATGATGGTGTTGCCAGTATCAACATGTAAAATTTATTAAAGCATACACTAGCTAAAGTACTGTTTTTGAATAGGATTTTTTAACATAGGTTTGTTAGCCTTAAAGTCTTTGGTAACTAATCTGAACTTCAAACCTCAATTAAGTTTTTTTTTTGAATAAGGCTGAATATGTTTATCTATACAACGCAAAAGAAATCAAGTCAATATCTTGAAAACTAAGCAAGTTATGACCAAAAAAGTCAGTAGTAGAACTGGTTACTTTTTTGGTCATAACTTGCTTAGTTTTCAAGATATTGACTTGATTTCTTTTGCGTTATATAGATAAACATATTGGCTTTAATTCAAAACTTTTTTTTTGCGGGTAGCGAGAAAAAAATTTTTTTTTCATTTTTTGAAAAAGCATTTTGCATTTTTCAAAAAATAAAAAAAAATTTTTTTTCTCGCTACCCGCAAAAAAAAAGTTTTGAATTAAAGCCAATATGTTTATCTATACAACGCAAAAGAAATCAAGTCAATATCTTGAAAACTAAGCAAGTTATGACCAAAAAAGTCAGTAGTAGAACTGGTTACTTTTTTGGTCATAACTTGCTTAGTTTTCAAGATATTGACTTGATTTCTTTTGCGTTGTATAGATAAACATATTGGCTTTAATTCAAAACTTTTTTTTTGCGGGTAGCGAGAAAAAAAAATTTTTTTTATTTTTTGAAAAATGCAAAGGGTTACCCCCTTATGCTTTTTCAAAAAATAAAAAAAAAATTTTTTTCTCGCTACCCGCAAAAAAAAAGTTTTGAATTAAAGCCAATATGTTTATCTATACAACGCAAAAGAAATCAAGTCAATATCTTGAAAACTAAGCAAGTTATGACCAAAAAAGTAACCAGTTCTACTACTGACTTTTTTGGTCATAACTTGCTTAGTTTTCAAGATATTGACTTGATTTCTTTTGCGTTGTATAGATAAACATATTGGCTTTAATTCAAAACTTTTTTTTGCGGGTAGCGAGAAAAAAATTTTTTTTTTATTTTTTGAAAAAGCATAAGGGGGTACCCTTTGCATTTTTCAAAAAATAAAAAAAAATTTTTTTCTCGCTACCCGCAAAAAAAAGGTTTTGAATTAAAGCCAATATGTTTATCTATACAACGCAAAAGAAATCAAGTCAATATCTTGAAAACTAAGCAAGTTATGACCAAAAAAGTAACCAGTTCTACTACTGACTTTTTTGGTCATAACTTGCTTAGTTTTCAAGATATTGACTTGATTTCTTTTGCGTTGTATAGATAAACATATTGGCTTTAATTCAAAACTTTTTTTTTGCGGGTAGCGAGAAAAAAAATTTTTTTTCATTTTTTGAAAAAGCATAAGGGGGTACCCTTTGCATTTTTCAAAAAATAAAAAAAAATTTTTTTTCTCGCTACCCGCAAAAAAAAGTTTTGAATTAAAGCCAATATGTTTATCTATACAACGCAAAAGAAATCAAGTCAATATCTTGAAAACTAAGCAAGTTATGACCAAAAAAGTAACCAGTTCTACTACTGACTTTTTTGGTCATAACTTGCTTAGTTTTCAAGATATTGACTTGATTTCTTTTGCGTTGTATAGATAAACATATTGGCTTTAATTCAAAACTTTTTTTTTTGCGGGTAGCGAGAAAAAAAATTTTTTTTTTATTTTTTGAAAAATGCAAAGGGTACCCCCTTAAGTCAGTAGTAGAACTGGTTACTTTTTTGGTCATAACTTGCTTAGTTTTCAAGATATTGACTTGATTTCTTTTGCGTTGTATAGATAAACATATTGGCTTTAATTCAAAACTTTTTTTTTGCGGGTAGCGAGAAAAAAATTTTTTTTTATTTTTTGAAAAAGCATAAGGGGGTACCCTTTGCATTTTTCAAAAAATAAAAAAAAATTTTTTTCTCGCTACCCGCAAAAAAAAAGTTTTGAATTAAAGCCAATATGTTTATCTATACAACGCAAAAGAAATCAAGTCAATATCTTGAAAACTAAGCAAGTTATGACCAAAAAAGTCAGTAGTAGAACTGGTTACTTTTTTGGTCATAACTTGCTTAGTTTTCAAGATATTGACTTGATTTCTTTTGCGTTGTATAGATAAACATATTGGCTTTAATTCAAAACTTTTTTTTTGCGGGTAGCGAGAAAAAAAAATTTTTTTTATTTTTTGAAAAATGCAAAGGGTACCCCCTTATGCTTTTTCAAAAAATAAAAAAAAAATTTTTTTCTCGCTACCCGCAAAAAAAAAGTTTTGAATTAAAGCCAATATGTTTATCTATACAACGCAAAAGAAATCAAGTCAATATCTTGAAAACTAAGCAAGTTATGACCAAAAAAGTAACCAGTTCTACTACTGACTTTTTTGGTCATAACTTGCTTAGTTTTCAAGATATTGACTTGATTTCTTTTGCGTTGTATAGATAAACATATTGGCTTTAATTCAAAACTTTTTTTTGCGGGTAGCGAGAAAAAAATTTTTTTTTTATTTTTTGAAAAAGCATAAGGGGGTACCCTTTGCATTTTTCAAAAAATAAAAAAAAATTTTTTTTCTCGCTACCCGCAAAAAAAGGTTTTGAATTAAAGCCAATATGTTTATCTATACAACGCAAAAGAAATCAAGTCAATATCTTGAAAACTAAGCAAGTTATGACCAAAAAAGTAACCAGTTCTACTACTGACTTTTTTGGTCATAACTTGCTTAGTTTTCAAGATATTGACTTGATTTCTTTTGCGTTGTATAGATAAACATATTGGCTTTAATTCAAAACTTTTTTTTTGCGGGTAGCGAGAAAAAAAATTTTTTTTCATTTTTTGAAAAAGCATAAGGGGGTACCCTTTGCATTTTTCAAAAAATAAAAAAAAATTTTTTTTTCTCGCTACCCGCAAAAAAAAAGTTTTGAATTAAAGCCAATATGTTTATCTATACAACGCAAAAGAAATCAAGTCAATATCTTGAAAACTAAGCAAGTTATGACCAAAAAAGTAACCAGTTCTACTACTGACTTTTTTGGTCATAACTTGCTTAGTTTTCAAGATATTGACTTGATTTCTTTTGCGTTGTATAGATAAACATATTGGCTTTAATTCAAAACTTTTTTTTTTTGCGGGTAGCGAGAAAAAATTTTTTTTTTCATTTTTTGAAAAAGCATAAGGGGGTACCCTTTGCATTTTTCAAAAAATAAAAAAAAATTTTTTTTCTCGCTACCCGCAAAAAAAAAAGTTTTGAATTAAAGCCAATATGTTTATCTATACAACGCAAAAGAAATCAAGTCAATATCTTGAAAACTAAGCAAGTTATGACCAAAAAAGTAACCAGTTCTACTACTGACTTTTTTGGTCATAACTTGCTTAGTTTTCAAGATATTGACTTGATTTCTTTTGCGTTGTATAGATAAACATATTGGCTTTAATTCAAAACTTTTTTTTTGCGGGTAGCGAGAAAAAAAATTTTTTTTCATTTTTTGAAAAAGCACAAGGGGGTACCCTTTGCATTTTTCAAAAAATAAAAAAAAAATTTTTTTCTCGCTACCCGCAAAAAAAAGTTTTGAATTAAAGCCAATATGTTTATCTATACAACGCAAAAGAAATCAAGTCAATATCTTGAAAACTAAGCAAGTTATGACCAAAAAAGTAACCAGTTCTACTACTGACTTTTTTGGTCATAACTTGCTTAGTTTTCAAGATATTGACTTGATTTCTTTTGCGTTGTATAGATAAACATATTGGCTTTAATTCAAAACTTTTTTTTTGCGGGTAGCGAGAAAAATTTTTTTTTTTATTTTTTGAAAAAGCATAAGGGGGTACCCTTTGCATTTTTCAAAAAATAAAAAAAAATTTTTTTTCTCGCTACCCGCAAAAAAAAAGTTTTGAATTAAAGCCAATATGTTTATCTATACAACGCAAAAGAAATCAAGTCAATATCTTGAAGACTAAGCAAGTTATGACCAAAAAAGTCAGTAGTAGAACTGGTTACTTTTTTGGTCATAACTTGCTTAGTTTTCAAGATATTGACTTGATTTCTTTTGCGTTGTATAGATAAACATATTGGCTTTAATTCAAAACTTTTTTTTTGCGGGTAGCGAGAAAAAAATTTTTTTTTTTATTTTTTGAAAAAGCATAAGGGGGTACCCTTTGCATTTTTCAAAAAATAAAAAAAAAATTTTTTTCTCGCTACCCGCAAAAAAAAAGTTTTGAATTAAAGCCAATATGTTTATCTATACAACGCAAAAGAAATCAAGTCAATATCTTGAAAACTAAGCAAGTTATGACCAAAAAAGTAACCAGTTCTACTACTGACTTTTTTGGTCATAACTTGCTTAGTTTTCAAGATATTGACTTGATTTCTTTTGCGTTGTATAGATAAACATATTGGCTTTAATTCAAAACTTTTTTTTTGCGGGTAGCGAGAAAAAATTTTTTTTTTATTTTTTGAAAAAGCATAAGGGGGTACCCTTTGCATTTTTCAAAAAATAAAAAAAATTTTTTTTTCTCGCTACCCGCAAAAAAAAGTTTTGAATTAAAGCCAATATGTTTATCTATACAACGCAAAAGAAATCAAGTCAATATCTTGAAAACTAAGCAAGTTATGACCAAAAAAGTAGCCAGTTCTACTACTGACTTTTTTGGTCATAACTTGCTTAGTTTTCAAGATATTGACTTGATTTCTTTTGCGTTGTATAGATAAACATATTGGCTTTAATTCAAAACTTTTTTTTTGCGGGTAGCTAGAAAAAAAATTTTTTTTCATTTTTTGAAAAAGCATAAGGGGGTACCCTTTGCATTTTTCAAAAAATAAAAAAAAATTTTTTTTCTAGCTACCCGCAAAAAAAAAGTTTTGAATTAAAGCCAATATGTTTATCTATACAACGCAAAAGAAATCAAGTCAATATCTTGAAAACTAAGCAAGTTATGACCAAAAAAGTAACCAGTTCTACTACTGACTTTTTTGGTCATAACTTGCTTAGTTTTCAAGATATTGACTTGATTTCTTTTGCGTTGTATAGATAAACATATTGGCTTTAATTCAAAACTTTTTTTTTGCGGGTAGCGAGAAAAAAATTTTTTTTTATTTTTTGAAAAATGCAAAGGGTACCCCCTTATGCTTTTTCAAAAAATGAAAAAAAAATTTTTTTCTCGCTACCCGCAAAAAAAAAGTTTTGAATTAAAGCCAATATATTTATCTATACAACGCAAAAGAAATCAAGTCAATATCTAGAAAACTAAGCAAGTTATGACCAAAAAAGTAACCAGTTCTACTACTGACTTTTTTGGTCATAACTTGCTTAGTTTTCAAGATATTGACTTGTTTTCTTTTGCGTTGTATAGATAAACATATTGGCTTTAATTCAAAACTTTTTTTTGCGGGTAGCGAGAAAAAAAATTTTTTTTTATTTTTTGAAAAATGCAAAGGGTACCCCCTTATGCTTTTTCAAAAAATTAAAAAAAATTCGCTACCCGCAAAAAAAAAGTTTTGAATTAAAGCCAATATGTTTATCTATACAACGCAAAAGAAATCAAGTCAATATCTTGAAAACTAAGCAAGTTATGACCAAAAAAGTAACCAGTTCTACTACTGACTTTTTTGGTCATAACTTGCTTAGTTTTCAAGATATTGACTTGATTTCTTTTGCGTTGTATAGATAAACATATTGGCTTTAATTCAAAACTTTTTTTTTGCGGGTAGCGAGAAAAAAAATTTTTTTTCATTTTTTGAAAAAGCATAAGGGGGTACCCTTTGCATTTTTCAAAAAATAAAAAAAAATTTTTTTTCTCGCTACCCGCAAAAAAAAGTTTTGAATTAAAGCCAATATGTTTATCTATACAACGCAAAAGAAATCAAGTCAATATCTTGAAAACTAAGCAAGTTATGACCAAAAAAGTAACCAGTTCTACTACTGACTTTTTTGGTCATAACTTGCTTAGTTTTCAAGATATTGACTTGATTTCTTTTGCGTTGTATAGATAAACATATTGGCTTTAATTCAAAACTTTTTTTTTGCGGGTAGCGAGAAAAAAAATTTTTTTTATTTTTTGAAAAATGCAAAGGGTACCCCCTTATGCTTTTTCAAAAAATGAAAAAAAAATTTTTTTCTCGCTACCCGCAAAAAAAAAGTTTTGAATTAAAGCCAATATGTTTATCTATACAACGCAAAAGAAATCAAGTCAATATCTTGAAAACTAAGCAAGTTATGACCAAAAAAGTAACCAGTTCTACTACTGACTTTTTTGGTCATAACTTGCTTAGTTTTCAAGATATTGACTTGATTTCTTTTGCGTTGTATAGATAAACATATTGGCTTTAATTCAAAACTTTTTTTCTGCGGGTAGCGAGAAAAAATTTTTTTTTTATTTTTTGAAAAATGCAAAGGGTACCCCCTTATGCTTTTTCAAAAAATGAAAAAAAAAATTTTTTCTCGCTACCCGCAAAAAAAAGTTTTGAATTAAAGCCAATATGTTTATCTATACAACGCAAAAGAAATCAAGTCAATATCTTGAAAACTAAGCAAGTTATGACCAAAAAAGTCAGTAGTAGAACTGGTTACTTTTTTGGTCATAACTTGCTTAGTTTTCAAGATATTGACTTGATTTCTTTTGCGTTGTATAGATAAACATATTGGCTTTAATTCAAAACTTTTTTTTTGCGGGTAGCGAGAAAAAAATTTTTTTTTTATTTTTTGAAAAATGCAAAGGGTACCCCCTTATGCTTTTTCAAAAAATGAAAAAAATTTTTTTTTCTCGCTACCCGCAAAAATAAAGTTTTGAATTAAAGCCAATATGTTTATCTATACAACGCAAAAGAAATCAAGTCAATATCTTGAAAACTAAGCAAGTTATGACCAAAAAAGTCAGTAGTAGAACTGGTTACTTTTTTGGTCATAACTTGCTTAGTTTTCAAGATATTGACTTGATTTCTTTTGCGTTGTATAGATAAACATATTGGCTTTAATTCAAAACTTTTTTTTTGCGGGTAGCGAGAAAAAAATTTTTTTTCATTTTTTGAAAAAGCATAAGGGGGTACCCTTTGCATTTTTCAAAAAATAAAAAAAAATTTTTTTCTCGCTACCCGCAAAAAAAAAAGTTTTGAATTAAAGCCAATATGTTTATCTATACAACGCAAAAGAAATCAAGTCAATATCTTGAAAACTAAGCAAGTTATGACCAAAAAAGTCAGTAGTAGAACTGGTTACTTTTTTGGTCATAACTTGCTTAGTTTTCAAGATATTGACTTGATTTCTTTTGCGTTGTATAGATAAACATATTGGCTTTAATTCAAAACTTTTTTTTTGCGGGTAGCGAGAAAAAAAATTTTTTTTTATTTTTTGAAAAATGCAAAGGGTACCCCCTTATGCTTTTTCAAAAAATGAAAAAAAATTTTTTTTCTCGCTACCCGCAAAAAAAAAGTTTTGAATTAAAGCCAATATGTTTATCTATACAACGCAAAAGAAATCAAGTCAATATCTTGAAAACTAAGCAAGTTATGACCAAAAAAGTAACCAGTTCTACTACTGACTTTTTTGGTCATAACTTGCTTAGTTTTCAAGATATTGACTTGATTTCTTTTGCGTTGTATAGATAAACATATTGGCTTTAATTCAAAACTTTTTTTTTGCGGGTAGCGAGAAAAAAAATTTTTTTTTATTTTTTGAAAAATGCAAAGGGTACCCCCTTATGCTTTTTCAAAAAATGAAAAAAAATTTTTTTTCTCGCTACCCGCAAAAAAAAAGTTTTGAATTAAAGCCAATATGTTTATCTATACAACGCAAAAGAAATCAAGTCAATATCTTGAAAACTAAGCAAGTTATGACCAAAAAAGTAACCAGTTCTACTACTGACTTTTTTGGTCATAACTTGCTTAGTTTTCAAGATATTGACTTGATTTCTTTTGCGTTGTATAGATAAACATATTGGCTTTAATTCAAAACTTTTTTTTTGCGGGTAGCGAGAAAAAAAATTTTTTTTCATTTTTTGAAAAAGCATAAGGGGGTACCCTTTGCATTTTTCAAAAAATAAAAAAAAATTTTTTTTCTCGCTACCCGCAAAAAAAAAGTTTTGAATTAAAGCCAATATGTTTATCTATACAACGCAAAAGAAATCAAGTCAATATCTTGAAAACTAAGCAAGTTATGACCAAAAAAGTCAGTAGTAGAACTGGTTACTTTTTTGGTCATAACTTGCTTAGTTTTCAAGATATTGACTTGATTTCTTTTGCGTTGTATAGATAAACATATTGGCTTTAATTCAAAACTTTTTTTTTGCGGGTAGCGAGAAAAAAAATTTTTTTTCATTTTTTGAAAAAGCATAAGGGGGTACCCTTTGCATTTTTCAAAAAATAAAAAAAAATTTTTTTTCTCGCTACCCGCAAAAAAAAAGTTTTGAATTAAAGCCAATATGTTTATGTATACAACGCAAAAGAAATCAAGTCAATATCTTGAAAACTAAGCAAGTTATGACCAAAAAAGTAACCAGTTCTACTACTGACTTTTTTGGTCATAACTTGCTTAGTTTTCAAGATATTGACTTGATTTCTTTTGCGTTGTATAGATAAACATATTGGCTTTAATTCAAAACTTTTTTTTTGCGGGTAGCGAGAAAAAAATTTTTTTTTTATTTTTTGAAAAATGCAAAGGGTACCCCCTTATGCTTTTTCAAAAAATGAAAAAAAATTTTTTTTCTCGCTACCCGCAAAAAAAAGTTTTGAATTAAAGCCAATATGTTTATCTATACAACGCAAAAGAAATCAAGTCAATATCTTGAAAACTAAGCAAGTTATGACCAAAAAAGTCAGTAGTAGAACTGGTTACTTTTTTGGTCATAACTTGCTTAGTTTTCAAGATATTGACTTGATTTCTTTTGCGTTGTATACATAAACATATTGGCTTTAATTCAAAACTTTTTTTTTGCGGGTAGCGAGAAAAAAATTTTTTTTTTATTTTTTGAAAAACATAAGGGGGTACCCTTTGCATTTTTCAAAAAATAAAAAAAAATTTTTTTCTCGCTACCCGCAAAAAAAAAGTTTTGAATTAAAGCCAATATGTTTATCTATACAACGCAAAAGAAATCAAGTCAATATCTTGAAAACTAAGCAAGTTATGACCAAAAAAGTCAGTAGTAGAACTGGTTACTTTTTTGGTCATAACTTGCTTAGTTTTCAAGATATTGACTTGATTTCTTTTGCGTTGTATAGATAAACATATTGGCTTTAATTCAAAACTTTTTTTTTGCGGGTAGCGAGAAAAAATTTTTTTTTTTATTTTTTGAAAAACATAAGGGGGTACCCTTTGCATTTTTCAAAAAATAAAAAAAAAATTTTTTTCTCGCTACCCGCAAAAAAAAAGTTTTGAATTAAAGCCAATATGTTTATCTATACAACGCAAAAGAAATCAAGTCAATATCTTGAAAACTAAGCAAGTTATGACCAAAAAAGTAACCAGTTCTACTACTGACTTTTTTGGTCATAACTTGCTTAGTTTTCAAGATATTGACTTGATTTCTTTTGCGTTGTATAGATAAACATATTGGCTTTAACTCAAAACTTTTTTTTTGCGGGTAGCGAGAAAAAAAATTTTTTTTCATTTTTTGAAAAAGCATAAGGGGATACCCTTTGCATTTTTCAAAAAATAAAAAAAAATTTTTTTTCTCGCTACCCGCAAAAAAAAAGTTTTGAATTAAAGCCAATATGTTTATCTATACAACGCAAAAGAAATCAAGTCAATATCTTGAAAACTAAGCAAGTTATGACCAAAAAAGTCAGTAGTAGAACTGGTTACTTTTTTGGTCATAACTTGCTTAGTTTTCAAGATATTGACTTGATTTCTTTTGCGTTGTATAGATAAACATATTGGCTTTAATTCAAAACTTTTTTTTTGCGGGTAGCGAGAAAAAATTTTTTTTTTCATTTTTTGAAAAAGCATAAGGGGGTACCCTTTGCATTTTTCAAAAAATAAAAAAAAAATTTTTTTCTCGCTACCCGCAAAAAAAAAGTTTTGAATTAAAGCCAATATGTTTATCTATACAACGCAAAAGAAATCAAGTCAATATCTTGAAAACTAAGCAAGTTATGACCAAAAAAGTAACCAGTTCTACTACTGACTTTTTTGGTCATAACTTGCTTAGTTTTCAAGATATTGACTTGATTTCTTTTGCGTTGGATAGATAAACATATTGGCTTTAATTCAACTTTTTTTTTGCGGGTAGCGAGAAAAAAATTTTTTTTTTATTTTTTGAAAAAGCATAAGGGGGTACCCTTTGCATTTTTCAAAAAATAAAAAAAAAATTTTTTTCTCGCTACCCGCAAAAAAAAAGTTTTGAATTAAAGCCAATATGTTTATCTATACAACGCAAAAGAAATCAAGTCAATATCTTGAAAACTAAGCAAGTTATGACCAAAAAAGTAACCAGTTCTACTACTGACTTTTTTGGTCATAACTTGCTTAGTTTTCAAGATATTGACTTGATTTCTTTTGCGTTGTATAGATAAACATATTGGCTTTAATTCAAAACTTTTTTTTTGCGGGTAGCGAGAAAAAAAATTTTTTTTTATTTTTTGAAAAATGCAAAGGGTACCCCCTTATGCTTTTTCAAAAAATAAAAAAAAAATTTTTTTCTCGCTACCCGCAAAAAAAAAGTTTTGAATTAAAGCCAATATGTTTATCTATCCAACGCAAAAGAAATCAAGTCAATATCTTGAAAACTAAGCAAGTTATGACCAAAAAAGTCAGTAGTAGAACTGGTTACTTTTTTGGTCATAACTTGCTTAGTTTTCAAGATATTGACTTGATTTCTTTTGCGTTGTATAGATAAACATATTGGCTTTAATTCAAAACTTTTTTTTTGCGGGTAGCGAGAAAAAAAATTTTTTTTTATTTTTTGAAAAATGCAAAGGGTACCCCCTTATGCTTTTTCAAAAAATGAAAAAAAATTTTTTTTCTCGCTACCCGCAAAAAAAAAGTTTTGAATTAAAGCCAATATGTTTATCTATACAACGCAAAAGAAATCAAGTCAATATCTTGAAAACTAAGCAAGTTATGACCAAAAAAGTCAGTAGTAGAACTGGTTACTTTTTTGGTCATAACTTGCTTAGTTTTCAAGATATTGACTTGATTTCTTTTGCGTTGTATAGATAAACATATTGGCTTTAATTCAAAACTTTTTTTTTGCGGGTAGCGAGAAAAAAATTTTTTTTTTATTTTTTGAAAAATGCAAAGGGTACCCCCTTATGCTTTTTCAAAAAATGAAAAAAAATTTTTTTTCTCGCTACCCGCAAAAAAAAAGTTTTGAATTAAAGCCAATATGTTTATCTATACAACGCAAAAGAAATCAAGTCAATATCTTGAAAAGTAAGCAAGTTATGACCAAAAAAGTAACCAGTTCTACTACTGACTTTTTTGGTCATAACTTGCTTAGTTTTCAAGATATTGACTTGATTTCTTTTGCGTTGTATAGATAAACATATTGGCTTTAATTCAAAACTTTTTTTTTGCGGGTAGCGAGAAAAAAAATTTTTTTTTATTTTTTGAAAAATGCAAAGGGTACCCCCTTATGCTTTTTCAAAAAATGAAAAAAAATTTTTTTTCTCGCTACCCGCAAAAAAAAAGTTTTGAGTTAAAGCCAATATGTTTATCTATACAACGCAAAAGAAATCAAGTCAATATCTTGAAAACTAAGCAAGTTATGACCAAAAAAGTCAGTAGTAGAACTGGTTACTTTTTTGGTCATAACTTGCTTAGTTTTCAAGATATTGACTTGATTTCTTTTGCGTTGTATAGATAAACATATTGGCTTTAATTCAAAACTTTTTTTTTGCGGGTAGCGAGAAAAAAAATTTTTTTTTATTTTTTGAAAAATGCAAAGGGTACCCCCTTATGTTTTTCAAAAAATAAAAAAAAAATTTTTTTCTCGCTACCCGCAAAAAAAAAGTTTTGAATTAAAGCCAATATGTTTATCTATACAACGCAAAAGAAATCAAGTCAATATCTTGAAAACTAAGCAAGTTATGACCAAAAAAGTAACCAGTTCTACTACTGACTTTTTTGGTCATAACTTGCTTAGTTTTCAAGATATTGACTTGATTTCTTTTGCGTTGTATAGATAAACATATTGGCTTTAATTCAAAACTTTTTTTTTGCGGGTAGCGAGAAAAAAATTTTTTTTTATTTTTTGAAAAATGCAAAGGGTACCCCCTTATGCTTTTTCAAAAAATGAAAAAAAAAATTTTTTCTCGCTACCCGCAAAAAAAAAGTTTTGAATTAAAGCCAATATGTTTATCTATACAACGCAAAAGAAATCAAGTCAATATCTTGAAAACTAAGCAAGTTATGACCAAAAAAGTAACCAGTTCTACTACTGACTTTTTTGGTCATAACTTGCTTAGTTTTCAAGATATTGACTTGTTTTCTTTTGCGTTGTATAGATAAACATATTGGCTTTAATTCAAAACTTTTTTTTTGCGGGTAGCGAGAAAAAAATTTTTTTTTATTTTTTGAAAAATGCAAAGGGTACCCCCTTATGCTTTTTCAAAAAATTAAAAAAAATTCGCTACCCGCAAAAAAAAAGTTTTGAATTAAAGCCAATATGTTTATCTATACAACGCAAAAGAAATCAAGTCAATATCTTGAAAACTAAGCAAGTTATGACCAAAAAAGTAACCAGTTCTACTACTGACTTTTTTGGTCATAACTTGCTTAGTTTTCAAGATATTGACTTGATTTCTTTTGCGTTGTATAGATAAACATATTGGCTTTAATTCAAAACTTTTTTTTTGCGGGTAGCGAGAAAAAAATTTTTTTTTCATTTTTTGAAAAAGCATAAGGGGGTACCCTTTGCATTTTTCAAAAAATAAAAAAAAATTTTTTTTCTCGCTACCCGCAAAAAAAAGTTTTGAATTAAAGCCAATATGTTTATCTATACAACGCAAAAGAAATCAAGTCAATATCTTGAAAACTAAGCAAGTTATGACCAAAAAAGTAACCAGTTCTACTACTGACTTTTTTGGTCATAACTTGCTTAGTTTTCAAGATATTGACTTGATTTCTTTTGCGTTGTATAGATAAACATATTGGCTTTAATTCAAAACTTTTTTTTTGCGGGTAGCGAGAAAAAATTTTTTTTTTTATTTTTTGAAAAATGCAAAGGGTACCCCCTTATGCTTTTTCAAAAAATGAAAAAAAATTTTTTTTCTCGCTACCCGCAAAAAAAAGTTTTGAATTAAAGCCAATATGTTTATCTATACAACGCAAAAGAAATCAAGTCAATATCTTGAAAACTAAGCAAGTTATGACCAAAAAAGTCAGTAGTAGAACTGGTTACTTTTTTGGTCATAACTTGCTTAGTTTTCAAGATATTGACTTGATTTCTTTTGCGTTGTATAGATAAACATATTGGCTTTAATTCAAAACTTTTTTTTTGCGGGTAGCGAGAAAAAAAATTTTTTTTATTTTTTGAAAAATGCAAAGGGTACCCCCTTATGCTTTTTCAAAAAATGAAAAAAATTTTTTTTTCTCGCTACCCGCAAAAATAAAGTTTTGAATTAAAGCCAATATGTTTATCTATACAACGCAAAAGAAATCAAGTCAATATCTTGAAAACTAAGCAAGTTATGACCAAAAAAGTCAGTAGTAGAACTGGTTACTTTTTTGGTCATAACTTGCTTAGTTTTCAAGATATTGACTTGATTTCTTTTGCGTTGTATAGATAAACATATTGGCTTTAATTCAAAACTTTTTTTTTGCGGGTAGCGAGAAAAAATTTTTTTTTTCATTTTTTGAAAAAGCATAAGGGGGTACCCTCTGCATTTTTCAAAAAATAAAAAAAAAATTTTTTCTCGCTACCCGCAAAAAAAAAGTTTTGAATTAAAGCCAATATGTTTATCTATACAACGCAAAAGAAATCAAGTCAATATCTTGAAAACTAAGCAAGTTATGACCAAAAAAGTCAGTAGTAGAACTGGTTACTTTTTTGGTCATAACTTGCTTAGTTTTCAAGATATTGACTTGATTTCTTTTGCGTTGTATAGATAAACATATTGGCTTTAATTCAAAACTTTTTTTTGCGGGTAGCGAGAAAAAATTTTTTTTTTTATTTTTTGAAAAATGCAAAGGGTACCCCCTTATGCTTTTTCAAAAAATGAAAAAAAATTTTTTTTCTCGCTACCCGCAAAAAAAAAGTTTTGAATTAAAGCCAATATGTTTATCTATACAACGCAAAAGAAATCAAGTCAATATCTTGAAAACTAAGCAAGTTATGACCAAAAAAGTAACCAGTTCTACTACTGACTTTTTTGGTCATAACTTGCTTAGTTTTCAAGATATTGACTTGATTTCTTTTGCGTTGTATAGATAAACATATTGGCTTTAATTCAAAACTTTTTTTTTGCGGGTAGCGAGAAAAAAATTTTTTTTTTATTTTTTGAAAAATGCAAAGGGTACCCCCTTATGCTTTTTCAAAAAATGAAAAAAAATTTTTTTTCTCGCTACCCGCAAAAAAAAAGTTTTGAATTAAAGCCAATATGTTTATCTATACAACGCAAAAGAAATCAAGTCAATATCTTGAAAACTAAGCAAGTTATGACCAAAAAAGTAACCAGTTCTACTACTGACTTTTTTGGTCATAACTTGCTTAGTTTTCAAGATATTGACTTGATTTCTTTTGCGTTGTATAGATAAACATATTGGCTTTAATTCAAAACTTTTTTTTTGCGGGTAGCGAGAAAAAAAATTTTTTTTCATTTTTTGAAAAAGCATAAGGGGGTACCCTTTGCATTTTTCAAAAAATAAAAAAAAAAATTTTTTTCTCGCTACCCGCAAAAAAAAGTTTTGAATTAAAGCCAATATGTTTATGTATACAACGCAAAAGAAATCAAGTCAATATCTTGAAAACTAAGCAAGTTATGACCAAAAAAGTAACCAGTTCTACTACTGACTTTTTTTGTCATAACTTGCTTAGTTTTCAAGATATTGACTTGATTTCTTTTGCGTTGTATAGATAAACATATTGGCTTTAATTCAAAACTTTTTTTTTGCGGGTAGCGAGAAAAAAAATTTTTTTTTATTTTTTGAAAAAGCATAAGGGGGTACCCTTTGCATTTTTCAAAAAATAAAAAAAAATTTTTTTTCTCGCTACCCGCAAAAAAAAAGTTTTGAATTAAAGCCAATATGTTTATCTATACAACGCAAAAGAAATCAAGTCAATATCTTGAAAACTAAGCAAGTTATGACCAAAAAAGTAACCAGTTCTACTACTGACTTTTTTGGTCATAACTTGCTTAGTTTTCAAGATATTGACTTGATTTCTTTTGCGTTGTATAGATAAACATATTGGCTTTAATTCAAAAGTTTTTTTTTGCGGGTAGCGAGAAAAAAATTTTTTTTCATTTTTTGAAAAAGCATAAGGGGGTACCCTTTGCATTTTTCAAAAAATAAAAAAAAATTTTTTTTCTCGCTACCCGCAAAAAAAAAGTTTTGAATTAAAGCCAATATGTTTATCTATACAACGCAAAAGAAATCAAGTCAATATCTTGAAAACTAAGCAAGTTATGACCAAAAAAGTAACCAGTTCTACTACTGACTTTTTTGGTCATAACTTGCTTAGTTTTCAAGATATTGACTTGTTTTCTTTTGCGTTGTATAGATAAACATATTGGCTTTAATTCAAAACTTTTTTTTTGCGGGTAGCGAGAAAAAAAATTTTTTTTTATTTTTGGAAAAATGCAGGGTACCCCCTTATGCTTTTTCAAAAAATGAAAAAAAAATTTTTTTCTCGCTACCCGCAAAGGGTACCCCCTTATGCTTTTTCAAAAAATGAAAAAAAATTTTTTTTCTCGCTACCCGCAAAAAAAAAGTTTTGAATTAAAGCCAATATGTTTATCTATACAACGCAAAAGAAATCAAGTCAATATCTTGAAAACTAAGCAAGTTATGACCAAAAAAGTAACCAGTTCTACTACTGACTTTTTTGGTCATAACTTGCTTAGTTTTCAAGATATTGACTTGATTTCTTTTGCGTTGTATAGATAAACATATTGGCTTTAATTCAAAACTTTTTTTTTGCGGGTAGCGAGAAAAAAAATTTTTTTTTATTTTTTGAAAAATGCAAAGGGTACCCCCTTATGCTTTTTCAAAAAATGAAAAAAATTTTTTTTTCTCGCTACCCGCAAAAAAAAAGTTTTGAATTAAAGCCAATATGTTTATCTATACAACGCAAAAGAAATCAAGTCAATATCTTGAAAACTAAGCAAGTTATGACCAAAAAAGTAACCAGTTCTACTACTGACTTTTTTGGTCATAACTTGCTTAGTTTTCAAGATATTGACTTGATTTCTTTTGCGTTGTATAGATAAACATATTGGCTTTAATTCAAAACTTTTTTTTTGCGGGTAGCGAGAAAAAAATTTTTTTTTCATTTTTTGAAAAAGCATAAGGGGGTACCCTTTGCATTTTTCAAAAAATAAAAAAAAATTTTTTTTCTCGCTACCCGCAAAAAAAAAGTTTTGAATTAAAGCCAATATGTTTATGTATACAACGCAAAAGAAATCAAGTCAATATCTTGAAAACTAAGCAAGTTATGACCAAAAAAGTAACCAGTTCTACTACTGACTTTTTTGGTCATAACTTGCTTAGTTTTCAAGATATTGACTTGATTTCTTTTGCGTTGTATACATAAACATATTGGCTTTAATTCAAAACTTTTTTTTTGCGGGTAGCGAGAAAAAAATTTTTTTTTTATTTTTTGAAAAACATAAGGGGGTACCCTTTGCATTTTTCAAAAAATAAAAAAAAATTTTTTTCTCGCTACCCGCAAAAAAAAAGTTTTGAATTAAAGCCAATATGTTTATCTATACAACGCAAAAGAAATCAAGTCAATATCTTGAAAACTAAGCAAGTTATGACCAAAAAAGTCAGTAGTAGAACTGGTTACTTTTTTGGTCATAACTTGCTTAGTTTTCAAGATATTGACTTGATTTCTTTTGCGTTGTATAGATAAACATATTGGCTTTAATTCAAAACTTTTTTTTTGCGGGTAGCGAAAAAAAAATTTTTTTTTATTTTTTGAAAAATGCAAAGGGTACCCCCTTATGCTTTTTCAAAAAATGAAAAAAAAATTTTTTTCTCGCTACCCGCAAAAAAAAAGTTTTGAATTAAAGCCAATATGTTTATCTATACAACGCAAAAGAAATCAAGTCAATATCTTGAAAACTAAGCAAGTTATGACCAAAAAAGTCAGTAGTAGAACTGGTTACTTTTTTGGTCATAACTTGTTTAGTTTTCAAGATATTGACTTGATTTCTTTTGCGTTGTATAGATAAACATATTGGCTTTAATTCAAAACTTTTTTTTTGCGGGTAGCGAGAAAAAAAATTTTTTTTTATTTTTTGAAAAATGCAAAGGGTACCCCCTTATGCTTTTTCAAAAAATTAAAAAAAAATTTTTTTTCTCGCTACCCGCAAAAAAAAAGTTTTGAATTAAAGCCAATATGTTTATCTATACAACGCAAAAGAAATCAAGTCAATATCTTGAAAACTAAGCAAGTTATGACCAAAAAAGTCAGTAGTAGAACTGGTTACTTTTTTGGTCATAACTTGCTTAGTTTTCAAGATATTGACTTGATTTCTTTTGCGTTGTATAGATAAACATATTGGCTTTAATTCAAAACTTTTTTTTTGCGGGTAGCGAGAAAAAAATTTTTTTTTCATTTTTTGAAAAAGCATAAGGGGGTACCCGCAAAAAAAAGTTTTGAATTAAAGCCAATATGTTTATGTATACAACGCAAAAGAAATCAAGTCAATATCTTGAAAACTAAGCAAGTTATGACCAAAAAAGTAACCAGTTCTACTACTGACTTTTTTGGTCATAACTTGCTTAGTTTTCAAGATATTGACTTGATTTCTTTTGCGTTGTATAGATAAACATATTGGCTTTAATTCAAAACTTTTTTTTTGCGGGTAGCGAGAAAAAAAATTTTTTTTCATTTTTTGAAAAAGCATAAGGGGGTACCCTTTGCATTTTTAAAAAAATAAAAAAAATTTTTTTTTCTCGCTACCCGCAAAAAAAAAGTTTTGAATTAAAGCCAATATGTTTATCTATACAACGCAAAAGAAATCAAGTCAATATCTTGAAAACTAAGCAAGTTATGACCAAAAAAGTAACCAGTTCTACTACTGACTTTTTTGGTCATAACTTGCTTAGTTTTCAAGATATTGACTTGATTTCTTTTGCGTTGTATAGATAAACATATTGGCTTTAATTCAAAACTTTTTTTTTGCGGGTAGCGAGAAAAAAATTTTTTTTTCATTTTTTGAAAAAGCATAAGGGGGTACCTTTTGCATTTTTCAAAAAATAAAAAAAAAATTTTTTTCTCGCTACCCGCAAAAAAAAAGTTTTGAATTAAAGCCAATATGTTTATCTATACAACGCAAAAGAAATCAAGTCAATATCTTGAAAACTAAGCAAGTTATGACCAAAAAAGTAACCAGTTCTACTACTGACTTTTTTGGTCATAACTTGCTTAGTTTTCAAGATATTGACTTGATTTCTTTTGCGTTGTATAGATAAACATATTGGCTTTAATTCAAAACTTTTTTTTGCGGGTAGCGAGAAAAAAAATTTTTTTTTATTTTTTGAAAAAGCATAAGGGGGTACCCTTTGCATTTTTCAAAAAATAAAAAAAAATTTTTTTCTCGCTACCCGCAAAAAAAAAGTTTTGAATTAAAGCCAATATGTTTATCTATACAACGCAAAAGAAATCAAGTCAATATCTTGAAAACTAAGCAAGTTATGACCAAAAAAGTAACCAGTTCTACTACTGACTTTTTTGGTCATAACTTGCTTAGTTTTCAAGATATTGACTTGATTTCTTTTGCGTTGTATAGATAAACATATTGGCTTTAATTCAAAACTTTTTTTTTGCGGGTAGCGAGAAAAAAAATTTTTTTTCATTTTTTGAAAAAGAATAAGGGGGTACCCTTTGCATTTTTCAAAAAATAAAAAAAAAATTTTTTTCTCGCTACCCGCAAAAAAAAAGTTTTGAATTAAAGCCAATATGTTTATCTATACAACGCAAAAGAAATCAAGTCAATATCTTAAAAACTAAGCAAGTTATGACCAAAAAAGTCAGTAGTAGAACTGGTTACTTTTTTGGTCATAACTTGCTTAGTTTTCAAGATATTGACTTGATTTCTTTTGCGTTGTATAGATAAACATATTGGCTTTAATTCAAAACTTTTTTTTTGCGGGTAGCGAGAAAAAAAATTTTTTTTCATTTTTTGAAAAAGCATAAGGGGGTACCCTTTGCATTTTTCAAAAAATAAAAAAAATTTTTTTTCTCGCTACCCGCAAAAAAAAGTTTTGAATTAAAGCCAATATGTTTATCTATACAACGCAAAAGAAATCAAGTCAATATCTTGAAAACTAAGCAAGTTATGACCAAAAAAGTAACCAGTTCTACTACTGACTTTTTTGGTCATAACTTGCTTAGTTTTCAAGATATTGACTTGATTTCTTTTGCGTTGTATAGATAAACATATTGGCTTTAATTCAAAACTTTTTTTTGCGGGTAGCGAGAAAAAAAATTTTTTTTTATTTTTTGAAAAAGCATAAGGGGGTACCCTTTGCATTTTTCAAAAAAAAAAAAAAAAATTTTTTCTCGCTACCCGCAAAAAAAAAGTTTTGAATTAAAGCCAATATGTTTATCTATACAACGCAAAAGAAATCAAGTCAATATCTTGAAAACTAAGCAAGTTATGACCAAAAAAGTAACCAGTTCTACTACTGACTTTTTTGGTCATAACTTGCTTAGTTTTCAAGATATTGACTTGATTTCTTTTGCGTTGTATAGATAAACATATTGGCTTTAATTCAAAACTTTTTTTTTGCGGGTAGCGAGAAAAAAAATTTTTTTTCATTTTTTGAAAAAGCATAAGGGGGTACCCTTTGCATTTTTCAAAAAATAAAAAAAAAATTTTTTTCTCGCTACCCGCAAAAAAAAAGTTTTGAATTAAAGCCAATATGTTTATCTATACAACGCAAAAGAAATCAAGTCAATATCTTGAAAACTAAGCAAGTTATGACCAAAAAAGTAACCAGTTCTACTACTGACTTTTTTGGTCATAACTTGCTTAGTTTTCAAGATATTGACTTGATTTCTTTTGCGTTGTATAGATAAACATATTGGCTTTAATTCAAAACTTTTTTTTTGCGGGTAGCGAGAAAAAAATTTTTTTTCATTTTTTGAAAAAGCATAAGGGGGTACCCTTTGCATTTTTCAAAAAATAAAAAAAAATTTTTTTTCTCGCTACCCGCAAAAAAAAAGTTT
This sequence comes from Germaria angustata, assembly GCA_963681545.1. NCBI lineage: Eukaryota > Metazoa > Arthropoda > Insecta > Diptera > Tachinidae > Germaria > Germaria angustata. The sequence goes on along the minus strand of OY812999.1, from coordinate 98,933,559 downwards.
TGAATTAAAGCCAATATGTTTATCTATACAACGCAAAAGAAATCAAGTCAATATCTTGAAAACTAAGCAAGTTATGACCAAAAAAGTAACCAGTTCTACTACTGACTTTTTTGGTCATAACTTGCTTAGTTTTCAAGATATTGACTTGATTTCTTTTGCGTTGTATAGATAAACATATTGGCTTTAATTCAAAACTTTTTTTTTGCGGGTAGCGAGAAAAAAATTTTTTTTTCATTTTTTGAAAAAGCATAAGGGGGTACCCTTTGCATTTTTCAAAAAATAAAAAAAAATTTTTTTTCTCGCTACCCGCAAAAAAAAGTTTTGAATTAAAGCCAATATGTTTATCTATACAACGCAAAAGAAATCAAGTCAATATCTTGAAAACTAAGCAAGTTATGACCAAAAAAGTCAGTAGTAGAACTGGTTACTTTTTTGGTCATAACTTGCTTAGTTTTCAAGATATTGACTTGATTTCTTTTGCGTTGTATAGATAAACATATTGGCTTTAATTCAAAACTTTTTTTTGCGGGTAGCGAGAAAAATTTTTTTTTTTATTTTTTGAAAAATGCAAAGGGTACCCCCTTATGCTTTTTCAAAAAATAAAAAAAAATTTTTTTTCTCGCTACCCGCAAAAAAAAGTTTTGAATTAAAGCCAATATGTTTATCTATACAACGCAAAAGAAATCAAGTCAATATCTTGAAAACTAAGCAAGTTATGACCAAAAAAGTCAGTAGTAGAACTGGTTACTTTTTTGGTCATAACTTGCTTAGTTTTCAAGATATTGACTTGATTTCTTTTGCGTTGTATAGATAAACATATTGGCTTTAATTCAAAACTTTTTTTTTTGCGGGTAGCGAGAAAAAAAATTTTTTTTTATTTTTTGAAAAATGCAAAGGGTACCCCCTTATGCTTTTTCAAAAAATAAAAAAAAAATTTTTTTCTCGCTACCCGCAAAAAAAAAGTTTTGAATTAAAGCCAATATGTTTATCTATACAACGCAAAAGAAATCAAGTCAATATCTTGAAAACTAAGCAAGTTATGACCAAAAAAGTCAGTAGTAGAACTGGTTACTTTTTTGGTCATAACTTGCTTAGTTTTCAAGATATTGACTTGATTTCTTTTGCGTTGTATAGATAAACATATTGGCTTTAATTCAAAACTTTTTTTTTGCGGGTAGCGAGAAAAAAAATTTTTTTTTATTTTTTGAAAAATGCAAAGGGTACCCCCTTATGCTTTTTCAAAAAATGAAAAAAAATTTTTTTTCTCGCTACCCGCAAAAAAAAAGTTTTGAATTAAAGCCAATATGTTTATCTATACAACGCAAAAGAAATCAAGTCAATATCTTGAAAACTAAGCAAGTTATGACCAAAAAAGTCAGTAGTAGAACTGGTTACTTTTTTGGTCATAACTTGCTTAGTTTTCAAGATATTGACTTGATTTCTTTTGCGTTGTATAGATAAACATATTGGCTTTAATTCAAAACTTTTTTTTTGCGGGTAGCGAGAAAAAATTTTTTTTTTCATTTTTTGAAAAAGCATAAGGGGGTACCATTTGCATTTTTCAAAAAATAAAAAAAAAATTTTTTTCTCGCTACCCGCAAAAAAAAAGTTTTGAATTAAAGCCAATATGTTTATCTATACAACGCAAAAGAAATCAAGTCAATATCTTGAAAACTAAGCAAGTTATGACCAAAAAAGTCAGTAGTAGAACTGGTTACTTTTTTGGTCATAACTTGCTTAGTTTTCAAGATATTGACTTGATTTCTTTTGCGTTGTATAGATAAACATATTGGCTTTAATTCAAAACTTTTTTTTTGCGGGTAGCGAGAAAAAAAATTTTTTTTATTTTTTGAAAAATGCAAAGGGTACCCCCTTATGCTTTTTCAAAAAATGAAAAAAAATTTTTTTTCTCGCTACCCGCAAAAAAAAAGTTTTGAATTAAAGCCAATATGTTTATCTATACAACGCAAAAGAAATCAAGTCAATATCTTGAAAACTAAGCAAGTTATGACCAAAAAAGTAACCAGTTCTACTACTGACTTTTTTGGTCATAACTTGCTTAGTTTTCAAGATATTGACTTGATTTCTTTTGCGTTGTATAGATAAACATATTGGCTTTAATTCAAAACTTTTTTTTGCGGGTAGCGAGAAAAAAAATTTTTTTTTATTTTTTGAAAAATGCAAAGGGTACCCCCTTATGCTTTTTCAAAAAATGAAAAAAAATTTTTTTTCTCGCTACCCGCAAAAAAAAATGCAAAGGGTACCCCCTTATGCTTTTTCAAAAAATGAAAAAAAATTTTTTTTCTCGCTACCCGCAAAAAAAAAGTTTTGAATTAAAGCCAATATGTTTATCTATACAACGCAAAAGAAATCAAGTCAATATCTTGAAAACTAAGCAAGTTATGACCAAAAAAGTAACCAGTTCTACTACTGACTTTTTTGGTCATAACTTGCTTAGTTTTCAAGATATTGACTTGATTTCTTTTGCGTTGTATAGATAAACATATTGGCTTTAATTCAAAACTTTTTTTTTGCGGGTAGCGAGAAAAAATTTTTTTTTCATTTTTTGAAAAAGCATAAGGGGGTACCCTTTGCATTTTTCAAAAAATAAAAAAAAATTTTTTTTCTCGCTACCCGCAAAAAAAAAGTTTTGAATTAAAGCCAATATGTTTATCTATACAACGCAAAAGAAATCAAGTCAATATCTTGAAAACTAAGCAAGTTATGACCAAAAAAGTAACCAGTTCTACTACTGACTTTTTTGGTCATAACTTGCTTAGTTTTCAAGATATTGACTTGATTTCTTTTGCGTTGTATAGATAAACATATTGGCTTTAATTCAAAACTTTTTTTTTGCGGGTAGCGAGAAAAAAATTTTTTTTTCATTTTTTGAAAAAGCATAAGGGGGTACCCTTTGCATTTTTCAAAAAATAAAAAAAAATTTTTTTTCTCGCTACCCGCAAAAAAAAAGTTTTGAATTAAAGCCAATATGTTTATCTATACAACGCAAAAGAAATCAAGTCAATATCTTGAAAACTAAGCAAGTTATGACCAAAAAAGTCAGTAGTAGAACTGGTTACTTTTTTGGTCATAACTTGCTTAGTTTTCAAGATATTGACTTGATTTCTTTTGCGTTGTATAGATAAACATATTGGCTTTAATTCAAAACTTTTTTTTGCGGGTAGCGAGAAAAATTTTTTTTTTTATTTTTTGAAAAATGCAAAGGGTACCCCCTTATGCTTTTTCAAAAAATAAAAAAAAATTTTTTTTCTCGCTACCCGCAAAAAAAAGTTTTGAATTAAAGCCAATATGTTTATCTATACAACGCAAAAGAAATCAAGTCAATATCTTGAAAACTAAGCAAGTTATGACCAAAAAAGTCAGTAGTAGAACTGGTTACTTTTTTGGTCATAACTTGCTTAGTTTTCAAGATATTGACTTGATTTCTTTTGCGTTGTATAGATAAACATATTGGCTTTAATTCAAAACTTTTTTTTTGCGGGTAGCGAGAAAAAAAATTTTTTTTTATTTTTTGAAAAATGCAAAGGGTACCCCCTTATGCTTTTTCAAAAAATAAAAAAAAATTTTTTTTCTCGCTACCCGCAAAAAAAAAGTTTTGAATTAAAGCCAATATGTTTATCTATACAACGCAAAAGAAATCAAGTCAATATCTTGAAAACTAAGCAAGTTATGACCAAAAAAGTCAGTAGTAGAACTGGTTACTTTTTTGGTCATAACTTGCTTAGTTTTCAAGATATTGACTTGATTTCTTTTGCGTTGTATAGATAAACATATTGGCTTTAATTCAAAACTTTTTTTTTGCGGGTAGCGAGAAAAAAAATTTTTTTTTATTTTTTGAAAAATGCAAAGGGTACCCCCTTATGCTTTTTCAAAAAATGAAAAAAAATTTTTTTTCTCGCTACCCGCAAAAAAAAAGTTTTGAATTAAAGCCAATATGTTTATCTATACAACGCAAAAGAAATCAAGTCAATATCTTGAAAACTAAGCAAGTTATGACCAAAAAAGTCAGTAGTAGAACTGGTTACTTTTTTGGTCATAACTTGCTTAGTTTTCAAGATATTGACTTGATTTCTTTTGCGTTGTATAGATAAACATATTGGCTTTAATTCAAAACTTTTTTTTTGCGGGTAGCGAGAAAAAAATTTTTTTTTCATTTTTTGAAAAAGCATAAGGGGGTACCATTTGCATTTTTCAAAAAATAAAAAAAAAATTTTTTTCTCGCTACCCGCAAAAAAAAAGTTTTGAATTAAAGCCAATATGTTTATCTATACAACGCAAAAGAAATCAAGTCAATATCTTGAAAACTAAGCAAGTTATGACCAAAAAAGTCAGTAGTAGAACTGGTTACTTTTTTGGTCATAACTTGCTTAGTTTTCAAGATATTGACTTGATTTCTTTTGCGTTGTATAGATAAACATATTGGCTTTAATTCAAAACTTTTTTTTTGCGGGTAGCGAGAAAAAAAATTTTTTTTATTTTTTGAAAAATGCAAAGGGTACCCCCTTATGCTTTTTCAAAAAATGAAAAAAAATTTTTTTTCTCGCTACCCGCAAAAAAAAGTTTTGAATTAAAGCCAATATGTTTATCTATACAACGCAAAAGAAATCAAGTCAATATCTTGAAAACTAAGCAAGTTATGACCAAAAAAGTAACCAGTTCTACTACTGACTTTTTTGGTCATAACTTGCTTAGTTTTCAAGATATTGACTTGATTTCTTTTGCGTTGTATAGATAAACATATTGGCTTTAATTCAAAACTTTTTTTTGCGGGTAGCGAGAAAAAATTTTTTTTTTATTTTTTGAAAAATGCAAAGGGTACCCCCTTATGCTTTTTCAAAAAATGAAAAAAAATTTTTTTTCTCGCTACCCGCAAAAAAAAAGTTTTGAATTAAAGCCAATATGTTTATCTATACAACGCAAAAGAAATCAAGTCAATATCTTGAAAACTAAGCAAGTTATGACCAAAAAAGTAACCAGTTCTACTACTGACTTTTGTGGTCATAACTTGCTTAGTTTTCAAGATATTGACTTGATTTCTTTTGCGTTGTATAGATAAACATATTGGCTTTAATTCAAAACTTTTTTTTTGCGGGTAGCGAGAAAAAAAATTTTTTTTCATTTTTTGAAAAAGCATAAGGGGGTACCCTTTGCATTTTTCAAAAAACAAAAAAAAAATTTTTTCTCGCTACCCGCAAAAAAAAGTTTTGAATTAAAGCCAATATGTTTATGTATACAACGCAAAAGAAATCAAGTCAATATCTTGAAAACTAAGCAAGTTATGACCAAAAAAGTAACCAGTTCTACTACTGACTTTTTTGGTCATAACTTGCTTAGTTTTCAAGATATTGACTTGATTTCTTTTGCGTTGTATAGATAAACATATTGGCTTTAATTCAAAACTTTTTTTTTGCGGGTAGCGAGAAAAAAAATTTTTTTTTATTTTTTGAAAAATGCAAAGGGTACCCCCTTATGCTTTTTCAAAAAATAAAAAAAAAATTTTTTTCTCGCTACCCGCAAAAAAAAAGTTTTGAATTAAAGCCAATATGTTTATCTATACAACGCAAAAGAAATCAAGTCAATATCTTGAAAACTAAGCAAGTTATGACCAAAAAAGTCAGTAGTAGAACTGGTTACTTTTTTGGTCATAACTTGCTTAGTTTTCAAGATATTGACTTGATTTCTTTTGCGTTGTATAGATAAACATATTGGCTTTAATTCAAAACTTTTTTTTGCGGGTAGCGAGAAAAAAATTTTTTTTTTATTTTTTGAAAAAGCATAAGGGGGTACCCTTTGCATTTTTCAAAAAATAAAAAAAAATTTTTTTCTCGCTACCCGCAAAAAAAAGTTTTGAATTAAAGCCAATATGTTTATCTATACAACGCAAAAGAAATCAAGTCAATATCTTGAAAACTAAGCAAGTTATGACCAAAAAAGTCAGTAGTAGAACTGGTTACTTTTTTGGTCATAACTTGCTTAGTTTTCAAGATATTGACTTGATTTCTTTTGCGTTGTATAGATAAACATATTGGCTTTAATTCAAAACTTTTTTTTGCGGGTAGCGAGAAAAAAAATTTTTTTTTATTTTTTGAAAAATGCAAAGGGTACCCCCTTATGCTTTTTCAAAAAATAAAAAAAAATTTTTTTTCTCGCTACCCGCAAAAAAAAAGTTTTGAATTAAAGCCAATATGTTTATCTATACAACGCAAAAGAAATCAAGTCAATATCTTGAAAACTAAGCAAGTTATGACCAAAAAAGTCAGTAGTAGAACTGGTTACTTTTTTGGTCATAACTTGCTTAGTTTTCAAGATATTGACTTGATTTCTTTTGCGTTGTATAGATAAACATATTGGCTTTAATTCAAAACTTTTTTTTTGCGGGTAGCGAGAAAAAAAATTTTTTTTTATTTTTTGAAAAATGCAAAGGGTACCCCCTTATGCTTTTTCAAAAAATAAAAAAAAAAATTTTTCTCGCTACCCGCAAAAAAAAAGTTTTGAATTAAAGCCAATATGTTTATCTATACAACGCAAAAGAAATCAAGTCAATATCTTGAAAACTAAGCAAGTTATGACCAAAAAAGTCAGTAGTAGAACTGGTTACTTTTTTGGTCATAACTTGCTTAGTTTTCAAGATATTGACTTGATTTCTTTTGCGTTGTATAGATAAACATATTGGCTTTAATTCAAAACTTTTTTTTGCGGGTAGCGAGAAAAAAAATTTTTTTTCATTTTTTGAAAAAGCATAAGGGGGTACCCTTTGCATTTTCAAAAAATAAAAAAAAATTTTTTTTCTCGCTACCCGCAAAAAAAAAGTTTTGAATTAAAGCCAATATGTTTATCTATACAACGCAAAAGAAATCAAGTCAATATCTTGAAAACTAAGCAAGTTATGACCAAAAAAGTCAGTAGTAGAACTGGTTACTTTTTTGGTCATAACTTGCTTAGTTTTCAAGATATTGACTTGATTTCTTTTGCGTTGTATAGATAAACATATTGGCTTTAATTCAAAACTTTTTTTTTGCGGGTAGCGAGAAAAAAAATTTTTTTTCATTTTTTGAAAAAGCATAAGGGGGTACCCTTTGCATTTTTCAAAAAATAAAAAAAAATTTTTTTTCTCGCTACCCGCAAAAAAAAAGTTTTGAATTAAAGCCAATATGTTTATCTATACAACGCAAAAGAAATCAAGTCAATATCTTGAAAACTAAGCAAGTTATGACCAAAAAAGTCAGTAGTAGAACTGGTTACTTTTTTGGTCATAACTTGCTTAGTTTTCAAGATATTGACTTGATTTCTTTTGCGTTGTATAGATAAACATATTGGCTTTAATTCAAAACTTTTTTTTTGCGGGTAGCGAGAAAAAAAATTTTTTTCATTTTTTGAAAAAGCATAAGGGGGTACCCTTTGCATTTTTCAAAAAATAAAAAAAAATTTTTTTTCTCGCTACCCGCAAAAAAAAAGTTTTGAATTAAAGCCAATATGTTTATCTATACAACGCAAAAGAAATCAAGTCAATATCTTGAAAACTAAGCAAGTTATGACCAAAAAAGTCAGTAGTAGAACTGGTTACTTTTTTGGTCATAGATAAACATATTGGCTTTAATTCAAAACTTTTTTTTTGCGGGTAGCGAGAAAAAAAATTTTTTTTCATTTTTTGAAAAAGCATAAGGGGGTACCCTTTGCATTTTTCAAAAAATAAAAAAAAATTTTTTTTCTCGCTACCCGCAAAAAAAAAGTTTTGAATTAAAGCCAATATGTTTATCTATACAACGCAAAAGAAATCAAGTCAATATCTTGAAAACTAAGCAAGTTATGACCAAAAAAGTCAGTAGTAGAACTGGTTACTTTTTTGGTCATAACTTGCTTAGTTTTCAAGATATTGACTTGATTTCTTTTGCGTTGTATAGATAAACATATTGGCTTTAATTCAAAACTTTTTTTTTGCGGGTAGCGAGAAAAAAAATTTTTTTTCATTTTTTGAAAAAGCATAAGATGGTACCCTGCATTTTTCAAAAAATAAAAAAAAATTTTTTTTCTCGCTACCCGCAAAAAAAAAGTTTTGAATTAAAGCCAATATGTTTATCTATACAACGCAAAAGAAATCAAGTCAATATCTTGAAAACTAAGCAAGTTATGACCAAAAAAGTAACCAGTTCTACTACTGACTTTTTTGGTCATAACTTGCTTAGTTTTCAAGATATTGACTTGATTTCTTTTGCGTTGTATAGATAAACATATTGGCTTTAATTCAAAACTTTTTTTTTGCGGGTAGCGAGAAAAAAATTTTTTTTCATTTTTTGAAAAAGCATAAGGGGGTACCCTTTGCATTTTTCAAAAAATAAAAAAAAATTTTTTTTCTCGCTACCCGCAAAAAAAAAGTTTTGAATTAAAGCCAATATGTTTATCTATACAACGCAAAAGAAATCAAGTCAATATCTTGAAAACTAAGCAAGTTATGACCAAAAAAGTCAGTAGTAGAACTGGTTACTTTTTTGGTCATAACTTGCTTAGTTTTCAAGATATTGACTTGATTTCTTTTGCGTTGTATAGATAAACATATTGGCTTTAATTCAAAACTTTTTTTTGCGGGTAGCGAGAAAAAAATTTTTTTTCATTTTTTGAAAAAGCATAAGGGGTACCCTTTGCATTTTTCAAAAAATAAAAAAAAATTTTTTTTCTCGCTACCCGCAAAAAAAAAGTTTTGAATTAAAGCCAATATGTTTATCTATACAACGCAAAAGAAATCAAGTCAATATCTTGAAAACTAAGCAAGTTATGACCAAAAAAGTCAGTAGTAGAACTGGTTACTTTTTTTGTCATAACTTGCTTAGTTTTCAAGATATTGACTTGATTTCTTTTGCGTTGTATAGATAAACATATTGGCTTTAATTCAAAACTTTTTTTTTGCGGGTAGCGAGAAAAAAAAATTTTTTTCATTTTTTGAAAAAGCATAAGGGGGTACCCTTTGCATTTTTCAAAAAATAAAAAAAATTTTTTTTTCTCGCTACCCGCAAAAAAAAAAGTTTTGAATTAAAGCCAATATGTTTATCTATACAACGCAAAAGAAATCAAGTCAATATCTTGAAAACTAAGCAAGTTATGACCAAAAAAGTCAGTAGTAGAACTGGTTACTTTTTTGGTCATAACTTGCTTAGTTTTCAAGATATTGACTTGATTTCTTTTGCGTTGTATAGATAAACATATTGGCTTTAATTCAAAACTTTTTTTTTGCGGGTAGCGAGAAAAAAATTTTTTTTTTATTTTTTGAAAAAGCATAAGGGGGTACCCTTTGAATTTTTCAAAAAATAAAAAAAAAATTTTTTCTCGCTACCCGCAAAAAAAAGTTTTGAATTAAAGCCAATATGTTTATCTATACAACGCAAAAGAAATCAAGTCAATATCTTGAAAACTAAGCAAGTTATGACCAAAAAAGTAACCAGTTCTACTACTGACTTTTTTGGTCATAACTTGCTTAGTTTTCAAGATATTGACTTGATTTCTTTTGCGTTGTATAGATAAACATATTGGCTTTAATTCAAAACTTTTTTTTTTGCGGGTAGCGAGAAAAAAATTTTTTTTTTATTTTTTGAAAAATGCAAAGGGTACCCCCTTATGCTTTTTCAAAAAATAAAAAAAAAATTTTTTCTCGCTACCCGCAAAAAAAAGTTTTGAATTAAAGCCAATATGTTTATCTATACAACGCAAAAGAAATCAAGTCAATATCTTGAAAACTAAGCAAGTTATGACCAAAAAAGTCAGTAGTAGAACTGGTTACTTTTTTGGTCATAACTTGCTTAGTTTTCAAGATATTGACTTGATTTCTTTTGCGTTGTATAGATAAACATATTGGCTTTAATTCAAAACTTTTTTTTGCGGGTAGCGAGAAAAAAAATTTTTTTTCATTTTTTGAAAAAGCATAAGGGGGTACCCTTTGCATTTTTCAAAAAATAAAAAAAAATTTTTTTTCTCGCTACCCGCAAAAAAAAAGTTTTGAATTAAAGCCAATATGTTTATCTATACAACGCAAAAGAAATCAAGTCAATATCTTGAAAACTAAGCAAGTTATGACCAAAAAAGTCAGTAGTAGAACTGGTTACTTTTTTGGTCATAACTTGCTTAGTTTTCAAGATATTGACTTGATTTCTTTTGCGTTGTATAGATAAACATATTGGCTTTAATTCAAAACTTTTTTTTTGCGGGTAGCGAGAAAAAATTTTTTTTTTATTTTTTGAAAAATGCAAAGGGTACCCCCTTATGCTTTTTCAAAAAATGAAAAAAATTTTTTTTCTCGCTACCCGCAAAAAAAAGTTTTTAATTAAAGCCAATATGTTTATCTATACAACGCAAAAGAAATCAAGTCAATATCTTGAAAACTAAGCAAGTTATGACCAAAAAAGTCAGTAGTAGAACTGGTTACTTTTTTGGTCATAACTTGCTTAGTTTTCAAGATATTGACTTGATTTCTTTTGCGTTGTATAGATAAACATATTGGCTTTAATTCAAAACTTTTTTTTTGCGGGTAGCGAGAAAAAAAATTTTTTTTTATTTTTTGAAAAAGCATAAGGGGGTACCCTTTGCATTTTTCAAAAAATAAAAAAAAATTTTTTTTCTCGCTACCCGCAAAAAAAAGTTTTGAATTAAAGCCAATATGTTTATCTATACAACGCAAAAGAAATCAAGTCAATATCTTGAAAACTAAGCAAGTTATGACCAAAAAAGTAACCAGTTCTACTACTGACTTTTTTGGTCATAACTTGCTTAGTTTTCAAGATATTGACTTGATTTCTTTTGCGTTGTATAGATAAACATATTGGCTTTAATTCAAAACTTTTTTTTTGCAGGTAGCGAGAAAAAAATTTTTTTTTTATTTTTTGAAAAAGCATAAGGGGGTACCCTTTGCATTTTTCAAAAAATAAAAAAAAATTTTTTTTCTCGCTACCCGCAAAAAAAAAGTTTTGAATTAAAGCCAATATGTTTATCTATACAACGCAAAAGAAATCAAGTCAATATCTTGAAAACTAAGCAAGTTATGACCAAAAAAGTAACCAGTTCTACTACTGACTTTTTTGGTCATAACTTGCTTAGTTTTCAAGATATTGACTTGATTTCTTTTGCGTTGTATAGATAAACATATTGGCTTTAATTCAAAACTTTTTTTTTGCGGGTAGCGAGAAAAAAAATTTTTTTTTATTTTTTGAAAAATGCAAAGGGTACCCCCTTATGCTTTTTCAAAAAATAAAAAAAAATTTTTTTTCTCGCTACCCGCAAAAAAAAAGTTTTGAATTAAAGCCAATATGTTTATCTATACAACGCAAAAGAAATCAAGTCAATATCTTGAAAACTAAGCAAGTTATGACCAAAAAAGTCAGTAGTAGAACTGGTTACTTTTTTGGTCATAACTTGCTTAGTTTTCAAGATATTGACTTGATTTCTTTTGCGTTGTATAGATAAACATATTGGCTTTAATTCAAAACTTTTTTTTTGCGGGTAGCGAGAAAAAAATTTTTTTTTTATTTTTTGAAAAATGCAAAGGGTACCCCCTTATGCTTTTTTCTCGCTACCCGCAAAAAAAAAGTTTTGAATTAAAGCCAATATGTTTATCTATACAACGCAAAAGAAATCAAGTCAATATCTTGAAAACTAAGCAAGTTATGACCAAAAAAGTCAGTAGTAGAACTGGTTACTTTTTTGGTCATAACTTGCTTAGTTTTCAAGATATTGACTTGATTTCTTTTGCGTTGTATAGATAAACATATTGGCTTTAATTCAAAACTTTTTTTTTGCGGGTAGCGAGAAAAAAATTTTTTTTTATTTTTTGAAAAATGCAAAGGGTACCCCCTTATGCTTTTTCAAAAAATGAAAAAAATTTTTTTTCTCGCTACCCGCAAAAAAAAGTTTTTAATTAAAGCCAATATGTTTATCTATACAACGCAAAAGAAATCAAGTCAATATCTTGAAAACTAAGCAAGTTATGACCAAAAAAGTCAGTAGTAGAACTGGTTACTTTTTTGGTCATAACTTGCTTAGTTTTCAAGATATTGACTTGATTTCTTTTGCGTTGTATAGATAAACATATTGGCTTTAATTCAAAACTTTTTTTTTGCGGGTAGCGAGAAAAAAAATTTTTTTTTATTTTTTGAAAAAGCATAAGGGGGTACCCTTTGCATTTTTCAAAAAATAAAAAAAAATTTTTTTTCTCGCTACCCGCAAAAAAAAAGTTTTGAATTAAAGCCAATATGTTTATCTATACAACGCAAAAGAAATCAAGTCAATATCTTGAAAACTAAGCAAGTTATGACCAAAAAAGTAACCAGTTCTACTACTGACTTTTTTGGTCATAACTTGCTTAGTTTTCAAGATATTGACTTGATTTCTTTTGCGTTGTATAGATAAACATATTGGCTTTAATTCAAAACTTTTTTTTTGCAGGTAGCGAGAAAAAAAATTTTTTTTTATTTTTTGAAAAAGCATAAGGGGGTACCCTTTGCATTTTTCAAAAAATAAAAAAAAAATTTTTTTCTCGCTACCCGCAAAAAAAAAGTTTTGAATTAAAGCCAATATGTTTATCTATACAACGCAAAAGAAATCAAGTCAATATCTTGAAAACTAAGCAAGTTATGACCAAAAAAGTAACCAGTTCTACTACTGACTTTTTTGGTCATAACTTGCTTAGTTTTCAAGATATTGACTTGATTTCTTTTGCGTTGTATAGATAAACATATTGGCTTTAATTCAAAACTTTTTTTTTGCGGGTAGCGAGAAAAAAAATTTTTTTTTATTTTTTGAAAAATGCAAAGGGTACCCCCTTATGCTTTTTCAAAAAATAAAAAAAAATTTTTTTTCTCGCTACCCGCAAAAAAAAAGTTTTGAATTAAAGCCAATATGTTTATCTATACAACGCAAAAGAAATCAAGTCAATATCTTGAAAACTAAGCAAGTTATGACCAAAAAAGTCAGTAGTAGAACTGGTTACTTTTTTGGTCATAACTTGCTTAGTTTTCAAGATATTGACTTGATTTCTTTTGCGTTGTATAGATAAACATATTGGCTTTAACTCAAAACTTTTTTTTTGCGGGTAGCGAGAAAAAAATTTTTTTTTTATTTTTTGAAAAATGCAAAGGGTACCCCCTTATGCTTTTTTCTCGCTACCCGCAAAAAAAAAGTTTTGAATTAAAGCCAATATGTTTATCTATACAACGCAAAAGAAATCAAGTCAATATCTTGAAAACTAAGCAAGTTATGACCAAAAAAGTAACCAGTTCTACTACTGACTTTTTTGGTCATAACTTGCTTAGTTTTCAAGATATTGACTTGATTTCTTTTGCGTTGTATAGATAAACATATTGGCTTTAATTCAAAACTTTTTTTTTGCGGGTAGCGAGAAAAAAAATTTTTTTTTATTTTTTGAAAAATGCAAAGGGTACCCCCTTATGCTTTTTCAAAAAATAAAAAAAAATTTTTTTTCTCGCTACCCGCAAAAAAAAAGTTTTGAATTAAAGCCAATATGTTTATCTATACAACGCAAAAGAAATCAAGTCAATATCTTGAAAACTAAGCAAGTTATGACCAAAAAAGTCAGTAGTAGAACTGGTTACTTTTTTGGTCATAACTTGCTTAGTTTTCAAGATATTGACTTGATTTCTTTTGCGTTGTATAGATAAACATATTGGCTTTAACTCAAAACTTTTTTTTTGCGGGTAGCGAGAAAAAAATTTTTTTTTTATTTTTTGAAAAATGCAAAGGGTACCCCCTTATGCTTTTTTCTCGCTACCCGCAAAAAAAAAGTTTTGAATTAAAGCCAATATGTTTATCTATACAACGCAAAAGAAATCAAGTCAATATCTTGAAAACTAAGCAAGTTATGACCAAAAAAGTAACCAGTTCTACTACTGACTTTTTTGGTCATAACTTGCTTAGTTTTCAAGATATTGACTTGATTTCTTTTGCGTTGTATAGATAAACATATTGGCTTTAATTCAAAACTTTTTTTTTTGCGGGTAGCGAGAAAAAAATTTTTTTTTATTTTTTGAAAAATGCAAAGGGTACCCCCTTATGCTGCGGGTAGCGAGAAAAAAATTTTTTTTTATTTTTTGAAAAATGCAAAGGGTACCCCCTTATGCTTTTTCAAAAAATAAAAAAAAATTTTTTTTCTCGCTACCCGCAAAAAAAAAGTTTTGAATTAAAGCCAATATGTTTATCTATACAACGCAAAAGAAATCAAGTCAATATCTTGAAAACTAAGCAAGTTATGACCAAAAAAGTCAGTAGTAGAACTGGTTACTTTTTTGGTCATAACTTGCTTAGTTTTCAAGATATTGACTTGATTTCTTTTGCGTTGTATAGATAAACATATTGGCTTTAACTCAAAACTTTTTTTTTGCGGGTAGCGAGAAAAAAATTTTTTTTTTATTTTTTGAAAAATGCAAAGGGTACCCCCTTATGCTTTTTTCTCGCTACCCGCAAAAAAAAAGTTTTGAATTAAAGCCAATATGTTTATCTATACAACGCAAAAGAAATCAAGTCAATATCTTGAAAACTAAGCAAGTTATGACCAAAAAAGTAACCAGTTCTACTACTGACTTTTTTGGTCATAACTTGCTTAGTTTTCAAGATATTGACTTGATTTCTTTTGCGTTGTATAGATAAACATATTGGCTTTAATTCAAAACTTTTTTTTTTGCGGGTAGCGAGAAAAAAATTTTTTTTTATTTTTTGAAAAATGCAAAGGGTACCCCCTTATGCTTTTTCAAAAAATGAAAAAAATTTTTTTTCTCGCTACCCGCAAAAAAAAGTTTTGAATTAAAGCCAATATGTTTATCTATACAACGCAAAAGAAATCAAGTCAATATCTTGAAAACTAAGCAAGTTATGACCAAAAAAGTAACCAGTTCTACTACTGACTTTTTTGGTCATAACTTGCTTAGTTTTCAAGATATTGACTTGATTTCTTTTGCGTTGTATAGATAAACATATTGGCTTTAATTCAAAACTTTTTTTTTGCGGGTAGCGAGAAAAAAAATTTTTTTTTATTTTTTAAAAAATGCAAAGGGTACCCCCTTATGCTTTTTCAAAAAATAAAAAAAAATTTTTTTTCTCGCTACCCGCAAAAAAAAAGTTTTGAATTAAAGCCAATATGTTTATCTATACAACGCAAAAGAAATCAAGTCAATATCTTGAAAACTAAGCAAGTTATGACCAAAAAAGTCAGTAGTAGAACTGGTTACTTTTTTGGTCATAACTTGCTTAGTTTTCAAGATATTGACTTGATTTCTTTTGCGTTGTATAGATAAACATATTGGCTTTAATTCAAAACTTTTTTTTTTGCGGGTAGCGAGAAAATTTTTTTTTTTTTATTTTTTGAAAAAGCATAAGGGGGTACCCTTTGCATTTTTCAAAAAATAAAATAAAATTTTTTTTCTCGCTACCCGCAAAAAAAAAAGTTTTGAATTAAAGCCAATATGTTTATCTATACAACGCAAAAGAAATCAAGTCAATATCTTGAAAACTAAGCAAGTTATGACCAAAAAAGTAACCAGTTCTACTACTGACTTTTTTGGTCATAACTTGCTTAGTTTTCAAGATATTGACTTGATTTCTTTTGCGTTGTATAGATAAACATATTGGCTTTAATTCAAAACTTTTTTTTTGCGGGTAGCGAGAAAAAAAATTTTTTTTTATTTTTTGGAAATTGCAAAGGGTACCCCCTTATGCTTTTTCAAAAAATAAAAAAAAAATTTTTTTCTCGCTACCCGCAAAAAAAAAGTTTTGAATTAAAGCCAATATGTTTATCTATACAACGCAAAAGAAATCAAGTCAATATCTTGAAAACTAAGCAAGTTATGACCAAAAAAGTCAGTAGTAGAACTGGTTACTTTTTTGGTCATAACTTGCTTAGTTTTCAAGATATTGACTTGATTTCTTTTGCGTTGTATAGATAAACATATTGGCTTTAATTCAAAACTTTTTTTTTGCGGGTAGCGAGAAAAAAATTTTTTTTTTATTTTTTGAAAAATGCAAAGGGTACCCCCTTATGCTTTTTCAAAAAATAAAAAAAAATTTTTTTTCTCGCTACCCGCAAAAAAAAAGTTTTGAATTAAAGCCAATATGTTTATCTATACAACGCAAAAGAAATCAAGTCAATATCTTGAAAACTAAGCAAGTTATGACCAAAAAAGTAACCAGTTCTACTACTGACTTTTTTGGTCATAACTTGCTTAGTTTTCAAGATATTGACTTGATTTCTTTTGCGTTGTATAGATAAACATATTGGCTTTAATTCAAAACTTTTTTTTGCGGGTAGCGAGAAAAAAAATTTTTTTTTATTTTTTGAAAAATGCAAAGGGTACCCCCTTATGCGGGTAGCGAGAAAAAAAATTTTTTTTCATTTTTTGAAAAAGCATAAGGGGGTACCCTTTGCATTTTTCAAAAAATAAAAAAAAATTTTTTTTCTCGCTACCCGCAAAAAAAAAGTTTTGAATTAAAGCCAATATGTTTATCTATACAACGCAAAAGAAATCAAGTCAATATCTTGAAAACTAAGCAAGTTATGACCAAAAAAGTAACCAGTTCTACTACTGACTTTTTTGGTCATAACTTGCTTAGTTTTCAAGATATTGACTTGATTTCTTTTGCGTTGTATAGATAAACATATTGGCTTTAATTCAAAACTTTTTTTTTGCGGGTAGCGAGAAAAAAAATTTTTTTTTATTTTTTGAAAAATGCAAAGGGTACCCCCTTATGCTTTTTCAAAAAATAAAAAAAAATTTTTTTTCTCGCTACCCGCAAAAAAAAAGTTTTGAATTAAAGCCAATATGTTTATCTATACAACGCAAAAGAAATCAAGTCAATATCTTGAAAACTAAGCAAGTTATGACCAAAAAAGTCAGTAGTAGAACTGGTTACTTTTTTGGTCATAACTTGCTTAGTTTTCAAGATATTGACTTGATTTCTTTTGCGTTGTATAGATAAACATATTGGCTTTAATTCAAAACTTTTTTTTTGCGGGTAGCGAGAAAAAAATTTTTTTTTTATTTTTTGAAAAATGCAAAGGGTACCCCCTTATGCGGGTAGCGAGAAAAAAAAATTTTTTTCATTTTTTGAAAAAGCATAAGGGGGTACCCTTTGCATTTTTCAAAAAATAAAAAAAAAATTTTTTTCTCGCTACCCGCAAAAAAAAAGTTTTGAATTAAAGCCAATATGTTTATCTATACAACGCAAAAGAAATCAAGTCAATATCTTGAAAACTAAGCAAGTTATGACCAAAAAAGTAACCAGTTCTACTACTGACTTTTTTGGTCATAACTTGCTTAGTTTTCAAGATATTGACTTGATTTCTTTTGCGTTGTATAGATAAACATATTGGCTTTAATTCAAAACTTTTTTTTTTGCGGGTAGCGAGAAAAAAAATTTTTTTTTATTTTTTGAAAAAGCATAAGGGGGTACCCTTTGCATTTTTCAAAAAATAAAAAAAAATTTTTTTTCTCGCTACCCGCAAAAAAAAAGTTTTGAATTAAAGCCAATATGTTTATCTATACAACGCAAAAGAAATCAAGTCAATATCTTGAAAACTAAGCAAGTTATGACCAAAAAAGTCAGTAGTAGAACTGGTTACTTTTTTGGTCATAACTTGCTTAGTTTTCAAGATATTGACTTGATTTCTTTTGCGTTGTATAGATAAACATATTGGCTTTAATTCAAAACTTTTTTTTTGCGGGTAGCGAGAAAAAAAATTTTTTTTTATTTTTTGAAAAATGCAAAGGGTACCCCCTTATGCTTTTTCAAAAAATGAAAAAAATTTTTTTTCTCGCTACCCGCATAAGGGGGTACCCTTTGCATTTTTCAAAAAAAAAAAAAAAATTTTTTTTTCTCGCTACCCGCAAAAAAAAGTTTTGAATTAAAGCCAATATGTTTATCTATACAACGCAAAAGAAATCAAGTCAATATCTTGAAAACTAAGCAAGTTATGACCAAAAAAGTCAGTAGTAGAACTGGTTACTTTTTTGGTCATAACTTGCTTAGTTTTCAAGATATTGACTTGATTTCTTTTGCGTTGTATAGATAAACATATTGGCTTTAATTCAAAACTTTTTTTTTGCGGGTAGCGAGAAAAAAAATTTTTTTTTATTTTTTGAAAAAGCATAAGGGGGTACCCTTTGCATTTTTCAAAAAATAAAAAAAAAATTTTTTTCTCGCTACCCGCAAAAAAAAAGTTTTGAATTAAAGCCAATATGTTTATCTATACAACGCAAAAGAAATCAAGTCAATATCTTGAAAACTAAGCAAGTTATGACCAAAAAAGTAACCAGTTCTACTACTGACTTTTTTGGTCATAACTTGCTTAGTTTTCAAGATATTGACTTGATTTCTTTTGCGTTGTATAGATAAACATATTGGCTTTAATTCAAAACTTTTTTTTTGCGGGTAGCGAGAAAAAAATTTTTTTTTTATTTTTTGAAAAAGCATAAGGGGGTACCCTTTGCAATTTCCAAAAAATAAAAAAAAATTTTTTTTCTCGCTACCCGCAAAAAAAAAGTTTTGAATTAAAGCCAATATGTTTATCTATACAACGCAAAAGAAATCAAGTCAATATCTTGAAAACTAAGCAAGTTATGACCAAAAAAGTAACCAGTTCTACTACTGACTTTTTTGGTCATAACTTGCTTAGTTTTCAAGATATTGACTTGATTTCTTTTGCGTTGTATAGATAAACATATTGGCTTTAATTCAAAACTTTTTTTTTTGCGGGTAGCGAGAAAAAAAATTTTATTTTATTTTTTGAAAAATGCAAAGGGTACCCCCTTATGCTTTTTCAAAAAATAAAAAAAAAAAATTTTTCTCGCTACCCGCAAAAAAAAAGTTTTGAATTAAAGCCAATATGTTTATCTATACAACGCAAAAGAAATCAAGTCAATATCTTGAAAACTAAGCAAGTTATGACCAAAAAAGTAACCAGTTCTACTACTGACTTTTTTGGTCATAACTTGCTTAGTTTTCAAGATATTGACTTGATTTCTTTTGCGTTGTATAGATAAACATATTGGCTTTAATTCAAAACTTTTTTTTTGCGGGTAGCGAGAAAAAAAATTTTTTTTTATTTTTTGAAAAATGCAAAGGGTACCCCCTTATGCTTTTTCAAAAAATTAAAAAAAATTTTTTTTCTCGCTACCCGCAAAAAAAAAGTTTTGAATTAAAGCCAATATGTTTATCTATACAACGCAAAAGAAATCAAGTCAATATCTTGAAAACTAAGCAAGTTATGACCAAAAAAGTAACCAGTTCTACTACTGACTTTTTTGGTCATAACTTGCTTAGTTTTCAAGATATTGACTTGATTTCTTTTGCGTTGTATAGATAAACATATTGGCTTTAATTCGAAACTTTTTTTTGCGGGTAGCGAGAAAAAAATTTTTTTTTTTATTTTTTGAAAAATGCAAAGGGTACCCCCTTATGCGGGTAGCGAGAAAAAAAATTTTTTTTCATTTTTTGAAAAAGCATAAGGGGTACCCTTTGCATTTTTCAAAAAATAAAAAAAAATTTTTTTCTCGCTACCCGCAAAAAAAAAGTTTTGAATTAAAGCCAATATGTTTATCTATACAACGCAAAAGAAATCAAGTCAATATCTTGAAAACTAAGCAAGTTATGACCAAAAAAGTAACCAGTTCTACTACTGACTTTTTTGGTCATAACTTGCTTAGTTTTCAAGATATTGACTTGATTTCTTGTATAGATAAACATATTGGCTTTAATTCAAAACTTTTTTTTTGCGGGTAGCGAGAAAAAAAATTTTTTTTTATTTTTTGAAAAATGCAAAGGGTACCCCCTTATGCTTTTTCAAAAAATAAAAAAAAAATTTTTTCTCGCTACCCGCAAAAAAAAAGTTTTGAATTAAAGCCAATATGTTTATCTATACAACGCAAAAGAAATCAAGTCAATATCTTGAAAACTAAGCAAGTTATGACCAAAAAAGTCAGTAGTAGAACTGGTTACTTTTTTGGTCATAACTTGCTTAGTTTTCAAGATATTGACTTGATTTCTTTTGCGTTGTATAGATAAACATATTGGCTTTAATTCAAAACTTTTTTTTTGCGGGTAGCGAGAAAAAAATTTTTTTTTTATTTTTTGAAAAATGCAAAGGGTACCCCCTTATGCTTTTTCAAAAAATGAAAAAAAATTTTTTTTCTCGCTACCCGCATAAGGGGGTACCCTTTGCATTTTTCAAAAAATAAAAAAAAATTTTTTTTCTCGCTACCCGCAAAAAAAAAGTTTTGAATTAAAGCCAATATGTTTATCTATACAACGCAAAAGAAATCAAGTCAATATCTTGAAAACTAAGCAAGTTATGACCAAAAAAGTCAGTAGTAGAACTGGTTACTTTTTTGGTCATAACTTGCTTAGTTTTCAAGATATTGACTTGATTTCTTTTGCGTTGTATAGATAAACATATTGGCTTTAATTCAAAACTTTTTTTTTGCGGGTAGCGAGAAAAAAATTTTTTTTTTATTTTTTGAAAAAGCATAAGGGGGTACCCTTTGCATTTTTCAAAAAATAAAAAAAAAATTTTTTTCTCGCTACCCGCAAAAAAAAAGTTTTGAATTAAAGCCAATATGTTTATCTATACAACGCAAAAGAAATCAAGTCAATATCTTGAAAACTAAGCAAGTTATGACCAAAAAAGTAACCAGTTCTACTACTGACTTTTTTGGTCATAACTTGCTTAGTTTTCAAGATATTGACTTGATTTCTTTTGCGTTGTATAGATAAACATATTGGCTTTAATTCAAAACTTTTTTTTTGCGGGTAGCGAGAAAAAAAATTTTTTTTTATTTTTTGAAAAATGCAAAGGGTACCCCCTTATGCTTTTCAAAAAATGAAAAAAATTTTTTTTCTCGCCACCCGCAAAAAAAAAGTTTTTAATTAAAGCCAATATGTTTATCTATACAACGCAAAAGAAATCAAGTCAATATCTTGAAAACTAAGCAAGTTATGACCAAAAAAGTCAGTAGTAGAACTGGTTACTTTTTTGGTCATAACTTGCTTAGTTTTCAAGATATTGACTTGATTTCTTTTGCGTTGTATAGATAAACATATTGGCTTTAATTCAAAACTTTTTTTTTGCGGGTAGCGAGAAAAAAATTTTTTTTTTATTTTTTGAAAAAGCATAAGGGGGTACCCTTTGCATTTTTCAAAAAATAAAATAAAATTTTTTTTCTCGCTACCCGCAAAAAAAAAGTTTTGAATTAAAGCCAATATGTTTATCTATACAACGCAAAAGAAATCAAGTCAATATCTTGAAAACTAAGCAAGTTATGACCAAAAAAGTCAGTAGTAGAACTGGTTACTTTTTTGGTCATAACTTGCTTAGTTTTCAAGATATTGACTTGATTTCTTTTGCGTTGTATAGATAAACATATTGGCTTTAATTCAAAACTTTTTTTTTTGCGGGTAGCGAGAAAAAAAATTTTTTTTTATTTTTTGGAAATTGCAAAGGGTACCCCCTTATGCTTTTTCAAAAAATAAAAAAAAAATTTTTTTCTCGCTACCCGCAAAAAAAAAGTTTTGAATTAAAGCCAATATGTTTATCTATACAACGCAAAAGAAATCAAGTCAATATCTTGAAAACTAAGCAAGTTATGACCAAAAAAGTCAGTAGTAGAACTGGTTACTTTTTTGGTCATAACTTGCTTAGTTTTCAAGATATTGACTTGATTTCTTTTGCGTTGTATAGATAAACATATTGGCTTTAATTCAAAACTTTTTTTTTGCGGGTAGCGAGAAAAAATTTTTTTTTTTATTTTTTGAAAAATGCAAAGGGTACCCCCTTATGCTTTTTCAAAAAATAAAAAAAAAAATTTTTTCTCGCTACCCGCAAAAAAAAAGTTTTGAATTAAAGCCAATATGTTTATCTATACAACGCAAAAGAAATCAAGTCAATATCTTGAAAACTAAGCAAGTTATGACCAAAAAAGTAACCAGTTCTACTACTGACTTTTTTGGTCATAACTTGCTTAGTTTTCAAGATATTGACTTGATTTCTTTTGCGTTGTATAGATAAACATATTGGCTTTAATTCAAAACTTTTTTTTTGCGGGTAGCGAGAAAAAAAATTTTTTTTATTTTTTGAAAAATGCAAAGGGTACCCCCTTATGCGGGTAGCGAGAAAAAATTTTTTTTTCATTTTTTGAAAAAGCATAAGGGGGTACCCTTTGCATTTTTCAAAAAATAAAAAAAAAATTTTTTTCTCGCTACCCGCAAAAAAAAAGTTTTGAATTAAAGCCGATATGTTTATCTATACAACGCAAAAGAAATCAAGTCAATATCTTGAAAACTAAGCAAGTTATGACCAAAAAAGTAACCAGTTCTACTACTGACTTTTTTGGTCATAACTTGCTTAGTTTTCAAGATATTGACTTGATTTCTTTTGCGTTGTATAGATAAACATATTGGCTTTAATTCAAAACTTTTTTTTTGCGGGTAGCGAGAAAAAAAATTTTTTTTATTTTTTGAAAAATGCAAAGGGTACCCCCTTATGCTTTTTCAAAAAATAAAAAAAAATTTTTTTTCTCGCTACCCGCAAAAAAAAAGTTTTGAATTAAAGCCAATATGTTTATCTATACAACGCAAAAGAAATCAAGTCAATATCTTGAAAACTAAGCAAGTTATGACCAAAAAAGTCAGTAGTAGAACTGGTTACTTTTTTGGTCATAACTTGCTTAGTTTTCAAGATATTGACTTGATTTCTTTTGCGTTGTATAGATAAACATATTGGCTTTAATTCAAAACTTTTTTTTTGCGGGTAGCGAGAAAAAAAATTTTTTTTTATTTTTTGAAAAATGCAAAGGGTACCCCCTTATGCTTTTTCAAAAAATGAAAAAAAATTTTTTTTCTCGCTACCCGCAAAAAAAAAATTTTGAATTAAAGCCAATATGTTTATCTATACAACGCAAAAGAAATCAAGTCAATATCTTGAAAACTAAGCAAGTTATGACCAAAAAAGTCAGTAGTAGAACTGGTTACTTTTTTGGTCATAACTTGCTTAGTTTTCAAGATATTGACTTGATTTCTTTTGCGTTGTATAGATAAACATATTGGCTTTAATTCAAAACTTTTTTTTTGCGGGTAGCGAGAAAAAAAATTTTTTTTCATTTTTTGAAAAAGCATAAGGGGGTACCCTTTGCATTTTTCAAAAAATAAAAAAAAAATTTTTTTCTCGCTACCCGCAAAAAAAAAGTTTTGAATTAAAGCCAATATGTTTATCTATACAACGCAAAAGAAATCAAGTCAATATCTTGAAAACTAAGCAAGTTATGACCAAAAAAGTCAGTAGTAGAACTGGTTACTTTTTTGGTCATAACTTGCTTAGTTTTCAAGATATTGACTTGATTTCTTTTGCGTTGTATAGATAAACATATTGGCTTTAATTCATAACTTTTTTTTTGCGGGTAGCGAGAAAAAATTTTTTTTTTTATTTTTTGAAAAAGCATAAGGGGGTACCCTTTGCATTTTTCAAAAAATAAAAAAAAATTTTTTTCTCGCTACCCGCAGAAAAAAAGTTTTGAATTAAAGCCAATATGTTTATCTATACAACGCAAAAGAAATCAAGTCAATATCTTGAAAACTAAGCAAGTTATGACCAAAAAAGTCAGTAGTAGAACTGGTTACTTTTTTGGTCATAACTTGCTTAGTTTTCAAGATATTGACTTGATTTCTTTTGCGTTGTATAGATAAACATATTGGCTTTAATTCAAAACTTTTTTTTTGCGGGTAGCGAGAAAAAAAATTTTTTTTTATTTTTTGAAAAATGCAAAGGGTACCCCCTTATGCTTTTTCAAAAAATGAAAAAAAAATTTTTTCTCGCTACCCGCAAAAAAAAAATTTTTAATTAAAGCCAATATGTTTATCTATACAACGCAAAAGAAATCAAGTCAATATCTTGAAAACTAAGCAAGTTATGACCAAAAAAGTCAGTAGTAGAACTGGTTACTTTTTTGGTCATAACTTGCTTAGTTTTCAAGATATTGACTTGATTTCTTTTGCGTTGTATAGATAAACATATTGGCTTTAATTCAAAACTTTTTTTTTGCGGGTAGCGAGAAAAAAAATTTTTTTTTATTTTTTGAAAAATGCAAAGGGTACCCCCTTATGCTTTTCAAAAAATGAAAAAAATTTTTTTTTCTCGCTACCCGCAAAAAAAAAGTTTTTAATTAAAGCCAATATGTTTATCTATACAACGCAAAAGAAATCAAGTCAATATCTTGAAAACTAAGCAAGTTATGACCAAAAAAGTCAGTAGTAGAACTGGTTACTTTTTTGGTCATAACTTGCTTAGTTTTCAAGATATTGACTTGATTTCTTTTGCGTTGTATAGATAAACATATTGGCTTTAATTCAAAACTTTTTTTTTGCGGGTAGCGAGAAAAAAATTTTTTTTTTATTTTTTGAAAAATGCAAAGGGTACCCCCTTATGCTTTTTCAAAAAATAAAAAAAAATTTTTTTTCTCGCTACCCGCAAAAAAAAAGTTTTGAATTAAAGCCAATATGTTTATCTATACAACGCAAAAGAAATCAAGTCAATATCTTGAAAACTAAGCAAGTTATGACCAAAAAAGTAACCAGTTCTACTACTGACTTTTTTGGTCATAACTTGCTTAGTTTTCAAGATATTGACTTGATTTTTTTTGCGTTGTATAGATAAACATATTGGCTTTAATTCAAAACTTTTTTTTTGCGGGTAGCGAGAAAAAAAATTTTTTTTTATTTTTTGAAAAATGCAAAGGGTACCCCCTTATGCGGGTAGCGAGAAAAAAAATTTTTTTCATTTTTTGAAAAAGCATAAGGGGGTACCCTTTGCATTTTTCAAAAAATAAAAAAAAAAATTTTTCTCGCTACCCGCAAAAAAAAAGTTTTGAATTAAAGCCAATATGTTAATCTATACAACGCAAAAGAAATCAAGTCAATATCTTGAAAACTAAGCAAGTTATGACCAAAAAAGTAACCAGTTCTACTACTGACTTTTTTGGTCATAACTTGCTTAGTTTTCAAGATATTGACTTGATTTCTTTTGCGTTGTATAGATAAACATATTGGCTTTAATTCAAAACTTTTTTTTTGCGGGTAGCGAGAAAAAAAATTTTTTTTTATTTTTTGAAAAATGCAAAGGGTACCCCCTTATGCTTTTTCAAAAAATAAAAAAAAAATTTTTTTCTCGCTACCCGCAAAAAAAAAGTTTTGAATTAAAGCCAATATGTTTATCTATACAACGCAAAAGAAATCAAGTCAATATCTTGAAAACTAAGCAAGTTATGACCAAAAAAGTAACCAGTTCTACTACTGACTTTTTTGGTCATAACTTGCTTAGTTTTCAAGATATTGACTTGATTTCTTTTGCGTTGTATAGATAAACATATTGGCTTTAATTCAAAACTTTTTTTTTGCGGGTAGCGAGAAAAAAATTTTTTTTTTATTTTTTGAAAAAGCATAAGGGGGTACCCTTTGCATTTTTCAAAAAATAAAATAAAATTTTTTTTCTCGCTACCCGCAAAAAAAAAGTTTTGAATTAAAGCCAATATGTTTATCTATACAACGCAAAAGAAATCAAGTCAATATCTTGAAAACTAAGCAAGTTATGACCAAAAAAGTCAGTAGTAGAACTGGTTACTTTT
The DNA here is from genome assembly GCA_963681545.1 of Germaria angustata. Classification (NCBI taxonomy): domain Eukaryota; kingdom Metazoa; phylum Arthropoda; class Insecta; order Diptera; family Tachinidae; genus Germaria; species Germaria angustata. Next base: position 98,907,886 of record OY812999.1, on the reverse strand, counting down.
TTGGCCATAACTTGCTTAGTTTTCAAGATATTGACTTGATTTCTTTTGCGTTGTATAGATAAACATATTGGCTTTAATTCAAAACTTTTTTTTTGCGGGTAGCGAGAAAAAAAATTTTTTTTTATTTTTTGGAAATTGCAAAGGGTACCCCCTTATGCTTTTTCAAAAAATAAAAAAAAAAATTTTTTCTCGCTACCCGCAAAAAAAAGTTTTGAATTAAAGCCAATATGTTTATCTATACAACGCAAAAGAAATCAAGTCAATATCTTGAAAACTAAGCAAGTTATGACCAAAAAAGTCAGTAGTAGAACTGGTTACTTTTTTGGTCATAACTTGCTTAGTTTTCAAGATATTGACTTGATTTCTTTTGCGTTGTATAGATAAACATATTGGCTTTAATTCAAAATTTTTTTTTTGCGGGTAGCGAGAAAAAAATTTTTTTTTATTTTTTGAAAAATGCAAAGGGTACCCCCTTATGCTTTTTCAAAAAATAAAAAAAAATTTTTTTTCTCGCTACCCGCAAAAAAAAAGTTTTGAATTAAAGCCAATATGTTTATCTATACAACGCAAAAGAAATCAAGTCAATATCTTGAAAACTAAGCAAGTTATGACCAAAAAAGTAACCAGTTCTACTACTGACTTTTTTGGTCATAACTTGCTTAGTTTTCAAGATATTGACTTGATTTCTTTTGCGTTGTATAGATAAACATATTGGCTTTAATTCAAAACTTTTTTTTTGCGGGTAGCGAGAAAAAATTTTTTTTTTATTTTTTGAAAAATGCAAAGGGTACCCCCTTATGCTTTTTCAAAAAATAAAAAAAAATTTTTTTTCTCGCTACCCGCAAAAAAAAAGTTTTGAATTAAAGCCAATATGTTTATCTATACAACGCAAAAGAAATCAAGTCAATATCTTGAAAACTAAGCAAGTTATGACCAAAAAAGTCAGTAGTAGAACTGGTTACTTTTTTGGTCATAACTTGCTTAGTTTTCAAGATATTGACTTGATTTCTTTTGCGTTGTATAGATAAACATATTGGCTTTAATTCAAAACTTTTTTTTTGCGGGTAGCGAGAAAAAAAATTTTTTTTTATTTTTTGAAAAATGCAAAGGGTACCCCCTTATGCTTTTTCAAAAAATGAAAAAAAATTTTTTTTCTCGCTACCCGCAAAAAAAAAATTTTGAATTAAAGCCAATATGTTTATCTATACAACGCAAAAGAAATCAAGTCAATATCTTGAAAACTAAGCAAGTTATGACCAAAAAAGTCAGTAGTAGAACTGGTTACTTTTTTGGTCATAACTTGCTTAGTTTTCAAGATATTGACTTGATTTCTTTTGCGTTGTATAGATAAACATATTGGCTTTAATTCAAAACTTTTTTTTTGCGGGTAGCGAGAAAAAAAATTTTTTTTCATTTTTTGAAAAAGCATAAGGGGGTACCCTTTGCATTTTTCAAAAAATAAAAAAAAAATTTTTTTCTCGCTACCCGCAAAAAAAAAGTTTTGAATTAAAGCCAATATATTTATCTATACAACGCAAAAGAAATCAAGTCAATATCTTGAAAACTAAGCAAGTTATGACCAAAAAAGTCAGTAGTAGAACTGGTTACTTTTTTGGTCATAACTTGCTTAGTTTTCAAGATATTGACTTGATTTCTTTTGCGTTGTATAGATAAACATATTGGCTTTAATTCAAAACTTTTTTTTTGCGGGTAGCGAGAAAAAAAATTTTTTTTTATTTTTTGAAAAAGCATAAGGGGGTACCCTTTGCATTTTTCAAAAAATAAAAAAAAAATTTTTTTCTCGCTACCCGCAAAAAAAAGTTTTGAATTAAAGCCAATATGTTTATCTATACAACGCAAAAGAAATCAAGTCAATATCTTGAAAACTAAGCAAGTTATGACCAAAAAAGTCAGTAGTAGAACTGGTTACTTTTTTGGTCATAACTTGCTTAGTTTTCAAGATATTGACTTGATTTCTTTTGCGTTGTATAGATAAACATATTGGCTTTAATTCAAAACTTTTTTTTTGCGGGTAGCGAGAAAAAAATTTTTTTTTTATTTTTTGAAAAATGCAAAGGGTACCCCCTTATGCTTTTTCAAAAAATGAAAAAAAATTTTTTTTCTCGCTACCCGCAAAAAAATTTTTAATTAAAGCCAATATGTTTATCTATACAACGCAAAAGAAATCAAGTCAATATCTTGAAAACTAAGCAAGTTATGACCAAAAAAGTCAGTAGTAGAACTGGTTACTTTTTTGGTCATAACTTGCTTAGTTTTCAAGATATTGACTTGATTTCTTTTGCGTTGTATAGATAAACATATTGGCTTTAATTCAAAACTTTTTTTTTGCGGGTAGCGAGAAAAAAAATTTTTTTTCATTTTTTGAAAAATCATAAGGGGGTACCCTTTGCATTTTTCAAAAAATAAAAAAAAAATTTTTTTCTCGCTACCCGCAAAAAAAAAGTTTTGAATTAAAGCCAATATGTTTATCTATACAACGCAAAAGAAATCAAGTCAATATCTTGAAAACTAAGCAAGTTATGACCAAAAAAGTCAGTAGTAGAACTGGTTACTTTTTTGGTCATAACTTGCTTAGTTTTCAAGATATTGACTTGATTTCTTTTGCGTTGTATAGATAAACATATTGGCTTTAATTCAAAACTTTTTTTTTGCGGGTAGCGAGAAAAAAAAATTTTTTTTATTTTTTGAAAAATGCAAAGGGTACCCCCTTATGCTTTTTCAAAAAATGAAAAAAAAATTTTTTTCTCGCTACCCGCAAAAAAAAAGTTTTGAATTAAAGCCAATATGTTTATCTATACAACGCAAAAGAAATCAAGTCAATATCTTGAAAACTAAGCAAGTTATGACCAAAAAAGTAACCAGTTCTACTACTGACTTTTTTGGTCATAACTTGCTTAGTTTTCAAGATATTGACTTGATTTCTTTTGCGTTGTATAGATAAACATATTGGCTTTAATTCAAAACTTTTTTTTTGCGGGTAGCGAGAAAAAAATTTTTTTTTTATTTTTTGAAAAATGCAAAGGGTACCCCCTTATGCGGGTAGCGAGAAAAAAAATTTTTTTTCATTTTTTGAAAAAGCATAAGGGCGTACCCTTTGCATTTTTCAAAAAATAAAAAAAAAATTTTTTTCTCGCTACCCGCAAAAAAAAAGTTTTGAATTAAAGCCAATATGTTTATCTATACAACGCAAAAGAAATCAAGTCAATATCTTGAAAACTAAGCAAGTTATGACCAAAAAAGTAACCAGTTCTACTACTGACTTTTTTGGTCATAACTTGCTTAGTTTTCAAGATATTGACTTGATTTCTTTTGCGTTGTATAGATAAACATATTGGCTTTAATTCAAAACTTTTTTTTTGCGGGTAGCGAGAAAAAAAATTTTTTTTTATTTTTTGAAAAATGCAAAGGGTACCCCCTTATGCTTTTTCAAAAAATAAAAAAAAATTTTTTTTCTCGCTACCCGCAAAAAAAAAGTTTTGAATTAAAGCTAATATGTTTATCTATACAACGCAAAAGAAATCAAGTCAATATCTTGAAAACTAAGCAAGTTATGACCAAAAAAGTCAGTAGTAGAACTGGTTACTTTTTTGGTCATAACTTGCTTAGTTTTCAAGATATTGACTTGATTTCTTTTGCGTTGTATAGATAAACATATTGGCTTTAATTCAAAACTTTTTTTTTGCGGGTAGCGAGAAAAAAATTTTTTTTTTATTTTTTGAAAAATGCAAAGGGTACCCCCTTATGCTTTTTCAAAAAATGAAAAAAAAATTTTTTTCTCGCTACCCGCAAAAAAAAAAATTTGGATTAAAGCCAATATGTTTATCTATACAACGCAAAAGAAATCAAGTCAATATCTTGAAAACTAAGCAAGTTATGACCAAAAAAGTCAGTAGTAGAACTGGTTACTTTTTTGGTCATAACTTGCTTAGTTTTCAAGATATTGACTTGATTTCTTTTGCGTTGTATAGATAAACATATTGGCTTTAATTCAAAACTTTTTTTTTGCGGGTAGCGAGAAAAAAAATTTTTTTTCATTTTTTGAAAAAGCATAAGGGGGTACCCTTTGCATTTTTCAAAAAATAAAAAAAAATTTTTTTTCTCGCTACCCGCAAAAAAAAAGTTTTGAATTAAAGCCAATATGTTTATCTATACAACGCAAAAGAAATCAAGTCAATATCTTGAAAACTAAGCAAGTTATGACCAAAAAAGTCAGTAGTAGAACTGGTTACTTTTTTGGTCATAACTTGCTTAGTTTTCAAGATATTGACTTGATTTCTTTTGCGTTGTATAGATAAACATATTGGCTTTAATTCAAAACTTTTTTTTTGCGGGTAGCGAGAAAAAAATTTTTTTTTTATTTTTTGAAAAAGCATAAGGGGGTACCCTTTGCATTTTTCAAAAAATAAAAAAAAATTTTTTTTCTCGCTACCCGCAAAAAAAAGTTTTGAATTAAAGCCAATATGTTTATCTATACAACGCAAAAGAAATCAAGTCAATATCTTGAAAACTAAGCAAGTTATGACCAAAAAAGTCAGTAGTAGAACTGGTTACTTTTTTGGTCATAACTTGCTTAGTTTTCAAGATATTGACTTGATTTCTTTTGCGTTGTATAGATAAACATATTGGCTTTAATTCAAAACTTTTTTTTTGCGGGTAGCGAGAAAAAAATTTTTTTTTTATTTTTTGAAAAATGCAAAGGGTACCCCCTTATGCTTTTTCAAAAAATGAAAAAAAATTTTTTTTCTCGCTACCCGCAAAAAAATTTTTAATTAAAGCCAATATGTTTATCTATACAACGCAAAAGAAATCAAGTCAATATCTTGAAAACTAAGCAAGTTATGACCAAAAAAGTCAGTAGTAGAACTGGTTACTTTTTTGGTCATAACTTGCTTAGTTTTCAAGATATTGACTTGATTTCTTTTGCGTTGTATAGATAAACATATTGGCTTTAATTCAAAACTTTTTTTTTGCGGGTAGCGAGAAAAAAAATTTTTTTTTCATTTTTTGAAAAAGCATAAGGGGTACCCTTTGCATTTTTCAAAAAATAAAAAAAAAATTTTTTTCTCGCTACCCGCAAAAAAAAAGTTTTGAATTAAAGCCAATATGTTTATCTATACAACGCAAAAGAAATCAAATCAATATCTTGAAAACTAAGCAAGTTATGACCAAAAAAGTCAGTAGTAGAACTGGTTACTTTTTTGGTCATAACTTGCTTAGTTTTCAAGATATTGACTTGATTTCTTTTGCGTTGTATAGATAAACATATTGGCTTTAATTCAAAACTTTTTTTTTGCGGGTAGCGAGAAAAAAAATTTTTTTTTATTTTTTGAAAAATGCAAAGGGTACCCCCTTATGCTTTTTCAAAAAATGAAAAAAAAATTTTTTCTCGCTACCCGCAAAAAAAAAGTTTTGAATTAAAGCCAATATGTTTATCTATACAACGCAAAGAAATCAAGTCAATATCTTGAAAACTAAGCAAGTTATGACCAAAAAAGTCAGTAGTAGAACTGGTTACTTTTTTGGTCATAACTTGCTTAGTTTTCAAGATATTGACTTGATTTCTTTTGCGTTGTATAGATAAACATATTGGCTTTAATTCAAAACTTTTTTTTTGCGGGTAGCGAGAAAAAAATTTTTTTTTTCATTTTTTGAAAAAGCATAAGGGGGTACCCTTTGCATTTTTCAAAAAATAAAAAAAAATTTTTTTTCTCGCTACCCGCAAAAAAAAAAAGTTTTGAATTAAAGCCAATATGTTTATCTATACAACGCAAAAGAAATCAAGTCAATATCTTGAAAACTAAGCAAGTTATGACCAAAAAAGTCAGTAGTAGAACTGGTTACTTTTTTGGTCATAACTTGCTTAGTTTTCAAGATATTGACTTGATTTCTTTTGCGTTGTATAGATAAACATATTGGCTTTAATTCAAAACTTTTTTTTTGCGGGTAGCGAGAAAAAAAATTTTATTTTATTTTTTGAAAAATGCAAAGGGTACCCCCTTATGCTTTTTCAAAAAATGAAAAAAATTTTTTTTCTCGCTACCCGCAAAAAAAAGTTTTGAATTAAAGCCAATATGTTTATCTATACAACGCAAAAGAAATCAAGTCAATATCTTGAAAACTAAGCAAGTTATGACCAAAAAAGTCAGTAGTAGAACTGGTTACTTTTTTGGTCATAACTTGCTTAGTTTTCAAGATATTGACTTGATTTCTTTTGCGTTGTATAGATAAACATATTGGCTTTAATTCAAAACTTTTTTTTTTGCGGTTAGCGAGAAAAAAAATTTTTTTTCAATTTTTGAAAAAGCATAAGGGGGTACCCTTTGCATTTTTCAAAAAATAAAAAAAAATTTTTTTTCTCGCTACCCGCAAAAAAAAAGTTTTGAATTAAAGCCAATATGTTTATCTATACAACGCAAAAGAAATCAAGTCAATATCTTGAAAACTAAGCAAGTTATGACCAAAAAAGTAACCAGTTCTACTACTGACTTTTTTGGTCATAACTTGCTTAGTTTTCAAGATATTGACTTGATTTCTTTTGCGTTGTATAGATAAACATATTGGCTTTAATTCAAAACTTTTTTTTTGCGGGTAGCGAGAAAAATTTTTTTTTTCATTTTTTGAAAAAGCATAAGGGGGTACCCTTTGCATTTTTCAAAAAATAAAAAAAATTTTTTTTTCTCGCTACCCGCAAAAAAAAAAGTTTTGAATTAAAGCCAATATGTTTATCTATACAACGCAAAAGAAATCAAGTCAATATCTTGAAAACTAAGCAAGTTATGACCAAAAAAGTAACCAGTTCTACTACTGACTTTTTTGGTCATAACTTGCTTAGTTTTCAAGATATTGACTTGATTTCTTTTGCGTTGTATAGATAAACATATTGGCTTTAATTCAAAACTTTTTTTTTGCGGGTAGCGAGAAAAAAATTTTTTTTTATTTTTTGAAAAAGCATAAGGGGGTACCCTTTGCATTTTTCAAAAAATAAAAAAAAATTTTTTTTCTCGCTACCCGCAAAAAAAAAGTTTTGAATTAAAGCCAATATGTTTATCTATACAACGCAAAAGAAATCAAGTCAATATCTTGAAAACTAAGCAAGTTATGACCAAAAAAGTAACCAGTTCTACTACTGACTTTTTTGGTCATAACTTGCTTAGTTTTCAAGATATTGACTTGATTTCTTTTGCGTTGTATAGATAAACATATTGGCTTTAATTCAAAACTTTTTTTTTGCGGGTAGCGAGAAAAAATTTTTTTTTTTATTTTTTGAAAAAGCATAAGGGGGTACCCTTTGCATTTTTCAAAAAATAAAAAAAAATTTTTTTTCTCGCTACCCGCAAAAAAAAAGTTTTGAATTAAAGCCAATATGTTTATCTATACAACGCAAAAGAAATCAAGTCAATATCTTGAAAACTAAGCAAGTTATGACCAAAAAAGTCAGTAGTAGAACTGGTTACTTTTTTGGTCATAACTTGCTTAGTTTTCAAGATATTGACTTGATTTCTTTTGCGTTGTATAGATAAACATATTGGCTTTAATTCAAAACTTTTTTTTTGCGGGTAGCGAGAAAAAAAATTTTTTTTTATTTTTTGAAAAATGCAAAGGGTACCCCCTTATGCTTTTTCAAAAAATAAAAAAAAAATTTTTTTCTCGCTACCCGCAAAAAAAAAGTTTTGAATTAAAGCCAATATGTTTATCTATACAACGCAAAAGAAATCAAGTCAATATCTTGAAAACTAAGCAAGTTATGACCAAAAAAGTCAGTAGTAGAACTGGTTACTTTTTTGGTCATAACTTGCTTAGTTTTCAAGATATTGACTTGATTTCTTTTGCGTTGTATAGATAAACATATTGGCTTTAATTCAAAACTTTTTTTTTGCGGGTAGCGAGAAAAAAATTTTTTTTTCATTTTTTGAAAAAGCATAAGGGGGTACCCTTTGCATTTTTCAAAAAATAAAAAAAAAATTTTTTTCTCGCTACCCGCAAAAAAAAAGTTTTGAATTAAAGCCAATATGTTTATCTATACAACGCAAAAGAAATCAAGTCAATATCTTGAAAACTAAGCAAGTTATGACCAAAAAAGTCAGTAGTAGAACTGGTTACTTTTTTGGTCATAACTTGCTTAGTTTTCAAGATATTGACTTGATTTCTTTTGCGTTGTATAGATAAACATATTGGCTTTAATTCAAAACTTTTTTTTTGCGGGTAGCGAGAAAAAAATTTTTTTTTTATTTTTTGAAAAATGGAAAGGGTACCCCCTTATGCTTTTTCAAAAAATGAAAAAAATTTTTTTTCTCGCTACCCGCAAAAAAAAAAGTTTTGAATTAAAGCCAATATGTTTATCTATACAACGCAAAAGAAATCAAGTCAATATCTTGAAAACTAAGCAAGTTATGACCAAAAAAGTCAGTAGTAGAACTGGTTACTTTTTTGGTCATAACTTGCTTAGTTTTCAAGATATTGACTTGATTTCTTTTGCGTTGTATAGATAAACATATTGGCTTTAATTCAAAATTTTTTTTTGCGGGTAGCGAGAAAAAAAATTTTTTTTTATTTTTTGAAAAATGCAAAGGGTACCCCCTTATGCTTTTTCAAAAAATGAAAAAAAAATTTTTTTCTCGCTACCCGCAAAAAAAAATTTTGAATTAAAGCCAATATGTTTATCTATACAACGCAAAAGAAATCAAGTCAATATCTTGAAAACTAAGCAAGTTATGACCAAAAAAGTCAGTAGTAGAACTGGTTACTTTTTTGGTCATAACTTGCTTAGTTTTCAAGATATTGACTTGATTTCTTTTGCGTTGTATAGATAAACATATTGGCTTTAATTCAAAACTTTTTTTTTGCGGGTAGCGAGAAAAAAAATTTTTTTTTATTTTTTGAAAAATGCAAAGGGTACCCCCTTATGCTTTTTCAAAAAATGAAAAAAAAATTTTTTCTCGCTACCCGCAAAAAAAAAGTTTTGAATTAAAGCCAATATGTTTATCTATACAACGCAAAAGAAATCAAGTCAATATCTTGAAAACTAAGCAAGTTATGACCAAAAAAGTCAGTAGTAGAACTGGTTACTTTTTTGGTCATAACTTGCTTAGTTTTCAAGATATTGACTTGATTTCTTTTGCGTTGTATAGATAAACATATTGGCTTTAATTCAAAACTTTTTTTTTGCGGGTAGCGAGAAAAAAAATTTTTTTTTTATTTTTTGAAAAATGCAAAGGGTACCCCCTTATGCTTTTTCAAAAAATGAAAAAAAAATTTTTTTCTCGCTACCCGCAAAAAAAAAAGTTTTGAATTAAAGCCAATATGTTTATCTATACAACGCAAAAGAAATCAAGTCAATATCTTGAAAACTAAGCAAGTTATGACCAAAAAAGTCAGTAGTAGAACTGGTTACTTTTTTGGTCATAACTTGCTTAGTTTTCAAGATATTGACTTGATTTCTTTTGCGTTGTATAGATAAACATATTGGCTTTAATTCAAAACTTTTTTTTGCGGGTAGCGAGAAAAAAAAGTTTTGAATTAAAGCCAATATGTTTATCTATACAACGCAAAAGAAATCAAGTCAATATCTTGAAAACTAAGCAAGTTATGACCAAAAAAGTAACCAGTTCTACTACTGACTTTTTTGGTCATAACTTGCTTAGTTTTCAAGATATTGACTTGATTTCTTTTGCGTTGTATAGATAAACATATTGGCTTTAATTCAAAACTTTTTTTTTGCGGGTAGCGAGAAAAAAAATTTTTTTTTATTTTTTGAAAAAGCATAAGGGGGTACCCTTTGCATTTTTCAAAAAATAAAAAAAAAATTTTTTTCTCGCTACCCGCAAAAAAAAAAGTTTTGAATTAAAGCCAATATGTTTATCTATACAACGCAAAAGAAATCAAGTCAATATCTTGAAAACTAAGCAAGTTATGACCAAAAAAGTAACCAGTTCTACTACTGACTTTTTTGGTCATAACTTGCTTAGTTTTCAAGATATTGACTTGATTTCTTTTGCGTTGTATAGATAAACATATTGGCTTTAATTCAAAACTTTTTTTTTGCGGGTAGCGAGAAAAAAATTTTTTTTTCATTTTTTGAAAAAGCATAAGGGGGTACCCTTTGCATTTTTCAAAAAATAAAAAAAATTTTTTTTTCTCGCTACCCGCAAAAAAAAAGTTTTGAATTAAAGCCAATATGTTTATCTATACAACGCAAAAGAAATCAAGTCAATATCTTGAAAACTAAGCAAGTTATGACCAAAAAAGTAACCAGTTCTACTACTGACTTTTTTGGTCATAACTTGCTTAGTTTTCAAGATATTGACTTGATTTCTTTTGCGTTGTATAGATAAACATATTGGCTTTAATTCAAAACTTTTTTTTTGCGGGTAGCGAGAAAATAAAATTTTTTTTTATTTTTTGAAAAAGCATAAGGGGGTACCCTTTGCATTTTTCAAAAAATAAAAAAAAAATTTTTTTCTCGCTACCCGCAAAAAAAAGTTTTGAATTAAAGCCAATATGTTTATCTATACAACGCAAAAGAAATCAAGTCAATATCTTGAAAACTAAGCAAGTTATGACCAAAAAAGTAACCAGTTCTACTACTGACTTTTTTGGTCATAACTTGCTTAGTTTTCAAGATATTGACTTGATTTCTTTTGCGTTGTATAGATAAACATATTGGCTTTAATTCAAAACTTTTTTTTTGCGGGTAGCGAGAAAAAAAATTTTTTTTCATTTTTTGAAAAAGCATAAGGGGGTACCCTTTGCATTTTTCAAAAAATAAAAAAAAATTTTTTTTCTCGCTACCCGCAAAAAAAAAGTTTTGAATTAAAGCCAATATGTTTATCTATACAACGCAAAAGAAATCAAGTCAATATCTTGAAAACTAAGCAAGTTATGACCAAAAAAGTAACCAGTTCTACTACTGACTTTTTTGGTCATAACTTGCTTAGTTTTCAAGATATTGACTTGATTTCTTTTGCGTTGTATAGATAAACATATTGGCTTTAATTCAAAACTTTTTTTTTGCGGGTAGCGAGAAAAAAATTTTTTTTTTATTTTTTGAAAAATGCAAAGGGTACCCCCTTATGCTTTTTCAAAAAATGAAAAAAAATTTTTTTTCTCGCTACCCGCAAAAAAAAAGTTTTGAATTAAAGCCAATATGTTTATCTATACAACGCAAAAGAAATCAAGTCAATATCTTGAAAACTAAGCAAGTTATGACCAAAAAAGTAACCAGTTCTACTACTGACTTTTTTGGTCATAACTTGCTTAGTTTTCAAGATATTGACTTGATTTCTTTTGCGTTGTATAGATAAACATATTGGCTTTAATTCAAAACTTTTTTTTTGCGGGTAGCGAGAAAAAAAAATTTTTTTTATTTTTTGAAAAATGCAAAGGGTACCCCCTTATGCTTTTTCAAAAAATGAAAAAAAATTTTTTTTCTCGCTACCCGCAAAAAAAAGTTTTGAATTAAAGCCAATATGTTTATCTATACAACGCAAAAGAAATCAAGTCAATATCTTGAAAACTAAGCAAGTTATGACCAAAAAAGTAACCAGTTCTACTACTGACTTTTTTGGTCATAACTTGCTTAGTTTTCAAGATATTGACTTGATTTCTTTTGCGTTGTATAGATAAACATATTGGCTTTAATTCAAAACTTTTTTTTTGCGGGTAGCGAGAAAAAAAATTTTTTTTCATTTTTTGAAAAAGCATAAGGGGGTACCCTTTGCATTTTTCAAAAAATAAAAAAAAATTTTTTTTCTCGCTACCCGCAAAAAAAAAGTTTTGAATTAAAGCCAATATGTTTATCTATACAACGCAAAAGAAATCAAGTCAATATCTTGAAAACTAAGCAAGTTATGACCAAAAAAGTAACCAGTTCTACTACTGACTTTTTTGGTCATAACTTGCTTAGTTTTCAAGATATTGACTTGATTTCTTTTGCGTTGTATAGATAAACATATTGGCTTTAATTCAAAACTTTTTTTTTGCGGGTAGCGAGAAAAAAAATTTTTTTTCATTTTTTGAAAAAGCATAAGGGGGTACCCTTTGCATTTTTCAAAAAATAAAAAAAAAAATTTTTTCTCGCTACCCGCAAAAAAAAAGTTTTGAATTAAAGCCAATATGTTTATCTATACAACGCAAAAGAAATCAAGTCAATATCTTGAAAACTAAGCAAGTTATGACCAAAAAAGTAACCAGTTCTACTACTGACTTTTTTGGTCATAACTTGCTTAGTTTTCAAGATATTGACTTGATTTCTTTTGCGTTGTATAGATAAACATATTGGCTTTAATTCAAAACTTTTTTTTTGCGGGTAGCGAGAAAAAAAATTTTTTTTTATTTTTTGAAAAATGCAAAGGGTACCCCCTTATGCTTTTTCAAAAAATGAAAAAAAAAAATTTTTTCCCGCCACCCGCAAAAAAAAAGTTTTGAATTAAAGCCAATATGTTTATCTATACAACGCAAAAGAAATCAAGTCAATATCTTGAAAACTAAGCAAGTTATGACCAAAAAAGTCAGTAGTAGAACTGGTTACTTTTTTGGTCATAACTTGCTTAGTTTTCAAGATATTGACTTGATTTCTTTTGCGTTGTATAGATAAACATATTGGCTTTAATTCAAAACTTTTTTTTTGCGGGTAGCGAGAAAAAAAATTTTTTTTTATTTTTTGAAAAATGCAAAGGGTACCCCCTTATGCTTTTTCAAAAAATGAAAAAAATTTTTTTTTCTCGCTACCCGCAAAAAAAAAGTTTTGAATTAAAGCCAATATGTTTATCTATACAACGCAAAAGAAATCAAGTCAATATCTTGAAAACTAAGCAAGTTATGACCAAAAAAGTCAGTAGTAGAACTGGTTACTTTTTTGGTCATAACTTGCTTAGTTTTCAAGATATTGACTTGATTTCTTTTGCGTTGTATAGATAAACATATTGGCTTTAATTCAAAACTTTTTTTTTGCGGGTAGCGAGAAAAAAATTTTTTTTCATTTTTTGAAAAAGCATAAGGGGGTACCCTTTGCATTTTTCAAAAAATAAAAAAAAATTTTTTTTCTCGCTACCCGCAAAAAAAAAGTTTTGAATTAAAGCCAATATGTTTATCTATACAACGCAAAAGAAATCAAGTCAATATCTTGAAAACTAAGCAAGTTATGACCAAAAAAGTAACCAGTTCTACTACTGACTTTTTTGGTCATAACTTGCTTAGTTTTCAAGATATTGACTTGATTTCTTTTGCGTTGTATAGATAAACATATTGGCTTTAATTCAAAACTTTTTTTTTGCGGGTAGCGAGAAAAAAATTTTTTTTTATTTTTTGAAAAATGCAAAGGGTACCCCCTTATGCTTTTTCAAAAAATAAAAAAAAATTTTTTTCTCGCTACCCGCAAAAAAAAAGTTTTGAATTAAAGCCAATATGTTTATCTATACAACGCAAAAGAAATCAAGTCAATATCTTGAAAACTAAGCAAGTTATGACCAAAAAAGTCAGTAGTAGAACTGGTTACTTTTTTGGTCATAACTTGCTTAGTTTTCAAGATATTGACTTGATTTCTTTTGCGTTGTATAGATAAACATATTGGCTTTAATTCAAAACTTTTTTTTTGCGGGTAGCGAGAAAAAATTTTTTTTTTATTTTTTGAAAAAGCATAAGGGGGTACCCTTTGCATTTTTCAAAAAATAAAAAAAAATTTTTTTTCTCGCTACCCGCAAAAAAAAAGTTTTGAATTAAAGCCAATATGTTTATCTATACAACGCAAAAGAAATCAAGTCAATATCTTGAAAACTAAGCAAGTTATGACCAAAAAAGTAACCAGTTCTACTACTGACTTTTTTGGTCATAACTTGCTTAGTTTTCAAGATATTGACTTAATTTCTTTTGCGTTGTATAGATAAACATATTGGCTTTAATTCAAAACTTTTTTTTGCGGGTAGCGAGAAAAAAAATTGTTTTTCATTTTTTGAAAAAGCATAAGGGGGTACCCTTTGCATTTTTCAAAAAATAAAAAAAAAATTTTTTTTCTCGCTACCCGCAAAAAAAAGTTTTGAATTAAAGCCAATATGTTTATCTATACAACGCAAAAGAAATCAAGTCAATATCTTGAAAACTAAGCAAGTTATGACCAAAAAAGTAACCAGTTCTACTACTGACTTTTTTGGTCATAACTTGCTTAGTTTTCAAGATATTGACTTGATTTCTTTTGCGTTGTATAGATAAACATATTGGCTTTAATTCAAAACTTTTTTTTTGCGGGTAGCGAGAAAAAAAATTTTTTTTTATTTTTTGAAAAATGCAAAGGGTACCCCCTTATGCTTTTTCAAAAAATAAAAAAAAAATTTTTTTCTCGCTACCCGCAAAAAAAAAGTTTTGAATTAAAGCCAATATGTTTATCTATACAACGCAAAAGAAATCAAGTCAATATCTTGAAAACTAAGCAAGTTATGACCAAAAAAGTAACCAGTTCTACTACTGACTTTTTTGGTCATAACTTGCTTAGTTTTCAAGATATTGACTTGATTTCTTTTGCGTTGTATAGATAAACATATTGGCTTTAATTCAAAACTTTTTTTTTGCGGGTAGCGAGAAAAAAATTTTTTTTTCATTTTTTGAAAAAGCATAAGGGGGTACCCTTTGCATTTTTCAAAAAATAAAAAAAAAATTTTTTTCTCGCTACCCGCAAAAAAAAAGTTTTGAATTAAAGCCAATATGTTTATCTATACAACGCAAAAGAAATCAAGTCAATATCTTGAAAACTAAGCAAGTTATGACCAAAAAAGTAACCAGTTCTACTACTGACTTTTTTGGTCATAACTTGCTTAGTTTTCAAGATATTGACTTGATTTCTTTTGCGTTGTATAGATAAACATATTGGCTTTAATTCAAAACTTTTTTTTTGCGGGTAGCGAGAAAAAAAATTTTTTTTTATTTTTTGAAAAATGCAAAGGGTACACCCTTAAGCTTTTTCAAAAAATGAAAAAAAATTTTTTTTCTCGCTACCCGCAAAAAAAAGTTTTGAATTAAAGCCAATATGTTTATCTATACAACGCAAAAGAAATCAAGTCAATATCTTGAAAACTAAGCAAGTTATGACCAAAAAAGTCAGTAGTAGAACTGGTTACTTTTTTGGTCATAACTTGCTTAGTTTTCAAGATATTGACTTGAAAACTAAGCACCCTTTGCTTTTTCAAAAAATAAAAAAAAATTTTTTTTCTCGCTACCCGCAAAAAAAAAGTTTTGAATTAAAGCCAATATGTTTATCTATACAACGCAAAAGAAATCAAGTCAATATCTTGAAAACTAAGCAAGTTATGACCAAAAAAGTCAGTAGTAGAACTGGTTACTTTTTTGGTCATAACTTGCTTAGTTTTCAAGATATTGACTTGATTTCTTTTGCGTTGTATAGATAAACATATTGGCTTTAATTCAAAACTTTTTTTTTGCGGGTAGCGAGAAAAAAAATTTTTTTTCATTTTTTGAAAAAGCATAAGGGGGTACCCTTTGCATTTTTCAAAAAATAAAAAAAAAATTTTTTTCTCGCTACCCGCAAAAAAAAAGTTTTGAATTAAAGCCAATATGTTTATCTATACAACGCAAAAGAAATCAAGTCAATATCTTGAAAACTAAGCAAGTTATGACCAAAAAAGTAACCAGTTCTACTACTGACTTTTTTGGTCATAACTTGCTTAGTTTTCAAGATATTGACTTGATTTCTTTTGCGTTGTATAGATAAACATATTGGCTTTAATTCAAAACTTTTTTTTTGCGGGTAGCGAGAAAAAAAATTTTTTTTTATTTTTTGAAAAATGCAAAGGGTACCCCCTTATGCTTTTTCAAAAAATGAAAAAAAATTTTTTTTCTCGCTACCCGCAAAAAAAAAGTTTTGAATTAAAGCCAATATGTTTATCTATACAACGCAAAAGAAATCAAGTCAATATCTTGAAAACTAAGCAAGTTATGACCAAAAAAGTCAGTAGTAGAACTGGTTACTTTTTTGGTCATAACTTGCTTAGTTTTCAAGATATTGACTTGATTTCTTTTGCGTTGTATAGATAAACATATTGGCTTTAATTCAAAACTTTTTTTTGGCGGGTAGCGAGAAAAAAAATTTTATTTTATTTTTTGAAAAAGCATTTTTCAAAAAATAAAAAAAAAAATTTTTTCTCGCTACCCGCAAAAAAAAAGTTTTGAATTAAAGCCAATATGTTTATCTATACAACGCAAAAGAAATCAAGTCAATATCTTGAAAACTAAGCAAGTTATGACCAAAAAAGTCAGTAGTAGAACTGGTTACTTTTTTGGTCATAACTTGCTTAGTTTTCAAGATATTGACTTGATTTCTTTTGCGTTGTATAGATAAACATATTGGCTTTAATTCAAAACTTTTTTTTTGCGGGTAGCGAGAAAAAAAATTTTTTTTTATTTTTTGAAAAAGCATAAGGGGGTACCCTTTGCATTTTTCAAAAAATAAAAAAAAAATTTTTTTTCTCGCTACCCGCAAAAAAAAGTTTTGAATTAAAGCCAATATGTTTATCTATACAACGCAAAAGAAATCAAGTCAATATCTTGAAAACTAAGCAAGTTATGACCAAAAAAGTAACCAGTTCTACTACTGACTTTTTTGGTCATAACTTGCTTAGTTTTCAAGATATTGACTTGATTTCTTTTGCGTTGTATAGATAAACATATTGGCTTTAATCCAAAACTTTTTTTTTGCGGGTAGCGAGAAAAAAATTTTTTTTTTATTTTTTGAAAAATGCAAAGGGTACCCCCTTATGCTTTTTCAAAAAATAAAAAAAAAATTTTTTTCTCGCTACCCGCAAAAAAAAAGTTTTGAATTAAAGCCAATATGTTTATCTATACAACGCAAAAGAAATCAAGTCAATATCTTGAAAACTAAGCAAGTTATGACCAAAAAGTCAGTAGTAAAACTGGTTACTTTTTTGGTCATAACTTGCTTAGTTTTCAAGATATTGACTTGATTTCTTTTGCGTTGTATAGATAAACATATTGGCTTTAATTCAAAACTTTTTTTTGCGGGTAGCGAGAAAAAAAATTTTTTTTCATTTTTTGAAAAAGCATAAGGGGGTACCCTTTGCATTTTTCAAAAAATAAAAAAAAAATTTTTTTCTCGCTACCCGCAAAAAAAAAGTTTTGAATTAAAGCCAATATGTTTATCTATACAACGCAAAAGAAATCAAGTCAATATCTTGAAAACTAAGCAAGTTATGACCAAAAAAGTCAGTAGTAGAACTGGTTACTTTTTTGGTCATAACTTGCTTAGTTTTCAAGATATTGACTTGATTTCTTTTGCGTTGTATAGATAAACATATTGGCTTTAATTCAAAACTTTTTTTTTGCGGGTAGCGAGAAAAAAAATTTTTTTTTATTTTTTGAAAAATGCAAAGGGTACCCCCTTATGCTTTTTCAAAAAATAAAAAAAAAATTTTTCTCGCTACCCGCAAAAAAAAAGTTTTGAATTAAAGCCAATATGTTTATCTATACAACGCAAAAGAAATCAAGTCAATATCTTGAAAACTAAGCAAGTTATGACCAAAAAAGTAACCAGTTCTACTACTGACTTTTTTGGTCATAACTTGCTTAGTTTTCAAGATATTGACTTGATTTCTTTTGCGTTGTATAGATAAACATATTGGCTTTAATTCAAAACTTTTTTTTTGCGGGTAGCGAGAAAAAATTTTTTTTTTATTTTTTGAAAAAGCATAAGGGGGTACCCTTTGCATTTTTCAAAAAATAAAAAAAAAATTTTTTCTCGCTACCCGCAAAAAAAAGTTTTGAATTAAAGCCAATATGTTTATCTATACAACGCAAAAGAAATCAAGTCAATATCTTGAAAACTAAGCAAGTTATGACCAAAAAAGTAACCAGTTCTACTACTGACTTTTTTGGTCATAACTTGCTTAGTTTTCAAGATATTGACTTGATTTCTTTTGCGTTGTATAGATAAACATATTGGCTTTAATTCAAAACTTTTTTTTTGCGGGTAGCGAGAAAAAAATTTTTTTTTTATTTTTTGAAAAAGCATAAGGGGGTACCCTTTGCATTTTTCAAAAAATAAAAAAAAATTTTTTTTCTCGCTACCCGCAAAAAAAAAGTTTTGAATTAAAGCCAATATGTTTATCTATACAACGCAAAAGAAATCAAGTCAATATCTTGAAAACTAAGCAAGTTATGACCAAAAAAGTAACCAGTTCTACTACTGACTTTTTTGGTCATAACTTGCTTAGTTTTCAAGATATTGACTTGATTTCTTTTGCGTTGTATAGATAAACATATTGGCTTTAATTCAAAACTTTTTTTTTGCGGGTAGCGAGAAAAAAATTTTTTTTTTATTTTTTGAAAAATGCAAAGGGTACCCCCTTATGCTTTTTCAAAAAATGAAAAAAAATTTTTTTTCTCGCTACCCGCAAAAAAAAGTTTTGAATTAAAGCCAATATGTTTATCTATACAACGCAAAAGAAATCAAGTCAATATCTTGAAAACTAAGCAAGTTATGACCAAAAAAGTAACCAGTTCTACTACTGACTTTTTTGGTCATAACTTGCTTAGTTTTCAAGATATTGACTTGATTTCTTTTGCGTTGTATAGATAAACATATTGGCTTTAATTCAAAACTTTTTTTTGCGGGTAGCGAGAAAAAATTTTTTTTTTTATTTTTTGAAAAATGCAAAGGGTACCCCCTTATGCTTTTTCAAAAAATGAAAAAAAATTTTTTTTCTCGCTACCCGCAAAAAAAAAGTTTTGAATTAAAGCCAATATGTTTATCTATACAACGCAAAAGAAATCAAGTCAATATCTTGAAAACTAAGCAAGTTATGACCAAAAAAGTCAGTAGTAGAACTGGTTACTTTTTTGGTCATAACTTGCTTAGTTTTCAAGATATTGACTTGATTTCTTTTGCGTTGTATAGATAAACATATTGGCTTTAATTCAAAACTTTTTTTTTGCGGGTAGCGAGAAAAAATTTTTTTTTTTTATTTTTTGAAAAATGCAAAGGGTACCCCCTTATGCTTTTTCAAAAAATGAAAAAAAATTTTTTTTCTCGCTACCCGCAAAAAAAAAAGTTTTGAATTAAAGCCAATATGTTTATCTATACAACGCAAAAGAAATCAAGTCAATATCTTGAAAACTAAGCAAGTTATGACCAAAAAAGTCAGTAGTAGAACAGGTTACTTTTTTGGTCATAACTTGCTTAGTTTTCAAGATATTGACTTGATTTCTTTTGCGTTGTATAGATAAACATATTGGCTTTAATTCAAAACTTTTTTTTTGCGGGTAGCGAGAAAAAATTTTTTTTTTCATTTTTTGAAAAAGCATAAGGGGGTACCCTTTGCATTTTTCAAAAAATAAAAAAAAATTTTTTCTCGCTACCCGCAAAAAAAAAAGTTTTGAATTAAAGCCAATATGTTTATCTATACAACGCAAAAGAAATCAAGTCAATATCTTGAAAACTAAGCAAGTTATGACCAAAAAAGTAACCAGTTCTACTACTGACTTTTTTGGTCATAACTTGCTTAGTTTTCAAGATATTGACTTGATTTCTTTTGCGTTGTATAGATAAACATATTGGCTTTATTTCAAAACTTTTTTTTTGCGGGTAGCGAGAAAAAAATTTTTTTTTTATTTTTTGAAAAAGCATAAGGGGGTACCCTTTGCATTTTTCAAAAAATAAAAAAAAATTTTTTTTCTCGCTACCCGCAAAAAAAAAGTTTTGAATTAAAGCCAATATGTTTATCTATACAACGCAAAAGAAATCAAGTCAATATCTTGAAAACTAAGCAAGTTATGACCAAAAAAGTAACCAGTTCTACTACTGACTTTTTTGGTCATAACTTGCTTAGTTTTCAAGATATTGACTTGATTTCTTTTGCGTTGTATAGATAAACATATTGGCTTTAATTCAAAACTTTTTTTTTGCGGGTAGCGAGAAAAAAATTTTTTTTTAATTTTTTGAAAAAGCATAAGGGGGTACCCTTTGCATTTTTCAAAAAATAAAAAAAAATTTTTTTTCTCGCTACCCGCAAAAAAAAAGTTTTGAATTAAAGCCAATATGTTTATCTATACAACGCAAAAGAAATCAAGTCAATATCTTGAAAACTAAGCAAGTTATGACCAAAAAAGTAACCAGTTCTACTACTGACTTTTTTGGTCATAACTTGCTTAGTTTTCAAGATATTGACTTGATTTCTTTTGCGTTGTATAGATAAACATATTGGCTTTAATTCAAAACTTTTTTTTGCGGGTAGCGAGAAAAAAAATTTTTTTTTATTTTTTGAAAAATGCAAAGGGTACCCCCTTATGCTTTTTCAAAAAATGAAAAAAAAATTTTTTTCTCGCTACCCGCAAAAAAAAAGTTTTGAATTAAAGCCAATATGTTTATCTATACAACGCAAAAGAAATCAAGTCAATATCTTGAAAACTAAGCAAGTTATGACCAAAAAAGTCAGTAGTAGAACTGGTTACTTTTTTGGTCATAACTTGCTTAGTTTTCAAGATATTGACTTGATTTCTTTTGCGTTGTATAGATAAACATATTGGCTTTAATTCAAAACTTTTTTTTTGCGGGTAGCGAGAAAAAAAATTTTTTTTTATTTTTTGAAAAAGCATAAGGGGGTACCCTTTGCATTTTTCAAAAAATAAAAAAAAAAAAATTTTTCTCGCTACCCGCAAAAAAAAAGTTTTGAATTAAAGCCAATATGTTTATCTATACAACGCAAAAGAAATCAAGTTAATATCTTGAAAACTAAGCAAGTTATGACCAAAAAAGTCAGTAGTAGAACTGGTTACTTTTTTGGTCATAACTTGCTTAGTTTTCAAGATATTGACTTGATTTCTTTTGCGTTGTATAGATAAACATATTGGCTTTAATTCAAAACTTTTTTCTCGCTACCCGCAAAAAAAAAGTTTTGAATTAAAGCCAATATGTTTATCTATACAACGCAAAAGAAATCAAGTCAATATCTTGAAAACTAAGCAAGTTATGACCAAAAAAGTCAGTAGTAGAACTGGTTACTTTTTTGGTCATAACTTGCTTAGTTTTCAAGATATTGACTTGATTTCTTTTGCGTTGTATAGATAAACATATTGGCTTTAATTCAAAACTTTTTTTTTGCGGGTAGCGAGAAAAAAAATTTTTTTTTATTTTTTGAAAAATGCAAAGGGTACCCCCTTATGCTTTTTCAAAAAATGAAAAAAAATTTTTTTTCTCGCTACCCGCAAAAAAAAAGTTTTGAATTAAAGCCAATATGTTTATCTATACAACGCAAAAGAAATCAAGTCAATATCTTGAAAACTAAGCAAGTTATGACCAAAAAAGTCAGTAGTAGAACTGGTTACTTTTTTGGTCATAACTTGCTTAGTTTTCAAGATATTGACTTGATTTCTTTTACGTTGTATAGATAAACATATTGGCTTTAATTCAAAACTTTTTTTTTGCGGGTAGCGAGAAAAAAAATTTTTTTTTATTTTTTGAAAAAGCATAAGGGGGTACCCTTTGCATTTTTCAAAAAATAAAAAAAAAATTTTTTTCTCGCTACCCGCAAAAAAAGTTTTGAATTAAAGCCAATATGTTTATCTATACAACGCAAAAGAAATCAAGTCAATATCTTGAAAACTAAGCAAGTTATGACCAAAAAAGTCAGTAGTAGAACTGGTTACTTTTTTGGCCATAACTTGCTTAGTTTTCAAGATATTGACTTGATTTCTTTTGCGTTGTATAGATAAACATATTGGCTTTAATTCAAAACTTTTTTTTTGCGGGTAGCGAGAAAAAAAAATTTTTTTCATTTTTTGAAAAATGCAAAGGGTACCCCCTTATGCTTTTTCAAAAAATGAAAAAAAATTTTTTTTCTCGCTACCCGCAAAAAAAAAGTTTTGAATTAAAGCCAATATGTTTATCTATACAACGCAAAAGAAATCAAGTCAATATCTTGAAAACTAAGCAAGTTATGACCAAAAAAGTAACCAGTTCTACTACTGACTTTTTTGGTCATAACTTGCTTAGTTTTCAAGATATTGACTTGATTTCTTTTGCGTTGCATAGATAAATATATTGGCTTTAATTCAAAACTTTTTTTTTGCGGGTAGCGAGAAAAAAAACTTTTGAATTAAAGCCAATATGTTTATCTATACAACGCAAAAGAAATCAAGTCAATATCTTGAAAACTAAGCAAGTTATGACCAAAAAAGTCAGTAGTAGAACTGGTTACTTTTTTGGTCATAACTTGCTTAGTTTTCAAGATATTGACTTGATTTCTTTTGCGTTGTATAGATAAACATATTGGCTTTAATTCAAAACTTTTTTTTTTGCGGGTAGCGAGAAAAAAAATTTTTTTTCATTTTTTGAAAAAGCATAAGGGGGTACCCTTTGCATTTTTCAAAAAATAAAAAAAAATTTTTTTTCTCGCTACCCGCAAAAAAAAAGTTTTGAATTAAAGCCAATATGTTTATCTATACAACGCAAAAGAAATCAAGTCAATATCTTGAAAACTAAGCAAGTTATGACCAAAAAAGTCAGTAGTAGAACTGGTTACTTTTTTGGTCATAACTTGCTTAGTTTTCAAGATATTGACTTGATTTCTTTTGCGTTGTATAGATAAACATATTGGCTTTAATTCAAAACTTTTTTTTTGCGGGTAGCGAGAAAAAATTTTTTTTTTCATTTTTTGAAAAATGCAAAGGGTACCCCCTTATGCTTTTTCAAAAAATGAAAAAAAATTTTTTTTCTCGCTACCCGCAAAAAAAAAGTTTTGAATTAAAGCCAATATGTTTATCTATACAACGCAAAAGAAATCAAGTCAATATCTTGAAAACTAAGCAAGTTATGACCAAAAAAGTCAGTAGTAGAACTGGTTACTTTTTTGGTCATAACTTGCTTAGTTTTCAAGATATTGACTTGATTTCTTTTGCGTTGTATAGATAAACATATTGGCTTTAATTCAAAACTTTTTTTTTGCGGGTAGCGAGGAAAAAAATTTTTTTTTTATTTTTTGAAAAATGCAAAGGGT
Source organism: Germaria angustata (assembly GCA_963681545.1). NCBI lineage: Eukaryota > Metazoa > Arthropoda > Insecta > Diptera > Tachinidae > Germaria > Germaria angustata. The sequence continues at coordinate 98,884,856 of OY812999.1, read as the reverse complement.
ACCCCCTTATGCTTTTTCAAAAAATGAAAAAAAATTTTTTTTCTCGCTACCCGCAAAAAAAAAGTTTTGAATTAAAGCCAATATGTTTATCTATACAACGCAAAAGAAATCAAGTCAATATCTTGAAAACTAAGCAAGTTATGACCAAAAAAGTCAGTAGTAGAACTGGTTACTTTTTTGGTCATAACTTGCTTAGTTTTCAAGATATTGACTTGATTTCTTTTACGTTGTATAGATAAACATATTGGCTTTAATTCAAAACTTTTTTTTTGCGGGTAGCGAGAAAAAAATTTTTTTTCATTTTTTGAAAAAGCATAAGGGGGTACCCTTTGCATTTTTCAAAAAATAAAAAAAAAAATTTTTTCTCGCTACCCGCAAAAAAAGTTTTGAATTAAAGCCAATATGTTTATCTATACAACGCAAAAGAAATCAAGTCAATATCTTGAAAACTAAGCAAGTTATGACCAAAAAAGTCAGTAGTAGAACTGGTTACTTTTTTGGTCATAACTTGCTTAGTTTTCAAGATATTGACTTGATTTCTTTTGCGTTGTATAGATAAACATATTGGCTTTAATTCAAAACTTTTTTTTTGCGGGTAGCGAGAAAAAAAATTTTTTTTCATTTTTTGAAAAATGCAAAGGGTACCCCCTTATGCTTTTTCAAAAAATGAAAAAAAATTTTTTTTCTCGCTACCCGCAAAAAAAAAGTTTTGAATTAAAGCCAATATGTTTATCTATACAACGCAAAAGAAATCAAGTCAATATCTTGAAAACTAAGCAAGTTATGACCAAAAAAGTCAGTAGTAGAACTGGTTACTTTTTTGGTCATAACTTGCTTAGTTTTCAAGATATTGACTTGATTTCTTTTGCGTTGTATAGATAAACATATTGGCTTTAATTCAAAACTTTTTTTTTGCGGGTAGCGAGAAAAAAAATTTTTTTTTATTTTTTGAAAAATGCAAAGGGTACCCCCTTATGCTTTTTCAAAAAATGAAAAAAAAATTTTTTTTCTCGCTACCCGCAAAAAAAAAGTTTTGAATTAAAGCCAATATGTTTATCTATACAACGCAAAAGAAATCAAGTCAATATCTTGAAAACTAAGCAAGTTATGACCAAAAAAGTCAGTAGTAGAACTGGTTACTTTTTTGGTCATAACTTGCTTAGTTTTCAAGATATTGACTTGATTTCTTTTGCGTTGTATAGATAAACATATTGGCTTTAATTCAAAACTTTTTTTTTGCGGGTAGCGAGAAAAAAAATTTTTTTTCATTTTTTGAAAAATGCAAAGGGTACCCCCTTATGCTTTTTCAAAAAATGAAAAAAAAAATTTTTTCTCGCTACCCGCAAAAAAAAAGTTTTGAATTAAAGCCAATATGTTTATCTATACAACGCAAAAGAAATCAAGTCAATATCTTGAAAACTAAGCAAGTTATGACCAAAAAAGTCAGTAGTAGAACTGGTTACTTTTTTGGTCATAACTTGCTTAGTTTTCAAGATATTGACTTGATTTCTTTTGCGTTGTATAGATAAACATATTGGCTTTAATTCAAAACTTTTTTTTTGCGGGTAGCGAGAAAAAAATTTTTTTTTCATTTTTTGAAAAAGCATAAGGGGGTACCCTTTGCATTTTTCAAAAAATAAAAAAAAATTTTTTTTTGCGGGTAGCGAGAAAAAATTTTTTTTTTTATTTTTTGAAAAATGCAAAGGGTACCCCCTTATGCTTTTTCAAAAAATGAAAAAAAAATTTTTTTCTCGCTACCCGCAAAAAAAAAGTTTTGAATTAAAGCCAATATGTTTATCTATACAACGCAAAAGAAATCAAGTCAATATCTTGAAAACTAAGCAAGTTATGACCAAAAAAGTCAGTAGTAGAACTGGTTACTTTTTTGGTCATAACTTGCTTAGTTTTCAAGATATTGACTTGATTTCTTTTGCGTTGTATAGATAAACATATTGGCTTTAATTCAAAACTTTTTTTTTGCGGGTAGCGAGAAAAAAAATTTTTTTTCATTTTTTGAAAAAGCATAAGGGGGTACCCTTTGCATTTTTCAAAAAATAAAAAAAAATTTTTTTTCTCGCTACCCGCAAAAAAAGTTTTGAATTAAAGCCAATATGTTTATCTATACAACGCAAAAGAAATCAAGTCAATATCTTGAAAACTAAGCAAGTTATGACCAAAAAAGTCAGTAGTAGAACTGGTTACTTTTTTGGTCATAACTTGCTTAGTTTTCAAGATATTGACTTGATTTCTTTTGCGTTGTATAGATAAACATATTGGCTTTAATTCAAAACTTTTTTTTTGCGGGTAGCGAGAAAAAAATTTTTTTTCATTTTTTTAAAAAGCATAAGGGGGTACCCTTTGCATTTTTCAAAAAATAAAAAAAAATTTTTTTTCTCGCTACCCGCAAAAAAAAAGTTTTGAATTAAAGCCAATATGTTTATCTATACAACGCAAAAGAAATCAAGTCAATATCTTGAAAACTAAGCAAGTTATGACCAAAAAAGTCAGTAGTAGAACTGGTTACTTTTTTGGTCATAACTTGCTTAGTTTTCAAGATATTGACTTGATTTCTTTTGCGTTGTATAAAGTTTTGAATTAAAGCCAATATGTTTATACATATTGGCTTTAATTCAAAACTTTTTTTTGCGGGTAGCGAGAAAAAATTTTTTTTTTTATTTTTTGAAAAATGCAAAGGGTACCCCCTTATGCTTTTTCAAAAAATGAAAAAAAATTTTTTTTCTCGCTACCCGCAAAAAAAAAGTTTTGAATTAAAGCCAATATGTTTATCTATACAACGCAAAAGAAATCAAGTCAATATCTTGAAAACTAAGCAAGTTATGACCAAAAAAGTCAGTAGTAGAACTGGTTACTTTTTTGGTCATAACTTGCTTAGTTTTCAAGATATTGACTTGATTTCTTTTGCGTTGTATAGATAAACATATTGGCTTTAATTCAAAACTTTTTTTTTGCGGGTAGCGAGAAAAAAATTTTTTTTCATTTTTTGAAAAAGCATAAGGGGGTACCCTTTGCATTTTTCAAAAAATAAAAAAAAATTTTTTTTCTCGCTACCCGCAAAAAAAAGTTTTGAATTAAAGCCAATATGTTTATCTATACAACGCAAAAGAAATCAAGTCAATATCTTGAAAACTAAGCAAGTTATGACCAAAAAAGTAACCAGTTCTACTACTGACTTTTTTGGTCATAACTTGCTTAGTTTTCAAGATATTGACTTGATTTCTTTTGCGTTGTATAGATAAACATATTGGCTTTAATTCAAAACTTTTTTTTTGCGGGTAGCGAGAAAAAAAATTTTTTTTCATTTTTTGAAAAAGCATAAGGGGGTACCCTTTGCATTTTTCAAAAAATAAAAAAAAATTTTTTTCTCGCTACCCGCAAAAAAAAAAGTTTTGAATTAAAGCCAATATGTTTATCTATACAACGCAAAAGAAATCAAGTCAATATCTTGAAAACTAAGCAAGTTATGACCAAAAAAGTCAGTAGTAGAACTGGTTACTTTTTTGGTCATAACTTGCTTAGTTTTCAAGATATTGACTTGATTTCTTTTGCGTTGTATAGATAAACATATTGGCTTTAATTCAAAACTTTTTTTTTTGCGGGTAGCGAGAAAAAAAATTTTTTTTTTGCGGGTAGCGAGAAAAAAAATTTTTTTTCATTTTTTGAAAAATGCAGAGTACCCCCTTATGCTTTTTCAAAAAATGAAAAAAAATTTTTTTTCTCGCTACCCGCAAAAAAAAAGTTTTGAATTAAAGCCAATATGTTTATCTATACAACGCAAAAGAAATCAAGTCAATATCTTGAAAACTAAGCAAGTTATGACCAAAAAAGTAACCAGTTCTACTACTGACTTTTTTGGTCATAACTTGCTTAGTTTTCAAGATATTGACTTGATTTCTTTTGCGTTGTATAGATAAACATATTGGCTTTAATTCAAAACTTTTTTTTTGCGGGTAGCGAGAAAAAAAATTTTTTTTTATTTTTTGAAAAATGCAAAGGGTACCCCCTTATGCTTTTTCAAAAAATGAAAAAAAATTTTTTTTCTCGCTACCCGCAAAAAAAAAGTTTTGAATTAAAGCCAATATGTTTATCTATACAACGCAAAAGAAATCAAGTCAATATCTTGTAAACTAAGCAAGTTATGACCAAAAAAGTCAGTAGTAGAACTGGTTACTTTTTTGGTCATAACTTGCTTAGTTTTCAAGATATTGACTTGATTTCTTTTGCGTTGTATAGATAAACATATTGGCTTTAATTCAAAACTTTTTTTTTGCGGGTAGCGAGAAAAAAATTTTTTTTCATTTTTTGAAAAAGCATAAGGGGGTACCCTTTCCATTTTTCAAAAAATTAAAAAAATTTTTTTTTCTCGCTACCCGCAAAAAAAAGTTTTGAATTAAAGCCAATATGTTTATCTATACAACGCAAAAGAAATCAAGTCAATATCTTGAAAACTAAGCAAGTTATGACCAAAAAAGTCAGTAGTAGAACTGGTTACTTTTTTGGTCATAACTTACTTAGTTTTCAAGATATTGACTTGATTTCTTTTGCGTTGTATAGATAAACATATTGGCTTTAATTCAAAACTTTTTTTTGCGGGTAGCGAGAAAAAAAATTTTTTTTCATTTTTTGAAAAAGCATAAGGGGGTACCCTTTGCATTTTTCAAAAAATAAAAAAAAATTTTTTTTCTCGCTACCCGCAAAAAAAAGTTTTGAATTAAAGCCAATATGTTTATCTATACAACGCAAAAGAAATCAAGTCAATATCTTGAAAACTAAGCAAGTTATGACCAAAAAAGTCAGTAGTAGAACTGGTTACTTTTTTGGTCATAACTTGCTTAGTTTTCAAGATATTGACTTGATTTCTTTTGCGTTGTATAGATAAACATATTGGCTTTAATTCAAAACTTTTTTTTTGCGGGTAGCGAGAAAAAATTTTTTTTTTTATTTTTTGAAAAAGCATAAGGGGGTACCCTTTGCATTTTTCAAAAAATAAAAAAAAATTTTTTTTCTCGCTACCCGCAAAAAAAAAGTTTTGAATTAAAGCCAATATGTTTATCTATACAACGCAAAAGAAATCAAGTCAATATCTTGAAAACTAAGCAAGTTATGACCAAAAAAGTCAGTAGTAGAACTGGTTACTTTTTTGGTCATAACTTGCTTAGTTTTCAAGATATTGACTTGATTTCTTTTGCGTTGTATAGATAAACATATTGGCTTTAATTCAAAACTTTTTTTTTGCGGGTAGCGAGAAAAATTTTTTTTTTTATTTTTTGAAAAATGCAAAGGGTACCCCCTTATGCTTTTTCAAAAAATAAAAAAAAAAATTTTTCTCGCTACCCGCAAAAAAAAAGTTTTGAATTAAAGCCAATATGTTTATCTATACAACGCAAAAGAAATCAAGTCAATATCTTGAAAACTAAGCAAGTTATGACCAAAAAAGTAACCAGTTCTACTACTGACTTTTTTGGTCATAACTTGCTTAGTTTTCAAGATATTGACTTGATTTCTTTTGCGTTGTATAGATAAACATATTGGCTTTAATTCAAAACTTTTTTTTTGCGGGTAGCGAGAAAAAAAATTTTTTTTTATTTTTTGAAAAAGCATAAGGGGGTACCCTTTGCATTTTTCAAAAAAAAGTTTTGAATTAAAGCCAATATGTTTATCTATACAACGCAAAAGAAATCAAGTCAATATCTTGAAAACTAAGCAAGTTATGACCAAAAAAGTCAGTAGTAGAACTGGTTACTTTTTTGGTCATAAATTGCTTAGTTTTCAAGATATTGACTTGATTTCTTTTGCGTTGTATAGATAAACATATTGGCTTTAATTCAAAACTTTTTTTTTGCGGGTAGCGAGAAAAAAAATTTTTTTTCATTTTTTGAAAAAGCATAAGGGGGTACCCTTTGCATTTTTCAAAAAATAAAAAAAAATTTTTTTTCTCGCTACCCGCAAAAAAAAAGTTTTGAATTAAAGCCAATATGTTTATCTATACAACGCAAAAGAAATCAAGTCAATATCTTGAAAACTAAGCAAGTTATGACCAAAAAAGTCAGTAGTAGAACTGGTTACTTTTTTGGTCATAACTTGCTTAGTTTTCAAGATATTGACTTGATTTCTTTTGCGTTGTATAGATAAACATATTGGCTTTAATTCAAAACTTTTTTTTTTGCGGGTAGCGAGAAAAAAATTTTTTTTTTATTTTTTGAAAAATGCAAAGGGTACCCCCTTATGCTTTTTCAAAAAATAAAAAAAAAAATTTTTTCTCGCTACCCGCAAAAAAAAAGTTGAATTAAAGCCAATATGTTTATCTATACAACGCAAAAGAAATCAAGTCAATATCTTGAAAACTAAGCAAGTTATGACCAAAAAAGTAACCAGTTCTACTACTGACTTTTTTGGTCATAACTTGCTTAGTTTTCAAGATATTGACTTGATTTCTTTTGCGTTGTATAGATAAACATATTGGCTTTAATTCAAAACTTTTTTTTTGCGGGTAGCGAGAAAAAAATTTTTTTTTATTTTTTGAAAAAGCATAAGGGGGTACCCTTTGCATTTTTCAAAAAATAAAAAAAAATTTTTTTTCTCGCTACCCGCAAAAAAAAAGTTTTGAATTAAAGCCAATATGTTTATCTATACAACGCAAAAGAAATCAAGTCAATATCTTGAAAACTAAGCAAGTTATGACCAAAAAAGTAACCAGTTCTACTACTGACTTTTTTGGTCATAACTTGCTTAGTTTTCAAGATATTGACTTGATTTCTTTTGCGTTGTATAGATAAACATATTGGCTTTAATTCAAAACTTTTTTTTTTGCGGGTAGCGAGAAAAAATTTTTTTTTTTTATTTTTTGAAAAATGCAAAGGGTACCCCCTTATGCTTTTTCAAAAAATGAAAAAAAATTTTTTTTCTCGCTACCCGCAAAAAAAAAGTTTTGAATTAAAGCCAATATGTTTATCTATACAACGCAAAAGAAATCAAGTCAATATCTTGAAAACTAAGCAAGTTATGACCAAAAAAGTCAGTAGTAGAACTGGTTACTTTTTTGGTCATAACTTGCTTAGTTTTCAAGATATTGACTTGATTTCTTTTGCGTTGTATAGATAAACATATTGGCTTTAATTCAAAACTTTTTTTTTGCGGGTAGCGAGAAAAAAATTTTTTTTTTATTTTTTTAAAAATGCAAAGGGTACCCCCTTATGCTTTTTCAAAAAATGAAAAAAAATTTTTTTTCTCGCTACCCGCAAAAAAAAGTTTTGAATTAAAGCCAATATGTTTATCTATACAACGCAAAAGAAATCAAGTCAATATCTTGAAAACTAAGCAAGTTATGACCAAAAAAGTCAGTAGTAGAACTGGTTACTTTTTTGGTCATAACTTGCTTAGTTTTCAAGATATTGACTTGATTTCTTTTGCGTTGTATAGATAAACATATTGGCTTTAATTCAAAACTTTTTTTTTGCGGGTAGCGAGAAAAAAAATTTTTTTTCATTTTTTGAAAAAGCATAAGGGGGTACCCTTTGCATTTTTCAAAAAAAAGTTTTGAATTAAAGCCAATATGTTTATCTATACAACGCAAAAGAAATCAAGTCAATATCTTGAAAACTAAGCAAGTTATGACCAAAAAAGTCAGTAGTAGAACTGGTTACTTTTTTGGTCATAACTTGCTTAGTTTTCAAGATATTGACTTGATTTCTTTTGCGTTGTATAGATAAACATATTGGCTTTAATTCAAAACTTTTTTTTTGCGGGTAGCGAGAAAAAAAATTTTTTTTCATTTTTTGAAAAAGCATAAGGGGGTACCCTTTGCATTTTTCAAAAAAAAGTTTTGAATTAAAGCCAATATGTTTATCTATACAACGCAAAAGAAATCAAGTCAATATCTTGAAAACTAAGCAAGTTATGACCAAAAAAGTCAGTAGTAGAACTGGTTACTTTTTTGGTCATAACTTGCTTAGTTTTCAAGATATTGACTTGATTTCTTTTGCGTTGTATAGATAAACATATTGGCTTTAATTCAAAACTTTTTTTTTGCGGGTAGCGAGAAAAAAATTTTTTTTTTTATTTTTTGAAAAATGCAAAGGGTACCCCCTTATGCTTTTTCAAAAAATAAAAAAAAAATTTTTTTCTCGCTACCCGCAAAAAAAAAGTTGAATTAAAGCCAATATGTTTATCTATACAACGCAAAAGAAATCAAGTCAATATCTTGAAAACTAAGCAAGTTATGACCAAAAAAGTAACCAGTTCTACTACTGACTTTTTTGGTCATAACTTGCTTAGTTTTCAAGATATTGACTTGATTTCTTTTGCGTTGTATAGATAAACATATTGGCTTTAATTCAAAACTTTTTTTTTGCGGGTAGCGAGAAAAAAATTTTTTTTTTATTTTTTGAAAAAGCATAAGGGGGTACCCTTTGCATTTTTCAAAAAATAAAAAAAAATTTTTTTTCTCGCTACCCGCAAAAAAAAAGTTTTGAATTAAAGCCAATATGTTTATCTATACAACGCAAAAGAAATCAAGTCAATATCTTGAAAACTAAGCAAGTTATGACCAAAAAAGTAACCAGTTCTACTACTGACTTTTTTGGTCATAACTTGCTTAGTTTTCAAGATATTGACTTGATTTCTTTTGCGTTGTATAGATAAACATATTGGCTTTAATTCAAAACTTTTTTTTTTGCGGGTAGCGAGAAAAAATTTTTTTTTTTTATTTTTTGAAAAATGCAAAGGGTACCCCCTTATGCTTTTTCAAAAAATGAAAAAAAATTTTTTTTCTCGCTACCCGCAAAAAAAAAGTTTTGAATTAAAGCCAATATGTTTATCTATACAACGCAAAAGAAATCAAGTCAATATCTTGAAAACTAAGCAAGTTATGACCAAAAAAGTCAGTAGTAGAACTGGTTACTTTTTTGGTCATAACTTGCTTAGTTTTCAAGATATTGACTTGATTTCTTTTGCGTTGTATAGATAAACATATTGGCTTTAATTCAAAACTTTTTTTTTGCGGGTAGCGAGAAAAAAATTTTTTTTTTATTTTTTTAAAAATGCAAAGGGTACCCCCTTATGCTTTTTCAAAAAATGAAAAAAAATTTTTTTTCTCGCTACCCGCAAAAAAAAGTTTTGAATTAAAGCCAATATGTTTATCTATACAACGCAAAAGAAATCAAGTCAATATCTTGAAAACTAAGCAAGTTATGACCAAAAAAGTCAGTAGTAGAACTGGTTACTTTTTTGGTCATAACTTGCTTAGTTTTCAAGATATTGACTTGATTTCTTTTGCGTTGTATAGATAAACATATTGGCTTTAATTCAAAACTTTTTTTTTGCGGGTAGCGAGAAAAAAAATTTTTTTTCATTTTTTGAAAAAGCATAAGGGGGTACCCTTTGCATTTTTCAAAAAATAAAAAAAAATTTTTTTTTCTCGCTACCCGCAAAAAAAAAAGTTTTGAATTAAAGCCAATATGTTTATCTATACAACGCAAAAGAAATCAAGTCAATATCTTGAAAACTAAGCAAGTTATGACCAAAAAAGTCAGTAGTAGAACTGGTTACTTTTTTGGTCATAACTTGCTTAGTTTTCAAGATATTGACTTGATTTCTTTTGCGTTGTATAGATAAACATATTGGCTTTAATTCAAAACTTTTTTTTTGCGGGTAGCGAGAAAAAAAATTTTTTTTCATTTTTTGAAAAAGCATAAGGGGGTAGGTACCCTTTGCATTTTTCAAAAATAAAAAAAAAATTTTTTTCTCGCTACCCGCAAAAAAAAAGTTTTGAATTAAAGCCAATATGTTTATCTATACAACGCAAAAGAAATCAAGTCAATATCTTGAAAACTAAGCAAGTTATGACCAAAAAAGTAACCAGTTCTACTACTGACTTTTTTGGTCATAACTTGCTTAGTTTTCAAGATATTGACTTGATTTCTTTTGCGTTGTATAGATAAACATATTGGCTTTAATTCAAAACTTTTTTTTTGCGGGTAGCGAGAAAAAAAATTTTTTTTTATTTTTTGAAAAATGCAAAGGGTACCCCCTTATGCTTTTTCAAAAAATGAAAAAAAATTTTTTTTCTCGCTACCCGCAAAAAAAAAGTTTTGAATTAAAGCCAATATGTTTATCTATACAACGCAAAAGAAATCAAGTCAATATCTTGAAAACTAAGCAAGTTATGACCAAAAAAGTAACCAGTTCTACTACTGACTTTTTTGGTCATAACTTGCTTAGTTTTCAAGATATTGACTTGATTTCTTTTGCGTTGTATAGATAAACATATTGGCTTTAATTCAAAACTTTTTTTTTGCGGGTAGCGAGAAAAAAAATTTTTTTTTATTTTTTGAAAAATGCAGAGTACCCCCTTATGCTTTTTCAAAAAATGAAAAAAAAATTTTTTTCTCGCTACCCGCAAAAAAAAAGTTTTGAATTAAAGCCAATATGTTTATCTATACAACGCAAAAGAAATCAAGTCAATATCTTGAAAACTAAGCAAGTTATGACCAAAAAAGTAACCAGTTCTACTACTGACTTTTTTGGTCATAACTTGCTTAGTTTTCAAGATATTGACTTGATTTCTTTTGCGTTGTATAGATAAACATATTGGCTTTAATTCAAAACTTTTTTTTTGCGGGTAGCGAGAAAAAAATTTTTTTTTTTATTTTTTGAAAAATGCAAAGGGTACCCCCTTATGCTTTTTCAAAAAATGAAAAAAAAATTTTTTTCTCGCTACCCGCAAAAAAAAGTTTTGAATTAAAGCCAATATGTTTATCTATACAACGCAAAAGAAATCAAGTCAATATCTTGAAAACTAAGCAAGTTATGACCAAAAAAGTCAGTAGTAGAACTGGTTACTTTTTTGGTCATAACTTGCTTAGTTTTCAAGATATTGACTTGATTTCTTTTGCGTTGTATAGATAAACATATTGGCTTTAATTCAAAACTTTTTTTTTGCGGGTAGCGAGAAAAAAAATTTTTTTTTATTTTTTTAAAAATGCAAAGGGTACCCCCTTATGCTTTTTCAAAAAATGAAAAAAAATTTTTTTTCTCGCTACCCGCAAAAAAAAGTTTTGAATTAAAGCCAATATGTTTATCTATACAACGCAAAAGAAATCAAGTCAATATCTTGAAAACTAAGCAAGTTATGACCAAAAAAGTCAGTAGTAGAACTGGTTACTTTTTTGGTCATAACTTGCTTAGTTTTCAAGATATTGACTTGATTTCTTTTGCGTTGTATAGATAAACATATTGGCTTTAATTCAAAACTTTTTTTTTGCGGGTAGCGAGAAAAAAATTTTTTTTTCATTTTTTGAAAAAGCATAAGGGGGTACCCTTTGCATTTTTCAAAAAATAAAAAAAAATTTTTTTTCTCGCTACCCGCAAAAAAAAAGTTTTGAATTAAAGCCAATATGTTTATCTATACAACGCAAAAGAAATCAAGTCAATATCTTGAAAACTAAGCAAGTTATGACCAAAAAAGTCAGTAGTAGAACTGGTTACTTTTTGGTCATAACTTGCTTAGTTTTCAAGATATTGACTTGATTTCTTTTGCGTTGTATAGATAAACATATTGGCTTTAATTCAAAACTTTTTTTTGCGGGTAGCGAGAAAAAAAATTTTTTTTTATTTTTTGAAAAATGCAAAGGGTACCCCTTATGCTTTTTCAAAAAATGAAAAAAAATTTTTTTTCTCGCTACCCGCAAAAAAAAAGTTTTGAATTAAAGCCAATATGTTTATCTATACAACGCAAAAGAAATCAAGTCAATATCTTGAAAACTAAGCAAGTTATGACCAAAAAAGTAACCAGTTCTACTACTGACTTTTTTGGTCATAACTTGCTTAGTTTTCAAGATATTGACTTGATTTCTTTTGCGTTGTATAGATAAACATATTGGCTTTAATTCAAAACTTTTTTTTTGCGGGTAGCGAGAAAAAAAATTTTTTTTTTATTTTTTGAAAAATGCAAAGGGTACCCCCTTATGCTTTTTCAAAAAATGAAAAAAAATTTTTTTTCTCGCTACCCGCAAAAAAAAAGTTTTGAATTAAAGCCAATATGTTTATCTATACAACGCAAAAGAAATCAAGTCAATATCTTGAAAACTAAGCAAGTTATGACCAAAAAAGTCAGTAGTAGAACTGGTTACTTTTTTGGTCATAACTTGCTTAGTTTTCAAGATATTGACTTGATTTCTTTTGCGTTGTATAGATAAACATATTGGCTTTAATTCAAAACTTTTTTTTTGCGGGTAGCGAGAAAAAAAATTTTTTTTTATTTTTTTAAAAATGCAAAGGGTACCCCCTTATGCTTTTTCAAAAAATGAAAAAAAATTTTTTTTCTCGCTACCCGCAAAAAAAAGTTTTGAATTAAAGCCAATATGTTTATCTATACAACGCAAAAGAAATCAAGTCAATATCTTGAAAACTAAGCAAGTTATGACCAAAAAAGTCAGTAGTAGAACTGGTTACTTTTTTGGTCATAACTTGCTTAGTTTTCAAGATATTGACTTGATTTCTTTTGCGTTGTATAGATAAACATATTGGCTTTAATTCAAAACTTTTTTTTTGCGGGTAGCGAGAAAAAAAATTTTTTTTCATTTTTTGAAAAAGCATAAGGGGGTACCCTTTGCATTTTTCAAAAAATAAAAAAAAATTTTTTTTCTCGCTACCCGCAAAAAAAAAGTTTTGAATTAAAGCCAATATGTTTATCTATACAACGCAAAAGAAATCAAGTCAATATCTTGAAAACTAAGCAAGTTATGACCAAAAAAGTCAGTAGTAGAACTGGTTACTTTTTTGGTCATAACTTGCTTAGTTTTCAAGATATTGACTTGATTTCTTTTGCGTTGTATAGATAAACATATTGGCTTTAATTCAAAACTTTTTTTTTTGCGGGTAGCGAGAAAAAAATTTTTTTTTTATTTTTTGAAAAATGCAAAGGGTACCCCCTTATGCTTTTTCAAAAAATGAAAAAAAAATTTTTTTCTCGCTACCCGCAAAAAAAAAGTTTTGAATTAAAGCCAATATGTTTATCTATACAACGCAAAAGAAATCAAGTCAATATCTTGAAAACTAAGCAAGTTATGACCAAAAAAGTAACCAGTTCTACTACTGACTTTTTTGGTCATAACTTGCTTAGTTTTCAAGATATTGACTTGATTTCTTTTGCGTTGTATAGATAAACATATTGGCTTTAATTCAAAACTTTTTTTTTGCAGGTAGCGAGAAAAAAATTTTTTTTTTATTTTTTGAAAAAGCATAAGGGGGTACCCTTTGCATTTTTCAAAAAATAAAAAAAAATTTTTTTTCTCGCTACCCGCAAAAAAAAAGTTTTGAATTAAAGCCAATATGTTTATCTATACAACGCAAAAGAAATCAAGTCAATATCTTGAAAACTAAGCAAGTTATGACCAAAAAAGTAACCAGTTCTACTACTGACTTTTTTGGTCATAACTTGCTTAGTTTTCAAGATATTGACTTGATTTCTTTTGCGTTGTATAGATAAACATATTGGCTTTAATTCAAAACTTTTTTTTGGCGGGTAGCGAGAAAAAAATTTTTTTTTTATTTTTTGAAAAATGCAAAGGGTACCCCCTTATGCTTTTTCAAAAAATAAAAAAAAAAATTTTTTCTCGCTACCCGCAAAAAAAAAGTTTTGAATTAAAGCCAATATGTTTATCTATACAACGCAAAAGAAATCAAGTCAATATCTTGAAAACTAAGCAAGTTATGACCAAAAAAGTCAGTAGTAGAACTGGTTACTTTTTTGGTCATAACTTGCTTAGTTTTCAAGATATTGACTTGATTTCTTTTGCGTTGTATAGATAAACATATTGGCTTTAATTCAAAACTTTTTTTTTGCGGGTAGCGAGAAAAAATTTTTTTTTTTATTTTTTGAAAAATGCAAAGGGTACCCCCTTATGCTTTTTCAAAAAATGAAAAAAAAATTTTTTCTCGCTACCCGCAAAAAAAAAGTTTTGAATTAAAGCCAATATGTTTATCTATACAACGCAAAAGAAATCAAGTCAATATCTTGAAAACTAAGCAAGTTATGACCAAAAAAGTCAGTAGTAGAACTGGTTACTTTTTTGGTCATAACTTGCTTAGTTTTCAAGATATTGACTTGATTTCTTTTGCGTTGTATAGATAAACATATTGGCTTTAATTCAAAACTTTTTTTTTGCGGGTAGCGAGAAAAAAAATTTTTTTTTATTTTTTGAAAAATGCAAAGGGTACCCCCTTATGCTTTTTAAAAAATAACAAAAAATTTTTTTTCTCGCTACCCGCAAAAAAAAAGTTTTGAATTAAAGCCAATATGTTTATCTATACAACGCAAAAGAAATCAAGTCAATATCTTGAAAACTAAGCAAGTTATGACCAAAAAAGTCAGTAGTAGAACTGGTTACTTTTTTGGTCATAACTTGCTTAGTTTTCAAGATATTGACTTGATTTCTTTTGCGTTGTATAGATAAACATATTGGCTTTAATTCAAAACTTTTTTTTTGCGGGTAGCGAGAAAAAAAATTTTTTTTTATTTTTTTAAAAATGCAAAGGGTACCCCCTTATGCTTTTTCAAAAAATGAAAAAAAATTTTTTTTCTCGCTACCCGCAAAAAAAAGTTTTGAATTAAAGCCAATATGTTTATCTATACAACGCAAAAGAAATCAAGTCAATATCTTGAAAACTAAGCAAGTTATGACCAAAAAAGTCAGTAGTAGAACTGGTTACTTTTTTGGTCATAACTTGCTTAGTTTTCAAGATATTGACTTGATTTCTTTTGCGTTGTATAGATAAACATATTGGCTTTAATTCAAAACTTTTTTTTTGCGGGTAGCGAGAAAAAAATTTTTTTTTCATTTTTTGAAAAAGCATAAGGGGGTACCCTTTGCATTTTTCAAAAAATAAAAAAAAATTTTTTTTCTCGCTACCCGCAAAAAAAAAGTTTTGAATTAAAGCCAATATGTTTATCTATACAACGCAAAAGAAATCAAGTCAATATCTTGAAAACTAAGCAAGTTATGACCAAAAAAGTCAGTAGTAGAACTGGTTACTTTTTTGGTCATAACTTGCTTAGTTTTCAAGATATTGACTTGATTTCTTTTGCGTTGTATAGATAAACATATTGGCTTTAATTCAAAACTTTTTTTTTGCGGGTAGCGAGAAAAAAAATTTTTTTTTCATTTTTTGAAAAAGCATAAGGGGGTACCCTTTGCATTTTTCAAAAATAAAAAAAAAATTTTTTTCTCGCTACCCGCAAAAAAAAAGTTTTGAATTAAAGCCAATATGTTTATCTATACAACGCAAAAGAAATCAAGTCAATATCTTGAAAACTAAGCAAGTTATGACCAAAAAAGTAACCAGTTCTACTACTGACTTTTTTGGTCATAACTTGCTTAGTTTTCAAGATATTGACTTGATTTCTTTTGCGTTGTATAGATAAACATATTGGCTTTAATTCGAAACTTTTTTTTTGCGGGTAGCGAGAAAAAAAATTTTTTTTTATTTTTTGAAAAATGCAAAGGGTACCCCCTTATGCTTTTTCAAAAAATGAAAAAAAATTTTTTTTCTCGCTACCCGCAAAAAAAAAGTTTTGAATTAAAGCCAATATGTTTATCTATACAACGCAAAAGAAATCAAGTCAATATCTTGAAAACTAAGCAAGTTATGACCAAAAAAGTCAGTAGTAGAACTGGTTACTTTTTTGGTCATAACTTGCTTAGTTTTCAAGATATTGACTTGATTTCTTTTGCGTTGTATAGATAAACATATTGGCTTTAATTCAAAACTTTTTTTTTGCGGGTAGCGAGAAAAAAAATTTTTTTTTATTTTTTGAAAAATGCAAAGGGTACCCCCTTATGCTTTTTCAAAAAATAAAAAAAAAATTTTTTTCTCGCTACCCGCAAAAAAAAAGTTTTGAATTAAAGCCAATATGTTTATCTATACAACGCAAAAGAAATCAAGTCAATATCTTGAAAACTAAGCAAGTTATGACCAAAAAAGTAACCAGTTCTACTACTGACTTTTTTGGTCATAACTTGCTTAGTTTTCAAGATATTGACTTGATTTCTTTTGCGTTGTATAGATAAACATATTGGCTTTAATTCAAAACTTTTTTTTTGCAGGTAGCGAGAAAAAAATTTTTTTTTTATTTTTTGAAAAATGCAAAGGGTACCCCCTTATGCTTTTTCAAAAAATAAAAAAAAATTTTTTTTCTCGCTACCCGCAAAAAAAAAGTTTTGAATTAAAGCCAATATGTTTATCTATACAACGCAAAAGAAATCAAGTCAATATCTTGAAAACTAAGCAAGTTATGACCAAAAAAGTCAGTAGTAGAACTGGTTACTTTTTTGGTCATAACTTGCTTAGTTTTCAAGATATTGACTTGATTTCTTTTGCGTTGTATAAATAAACATATTGGCTTTAATTCAAAACTTTTTTTTGCGGGTAGCGAGAAAAAAATTTTTTTTTTATTTTTTGAAAAATGCAAAGGGTACCCCCTTATGCTTTTTCAAAAAATAAAAAAAAATTTTTTTCTCGCTACCCGCAAAAAAAAAGTTTTGAATTAAAGCCAATATGTTTATCTATACAACGCAAAAGAAATCAAGTCAGTATCTTGAAAACTAAGCAAGTTATGACCAAAAAAGTCAGTAGTAGAACTGGTTACTTTTTTGGTCATAACTTGCTTAGTTTTCAAGATATTGACTTGATTTCTTTTGCGTTGTATAGATAAACATATTGGCTTTAATTCAAAACTTTTTTTTTGCGGGTAGCGAGAAAAAAATTTTTTTTTTATTTTTTGAAAAAGCATAAGGGGGTACCCTTTGCATTTTTCAAAAAATAAAAAAAAAATTTTTTTCTCGCTACCCGCAAAAAAAAGTTTTGAATTAAAGCCAATATGTTTATCTATACAACGCAAAAGAAATCAAGTCAATATCTTGAAAACTAAGCAAGTTATGACCAAAAAAGTCAGTAGTAGAACTGGTTACTTTTTTGGTCATAACTTGCTTAGTTTTCAAGATATTGACTTGATTTCTTTTGCGTTGTATAGATAAACATATTGGCTTTAATTCAAAACTTTTTTTTGCGGGTAGCGAGAAAAAAATTTTTTTTTATTTTTTGAAAAATGCAAAGGGTACCCCCTTATGCTTTTTCAAAAAATAAAAAAAATTTTTTTTCTCGCTACCCGCAAAAAAAAAGTTTTGAATTAAAGCCAATATGTTTATCTATACAACGCAAAAGAAATCAAGTCAATATCTTGAAAACTAAGCAAGTTATGACCAAAAAAGTAACCAGTTCTACTACTGACTTTTTTGGTCATAACTTGCTTAGTTTTCAAGATATTGACTTGATTTCTTTTGCGTTGTATAGATAAACATATTGGCTTTAATTCAAAACTTTTTTTTTGCGGGTAGCGAGAAAAAAAATTTTTTTTCATTTTTTGAAAAAGCATAAGGGGGTACCCTTTGCATTTTTCAAAAAATAAAAAAAAATTTTTTTTCTCGCTACCCGCAAAAAAAAAGTTTTGAATTAAAGCCAATATGTTTATCTATACAACGCAAAAGAAATCAAGTCAATATCTTGAAAACTAAGCAAGTTATGACCAAAAAAGTCAGTAGTAGAACTGGTTACTTTTTTGGTCATAACTTGCTTAGTTTTCAAGATATTGACTTGATTTTTTTTGCGTTGTATAGATAAACATATTGGCTTTAATTCAAAACTTTTTTTTGCGGGTAGCGAGAAAAAAAATTTTTTTTCATTTTTTGAAAAAGCATAAGGGGGTACCCTTTGCATTTTTCAAAAAATAAAAAAAAAATTTTTTTCTCGCTACCCGCAAAAAAAAAGTTTTGAATTAAAGCCAATATGTTTATCTATACAACGCAAAAGAAATCAAGTCAATATCTTGAAAACTAAGCAAGTTATGACCAAAAAAGTCAGTAGTAGAACTGGTTACTTTTTTGGTCATAACTTGCTTAGTTTTCAAGATATTGACTTGATTTCTTTTGCGTTGTATAGATAAACATATTGGCTTTAATTCAAAACTTTTTTTTGCGGGTAGCGAGAAAAAAAATTTTTTTTCATTTTTTGAAAAAGCATAAGGGGGTACCCTTTGCATTTTTCAAAAAATAAAAAAAAATTTTTTTTCTCGCTACCCGCAAAAAAAAAGTTTTGAATTAAAGCCAATATGTTTATCTATACAACGCAAAAGAAATCAAGTCAATATCTTGAAAACTAAGCAAGTTATGACCAAAAAAGTCAGTAGTAGAACTGGTTACTTTTTTGGTCATAACTTGCTTAGTTTTCAAGATATTGACTTGATTTCTTTTGCGTTGTATAGATAAACATATTGGCTTTAATTCAAAACTTTTTTTTGCGGGTAGCGAGAAAAAAAATTTTTTTTCATTTTTTGAAAAAGCATAAGGGGGTACCCTTTGCATTTTTCAAAAAATAAAAAAAAATTTTTTTTCTCGCTACCCGCAAAAAAAAAGTTTTGAATTAAAGCCAATATGTTTATCTATACAACGCAAAAGAAATCAAGTCAATATCTTGAAAACTAAGCAAGTTATGACCAAAAAAGTCAGTAGTAGAACTGGTTACTTTTTTGGTCATAACTTGCTTAGTTTTCAAGATATTGACTTGATTTCTTTTGCGTTGTATAGATAAACATATTGGCTTTAATTCAAAACTTTTTTTTTGCGGGTAGCGAGAAAAAAAAATTTTTTTTTATTTTTTGAAAAATGCAAAGGGTACCCCCTTATGCTTTTTCAAAAAATAAAAAAAAATTTCTTTTCTCGCTACCCGCAAAAAAAAAGTTTTGAATTAAAGCCAATATGTTTATCTATACAACGCAAAAGAAATCAAGTCAATATCTTGAAAACTAAGCAAGTTATGACCAAAAAAGTAACCAGTTCTACTACTGACTTTTTTGGTCATAACTTGCTTAGTTTTCAAGATATTGACTTGATTTCTTTTGCGTTGTATAGATAAACATATTGGCTTTAATTCAAAACTTTTTTTTGCGGGTAGCGAGAAAAAAAATTTTTTTTTATTTTTTGAAAAATGCAAAGGGTACCCCCTTATGCTTTTTCAAAAAATAAAAAAAAATTTTTTTTCTCGCTACCCGCAAAAAAAAGTTTTGAATTAAAGCCAATATGTTTATCTATACAACGCAAAAGAAATCAAGTCAATATCTTGAAAACTAAGCAAGTTATGACCAAAAAAGTCAGTAGTAGAACTGGTTACTTTTTTGGTCATAACTTGCTTAGTTTTCAAGATATTGACTTGATTTCTTTTGCGTTGTATAGATAAACATATTGGCTTTAATTCAAAACTTTTTTTTTGCGGGTAGCGAGAAAAAAAATTTTTTTTTATTTTTTGAAAAATGCAAAGGGTACCCCCTTATGCTTTTTCAAAAAATAAATAAATTTTTTTTTCTCGCTACCCGCAAAAAAAGTTTTGAATTAAAGCCAATATGTTTATCTATACAACGCAAAAGAAATCAAGTCAATATCTTGAAAACTAAGCAAGTTATGACCAAAAAAGTCAGTAGTAGAACTGGTTACTTTTTTGGTCATAACTTGCTTAGTTTTCAAGATATTGACTTGATTTCTTTTGCGTTGTATAGATAAACATATTGGCTTTAATTCAAAACTTTTTTTTTGCGGGTAGCGAGAAAAAAAAATTTTTTTTATTTTTTGAAAAATGCAAAGGGTACCCCCTTATGCTTTTTCAAAAAATAAAAAAAAAATTTTTTTCTCGCTACCCGCAAAAAAAAAGTTTTGAATTAAAGCCAATATGTTTATCTATACAACGCAAAAGAAATCAAGTCAATATCTTGAAAACTAAGCAAGTTATGACCAAAAAAGTCAGTAGTAGAACTGGTTACTTTTTTGGTCATAACTTGCTTAGTTTTCAAGATATTGACTTGATTTCTTTTGCGTTGTATAGATAAACATATTGGCTTTAATTCAAAACTTTTTTTTTGCGGGTAGCGAGAAAAAAAATTTTTTTTCATTTTTTGAAAAAGCATAAGGGGGTACCCTTTGCATTCTACTACTGACTTTTTTGGTCATAACTTGCTTAGTTTTCAAGATATTGACTTGATTTCTTTTGCGTTGTATAGATAAACATATTGGCTTTAATTCAAAACTTTTTTTTTTGCGGGTAGCGAGAAAAAAAAATTTTTTTTTTATTTTTTGAAAAATGCAAAGGGTACCCCCTTATGCTTTTTCAAAAAATGAAAAAAAATTTTTTTTCTCGCTACCCGCAAAAAAAAAGTTTTGAATTAAAGCCAATATGTTTATCTATACAACGCAAAAGAAATCAAGTCAATATCTTGAAAACTAAGCAAGTTATGACCAAAAAAGTAACCAGTTCTACTACTGACTTTTTTGGTCATAACTTGCTTAGTTTTCAAGATATTGACTTGATTTCTTTTGCGTTGTATAGATAAACATATTGGCTTTAATTCAAAACTTTTTTTTTGCGGGTAGCGAGAAAAAAATTTTTTTTTTATTTTTTGAAAAAGCATAAGGGGGTACCCTTTGCATTTTTCAAAAAATAAAAAAAATTTTTTTTTCTCGCTACCCGCAAAAAAAAAGTTTTGAATTAAAGCCAATATGTTTATCTATACAACGCAAAAGAAATCAAGTCAATATCTTGAAAACTAAGCAAGTTATGACCAAAAAAGTCAGTAGTAGAACTGGTTACTTTTTTGGTCATAACTTGCTTAGTTTTCAAGATATTGACTTGATTTCTTTTGCGTTGTATAGATAAACATATTGGCTTTAATTCAAAACTTTTTTTTGCGGGTAGCGAGAAAAAAAATTTTTTTTCATTTTTTGAAAAAGCATAAGGGGGTACCCTTTGCATTTTTCAAAAAATAAAAAAAAATTTTTTTTCTCGCTACCCGCAAAAAAAAAGTTTTGAATTAAAGCCAATATGTTTATCTATACAACGCAAAAGAAATCAAGTCAATATCTTGAAAACTAAGCAAGTTATGACCAAAAAAGTCAGTAGTAGAACTGGTTACTTTTTTGGTCATAACTTGCTTAGTTTTCAAGATATTGACTTGATTTCTTTTGCGTTGTATAGATAAACATATTGGCTTTAATTCAAAACTTTTTTTTTGCGGGTAGCGAGAAAAAAAAATTTTTTTTTATTTTTTGAAAAATGCAAAGGGTACCCCCTTATGCTTTTTCAAAAAATAAAAAAAAATTTCTTTTCTCGCTACCCGCAAAAAAAAAGTTTTGAATTAAAGCCAATATGTTTATCTATACAACGCAAAAGAAATCAAGTCAATATCTTGAAAACTAAGCAAGTTATGACCAAAAAAGTAACCAGTTCTACTACTGACTTTTTTGGTCATAACTTGCTTAGTTTTCAAGATATTGACTTGATTTCTTTTGCGTTGTATAGATAAACATATTGGCTTTAATTCAAAACTTTTTTTTGCGGGTAGCGAGAAAAAAAATTTTTTTTTATTTTTTGAAAAATGCAAAGGGTACCCCCTTATGCTTTTTCAAAAAATAAAAAAAAATTTTTTTTCTCGCTACCCGCAAAAAAAAGTTTTGAATTAAAGCCAATATGTTTATCTATACAACGCAAAAGAAATCAAGTCAATATCTTGAAAACTAAGCAAGTTATGACCAAAAAAGTCAGTAGTAGAACTGGTTACTTTTTTGGTCATAACTTGCTTAGTTTTCAAGATATTGACTTGATTTCTTTTGCGTTGTATAGATAAACATATTGGCTTTAATTCAAAACTTTTTTTTTGCGGGTAGCGAGAAAAAAAATTTTTTTTTATTTTTTGAAAAATGCAAAGGGTACCCCCTTATGCTTTTTCAAAAAATAAATAAATTTTTTTTTCTCGCTACCCGCAAAAAAAGTTTTGAATTAAAGCCAATATGTTTATCTATACAACGCAAAAGAAATCAAGTCAATATCTTGAAAACTAAGCAAGTTATGACCAAAAAAGTCAGTAGTAGAACTGGTTACTTTTTTGGTCATAACTTGCTTAGTTTTCAAGATATTGACTTGATTTCTTTTGCGTTGTATAGATAAACATATTGGCTTTAATTCAAAACTTTTTTTTTGCGGGTAGCGAGAAAAAAAAATTTTTTTTATTTTTTGAAAAATGCAAAGGGTACCCCCTTATGCTTTTTCAAAAAATAAAAAAAAAATTTTTTTCTCGCTACCCGCAAAAAAAAAGTTTTGAATTAAAGCCAATATGTTTATCTATACAACGCAAAAGAAATCAAGTCAATATCTTGAAAACTAAGCAAGTTATGACCAAAAAAGTCAGTAGTAGAACTGGTTACTTTTTTGGTCATAACTTGCTTAGTTTTCAAGATATTGACTTGATTTCTTTTGCGTTGTATAGATAAACATATTGGCTTTAATTCAAAACTTTTTTTTTGCGGGTAGCGAGAAAAAAAATTTTTTTTCATTTTTTGAAAAAGCATAAGGGGGTACCCTTTGCATTCTACTACTGACTTTTTTGGTCATAACTTGCTTAGTTTTCAAGATATTGACTTGATTTCTTTTGCGTTGTATAGATAAACATATTGGCTTTAATTCAAAACTTTTTTTTTTGCGGGTAGCGAGAAAAAAAAATTTTTTTTTTATTTTTTGAAAAATGCAAAGGGTACCCCCTTATGCTTTTTCAAAAAATGAAAAAAAATTTTTTTTCTCGCTACCCGCAAAAAAAAAGTTTTGAATTAAAGCCAATATGTTTATCTATACAACGCAAAAGAAATCAAGTCAATATCTTGAAAACTAAGCAAGTTATGACCAAAAAAGTAACCAGTTCTACTACTGACTTTTTTGGTCATAACTTGCTTAGTTTTCAAGATATTGACTTGATTTCTTTTGCGTTGTATAGATAAACATATTGGCTTTAATTCAAAACTTTTTTTTTGCGGGTAGCGAGAAAAAAATTTTTTTTTATTTTTTGAATTAAAGCCAATATGTTTATCTATACAACGCAAAAGAAATCAAGTCAATATCTTGAAAACTAAGCAAGTTATGACCAAAAAAGTAACCAGTTCTACTACTGACTTTTTTGGTCATAACTTGCTTAGTTTTCAAGATATTGACTTGATTTCTTTTGCGTTGTATAGATAAACATATTGGCTTTAATTCAAAATTTTTTTTCTCGCTACCCGCAAAAAAAAGTTTTGAATTAAAGCCAATATGTTTATCTATACAACGCAAAAGAAATCAAGTCAATATCTTGAAAACTAAGCAAGTTATGACCAAAAAAGTAACCAGTTCTACTACTGACTTTTTTGGTCATAACTTGCTTAGTTTTCAAGATATTGACTTGATTTCTTTTGCGTTGTATAGATAAACATATTGGCTTTAATTCAAAACTTTTTTTTTGCGGGTAGCGAGAAAAAAAATTTTTTTTCATTTTTTGAAAAAGCATAAGGGGGTACCCTTTGCATTTTTCAAAAAATAAAAAAAAATTTTTTTTCTCGCTACCCGCAAAAAAAAAGTTTTGAATTAAAGCCAATATGTTTATCTATACAACGCAAAAGAAATCAAGTCAATATCTTGAAAACTAAGCAAGTTATGACCAAAAAAGTAACCAGTTCTACTACTGACTTTTTTGGTCATAACTTGCTTAGTTTTCAAGATATTGACTTGATTTCTTTTGCGTTGTATAGATAAACATATTGGCTTTAATTCAAAACTTTTTTTTTGCGGGTAGCGAGAAAAAAATTTTTTTTTTATTTTTTGAAAAAGCATAAGGGGGTACCCTTTGCATTTTTCAAAAAATAAAAAAAAATTTTTTTTCTCGCTACCCGCAAAAAAAAAGTTTTGAATTAAAGCCAATATGTTTATCTATACAACGCAAAAGAAATCAAGTCAATATCTTGAAAACTAAGCAAGTTATGACCAAAAAAGTCAGTAGTAGAACTGGTTACTTTTTTGGTCATAACTTGCTTAGTTTTCAAGATATTGACTTGATTTCTTTTGCGTTGTATAGATAAACATATTGGCTTTAATTCAACTTTTTTTTTGCGGGTAGCGAGAAAAAATTTTTTTTTTTATTTTTTGAAAAAGCATAAGGGGGTACCCTTTGCATTTTTCAAAAAATAAAAAAAAATTTTTTTTCTCGCTACCCGCAAAAAAAAAGTTTTGAATTAAAGCCAATATGTTTATCTATACAACGCAAAAGAAATCAAGTCAATATCTTGAAAACTAAGCAAGTTATGACCAAAAAAGTAACCAGTTCTACTACTGACTTTTTTGGTCATAACTTGCTTAGTTTTCAAGATATTGACTTGATTTCTTTTGCGTTGTATAGATAAACATATTGGCTTTAATTCAAAACTTTTTTTTTGCGGGTAGCGAGAAAAAAATTTTTTTTCATTTTTTGAAAAAACATAAGGGGGTACCCTTTGCATTTTTCAAAAAATGAAAAAAAATTTTTTTTCTCGCTACCCGCAAAAAAAAAGTTTTGAATTAAAGCCAATATGTTTATCTATACAACGCAAAAGAAATCAAGTCAATATCTTGAAAACTAAGCAAGTTATGACCAAAAAAGTAACCAGTTCTACTACTGACTTTTTTGGTCATAACTTGCTTAGTTTTTAAGATAATGACTTGATTTCTTTTGCGTTGTATAGATAAACATATTGGCTTTAATTCAAAACTTTTTTTTGCGGGTAGCGAGAAAAAAAATTTTTTTTCATTTTTTGAAAAATGCAAAGGGTACCCCCTTATGCTTTTTCAAAAAATGAAAAAAAAATTTTTTTCTCGCTACCCGCAAAAAAAAAGTTTTGAATTAAAGCCAATATGTTTATCTATACAACGCAAAAGAAATCAAGTCAATATCTTAAAAACTAAGCAAGTTATGACCAAAAAAGTCAGTAGTAGAACTGGTTACTTTTTTGGTCATAACTTGCTTAGTTTTCAAGATATTGACTTGATTTCTTTTGCGTTGTATAGATAAACATATTGGCTTTAATTCAAAACTTTTTTTTTGCGGGTAGCGAGAAAAAAAATTTTTTTTTATTTTTTGAAAAATGCAAAGGGTACCCCCTTATGCTTTTTCAAAAAATAAAAAAAAATTTTTTTCTCGCTACCCGCAAAAAAAAAGTTTTGAATTAAAGCCAATATGTTTATCTATACAACGCAAAAGAAATCAAGTCAATATCTTGAAAACTAAGCAAGTTATGACCAAAAAAGTCAGTAGTAGAACTGGTTACTTTTTTGGTCATAACTTGCTTAGTTTTCAAGATATTGACTTGATTTCTTTTGCGTTGTATAGATAAACATATTGGCTTTAATTCAAAACTTTTTTTTTGCGGGTAGCGAGAAAAAAAATTTTTTTTTATTTTTTGAAAAATGCAAAGGGTACCCCCTTATGCTTTTTCAAAAAATAAAAAAAAATTTTTTTTCTCGCTACCCGCAAAAAAAAAGTTTTGAATTAAAGCCAATATGTTTATCTATACAACGCAAAAGAAATCAAGTCAATATCTTGAAAACTAAGCAAGTTATGACCAAAAAAGTCAGTAGTAGAACTGGTTACTTTTTTGGTCATAACTTGCTTAGTTTTCAAGATATTGACTTGATTTCTTTTGCGTTGTATAGATAAACATATTGGCTTTAATTCAAAACTTTTTTTTTGCGGGTAGCGAGAAAAAAAAAAATTTTTTTATTTTTTGAAAAATGCAAAGGGTACCCCCTTATGCTTTTTCAAAAAATAAAAAAAATTTTTTTTTTCTCGCTACCCGCAAAAAAAAAGTTTTGAATTAAAGCCAATATGTTTATCTATACAACGCAAAAGAAATCAAGTCAATATCTTGAAAACTAAGCAAGTTATGACCAAAAAAGTAACCAGTTCTACTACTGACTTTTTTGGTCATAACTTGCTTAGTTTTCAAGATATTGACTTGATTTCTTTTGCGTTGTATAGATAAACATATTGGCTTTAATTCAAAACTTTTTTTTTGCGGGTAGCGAGAAAAAAATTTTTTTTCATTTTTTGAAAAAACATAAGGGGGTACCCTTTGCATTTTTCAAAAAATGAAAAAAAATTTTTTTTCTCGCTACCCGCAAAAAAAAAGTTTTGAATTAAAGCCAATATGTTTATCTATACAACGCAAAAGAAATCAAGTCAATATCTTGAAAACTAAGCAAGTTATGACCAAAAAAGTAACCAGTTCTACTACTGACTTTTTTGGTCATAACTTGCTTAGTTTTTAAGATAATGACTTGATTTCTTTTGCGTTGTATAGATAAACATATTGGCTTTAATTCAAAACTTTTTTTTGCGGGTAGCGAGAAAAAAAATTTTTTTTCATTTTTTGAAAAATGCAAAGGGTACCCCCTTATGCTTTTTCAAAAAATGAAAAAAAAATTTTTTTCTCGCTACCCGCAAAAAAAAAGTTTTGAATTAAAGCCAATATGTTTATCTATACAACGCAAAAGAAATCAAGTCAATATCTTAAAAACTAAGCAAGTTATGACCAAAAAAGTCAGTAGTAGAACTGGTTACTTTTTTGGTCATAACTTGCTTAGTTTTCAAGATATTGACTTGATTTCTTTTGCGTTGTATAGATAAACATATTGGCTTTAATTCAAAACTTTTTTTTTGCGGGTAGCGAGAAAAAAAATTTTTTTTTATTTTTTGAAAAATGCAAAGGGTACCCCCTTATGCTTTTTCAAAAAATAAAAAAAAATTTTTTTCTCGCTACCCGCAAAAAAAAAGTTTTGAATTAAAGCCAATATGTTTATCTATACAACGCAAAAGAAATCAAGTCAATATCTTGAAAACTAAGCAAGTTATGACCAAAAAAGTCAGTAGTAGAACTGGTTACTTTTTTGGTCATAACTTGCTTAGTTTTCAAGATATTGACTTGATTTCTTTTGCGTTGTATAGATAAACATATTGGCTTTAATTCAAAACTTTTTTTTTGCGGGTAGCGAGAAAAAAAATTTTTTTTTATTTTTTGAAAAATGCAAAGGGTACCCCCTTATGCTTTTTCAAAAAATAAAAAAAAATTTTTTTTCTCGCTACCCGCAAAAAAAAAGTTTTGAATTAAAGCCAATATGTTTATCTATACAACGCAAAAGAAATCAAGTCAATATCTTGAAAACTAAGCAAGTTATGACCAAAAAAGTCAGTAGTAGAACTGGTTACTTTTTTGGTCATAACTTGCTTAGTTTTCAAGATATTGACTTGATTTCTTTTGCGTTGTATAGATAAACATATTGGCTTTAATTCAAAACTTTTTTTTTGCGGGTAGCGAGAAAAAAAAAATTTTTTTATTTTTTGAAAAATGCAAAGGGTACCCCCTTATGCTTTTTCAAAAAATAAAAAAAATTTTTTTTTTCTCGCTACCCGCAAAAAAAAGTTTTGAATTAAAGCCAATATGTTTATCTATACAACGCAAAAGAAATCAAGACAATATCTTGAAAACTAAGCAAGTTATGACCAAAAAAGTAACCAGTTCTACTACTGACTTTTTTGGTCATAACTTGCTTAGTTTTCAAGATATTGACTTGATTTCTTTTGCGTTGTATAGATAAACATATTGGCTTTAATTCAAAACTTTTTTTTGCGGGTAGCGAGAAAAAAATTTTTTTTTATTTTTTGAAAAAGCATAAGGGGGTACCCTTTGCATTTTTCAAAAAATAAAAAAAAAATTTTTTTTCTCGCTACCCGCAAAAAAAAAGTTTTGAATTAAAGCCAATATGTTTATCTATACAACGCAAAAGAAATCAAGTCAATATCTTGAAAACTAAGCAAGTTATGACCAAAAAAGTAACCAGTTCTACTACTGACTTTTTTGGTCATAACTTGCTTAGTTTTCAAGATAATGACCAAAAAAGTAACCAGTTCTACTACTGACTTTTTTGGTCATAACTTGCTTAGTTTTCAAGATATTGACTTGATTTCTTTTGCGTTGTATAGATAAACATATTGGCTTTAATTCAAAACTTTTTTTTGCGGGTAGCGAGAAAAAAAATTTTTTTTCATTTTTTGAAAAATGCAAAGGGTACCCCCTTATGCTAAGGGTACCCCCTTAAAAAAAAAAATTTTTTTTCTCGCTACCCGCAAAAAAAAAGTTTTGAATTAAAGCCAATATGTTTATCTATACAACGCAAAAGAAATCAAGTCAATATCTTGAAAACTAAGCAAGTTATGACCAAAAAAGTAACCAGTTCTACTACTGACTTTTTTGGTCATAACTTGCTTAGTTTTCAAGATATTGACTTGATTTTTTTTGCGTTGTATAGATAAACATATTGGCTTTAATTCAAAACTTTTTTTTTGCGGGTAGCGAGAAAAAATTTTTTTTTCATTTTTTGAAAAAACATAAGGGGGTACCCTTTGCATTTTTCAAAAAATGAAAAAAAATTTTTTTTCTCGCTACCCGCAAAAAAAGTTTTGAATTAAAGCCAATATGTTTATCTATACAACGCAAAAGAAATCAAGTCAATATCTTGAAAACTAAGCAAGTTATGACCAAAAAAGTAACCAGTTCTACTACTGACTTTTTTGGTCATAACTTGCTTAGTTTTTAAGATAATGACTTGATTTCTTTTGCGTTGTATAGATAAACATATTGGCTTTAATTCAAAACTTTTTTTGCGGGTAGCGAGAAAAAAAATTTTTTTTCATTTTTTGAAAAATGCAAAGGGTACCCCCTTATGCTTTTTCAAAAAATGAAAAAAAAAATTTTTTCTCGCTACCCGCAAAAAAAAAGTTTTGAATTAAAGCCAATATGTTTATCTATACAACGCAAAAGAAATCAAGTCAATATCTTAAAAACTAAGCAAGTTATGACCAAAAAAGTCAGTAGTAGAACTGGTTACTTTTTTGGTCATAACTTGCTTAGTTTTCAAGATATTGACTTGATTTCTTTTGCGTTGTATAGATAAACATATTGGCTTTAATTCAAAACTTTTTTTTTGCGGGTAGCGAGAAAAAAAATTTTTTTTTATTTTTTGAAAAATGCAAAGGGTACCCCCTTATGCTTTTTCAAAAAATAAAAAAAAATTTTTTTTCTCGCTACCCGCAAAAAAAAAGTTTTGAATTAAAGCCAATATGTTTATCTATACAACGCAAAAGAAATCAAGTCAATATCTTGAAAACTAAGCAAGTTATGACCAAAAAAGTCAGTAGTAGAACTGGTTACTTTTTTGGTCATAACTTGCTTAGTTTTCAAGATATTGACTTGATTTCTTTTGCGTTGTATAGATAAACATATTGGCTTTAATTCAAAACTTTTTTTTTGCGGGTAGCGAGAAAAAAATTTTTTTTTTATTTTTTGAAAAATGCAAAGGGTACCCCCTTATGCTTTTTCAAAAAATAAAAAAAAAATTTTTTTCTCGCTACCCGCAAAAAAAAAGTTTTGAATTAAAGCCAATATGTTTATCTATACAACGCAAAAGAAATCAAGTCAATATCTTGAAAACTAAGCAAGTTATGACCAAAAAAGTCAGTAGTAGAACTGGTTACTTTTTTGGTCATAACTTGCTTAGTTTTCAAGATATTGACTTGATTTCTTTTGCGTTGTATAGATAAACATATTGGCTTTAATTCAAAACTTTTTTTTTGCGGGTAGCGAGAAAAAAAAAATTTTTTTATTTTTTGAAAAATGCAAAGGGTACCCCCTTATGCTTTTTCAAAAAATAAAAAAAATTTTTTTTTTCTCGCAAAAGAAATCAAGTCAATATCTTGAAAACTAAGCAAGTTATGACCAAAAAAGTCAGTAGTAGAACTGGTTACTTTTTTGGTCATAACTTGCTTAGTTTTCAAGATATTGACTTGATTTCTTTTGCGTTGTATAGATAAACATATTGGCTTTAATTCAAAACTTTTTTTTTGCGGGTAGCGAGAAAAAAATTTTTTTTTTATTTTTTGAAAAATGCAAAGGGTACCCCCTTATGCTTTTTCAAAAAATAAAAAAAAATTTTTTTTCTCGCTACCCGCAAAAAAAAAGTTTTGAATTAAAGCCAATATGTTTATCTATACAACGCAAAAGAAATCAAGTCAATATCTTGAAAACTAAGCAAGTTATGACCAAAAAAGTCAGTAGTAGAACTGGTTACTTTTTTGGTCATAACTTGCTTAGTTTTCAACATATTGACTTGATTTCTTTTGCGTTGTATAGATAAACATATTGGCTTTAATTCAAAACTTTTTTTTTGCGGGTAGCGAGAAAAAAAAAATTTTTTTATTTTTTGAAAAATGCAAAGGGTACCCCCTTATGCTTTTTCAAAAAATAAAAAAAATTTTTTTTTCTCGCTACCCGCAAAAAAAAAGTTTTGAATTAAAGCCAATATGTTTATCTATACAACGCAAAAGAAATCAAGTCAATATCTTGAAAACTAAGCAAGTTATGACCAAAAAAGTAACCAGTTCTACTACTGACTTTTTTGGTCATAACTTGCTTAGTTTTCAAGATATTGACTTGATTTCTTTTGCGTTGTATAGATAAACATATTGGCTTTAATTCAAAACTTTTTTTTGCGGGTAGCGAGAAAAAAATTTTTTTTTATTTTTTGAAAAAGCATAAGGGGGTACCCTTTGCATTTTTCAAAAAATAAAAAAAAAATTTTTTTTCTCGCTACCCGCAAAAAAAAAGTTTTGAATTAAAGCCAATATGTTTATCTATACAACGCAAAAGAAATCAAGTCAATATCTTGAAAACTAAGCAAGTTATGACCAAAAAGTAACCAGTTCTACTACTGACTTTTTTGGTCATAACTTGCTTAGTTTTCAAGATATTGACTTGATTTCTTTTGCGTTGTATAGATAAACATATTGGCTTTAATTCAAAACTTTTTTTTTTTGCGGGTAGCGAGAAAAAAAATTTTTTTTTTTATTTTTTGAAAAATGCAAAGGGTACCCCCTTATGCTTTTTCAAAAAATGAAAAAAAATTTTTTTTCTCGCTACCCGCAAAAAAAAAGTTTTGAATTAAAGCCAATATGTTTATCTATACAACGCAAAAGAAATCAAGTCAATATCTTGAAAACTAAGCAAGTTATGACCAAAAAAGTAACCAGTTCTACTACTGACTTTTTTGGTCATAACTTGCTTAGTTTTCAAGATATTGACTTGATTTCTTTTGCGTTGTATAGATAAACATATTGGCTTTAATTCAAAACTTTTTTTTTGCGGGTAGCGAGAAAAAAATTTTTTTTTATTTTTTGAATTAAAGCCAATATGTTTATCTATACAACGCAAAAGAAATCAAGTCAATATCTTGAAAACTAAGCAAGTTATGACCAAAAAAGTAACCAGTTCTACTACTGACTTTTTTGGTCATAACTTGCTTAGTTTTCAAGATATTGACTTGATTTCTTTTGCGTTGTATAGATAAACATATTGGCTTTAATTCAAAACTTTTTTTTTTGCGGGTAGCGAGAAAAAAAATTTTTTTTCATTTTTTGAAAAAGCATAAGGGGGTACCCTTTGCATTTTTCAAAAAATAAAAAAAATTTTTTTTCTCGCTACCCGCAAAAAAAAAGTTTTGAATTAAAGCCAATATGTTTATCTATACAACGCAAAAGAAATCAAGTCAATATCTTGAAAACTAAGCAAGTTATGACCAAAAAAGTAACCAGTTCTACTACTGACTTTTTTGGTCATAACTTGCTTAGTTTTCAAGATATTGACTTGATTTCTTTTGCGTTGTATAGATAAACATATTGGCTTTAATTCAAAACTTTTTTTTTGCGGGTAGCGAGAAAAAAAATTTTTTTTTATTTTTTGAAAAATGCAAAGGGTACCCCCTTATGCTTTTTCAAAAAATAAAAAAAAATTTTTTTTCTCGCTACCCGCAAAAAAAAAGTTTTGAATTAAAGCCAATATGTTTATCTATACAACGCAAAAGAAATCAAGTCAATATCTTGAAAACTAAGCAAGTTATGACCAAAAAAGTCAGTAGTAGAACTGGTTACTTTTTTGGTCATAACTTGCTTAGTTTTCAAGATATTGACTTGATTTCTTTTGCGTTGTATAGATAAACATATTGGCTTTAATTCAAAACTTTTTTTTTGCGGGTGGCGAGAAAAAAATTTTTTTTTATTTTTTGAAAAATGCAAAGGGTACCCCCTTATGCTTTTTCAAAAAATAAAAAAAAATTTTTTTTCTCGCTACCCGCAAAAAAAAAGTTTTGAATTAAAGCCAATATGTTTATCTATACAACGCAAAAGAAATCAAGTCAATATCTTGAAAACTAAGCAAGTTATGACCAAAAAAGTCAGTAGTAGAACTGGTTACTTTTTTGGTCATAACTTGCTTAGTTTTCAAGATATTGACTTGATTTCTTTTGCGTTGTATAGATAAACATATTGGCTTTAATTCAAAACTTTTTTTTTTTGCGGGTAGCGAGAAAAAAAATTTTTTTTCATTTTTTGAAAAAGCATAAGGGGGTACCCTTTGCATTTTTCAAAAAAAAAAAAAATTTTTTTTCTCGCTACCCGCAAAAAAAAAGTTTTGAATTAAAGCCAATATGTTTATCTATACAACGCAAAAGAAATCAAGTCAATATCTTGAAAACTAAGCAAGTTATGACCAAAAAAGTAACCAGTTCTACTACTGACTTTTTTGGTCATAACTTGCTTAGTTTTCAAGATATTGACTTGATTTCTTTTGCGTTGTATAGATAAACATATTGGCTTTAATTCAAAACTTTTTTTTTGCGGGTAGCGAGAAAAAAAATTTTTTTTCATTTTTTGAAAAAGCATAAGGGGGTACCCTTTGCATTTTTCAAAAAATAAAAAAAAATTTTTTTTCTCGCTACCCGCAAAAAAAAAGTTTTGAATTAAAGCCAATATGTTTATCTATACAACGCAAAAGAAATCAAGTCAATATCTTGAAAACTAAGCAAGTTATGACCAAAAAAGTAACCAGTTCTACTACTGACTTTTTTGGTCATAACTTGCTTAGTTTTCAAGATATTGACTTGATTTCTTTTGCGTTGTATAGATAAACATATTGGCTTTAATTCAAAACTTTTTTTTGCGGGTAGCGAGAAAAAAAATTTTTTTTTATTTTTTGAAAAATGCAAAGGGTACCCCCTTATGCTTTTTCAAAAAATAAAAAAAAATTTTTTTTCTCGCTACCCGCAAAAAAAAAGTTTTGAATTAAAGCCAATATGTTTATCTATACAACGCAAAAGAAATCAAGTCAATATCTTGAAAACTAAGCAAGTTATGACCAAAAAAGTCAGTAGTAGAACTGGTTACTTTTTTGGTCATAACTTGCTTAGTTTTCAAGATATTGACTTGATTTCTTTTGCGTTGTATAGATAAACATATTGGCTTTAATTCAAAACTTTTTTTTTGCGGGTAGCGAGAAAAAATTTTTTTTTTTATTTTTTGAAAAAGCATAAGGGGGTACCCTTTGCATTTTTCAAAAAATAAAAAAAAAATTTTTTTCTCGCTACCCGCAAAAAAAAAGTTTTGAATTAAAGCCAATATGTTTATCTATACAACGCAAAAGAAATCAAGTCAATATCTTGAAAACTAAGCAAGTTATGACCAAAAAAGTAACCAGTTCTACTACTGACTTTTTTGGTCATAACTTGCTTAGTTTTCAAGATATTGACTTGATTTCTTTTGCGTTGTATAGATAAACATATTGGCTTTAATTCAAAACTTTTTTTTTGCGGGTAGCGAGAAAAAATTTTTTTTTCATTTTTTGAAAAAACATAAGGGGGTACCCTTTGCATTTTTCAAAAAATGAAAAAAAAATTTTTTTCTCGCTACCCGCAAAAAAAAAGTTTTGAATTAAAGCCAATATGTTTATCTATACAACGCAAAAGAAATCAAGTCAATATCTTGAAAACTAAGCAAGTTATGACCAAAAAAGTAACCAGTTCTACTACTGACTTTTTTGGTCATAACTTGCTTAGTTTTTAAGATAATGACTTGATTTCTTTTGCGTTGTATAGATAAACATATTGGCTTTAATTCAAAACTTTTTTTTGCGGGTAGCGAGAAAAAAAATTTTTTTTCATTTTTTGAAAAATGCAAAGGGTACCCCCTTATGCTTTTTCAAAAAATGAAAAAAAAATTTTTTTCTCGCTACCCGCAAAAAAAAAGTTTTGAATTAAAGCCAATATGTTTATCTATACAACGCAAAAGAAATCAAGTCAATATCTTAAAAACTAAGCAAGTTATGACCAAAAAAGTCAGTAGTAGAACTGGTTACTTTTTTGGTCATAACTTGCTTAGTTTTCAAGATATTGACTTGATTTCTTTTGCGTTGTATAGATAAACATATTGGCTTTAATTCAAAACTTTTTTTTTGCGGGTAGCGAGAAAAAAAATTTTTTTTTTATTTTTTGAAAAATGCAAAGGGTACCCCCTTATGCTTTTTCAAAAAATGAAAAAAAATTTTTTTTCTCGCTACCCGCAAAAAAAAAGTTTTGAATTAAAGCCAATATGTTTATCTATACAACGCAAAAGAAATCAAGTCAATATCTTGAAAACTAAGCAAGTTATGACCAAAAAAGTAACCAGTTCTACTACTGACTTTTTTGGTCATAACTTGCTTAGTTTTCAAGATATTGACTTGATTTCTTTTGCGTTGTATAGATAAACATATTGGCTTTAATTCAAAACTTTTTTTTTGCGGGTAGCGAGAAAAAATTTTTTTTTTATTTTTTGAATTAAAGCCAATATGTTTATCTATACAACGCAAAAGAAATCAAGTCAATATCTTGAAAACTAAGCAAGTTATGACCAAAAAAGTCAGTAGTAGAACTGGTTACTTTTTTGGTCATAACTTGCTTAGTTTTCAAGATATTGACTTGATTTCTTTTGCGTTGTATAGATAAACATATTGGCTTTAATTCAAAACTTTTTTTTTGCGGGTAGCGAGAAAAAAATTTTTTTTTTTATTTTTTGAAAAAGCATTTTTCAAAAAATAAAAAAAAAATTTTTTTCTCGCTACCCGCAAAAAAAAAGTTTTGAATTAAAGCCAATATGTTTATCTATACAACGCAAAAGAAATCAAGTCAATATCTTGAAAACTAAGCAAGTTATGACCAAAAAAGTAACCAGTTCTACTACTGACTTTTTTGGTCATAACTTGCTTAGTTTTCAAGATATTGACTTGATTTCTTTTGCGTTGTATAGATAAACATATTGGCTTTAATTCAAAACTTTTTTTTTGCGGGTAGCGAGAAAAAAATTTTTTTTCATTTTTTGAAAAAACATAAGGGGGTACCCTTTGCATTTTTCAAAAAATGAAAAAAAATTTTTTTTCTCGCTACCCGCAAAAAAAAAGTTTTGAATTAAAGCCAATATGTTTATCTATACAACGCAAAAGAAATCAAGTCAATATCTTGAAAACTAAGCAAGTTATGACCAAAAAAGTAACCAGTTCTACTACTGACTTTTTTGGTCATAACTTGCTTAGTTTTTAAGATAATGACTTGATTTCTTTTGCGTTGTATAGATAAACATATTGGCTTTAATTCAAAACTTTTTTTTGCGGGTAGCGAGAAAAAAAATTTTTTTTCATTTTTTGAAAAATGCAAAGGGTACCCCCTTATGCTTTTTCAAAAAATGAAAAAAAAATTTTTTTCTCGCTACCCGCAAAAAAAAAGTTTTGAATTAAAGCCAATATGTTTATCTATACAACGCAAAAGAAATCAAGTCAATATCTTAAAAACTAAGCAAGTTATGACCAAAAAAGTCAGTAGTAGAACTGGTTACTTTTTTGGTCATAACTTGCTTAGTTTTCAAGATATTGACTTGATTTCTTTTGCGTTGTATAGATAAACATATTGGCTTTAATTCAAAACTTTTTTTTTTGCGGGTAGCGAGAAAAAAATTTTTTTTTTTTATTTTTTGAAAAATGCAAAGGGTACCCCCTTATGCTTTTTCAAAAAATGAAAAAAAAATTTTTTTCTCGCTACCCGCAAAAAAAAAGTTTTGAATTAAAGCCAATATGTTTATCTATACAACGCAAAAGAAATCAAGTCAATATCTTGAAAACTAAGCAAGTTATGACCAAAAAAGTAACCAGTTCTACTACTGACTTTTTTGGTCATAACTTGCTTAGTTTTCAAGATATTGACTTGATTTCTTTTGCGTTGTATAGATAAACATATTGGCTTTAATTCAAAACTTTTTTTTTGCGGGTAGCGAGAAAAAATTTTTTTTTTATTTTTTGAATTAAAGCCAATATGTTTATCTATACAACGCAAAAGAAATCAAGTCAATATCTTGAAAACTAAGCAAGTTATGACCAAAAAAGTAACCAGTTCTACTACTGACTTTTTTGGTCATAACTTGCTTAGTTTTCAAGATATTGACTTGATTTCTTTTGCGTTGTATAGATAAACATATTGGCTTTAATTCAAAACTTTTTTTTTTGCGGGTAGCGAGAAAAAAAATTTTTTTTCATTTTTTGAAAAAGCATAAGGGGGTACCCTTTGCATTTTTCAAAAAATAAAAAAAAATTTTTTTTCTCGCTACCCGCAAAAAAAAAATTTTGAATTAAAGCCAATATGTTTATCTATACAACGCAAAAGAAATCAAGTCAATATCTTGAAAACTAAGCAAGTTATGACCAAAAAAGTAACCAGTTCTACTACTGACTTTTTTGGTCATAACTTGCTTAGTTTTCAAGATATTGACTTGATTTCTTTTGCGTTGTATAGATAAACATATTGGCTTTAATTCAAAACTTTTTTTGCGGATAGCGAGAAAAAAAAATTTTTTTCATTTTTTGAAAAAGCATAAGGGGGTACCCTTTGCATTTTTCAAAAAATAAAAAAAAATTTTTTTCTCGCTACCCGCAAAAAAAGTTTTGAATTAAAGCCAATATGTTTATCTATACAACGCAAAAGAAATCAAGTCAATATCTTGAAAACTAAGCAAGTTATGACCAAAAAAGTAACCAGTTCTACTACTGACTTTTTTGGTCATAACTTGCTTAGTTTTTAAGATAATGACTTGATTTCTTTTGCGTTGTATAGATAAACATATTGGCTTTAATTCAAAACTTTTTTTTGCGGGTAGCGAGAAAAAAAATTTTTTTTCATTTTTTGAAAAATGCAAAGGGTACCCCCTTATGCTTTTTCAAAAAATGAAAAAAAAAATTTTTTCTCGCTACCCGCAAAAAAAAAGTTTTGAATTAAAGCCAATATGTTTATCTATACAACGCAAAAGAAATCAAGTCAATATCTTAAAAACTAAGCAAGTTATGACCAAAAAAGTCAGTAGTAGAACTGGTTACTTTTTTGGTCATAACTTGCTTAGTTTTCAAGATATTGACTTGATTTCTTTTGCGTTGTATAGATAAACATATTGGCTTTAATTCAAAACTTTTTTTTTGCGGGTAGCGAGAAAAAAAATTTTTTTTTATTTTTTGAAAAATGCAAAGGGTACCCCCTTATGCTTTTTCAAAAAATAAAAAAAAAATTTTTTTCTCGCTACCCGCAAAAAAAAAGTTTTGAATTAAAGCCAATATGTTTATCTATACAACGCAAAAGAAATCAAGTCAATATCTTGAAAACTAAGCAAGTTATGACCAAAAAAGTCAGTAGTAGAACTGGTTACTTTTTTGGTCATAACTTGCTTAGTTTTCAAGATATTGACTTGATTTCTTTTGCGTTGTATAGATAAACATATTGGCTTTAATTCAAAACTTTTTTTTGCGGGTAGCGAGAAAAAAATTTTTTTTTTATTTTTTGAAAAAGCATAAGGGGGTACCCTTTGCATTTTTCAAAAAATAAAAAAAATTTTTTTTCTCGCTACCCGCAAAAAAAAAAGTTTTGAATTAAAGCCAATATGTTTATCTATACAACGCAAAAGAAATCAAGTCAATATCTTGAAAACTAAGCAAGTTATGACCAAAAAAGTAACCAGTTCTACTACTGACTTTTTTGGTCATAACTTGCTTAGTTTTCAAGATATTGACTTGATTTCTTTTGCGTTGTATAGATAAACATATTGGCTTTAATTCAAAACTTTTTTTTGCGGGTAGCGAGAAAAAAAATTTTTTTTCATTTTTTGAAAAAGCATAAGGGGGTACCCTTTGCATTTTTCAAAAAATAAAAAAAAATTTTTTTTTCTCGCTACCCGCAAAAAAAAAGTTTTGAATTAAAGCCAATATGTTTATCTATACAACGCAAAAGAAATCAAGTCAATATCTTGAAAACTAAGCAAGTTATGACCAAAAAAGTAACCAGTTCTACTACTGACTTTTTTGGTCATAACTTGCTTAGTTTTCAAGATATTGACTTGATTTCTTTTGCGTTGTATAGATAAACATATTGGCTTTAATTCAAAACTTTTTTTTTTGCGGGTAGCGAGAAAAAAATTTTTTTTTTTTATTTTTTGAAAAATGCAAAGGGTACCCCCTTATGCTTTTTCAAAAAATGAAAAAAAATTTTTTTTCTCGCTACCCGCAAAAAAAAAGTTTTGAATTAAAGCCAATATGTTTATCTATACAACGCAAAAGAAATCAAGTCAATATCTTGAAAACTAAGCAAGTTATGACCAAAAAAGTAACCAGTTCTACTACTGACTTTTTTGGTCATAACTTGCTTAGTTTTCAAGATATTGACTTGATTTCTTTTGCGTTGTATAGATAAACATATTGGCTTTAATTCAAAACTTTTTTTTTGCGGGTAGCGAGAAAAAAATTTTTTTTTATTTTTTGAATTAAAGCCAATATGTTTATCTATACAACGCAAAAGAAATCAAGTCAATATCTTGAAAACTAAGCAAGTTATGACCAAAAAAGTAACCAGTTCTACTACTGACTTTTTTGGTCATAACTTGCTTAGTTTTCAAGATATTGACTTGATTTCTTTTGCGTTGTATAGATAAACATATTGGCTTTAATTCAAAACTTTTTTTTTTTGCGGGTAGCGAGAAAAAAAATTTTTTTTCATTTTTTGAAAAAGCATAAGGGGGTACCCTTTGCATTTTTCAAAAAATAAAAAAAAATTTTTTTTCTCGCTACCCGCAAAAAAAAAGTTTTGAATTAAAGCCAATATGTTTATCTATACAACGCAAAAGAAATCAAGTCAATATCTTGAAAACTAAGCAAGTTATGACCAAAAAAGTAACCAGTTCTACTACTGACTTTTTTGGTCATAACTTGCTTAGTTTTCAAGATATTGACTTGATTTCTTTTGCGTTGTATAGATAAACATATTGGCTTTAATTCAAAACTTTTTTTTTGCGGGTAGCGAGAAAAAATTTTTTTTTTCATTTTTTGAAAAAGCATAAGGGGGTACCCTTTGCATTTTTCAAAAAATAAAAAAAAAATTTTTTTCTCGCTACCCGCAAAAAAAAGTTTTGAATTAAAGCCAATATGTTTATCTATACAACGCAAAAGAAATCAAGTCAATATCTTGAAAACTAAGCAAGTTATGACCAAAAAAGTAACCAGTTCTACTACTGACTTTTTTGGTCATAACTTGCTTAGTTTTCAAGATATTGACTTGATTTCTTTTGCGTTGTATAGATAAACATATTGGCTTTAATTCAAAACTTTTTTTTTGCGGGTAGCGAGAAAAAAATTTTTTTTTTATTTTTTGAAAAATGCAAAGGGTACCCCCTTATGCTTTTTCAAAAAATAAAAAAAAAATTTTTTTCTCGCTACCCGCAAAAAAAAAGTTGAATTAAAGCCAATATGTTTATCTATACAACGCAAAAGAAATCAAGTCAATATCTTGAAAACTAAGCAAGTTATGACCAAAAAAGTCAGTAGTAGAACTGGTTACTTTTTTGGTCATAACTTGCTTAGTTTTCAAGATATTGACTTGATTTCTTTTGCGTTGTATAGATAAACATATTGGCTTTAATTCAAAACTTTTTTTTTGCGGGTAGCGAGAAAAAAAATTTTTTTTCATTTTTTGAAAAAGCATAAGGGGGTACCCTTTGCATTTTTCAAAAAATAAAAAAAAATTTTTTTTCTCGCTACCCGCAAAAAAAAAGTTTTGAATTAAAGCCAATATGTTTATCTATACAACGCAAAAGAAATCAAGTCAATATCTTGAAAACTAAGCAAGTTATGACCAAAAAAGTAACCAGTTCTACTACTGACTTTTTTGGTCATAACTTGCTTAGTTTTCAAGATATTGACTTGATTTCTTTTGCGTTGTATAGATAAACATATTGGCTTTAATTCAAAACTTTTTTTTTGCGGGTACCGAGAAAAAAAAATTTTTTTTTATTTTTTGAAAAATGCAAAGGGTACCCCTTTATGCTTTTTAAAAAAATAAAAAAAAAAATTTTTTCTCGCTACCCGAAAAAAAAAAGTTTTGAATTAAAGCCAATATGTTTATCTATCCAACGCAAAAGAAATCAAGTCAATATCTTGAAAACTAAGCAAGTTATGACCAAAAAAGTCAGTAGTAGAACTGGTTACTTTTTTGGTCATAACTTGCTTAGTTTTCAAGATATTGACTTGATTTCTTTTGCGTTGTATAGATAAACATATTGGCTTTAATTCAAAACTTTTTTTTTGCGGGTAGCGAGAAAAAAAATTTTTTTTTATTTTTTGAAAAATGCAAAGGGTACCCCCTTATGCTTTTTAAAAAAATGAAAAAAAATTTTTTTTCTCGCTACCCGCAAAAAAAAAGTTTTGAATTAAAGCCAATATGTTTATCTATACAACGCAAAAGAAATCAAGTCAATATCTTGAAAACTAAGCAAGTTATGACCAAAAAAGTAACCAGTTCTACTACTGACTTTTTTGGTCATAACTTGCTTAGTTTTCAAGATATTGACTTGATTTCTTTTGCGTTGTATAGATAAACATATTGGCTTTAATTCAAAACTTTTTTTTGCGGGTAGCGAGAAAAAAAATTTTTTTTTATTTTTTGAAAAATGCAAAGGGTACCCCCTTATGCTTTTTCAAAAAATGAAAAAAAATTTTTTTTCTCGCTACCCGCAAAAAAAAGCTTTGAGTTAAAGCCAATATGTTTATCTATACAACGCAAAAGAAATCAAGTCAATATCTTGAAAACTAAGCAAGTTATGACCAAAAAAGTCAGTAGTAGAACTGGTTACTTTTTTGGTCATAACTTGCTTAGTTTTCAAGATATTGACTTGATTTCTTTTGCGTTGTATAGATAAACATATTGGCTTTAATTCAAAACTTTTTTTTTGCGGGTAGCGAGAAAAAAAATTTTTTTTTATTTTTTGAAAAATGCAAAGGGTACCCCCTTATGCTTTTTCAAAAAATAAAAAAAAAATTTTTTTCTCGCTACCCGCCAAAAAAAGTTTTGAATTAAAGCCAATATGTTTATCTATACAACGCAAAAGAAATCAAGTCAATATCTTGAAAACTAAGCAAGTTATGACCAAAAAAGTAACCAGTTCTACTACTGACTTTTTTGGTCATAACTTGCTTAGTTTTCAAGATATTGACTTGATTTCTTTTGCGTTGTATAGATAAACATATTGGCTTTAATTCAAAACTTTTTTTTTGCGGGTAGCGAGAAAAAATTTTTTTTTATTTTTTGAAAAATGCAAAGGGTACCCCCTTATGCTTTTTCAAAAAATGAAAAAAAATTTTTTTCTCGCTACCCGCAAAAAAAAAGTTTTGAATTAAAGCCAATATGTTTATCTATACAACGCAAAAGAAATCAAGTCAATATCTTGAAAACTAAGCAAGTTATGACCAAAAAAGTAACCAGTTCTACTAC
Organism: Germaria angustata; assembly: GCA_963681545.1. Classification (NCBI taxonomy): domain Eukaryota; kingdom Metazoa; phylum Arthropoda; class Insecta; order Diptera; family Tachinidae; genus Germaria; species Germaria angustata. Next base: position 98,843,207 of record OY812999.1, on the reverse strand, counting down.
TGACTTTTTTGGTCATAACTTGCTTAGTTTTCAAGATATTGACTTGTTTTCTTTTGCGTTGTATAGATAAACATATTGGCTTTAATTCAAAACTTTTTTTTTGCGGGTAGCGAGAAAAAAAATTTTTTTTTATTTTTTGAAAAATGCAAAGGGTACCCCCTTATGCTTTTTCAAAAAATGAAAAAAAAATTTTTTTCTCGCTACCCGCAAAAAAAAAGTTTTGAATTAAAGCCAATATGTTTATCTATACAACGCAAAAGAAATCAAGTCAATATCTTGAAAACTAAGCAAGTTATGACCAGTCAGTAACCAGTTCTACTACTGACTTTTTTGGTCATAACTTGCTTAGTTTTCAAGATATTGACTTGATTTCTTTTGCGTTGTATAGATAAACATATTGGCTTTAATTCAAAACTTTTTTTTTGCGGGTAGCGAGAAAAAAATTTTTTTTTATTTTTTGAAAAATGCAAAGGGTACCCCCTTATGCTTTTTCAAAAAATGAAAAAAAAAATTTTTTCTCGCTACCCGCAAAAAAAAAGTTTTGAATTAAAGCCAATATGTTTATCTATACAACGCAAAAGAAATCAAGTCAATATCTTGAAAACTAAGCAAGTTATGACCAAAAAAGTAACCAGTTCTACTACTGACTTTTTTGGTCATAACTTGCTTAGTTTTCAAGATATTGACTTGTTTTCTTTTGCGTTGTATAGATAAACATATTGGCTTTAATTCTGTTCAGACCTTCACAATGAATTTCCTTTCATATGTGCATAAGTTAGTTTGTATAAATGTACAAACTCACTTAAGTACATATGCCTACACGAAATTTGTTGAACAACCTTAAATTGCTAAGCTAATATAATTTTTTATTGTATTTACCTTTTTTTTATGCATTTTCCCTTACTTTTAATTCAACAGTTAATTCAAATTATGAAGAAAAAGAAACCTTGAACTTCTGATTAAGTTTCAATTTTTGCTGTAGTTGTTGTTTACTCTAAATTCTTTTACTTTAAACATTTAACAAAACCTTGAAATAATTTTAAGTTTATTGCATTCGTCTGGGGTTTCAGATTTCCTGGAATTTCTCACACGCTTGGAAAATGCAAGGCAGAATTACATAATTAATAAATTAAAATAATTTTTGCAAGTTGGCAATAAAATTTTCTCACAAGCGTGGAAAATGCAAGGTAGAATTATTCAATTAATAAATACATTAAAAATAATTATTGCAAGTTGGCAATAAAATAGTATTTAAGGCCATGATTTAATTCAAATAAATGAGAAACAATTATTCAATCAAACTAAGCAGTTGTCTTATTTGTATTCTCCACTTCACCGCATTAACCAAGTTCAAGTGCTTGCGTTATCTCACCATAAAAAAAATAATAACCAAGTTCAAGTGCTTGCGTTATTTAACCATAATACATAATCAAGCTTAAGTGCTTGAATTATATCTACAATTGTCCCGGTGTTTCCGCCCGGACAAAGCAACACCGACCAGCAAATCAGCTGAGTCAAAACATTCTGGTGACCCCGACGTGATCAACTTCAAAAAAATCATCAGCTCCTCTTCCCAGGAACAAAGTCCTAAAGGCATAGTCAGCTCAAACAAGCAAACACCATGGCTACTTCAACAAATGCTACAATAAGAAGGCACAATGTCATGATGTCATCGTTAAAGCGGCTACTCGACACGGACCCTACGGCAAATAATATGAAGCTGAAAGAAAAATTGTGGGGCGAAATCCAAGAGCTACATTTCAAAATATGGGAATCAAGCGATGACCCACTAAAAGAAGGATACGACATGAACTCCTACGAAAACCTGGAAAAGCGAGTTATTGAAAATTTCAAGCTGGTTTCCTGCACACGAGAGCAAGGATTCGAAACTGCGCAAAACAACGTGTTACCACTGCCAAAGGTCACAATCCAAAAATTTAATGGAGATTATTTAAAGTGGAGATCCTTTCACGACTTGTTTACTCAACTTGTAGACAATCAGCACATTCCTGCGGTACAAAAGATGTGGTACCTGAAATCAAACTTGGGGGGCGAAGCTGAAAAACTAATAAGTCATCTTTCAGCCACAGCCGAAAACTACGCAACCGCATGGAGCCTATTGCAAGAACGATACAATAATCAACGCGTTCTTGTAACCTCACTAATGCAACAACTTCTGGATCAACCAAGCGCGGGACCATCAGCTGCTGCTATCAAACAATTACATGATACAACACAAGAATGTCTTCATGCGCTAAACAACATCGGGATCGATACCGCTTCTTGGGATCCCATGCTGTTTCACATACTTATTAAAAAATTGGATCGGGGTACTCTTGTTCTATATGAGAGGACCATTAGCAATCCAAAAGAGCTACAAAAAATCAAAGACCTATTAATCTTTCTCGAAAATCGGTTTCAATCCCTGGAGGCCATAAACCAGAAAGAAAGATCATCAAAGGTCTATGTTTCCACTACTTCAGCTAAACAAATAGAAGTCATGTGCTCACTTTGCAAAAACAACTTTCACCAACTATATCGGTGCCAGAAATTTCAGCAACTATCGCCAGCAGACCGTCTGAATTTCATTCAGAAGCAAAACTTGTGTGTGAACTGTCTAAAATCAGGACACACAGCCAAAACTTGCAAATCAGGATCATGCTTGACATGCAAGAAAAAACACAACTCGCTACTTCATCTGGAGAACAACACTCAGGCATCAAACAAAAGATCAACCAGTGAGAAGGTATCCAAGAAAACATCATCATTCGCTACTAATCAACCTGAAATAACTGGTCCGGATTCCAATGAAGCGATACCTTATCCTCCAGAAGCATCCTCACTAGCGGCAGCAAATGGTCGGGCGTCCAACTCATACGTTCTTCTCAGCACAGCTCTAGTCAGTGATGTTACAAACTTTTTTGGAAAATCTTTACGTAGGCTAAAAAAAATCTCTACTTTTCCCCACGGGCTGAAAAAAAATCCCTACAAAAATCCCTACAACTCTTAAAACTTAAAAAAACAATGAATGAAAGCAAACAAAACAACAATTTATTAAAGTTTATTATAAAATCAGTTCTTTTTATAATATATTTAAAACAAAAATAAAAAAGTGATATAAATTCACAAAAAATCACATTAAGTTCATTGATTAAAAAAGAAATATACATAAACATGTACTTTGTATTTTAGGCAGTTAAAAAATTAATTATTTGGTAATATTAGTTTTGACTGGTGCCTTGCAGATGATCATACAGTTGTAAGGAGATCATTTTTTTAAAATGATGTTCGGTACACTGGAACGTGTAACAATTTTTACATTCGTCTTGTGAAAAAGAGCGAACTAACAGCTTTCAGCCAACCTTTAAAATTATCGTCTTCTAGCCATTTGTTGCGGAATTTTTGTTTGCGATATTTTCGGGTTTCCTCAAAGCTGACTGAGGAGTCTGAAGAAGAAGATGAGTTCATTCTGCTGAATATATTAATAATTACTTCTCATATATATGTACAAACAAAGAAAAAATACACAAACTTACCTGAAAATTCACAAATTTAATCACATGAAATAACGGCTAGCAGGCAGACACTCACAGATAATTAATACTTTGTAATGTTGCCGTATCAACAATTTCATGTTGTCAGAACTGCAAAAGGGTGCCAAATTAATTTAGTTGGAGTATTTAGTTTTTGGAATTACTTACTGTCGGTGCTTTGTAATGGACTAATTTAAATTTTTACAGCATTATTGAAAAATCCCTACATTTTGATGTTTTCAAAAAATCTGTCCTTTTTTCCCTACGGCCATTTTTTTTTAGAAGAAAATCCTTACGAGTAGGGATTTTTCCCTACGTTTAACATCACTGGCTCTAGTAAAAATCAAAACTGATACAATGGAGTTTGAATGCCGCGCCTTACTTGACTCTGGCTCACAAGTCAATTTAATTACGGAGCGTTTGGTAAAACGACTTAATATTGCAAAACACGCTTCATCAGTGAACATCAATGGAATCGGGGACTCCAACACAAAAACACAACACCGAGTTAATGTAGCTTTGCATTCTCGAATTAATGGATTTACAACACGCCTGGAAGCACTTGTTCTGCCTCGAATTATCGCGCCACAACCATCACAATTTATCAACATTGATGAGTGGCCACTGCCGAAAAATCTTGTGCTAGCTGACCCAACATTCAATCGATCTAATAAAATCGATATATTGCTGGGTGCCGAGCATTATCACCAACTGCTCGCAATTGGGCAAATAAAATTATCTCCACAACTTCCGATTTTGCAGAACACGGTTCTTGGATGGATTGTAGCAGGAAAAATAAATAGAGAACGCATTACAGACGCATCCTGTGGGATATGTACTGAAGATGAAGGACTTGAAGCTTCCATCGCTCGACTTTGGGAAATAGATGAAGTTAAAACAACTAAAAAACCACTATCAATAGCCGACAGACAATGTGAAGAGCACTTTGTACAAAATACTACTAAAACCCGTCAAAATCGCTTCGTAGTCAGAATACCATTTCATCAAACCTCTAACACCCTAGGCGACTCACACGCAATGGCTCTCAACCGATTTCTCGCTCTCGAACGGCGCTTGCAAAAGAACCCGGAATTGAAAGCTAAATACACTGAATTTATGGATGAGTATGAATCAATGGGACATATGACAAAATTGGAAACAGATTCCATAACATCACCAAACTACTACATCCCACATCATTGCGTCCTGAGGCCAGAAAGTTCAACCACTAAGCTCAGAGTAGTATTCGATGCTTCAGCAAAAACCTCCTCAGGCTACTCTCTAAATGACCTCATGTTCACGGGACCAACACTACAAAGTGAACTATTCTCCATACTTCTCAGATTTCGAATGCCAAGGTTCGTTTTCACTACTGACATTGAAAAAATGTATAGGCAGGTATTGATTGCTCCTGAAGATCGTAAATTTCAGCTCATAATTTGGAGAAAGGATTCCACAATGCCCATTGCATACTACCAACTCAACACGGTCACATATGGCACAAGAGCTGCTCCATACTTAGCAACAAAATGTCTTGATCAACTGGCTGAAGAAAATAATATACGTTATCCTCTTGCTTCACAATTTATTAAAGAAAATTTCTATGTAGATGATGGCTTGGGCGGATCAAATAGCTTATCAACAGCGATGCAATTACAAGAGCAACTTGTGCAAATCATGAAAGAGGGCGGCTTCACGTTACGCAAATGGTGTGCAAACCATCCACAATTACTCCACAACATTCCACAAGACAACTTGGAGGTAAACTTAGATTTTGAGAGCATAGAAGCCGACACCATCAAAACATTAGGACTAGTTTGGCTGCCGAAAACTGACAAACTGGGTATTAAGGTCAACATCAGCAACGTTAAGAGAGTAACCAAGCGAACAGTCACTTCGGACCTTGCAAGACTATTCGACCCATTGGGGATTTTATCTCCCATTATAGTAACGGCAAAGATGTTTATTCAAGAATTATGGGAGTTAAAACTAGATTGGGATACTTCTTTGCCTGAATCGCTACACACTAAATGGATAACATTTCGTACAGACCTGAATGTATTAAAAACCCTTCAAATATCAAGACATATTTTTAAGGGAAGGGTTCCAGAATCCCAACAACTACACATTTTTACAGACGCATCCGAAAAGGCTTATGGAGCTGCGGCTTACATCCGATCAGTTTTCAAAGATGGCACCATTATGGTACACTTACTCTGTGCGAAATCCCGCATAGCTCCACTCAAACGGCAAACAATACCACGATTGGAACTATGTGCAGCCACACTTGGAGCCCAACTAGCCACAAGAGTCAGGTCTGACCTTCAATTTAAAGGCCCAGTATGGTTATGGACTGATTCAGAAATTGTGCTCTCATGGATAAATTCATCATCAGCTTCATTCAACACATTTGTAGCAAATCGAATCTCAGTAATTCAAGAAGAAACCCACGCAGAACAATGGCGTCACGTAGGCTCAAAGTTCAACCCCGCAGATATATTATCTCGTGGGATGTCTCCGGCGGCTCTTAAGGAAAGCACTCTTTGGTTTTATGGTCCAATGTTTCTCCATGGCGTAGAGAAGGTGTGGCCACCTAAGTTCAATCCAAGCTCCAACATCCCAACAAATCTCGAACGAAAAGCAAAGCTGCTTGAATCACGAGCAATGACGACAACGGAACCAAGCTTTGTTTACCAAATCAACCATAAAAATTCATTCCATCGTCTGCAGCGAATTGTTGCATATATTCTGCGCTTCATTGCCCACACTAGATGTCAGAAGCAGATGCGACAGCCATCAAAATTAGTTACAACAACGGAACTCAGCCAAGCACTGGTTCCTATTATTTCACAAATGCAACTCTCAGAATTCAAGGAAGACATAACCCAACTAAGAAAATACAAACAAGTACAAGGAACAAGCACTATCCGGAATCTTACACCCTTTTTGGATGAAAATGGACTAATAAGGGTCGGAGGTCGGCTCGACGCGTCTTTGTTAGATTATGACTCAAAACATCAACTTCTAATTCCATACAACGATCCCATTTCCAAATTAATATTCCAAATGATTCATGAAGAACACAAGCATTGTGGATCGCATACATTATTAGGAATTGTTCGGCAACGTTTCTGGCCAATAAAAGGAAAAATTATGGCAAGAGCCACAGTTCATCGATGCACGACATGCAGCAGAGCTAAACCAGAATTATTCCACCAAATAATGGGAAACCTACCCTCGACACGTATCACACCAGCCCGTGCATTCATCAATACCGGGGTCGATTACTGTGGCCCAATTACTGTACATTATAAACTGAGGGGAAAACGACCACACAAGGCTTACATTGCTGTATTTTGTTGCTTTGCCACAAAGGCAGTACATTTGGAACTCGTCAGCGATCTCACAACTGAAGCTTTCATAGGTGCGCTTAAACGTTTCATAGCCCGGCGTGGACATTGCCAAAATTTATATTGCGACAATGCAACAAACTTCGTCGGAGCAAAGAATAAATTACCTGAACTCACCACAATCATACATGCATCAGATGCGAAAGAAGCCATTACGAATGCTTGCGGCAAAAAGGGTATACAATTTAATTTCATTCCGCCAAGAGCACCACATTTTGGTGGTCTATGGGAAGCAGCAGTTAAGTCAGCAAAATATCTTTTGATAAGGACACTGGGTAATGCATCTCTAACGTACGAAGAACTGGAAACCATAGTTGTTGAAATTGAAGCCATATTAAATTCTAGACCCATCTCACCCATGTCAAATGACGCAAACGATATAGGCGCATTGACTCCGGGACACTTTCTGATAGGTGAACCATTAACAGCCCAAATTGATGCTCAAGCAAGGTCTACAAACCTTAAATTGGAAACACGATGGAAATTAGTGTCTCATCTCAAGCACGAATTTTGGAAGAGGTGGTCACGAGACTACCTAAATGAGCTACAATATCGAAACAAATGGCGAGAACAATCAAAAAATCTGAAACCAGGGGCGATAGTCATTATAAAAGAAGACAACGTTCCAGTCATGAAATGGCCTCTTGGGCGCGTAATAAAAACATATAAAGGACACGACGAAGTTGTAAGAGTAGCAGATGTCCAGACAGCTTCAGGCATCTTTAAGCGAGCAATTCAATATTTAGCTCCACTCCCTAAGCTCAATGACGAACCCGAAGAAGAAGAAGAACTATCGCGTCCACAAATGACAGAAAACAACGATAATCATGAGATATTAGCAGAAAACCAATCATCACAACAGTCGTTGGATGGAAGGTCACCCGCCAAAAAACAGCGGACCTTGCCAAGCTTAATTACGACCACCATACTCACAATATTGCTATTGATTCCACTAGTATCCACAAATAAAATCGAAGTAACACAGTTTGAACCCAATATCGGCTTGCACTTTGAGGGCATTGGCAATACACGGGTATCGCGGTCAGAATGGAATATCATCTCCTACTATAACTTAAAACCATATAGGCAAGAAATAAGTACCCTCATGAACGAAACAACGACACTACACCGCTTGTGCAACCTTTTAACTCAAAGGGCGACTTGTTCGAGCGTTCTCCAGGCAGTTGACTTCAGCCTAGCAGGCCTAAAAGATAAAAACCTGTTACTAAAGAGGAGAGCTAAGCGTGGTGCTATTAACGTCGTTGGCAATGTCGCTAATTCACTGTTTGGTATTCTGGATTCGGATTATGCTGAACAAATGTCAAACACCATCAACGCAGTGAACAACAATGAAAACCATCTCAAACAACTCCTCATAAATCAAACATCAATTGTTGATGCAACTCTAAATGTTCTTAAACAAGATGAAGAAAATGTAAAACAAAAGTTCATTAGTATAGATAATCAATTATCAGAAATGGCATCTAGGTTACAAGAAAATGAAAAAGAACAATATCAAGCAAGGCTGTTTCGAATGTTCATGTTCCTATCAGTTCAAATTTCCTTAACATCAGCAAGGCTACACCGAATTCAAGCAGAAATCATAGCAGCCTTAACAGATTCACACCATGGTAAAATTAGCCCAATGCTTTTGTCACCGTCCCAACTTCAAGCCGAGCTAGTACAAGTAAGAAATCATCTCCCAACATCTCTAGAACTACCAGTAAGCAAGGATAACATTTTACAACTGTACAAAATCATGAATGTAAAAGGAGGTGTCACACAAGACCACGTCATCTTTCACATATCTATTCCGTTATCTGATCCTGAAATATTCGAACTTCTGAAACCACACCCAATTCCTGTTCAAATAAATGGGACAATGCTCGCTATTAAACCTTGCAGTGACTTCCTGGCTATAAATGCTCATAAAGATCAGTATTTCGTGTTGGCAGAGAAACAGTGGACCACATGTTCAACAATAAGAGAGAATGAATTTCTATGTCCACAAATGCAAACAAAATTTACTGCAAACGCTGACAAATGCTTGTGCGAGATTTCTCTTCTTAATTCTAACGCTCAAACAAATTGTAACATTGTTCCTGTTGTTGATAGCACGTCACTTACACAATTAGAATACAGCAATCAATGGCTCTACACTATGCGGCAGCCGTCTCGAATAAACTCCGTATGTGGGCAAGAAAAATCACAGTTAATCCTAAAAGGATCTGGTCTCCTAAAAATCTCATCAGATTGTACAATTAAGCTAAACTCAATCATCATCAAAGGTCATCAAACCGTCTCCACATCTCTTCAAACATCATATACAGCAATGAGCAATATAAGTGACATCAGTTATCCAGACGAGATTCAAATTGCAGGAATTCGCCACAAGACCTATTCCGACCAAATTAAAAATATCTCCGAAATTCAACGCAAATTACACCAAACGGTATCTGCTGAACTTCCGTCACAAATTAAACATATAAAATATCACCACGGGACCATTGCCTATGTTGCTCTCGTTCTCGTTATAATACTATGCCTGAGTATCGCCTGGAAAAGGGCACGTTGCAAAGGAATTAAACCAAATCAACAAACTCCACGTCCAGCTGTACGTCAACATATTCCAACACCAGAATTTGAAGTATCCGTAGTTTAAATCTTTAATTCTAAGACATATAAAGAGCAATATAAGGTTGTCAAATTTATTATTTCGTTGAGCATGACTCAACGGCGGGGTACATGTTCAGACCTTCACAATGAATTTCCTTTCATATGTGCATAAGTTAGTTTGTATAAATGTACAAACTCACTTAAGTACATATGCCTACACGAAATTTGTTGAACAACCTTAAATTGCTAAGCTAATATAATTTTTTATTGTATTTACCTTTTTTTTATGCATTTTCCCTTACTTTTAATTCAACAGTTAATTCAAATTATGAAGAAAAAGAAACCTTGAACTTCTGATTAAGTTTCAATTTTTGCTGTAGTTGTTGTTTACTCTAAATTCTTTTACTTTAAACATTTAACAAAACCTTGAAATAATTTTAAGTTTATTGCATTCGTCTGGGGTTTCAGATTTCCTGGAATTTCTCACACGCTTGGAAAATGCAAGGCAGAATTACATAATTAATAAATTAAAATAATTTTTGCAAGTTGGCAATAAAATTTTCTCACAAGCGTGGAAAATGCAAGGTAGAATTATTCAATTAATAAATACATTAAAAATAATTATTGCAAGTTGGCAATAAAATAGTATTTAAGGCCATGATTTAATTCAAATAAATGAGAAACAATTATTCAATCAAACTAAGCAGTTGTCTTATTTGTATTCTCCACTTCACCGCATTAACCAAGTTCAAGTGCTTGCGTTATCTCACCATAAAAAAAATAATAACCAAGTTCAAGTGCTTGCGTTATTTAACCATAATACATAATCAAGCTTAAGTGCTTGAATTATATCTACAATTGTCCCGGTGTTTCCGCCCGGACAAAGCAACACCGACCAGCAAATCAGCTGAGTCAAAACAAATTCAAAACTTTTTTTTTGCGGGTAGCGAGAAAAAAAATTTTTTTTTATTTTTTGAAAAATGCAAAGGGTACCCCCTTATGCTTTTTCAAAAAATGAAAAAAAATTTTTTTTCTCGCTACCCGCAAAAAAAAAGTTTTGAATTAAAGCCAATATGTTTATCTATACAACGCAAAAGAAATCAAGTCAATATCTTGAAAACTAAGCAAGTTATGACCAAAAAAGTAACCAGTTCTACTACTGACTTTTTTGGTCATAACTTGCTTAGTTTTCAAGATATTGACTTGATTTCTTTTGCGTTGTATAGATAAACATATTGGCTTTAATTCAAAACTTTTTTTTTTGCGGGTAGCGAGAAAAAAAATTTTTTTTCATTTTTTGAAAAAGCATAAGGGGGTACCCTTTGCATAAGGGGGTACCCTTTGCATTTTTCAAAAAATAAAAAAAAATTTTTTTTCTCGCTACCCGCAAAAAAAAAGTTTTGAATTAAAGCCAATATGTTTATCTATACAACGCAAAAGAAAACAAGTCAATATCTTGAAAACTAAGCAAGTTATGACCAAAAAAGTCAGTAGTAGAACTGGTTACTTTTTTGGTCATAACTTGCTTAGTTTTCAAGATATTGACTTGATTTCTTTTGCGTTGTATAGATAAACATATTGGCTTTAATTCAAAACTTTTTTTTTGCGGGTAGCGAGAAAAAAATTTTTTTTTCATTTTTTGAAAAAGCATAAGGGGGTACCCTTTGCATTTTTCAAAAAATAAAAAAAAAATTTTTTCTCGCTACCCGCAAAAAAAAAGTTTTGAATTAAAGCCAATATGTTTATCTATACAACGCAAAAGAAATCAAGTCAATATCTTGAAAACTAAGCAAGTTATGACCAAAAAAGTAACCAGTTCTACTACTGACTTTTTTGGTCATAACTTGCTTAGTTTTCAAGATATTGACTTGATTTCTTTTGCGTTGTATAGATAAACATATTGGCTTTAATTCAAAACTTTTTTTTTGCGGGTAGCGAGAAAAAAATTTTTTTTTTATTTTTTGAAAAATGCAATGGGTACCCCCTTATGCTTTTTCAAAAAATGAAAAAAAAATTTTTTTCTCGCTACCCGCAAAAAAAAAGTTTTGAATTAAAGCCAATATGTTTATCTATACAACGCAAAAGAAATCAAGTCAATATCTTGAAAACTAAGCAAGTTATGACCAAAAAAGTCAGTAGTAGAACTGGTTACTTTTTTGGTCATAACTTGCTTAGTTTTCAAGATATTGACTTGATTTCTTTTGCGTTGTATAGATAAACATATTGGCTTTAATTCAAAACTTTTTTTTTGCGGGTAGCGAGAAAAAAATTTTTTTTTCATTTTTTGAAAAAGCATAAGGGGGTACCCTTTGCATTTTTCAAAAAATAAAAAAAAAATTTTTTTCTCGCTACCCGCAAAAAAAAAGTTTTGAATTAAAGCCAATATGTTTATCTATACAACGCAAAAGAAAACAAGTCAATATCTTGAAAACTAAGCAAGTTATGACCAAAAAAGTCAGTAGTAGAACTGGTTACTTTTTTGGTCATAACTTGCTTAGTTTTCAAGATATTGACTTGATTTCTTTTGCGTTGTATAGATAAACATATTGGCTTTAATTCAAAACTTTTTTTTTGCGGGTAGCGAGAAAAAAATTTTTTTTTCATTTTTTGAAAAAGCATAAGGGGGTACCCTTTGCATTTTTCAAAAAATAAAAAAAAATTTTTTTCTCGCTACCCGCAAAAAAAAAGTTTTGAATTAAAGCCAATATGTTTATCTATACAACGCAAAAGAAATCAAGTCAATATCTTGAAAACTAAGCAAGTTATGACCAAAAAAGTCAGTAGTAGAACTGGTTACTTTTTTGGTCATAACTTGCTTAGTTTTCAAGATATTGACTTGATTTCTTTTGCGTTGTATAGATAAACATATTGGCTTTAATTCAAAACTTTTTTTTTGCGGGTAGCGAGAAAAAAATTTTTTTTTTCATTTTTTGAAAAAGCATAAGGGGGTACCCTTTGCATTTTTCAAAAAATAAAAAAAATTTTTTTTCTCGCTACCCGCAAAAAAAAAGTTTTGAATTAAAGCCAATATGTTTATCTATACAACGCAAAAGAAATCAAGTCAATATCTTGAAAACTAAGCAAGTTATGACCAAAAAAGTAACCAGTTCTACTACTGACTTTTTTGGTCATAACTTGCTTAGTTTTCAAGATATTGACTTGATTTCTTTTGCGTTGGATAGATAAACATATTGGCTTTAATTCAAAACTTTTTTTTTGCGGGTAGCGAGAAAAAAATTTTTTTTTATTTTTTGAAAAAGCATAAGGGGGTACCCTTTGCATTTTTCAAAAAATAAAAAAAAAATTTTTTTTCTCGGTACCCGCAAAAAAAAAGTTTTGAATTAAAGCCAATATGTTTATCTATACAACGCAAAAGAAATCAAGTCAATATCTTGAAAACTAAGCAAGTTATGACCAAAAAAGTCAGTAGTAGAACTGGTTACTTTTTTGGTCATAACTTGCTTAGTTTTCAAGATATTGACTTGATTTCTTTTGCGTTGTATAGATAAACATATTGGCTTTAATTCAAAACTTTTTTTTTGCGGGTAGCGAGAAAAAAAATTTTTTTTCATTTTTTGAAAAAGCATAAGGGGGTACCCTTTGCATTTTTCAAAAAATAAAAAAAAATTTTTTTTCTCGCTACCCGCAAAAAAAAAGTTTTGAATTAAAGCCAATATGTTTATCTATACAACGCAAAAGAAATCAAGTCAATATCTTGAAAACTAAGCAAGTTATGACCAAAAAAGTAACCAGTTCTACTACTGACTTTTTTGGTCATAACTTGCTTAGTTTTCAAGATATTGACTTGATTTCTTTTGCGTTGTATAGATAAACATATTGGCTTTAATTCAAAACTTTTTTTTTGCGGGTACCGAGAAAAAAAAATTTTTTTTTATTTTTTGAAAAATGCAAAGGGTACCCCCTTATGCTTTTTCAAAAAATAAAAAAAAAATTTTTTTCTCGCTACCCGCAAAAAAAAAGTTTTGAATTAAAGCCAATATGTTTATCTATCCAACGCAAAAGAAATCAAGTCAATATCTTGAAAACTAAGCAAGTTATGACCAAAAAAGTCAGTAGTAGAACTGGTTACTTTTTTGGTCATAACTTGCTTAGTTTTCAAGATATTGACTTGATTTCTTTTGCGTTGTATAGATAAACATATTGGCTTTAATTCAAAACTTTTTTTTTGCGGGTAGCGAGAAAAAAAATTTTTTTTTATTTTTTGAAAAATGCAAAGGGTACCCCCTTATGCTTTTTCAAAAAATGAAAAAAAAATTTTTTTTCTCGCTACCCGCAAAAAAAAAAGTTTTGAATTAAAGCCAATATGTTTATCTATACAACGCAAAAGAAATCAAGTCAATATCTTGAAAACTAAGCAAGTTATGACCAAAAAAGTAACCAGTTCTACTACTGACTTTTTTGGTCATAACTTGCTTAGTTTTCAAGATATTGACTTGATTTCTTTTGCGTTGTATAGATAAACATATTGGCTTTAATTCAAAACTTTTTTTTTGCGGGTAGCGAGAAAAAAATTTTTTTTTTATTTTTTGAAAAATGCAAAGGGTACCCCCTTATGCTTTTTCAAAAAATGAAAAAAAAATTTTTTTCTCGCTACCCGCAAAAAAAAAAGTTTTGAGTTAAAGCCAATATGTTTATCTATACAACGCAAAAGAAATCAAGTCAATATCTTGAAAACTAAGCAAGTTATGACCAAAAAAGTCAGTAGTAGAACTGGTTACTTTTTTGGTCATAACTTGCTTAGTTTTCAAGATATTGACTTGATTTCTTTTGCGTTGTATAGATAAACATATTGGCTTTAATTCAAAACTTTTTTTTTTGCGGGTAGCGAGAAAAAATTTTTTTTTTTATTTTTTGAAAAATGCAAAGGGTACCCCCTTATGCTTTTTCAAAAAATAAAAAAAAAATTTTTTCTCGCTACCCGCCAAAAAAAAGTTTTGAATTAAAGCCAATATGTTTATCTATACAACGCAAAAGAAATCAAGTCAATATCTTGAAAACTAAGCAAGTTATGACCAAAAAAGTAACCAGTTCTACTACTGACTTTTTTGGTCATAACTTGCTTAGTTTTCAAGATATTGACTTGATTTCTTTTGCGTTGTATAGATAAACATATTGGCTTTAATTCAAAACTTTTTTTTTGCGGGTAGCGAGAAAAAAATTTTTTTTTATTTTTTGAAAAATGCAAAGGGTACCCCCTTATGCTTTTTCAAAAAATGAAAAAAAAAATTTTTTTCTCGCTACCCGCAAAAAAAAAGTTTTGAATTAAAGCCAATATGTTTATCTATACAACGCAAAAGAAATCAAGTCAATATCTTGAAAACTAAGCAAGTTATGACCAAAAAAGTAACCAGTTCTACTACTGACTTTTTTGGTCATAACTTGCTTAGTTTTCAAGATATTGACTTGTTTTCTTTTGCGTTGTATAGATAAACATATTGGCTTTAATTCAAAACTTTTTTTTTGCGGGTAGCGAGAAAAAAATTTTTTTTTTATTTTTTGAAAAATGCAAAGGGTACCCCCTTATGCTTTTTCAAAAAATGAAAAAAAATTTTTTTTCTCGCTACCCGCAAAAAAAAAGTTTTGAATTAAAGCCAATATGTTTATCTATACAACGCAAAAGAAATCAAGTCAATATCTTGAAAACTAAGCAAGTTATGACCAAAAAAGTAACCAGTTCTACTACTGACTTTTTTGGTCATAACTTGCTTAGTTTTCAAGATATTGACTTGATTTCTTTTGCGTTGTATAGATAAACATATTGGCTTTAATTCAAAACTTTTTTTTTGCGGGTAGCGAGAAAAAAAATTTTTTTTCATTTTTTGAAAAAGCATAAGGGGGTACCCTTTGCATTTTTCAAAAAATAAAAAAAAAAATTTTTTCTCGCTACCCGCAAAAAAAAAGTTTTGAATTAAAGCCAATATGTTTATCTATACAACGCAAAAGAAATCAAGTCAATATCTTGAAAACTAAGCAAGTTATGACCAAAAAAGTAACCAGTTCTACTACTGACTTTTTTGGTCATAACTTGCTTAGTTTTCAAGATATTGACTTGATTTCTTTTGCGTTGTATAGATAAACATATTGGCTTTAATTCAAAACTTTTTTTTTGCGGGTAGCGAGAAAAAAAATTTTTTTTTATTTTTTGAAAAATGCAAAGGGTACCTCCTTATGCTTTTTCAAAAAATGAAAAAAAATTTTTTTTCTCGCTACCCGCAAAAAAAAAGTTTTGAATTAAAGCCAATATGCTTATCTATACAACGCAAAAGAAATCAAGTCAATATCTTGAAAACTAAGCAAGTTATGACCAAAAAAGTAACCAGTTCTACTACTGACTTTTTTGGTCATAACTTGCTTAGTTTTCAAGATATTGACTTGATTTCTTTTGCGTTTTATAGATAAACATATTGGCTTTAATTCAAAACTTTTTTTCTGCGGGTAGCGAGAAAAAAAATTTTTTTTTATTTTTTGAAAAATGCAAAGGGTACCCCCTTATGCTTTTTCAAAAAATGAAAAAAAAATTTTTTTCTCGCTACCCGCAAAAAAAAGTTTTGAATTAAAGCCAATATGTTTATCTATACAACGCAAAAGAAATCAAGTCAATATCTTGAAAACTAAGCAAGTTATGACCAAAAAAGTCAGTAGTAGAACTGGTTACTTTTTTGGTCATAACTTGCTTAGTTTTCAAGATATTGACTTGATTTCTTTTGCGTTGTATAGATAAACATATTGGCTTTAATTCAAAACTTTTTTTTTGCGGGTAGCGAGAAAAAAAATTTTTTTTTATTTTTTGAAAAATGCAAAGGGTACCCCCTTATGCTTTTTCAAAAAATGAAAAAAAATTTTTTTTCTCGCTACCCGCAAAAAAAAAGTTTTGAATTAAAGCCAATATGTTTATCTATACAACGCAAAAGAAATCAAGTCAATATCTTGAAAACTAAGCAAGTTATGACCAAAAAAGTCAGTAGTAGAACTGGTTACTTTTTTGGTCATAACTTGCTTAGTTTTCAAGATATTGACTTGATTTCTTTTGCGTTGTATAGATAAACATATTGGCTTTAATTCAACTTTTTTTTTGCGGGTAGCGAGAAAAAAATTTTTTTTTCATTTTTTGAAAAAGCATAAGGGGGTACCCTTTGCATTTTTCAAAAAATAAAAAAAAATTTTTTTTCTCGCTACCCGCAAAAAAAAAGTTTTGAATTAAAGCCAATATGTTTATCTATACAACGCAAAAGAAATCAAGTCAATATCTTGAAAACTAAGCAAGTTATGACCAAAAAAGTCAGTAGTAGAACTGGTTACTTTTTTGGTCATAACTTGCTTAGTTTTCAAGATATTGACTTGATTTCTTTTGCGTTGTATAGATAAACATATTGGCTTTAATTCAAAACTTTTTTTTTGCGGGTAGCGAGAAAAAAAATTTTTTTTTATTTTTTGAAAAATGCAAAGGGTACCCCTTATGCTTTTTCAAAAAATGAAAAAAAATTTTTTTTCTCGCTACCCGCAAAAAAAAAGTTTTGAATTAAAGCCAATATGTTTATCTATACAACGCAAAAGAAATCAAGTCAATATCTTGAAAACTAAGCAAGTTATGACCAAAAAAGTAACCAGTTCTACTACTGACTTTTTTGGTCATAACTTGCTTAGTTTTCAAGATATTGACTTGATTTCTTTTGCGTTGTATAGATAAACATATTGGCTTTAATTCAAAACTTTTTTTTTGCGGGTAGCGAGAAAAAAATTTTTTTTTTATTTTTTGAAAAATGCAAAGGGTACCCCCTTATG
Organism: Germaria angustata; assembly: GCA_963681545.1. Classification (NCBI taxonomy): domain Eukaryota; kingdom Metazoa; phylum Arthropoda; class Insecta; order Diptera; family Tachinidae; genus Germaria; species Germaria angustata. The sequence continues at coordinate 98,825,845 of OY812999.1, read as the reverse complement.
CTTTTTCAAAAAATGAAAAAAAATTTTTTTTCTCGCTACCCGCAAAAAAAAAGTTTTGAATTAAAGCCAATATGTTTATCTATACAACGCAAAAGAAATCAAGTCAATATCTTGAAAACTAAGCAAGTTATGACCAAAAAAGTAACCAGTTCTACTACTGACTTTTTTGGTCATAACTTGCTTAGTTTTCAAGATATTGACTTGATTTCTTTTGCGTTGTATAGATAAACATATTGGCTTTAATTCAAAACTTTTTTTTTGCGGGTAGCGAGAAAAAATTTTTTTTTTTATTTTTTGAAAAATGCAAAGGGTACCCCCTTATGCTTTTTCAAAAAATGAAAAAAAATTTTTTTTCTCGCTACCCGCAAAAAAAAAGTTTTGAATTAAAGCCAATATGTTTATCTATACAACGCAAAAGAAATCAAGTCAATATCTTGAAAACTAAGCAAGTTATGACCAAAAAAGTAACCAGTTCTACTACTGACTTTTTTGGTCATAACTTGCTTAGTTTTCAAGATATTGACTTGATTTCTTTTGCGTTGTATAGATAAACATATTGGCTTTAATTCAAAACTTTTTTTTTGCGGGTAGCGAGAAAAAAAATTTTTTTTCATTTTTTGAAAAAGCATAAGGGGGTACCCTTTGCATTTTTCAAAAAATAAAAAAAAAATTTTTTTCTCGCTACCCGCAAAAAAAAAATTTTGAATTAAAGCCAATATGTTTATCTATACAACGCAAAAGAAATCAAGTCAATATCTTGAAAACTAAGCAAGTTATGACCAAAAAAGTAACCAGTTCTACTACTGACTTTTTTGGTCATAACTTGCTTAGTTTTCAAGATATTGACTTGTTTTCTTTTGCGTTGTATAGATAAACATATTGGCTTTAATTCAAAACTTTTTTTTTGCGGGTAGCGAGAAAAAAAATTTTTTTTTATTTTTTGAAAAATGCAAAGGGTACCCCCTTATGCTTTTTCAAAAAATGAAAAAAAAATTTTTTTCTCGCTACCCGCAAAAAAAAAGTTTTGAATTAAAGCCAATATGTTTATCTATACAACGCAAAAGAAATCAAGTCAATATCTTGAAAACTAAGCAAGTTATGACCAAAAAAGTAACCAGTTCTACTACTGACTTTTTTGGTCATAACTTGCTTAGTTTTCAAGATATTGACTTGATTTCTTTTGCGTTTTATAGATAAACATATTGGCTTTAATTCAAAACTTTTTTTTTGCGGGTAGCGAGAAAAAAATTTTTTTTTCATTTTTTGAAAAAGCATAAGGGGGTACCCTTTGCATTTTTCAAAAAATAAAAAAAATTTTTTTCTCGCTACCCGCAAAAAAAAGTTTTGAATTAAAGCCAATATGTTTATCTATACAACGCAAAAGAAATCAAGTCAATATCTTGAAAACTAAGCAAGTTATGACCAAAAAAGTAACCAGTTCTACTACTGACTTTTTTGGTCATAACTTGCTTAGTTTTCAAGATATTGACTTGATTTCTTTTGCGTTGTATAGATAAACATATTGGCTTTAATTCAAAACTTTTTTTTTTGCGGGTAGCGAGAAAAAAATTTTTTTTTTATTTTTTGAAAAATGCAAAGGGTACCCCCTTATGCTTTTTCAAAAAATGAAAAAAAATTTTTTTTCTCGCTACCCGCAAAAAAAAAGTTTTGAATTAAAGCCAATATGTTTATCTATACAACGCAAAAGAAATCAAGTCAATATCTTGAAAACTAAGCAAGTTATGACCAAAAAAGTTACCAGTTCTACTACTGACTTTTTTGGTCATAACTTGCTTAGTTTTCAAGATATTGACTTGATTTCTTTTGCGTTGTATAGATAAACATATTGGCTTTAATTCAAAACTTTTTTTTTGCGGGTAGCGAGAAAAAAAATTTTTTTTTATTTTTTGAAAAAGCATAAGGGGGTACCCTTTGCATTTTTCAAAAAATAAAAAAAAAAAATTTTTCTCGCTACCCGCAAAAAAAAGTTTTGAATTAAAGCCAATATGTTTATCTATACAACGCAAAAGAAATCAAGTCAATATCTTGAAAACTAAGCAAGTTATGACCAAAAAAGTCAGTAGTAGAACTGGTTACTTTTTTGGTCATAACTTGCTTAGTTTTCAAGATATTGACTTGATTTCTTTTGCGTTGTATAGATAAACATATTGGCTTTAATTCAAAACTTTTTTTTGCGGGTAGCGAGAAAAAATTTTTTTTTATTTTTTGAAAAATGCAAAGGGTACCCCCTTATGCTTTTTCAAAAAATGAAAAAAAATTTTTTTTCTCGCTACCCGCAAAAAAAAAGTTTTGAATTAAAGCCAATATGTTTATCTATACAACGCAAAAGAAATCAAGTCAATATCTTGAAAACTAAGCAAGTTATGACCAAAAAAGTAACCAGTTCTACTACTGACTTTTTTGGTCATAACTTGCTTAGTTTTCAAGATATTGACTTGTTTTCTTTTGCGTTGTATAGATAAACATATTGGCTTTAATTCAAAACTTTTTTTTTGCGGGTAGCGAGAAAAAAAATTTTTTTTTATTTTTTGAAAAAGCATAAGGGGGTACCCTTTGCATTTTTCAAAAAATAAAAAAAAATTTTTTTTCTCGCTACCCGCAAAAAAAAAGTTTTGAATTAAAGCCAATATGTTTATCTATACAACGCAAAAGAAATCAAGTCAATATCTTGAAAACTAAGCAAGTTATGACCAAAAAAGTAACCAGTTCTACTACTGACTTTTTTGGTCATAACTTGCTTAGTTTTCAAGATATTGACTTGATTTCTTTTGCGTTGTATAGATAAACAAATTGGCTTTAATTCAAAACTTTTTTTTTGCGGGTAGCGAGAAAAAAAATTTTTTTTCATTTTTTGAAAAAGCATAAGGGGGTACCCTTTGCATTTTTCAAAAAATAAAAAAAAAATTTTTTTCTCGCTACCCGCAAAAAAAAGTTTTGAATTAAAGCCAATATGTTTATCTATACAACGCAAAAGAAATCAAGTCAATATCTTGAAAACTAAGCAAGTTATGACCAAAAAAGTAACCAGTTCTACTACTGACTTTTTTGGTCATAACTTGCTTAGTTTTCAAGATATTGACTTGTTTTCTTTTGCGTTGTATAGATAAACATATTGGCTTTAATTCAAAACTTTTTTTTTGCGGGTAGCGAGAAAAAAATTTTTTTTTTATTTTTTGAAAAAGCATAAGGGGGTACCCTTTGCATTTTTCAAAAAATAAAAAAAAATTTTTTTTCTCGCTACCCGCAAAAAAAAAGTTTTGAATTAAAGCCAATATGTTTATCTATACAACGCAAAAGAAATCAAGTCAATATCTTGAAAACTAAGCAAGTTATGACCAAAAAAGTCAGTAGTAGAACTGGTTACTTTTTTGGTCATAACTTGCTTAGTTTTCAAGATATTGACTTGATTTCTTTTGCGTTGTATAGATAAACATATTGGCTTTAATTCAAAACTTTTTTTTTGCGGGTAGCGAGAAAAAAATTTTTTTTTCATTTTTTGAAAAAGCATAAGGGGTACCCTTTGCATTTTTCAAAAAATAAAAAAAAATTTTTTTCTCGCTACCCGCAAAAAAAAAGTTTTGAATTAAAGCCAATATGTTTATCTATACAACGCAAAAGAAATCAAGTCAATATCTTGAAAACTAAGCAAGTTATGACCAAAAAAGTAACCAGTTCTACTACTGACTTTTTTGGTCATAACTTGCTTAGTTTTCAAGATATTGACTTGTTTTCTTTTGCGTTGTATAGATAAACATATTGGCTTTAATTCAAAACTTTTTTTTTGCGGGTAGCGAGAAAAAAAATTTTTTTTTATTTTTTGAAAAATGCAAAGGTTACCCCCTTATGCTTTTTCAAAAAATGAAAAAAAAATTTTTTTCTCGCTACCCGCAAAAAAAAAGTTTTGAATTAAAGCCAATATGTTTATCTATACAACGCAAAAGAAATCAAGTCAATATCTTGAAAACTAAGCAAGTTATGACCAAAAAAGTAACCAGTTCTACTACTGACTTTTTTGGTCATAACTTGCTTAGTTTTCAAGATATTGACTTGATTTCTTTTGCGTTGTATAGATAAACATATTGGCTTTAATTCAAAACTTTTTTTTTGCGGGTAGCGAGAAAAAAATTTTTTTTTCATTTTTTGAAAAAGCATAAGGGGGTACCCTTTGCATTTTTCAAAAAATAAAAAAAAATTTTTTCTCGCTACCCGCAAAAAAAAGTTTTGAATTAAAGCCAATATGTTTATCTATACAACGCAAAAGAAATCAAGTCAATATCTTGAAAACTAAGCAAGTTATGACCAAAAAAGTAACCAGTTCTACTACTGACTTTTTTGGTCATAACTTGCTTAGTTTTCAAGATATTGACTTGATTTCTTTTGCGTTGTATAGATAAACATATTGGCTTTAATTCAAAACTTTTTTTTTGCGGGTAGCGAGAAAAAAATTTTTTTTTATTTTTTGAAAAATGCAAAGGGTACCCCCTTATGCTTTTTCAAAAAATGAAAAAAAATTTTTTTTCTCGCTACCCGCAAAAAAAAAGTTTTGAATTAAAGCCAATATGTTTATCTATACAACGCAAAAGAAATCAAGTCAATATCTTGAAAACTAAGCAAGTTATGACCAAAAAAGTAACCAGTTCTACTACTGACTTTTTTGGTCATAACTTGCTTAGTTTTCAAGATATTGACTTGATTTCTTTTGCGTTGTATAGATAAACATATTGGCTTTAATTCAAAACTTTTTTTCTGCGGGTAGCGAGAAAAAAATTTTTTTTTTATTTTTTGAAAAATGCAAAGGGTACCCCCTTATGCTTTTTCAAAAAATGAAAAAAAATTTTTTTTCTCGCTACCCGCAAAAAAAAAGTTTTGAATTAAAGCCAATATGTTTATCTATACAACGCAAAAGAAATCAAGTCAATATCTTGAAAACTAAGCAAGTTATGACCAAAAAAGTCAGTAGTAGAACTGGTTACTTTTTTGGTCATAACTTGCTTAGTTTTCAAGATATTGACTTGATTTCTTTTGCGTTGTATAGATAAACATATTGGCTTTAATTCAAAACTTTTTTTTTGCGGGTAGCGAGAAAAAAATTTTTTTTTCATTTTTTGAAAAAGCATAAGGGGGTACCATTTGCATTTTTCAAAAAATAAAAAAAAATTTTTTTTCTCGCTACCCGCAAAAAAAAAGTTTTGAATTAAAGCCAATATGTTTATCTATACAACGCAAAAGAAATCAAGTCAATATCTTGAAAACTAAGCAAGTTATGACCAAAAAAGTCAGTAGTAGAACTGGTTACTTTTTTGGTCATAACTTGCTTAGTTTTCAAGATATTGACTTGATTTCTTTTGCGTTGTATAGATAAACATATTGGCTTTAATTCAAAACTTTTTTTTTGCGGGTAGCGAGAAAAAAAATTTTTTTTTATTTTTTGAAAAATGCAAAGGGTACCCCCTTATGCTTTTTCAAAAAATGAAAAAAAAAATTTTTTCTCGCTACCCGCAAAAAAAAAGTTTTGAATTAAAGCCAATATGTTTATCTATACAACGCAAAAGAAATCAAGTCAATATCTTGAAAACTAAGCAAGTTATGACCAAAAAAGTAACCAGTTCTACTACTGACTTTTTTGGTCATAACTTGCTTAGTTTTCAAGATATTGACTTGATTTCTTTTGCGTTGTATAGATAAACATATTGGCTTTAATTCAAAACTTTTTTTTTGCGGGTAGCGAGAAAAAAATTTTTTTTTTATTTTTTGAAAAATGCAAAGGGTACCCCCTTATGCTTTTTCAAAAAATGAAAAAAAATTTTTTTTCTCGCTACCCGCAAAAAAAAAGTTTTGAATTAAAGCCAATATGTTTATCTATACAACGCAAAAGAAATCAAGTCAATATCTTGAAAACTAAGCAAGTTATGACCAAAAAAGTAACCAGTTCTACTACTGACTTTTTTGGTCATAACTTGCTTAGTTCTCAAGATATTGACTTGATTTCTTTTGCGTTGTATAGATAAACATATTGGCTTTAATTCAAAACTTTTTTTTTGCGGGTAGCGAGAAAAAAATTTTTTTTTCATTTTTTGAAAAAGCATAAGGGGGTACCCTTTGCATTTTTCAAAAAATAAAAAAAAAATTTTTTTCTCGCTACCCGCAAAAAAAAAGTTTTGAATTAAAGCCAATATGTTTATCTATACAACGCAAAAGAAATCAAGTCAATATCTTGAAAACTAAGCAAGTTATGACCAAAAAAGTAACCAGTTCTACTACTGACTTTTTTGGTCAAAACTTGCTTAGTTTTCAAGATATTGACTTGATTTCTTTTGCGTTGTATAGATAAACATATTGGCTTTAATTCAAAACTTTTTTTTTGCGGGTAGCGAGAAAAAATTTTTTTTTCATTTTTTGAAAAAGCATAAGGGGGTACCCTTTGCATTTTTCAAAAAATAAAAAAAAAAAATTTTTCTCGCTACCCGCAAAAAAAAAGTTTTGAATTAAAGCCAATATGTTTATCTATACAACGCAAAAGAAATCAAGTCAATATCTTGAAAACTAAGCAAGTTATGACCAAAAAAGTAACCAGTTCTACTACTGACTTTTTTGGTCATAACTTGCTTAGTTTTCAAGATATTGACTTGATTTCTTTTGCGTTGTATAGATAAACATATTGGCTTTAATTCAAAACTTTTTTTTGCGGGTAGCGAGAAAAAAATTTTTTTTTCATTTTTTGAAAAAGCATAAGGGGGTACCCTTTGCATTTTTCAAAAAATAAAAAAAAATTTTTTTTCTCGCTACCCGCAAAAAAAAGTTTTGAATTAAAGCCAATATGTTTATCTATACAACGCAAAAGAAATCAAGTCAATATCTTGAAAACTAAGCAAGTTATGACCAAAAAAGTAACCAGTTCTACTACTGACTTTTTTGGTCATAACTTGCTTAGTTTTCAAGATATTGACTTGATTTCTTTTGCGTTGTATAGATAAACATATTGGCTTTAATTCAAAACTTTTTTTTTGCGGGTAGCGAGAAAAAAATTTTTTTTCATTTTTTGAAAAAGCATAAGGGGGTACCCTTTGCATTTTTCAAAAAATAAAAAATAAATTTTTTTCTCGCTACCCGCAAAAAAAAAGTTTTGAATTAAAGCCAATATGTTTATCTATACAACGCAAAAGAAATCAAGTCAATATCTTGAAAACTAAGCAAGTTATGACCAAAAAAGTCAGTAGTAGAACTGGTTACTTTTTTGGTCATAACTTGCTTAGTTTTCAAGATATTGACTTGATTTCTTTTGCGTTGTATAGATAAACATATTGGCTTTAATTCAAAACTTTTTTTTTGCGGGTAGCGAGAAAAATTTTTTTTTTATTTTTTGAAAAATGCAAAGGGTACCTCCTTATGCTTTTTCAAAAAATGAAAAAAAATTTTTTTTCTCGCTACCCGCAAAAAAAAAGTTTTGAATTAAAGCCAATATGTTTATCTATACAACGCAAAAGAAATCAAGTCAATATCTTGAAAACTAAGCAAGTTATGACCAAAAAAGTCAGTAGTAGAACTGGTTACTTTTTTGGTCATAACTTGCTTAGTTTTCAAGATATTGACTTGATTTCTTTTGCGTTGTATAGATAAACATATTGGCTTTAATTCAAAACTTTTTTTTTGCGGGTAGCGAGAAAAAAATTTTTTTTTCATTTTTTGAAAAAGCATAAGGGGGTACCATTTGCATTTTTCAAAAAATAAAAAAAAATTTTTTTTCTCGCTACCCGCAAAAAAAAAGTTTTGAATTAAAGCCAATATGTTTATCTATACAACGCAAAAGAAATCAAGTCAATATCTTGAAAACTAAGCAAGTTATGACCAAAAAAGTCAGTAGTAGAACTGGTTACTTTTTTGGTCATAACTTGCTTAGTTTTCAAGATATTGACTTGATTTCTTTTGCGTTGTATAGATAAACATATTGGCTTTAATTCAAAACTTTTTTTTTGCGGGTAGCGAGAAAAAAAATTTTTTTTTATTTTTTGAAAAATGCAAAGGGTATCCCCTTATGCTTTTTCAAAAAATGAAAAAAAAAATTTTTTCTCGCTACCCGCAAAAAAAAAGTTTTGAATTAAAGCCAATATGTTTATCTATACAACGCAGAAGAAATCAAGTCAATATCTTGAAAACTAAGCAAGTTATGACCAAAAAAGTAACCAGTTCTACTACTGACTTTTTTGGTCATAACTTGCTTAGTTTTCAAGATATTGACTTGATTTCTTTTGCGTTGTATAGATAAACATATTGGCTTTAATTCAAAACTTTTTTTTTGCGGGTAGCGAGAAAAAAAATTTTTTTTTATTTTTTGAAAAATGCAAAGGGTACCCCCTTATGCTTTTTCAAAAAATGAAAAAAAATTTTTTTTCTCGCTACCCGCAAAAAAAAAGTTTTGAATTAAAGCCAATATGTTTATCTATACAACGCAAAAGAAATCAAGTCAATATCTTGAAAACTAAGCAAGTTATGACCAAAAAAGTAACCAGTTCTACTACTGACTTTTTTGGTCATAACTTGCTTAGTTTTCAAGATATTGACTTGATTTCTTTTGCGTTGTATAGATAAACATATTGGCTTTAATTCAAAACTTTTTTTTTTGCGGGTAGCGAGAAAAAAAATTTTTTTTCATTTTTTGAAAAAGCATAAGGGGGTACCCTTTGCATTTTTCAAAAAATAAAAAAAAAATTTTTTTCTCGCTACCCGCAAAAAAAAAGTTTTGAATTAAAGCCAATATGTTTATGTATACAACGCAAAAGAAATCAAGTCAATATCTTGAAAACTAAGCAAGTTATGACCAAAAAAGTAACCAGTTCTACTACTGACTTTTTTGGTCATAACTTGCTTAGTTTTCAAGATATTGACTTGATTTCTTTTGCGTTGTATAGATAAACATATTGGCTTTAATTCAAAACTTTTTTTTGCGGGTAGCGAGAAAAAAAATTTTTTTTTATTTTTTGAAAAAGCATAAGGGGGTACCCTTTGCATTTTTCAAAAAATAAAAAAAAAATTTTTTTCTCGCTACCCGCAAAAAAAAAGTTTTGAATTAAAGCCAATATGTTTATCTATACAACGCAAAAGAAATCAAGTCAATATCTTGAAAACTAAGCAAGTTATGACCAAAAAAGTAACCAGTTCTACTACTGACTTTTTTGGTCATAACTTGCTTAGTTTTCAAGATATTGACTTGATTTCTTTTGCGTTGTATAGATAAACATATTGGCTTTAATTCAAAACTTTTTTTTTGCGGGTAGCGAGAAAAAAAATTTTTTTTCATTTTTTGAAAAAGCATAAGGGGGTACCCTTTGCATTTTTCAAAAAATAAAAAAAAAATTTTTTTCTCGCTACCCGCAAAAAAAAAGTTTTGAATTAAAGCCAATATGTTTATCTATACAACGCAAAAGAAATCAAGTCAATATCTTGAAAACTAAGCAAGTTATGACCAAAAAAGTAACCAGTTCTACTACTGACTTTTTTGGTCATAACTTGCTTAGTTTTCAAGATATTGACTTGATTTCTTTTGCGTTGTATAGATAAACATATTGGCTTTAATTCAAAACTTTTTTTTTGCGGGTAGCGAGAAAAAAATTTTTTTTTCATTTTTTGAAAAAGCATAAGGGGGTACCCTTTGCATTTTTCAAAAAATAAAAAAAAATTTTTTTTCTCGCTACCCGCAAAAAAAAAGTTTTGAATTAAAGCCAATATGTTTATCTATACAACGCAAAAGAAATCAAGTCAATATCTTGAAAACTAAGCAAGTTATGACCAAAAAAGTAACCAGTTCTACTACTGACTTTTTTGGTCATAACTTGCTTAGTTTTCAAGATATTGACTTGATTTCTTTTGCGTTGTATAGATAAACATATTGGCTTTAATTCAAAACTTTTTTTTTGCGGGTAGCGAGAAAAAATTTTTTTTTTTATTTTTTGAAAAATGCAAAGGGTACCCCCTTATGCTTTTTCAAAAAATAAAAAAAAATTTTTTTTCTCGCTACCCGCAAAAAAAAGTTTTGAATTAAAGCCAATATGTTTATCTATACAACGCAAAAGAAATCAAGTCAATATCTTGAAAACTAAGCAAGTTATGACCAAAAAAGTAACCAGTTCTACTACTGACTTTTTTGGTCATAACTTGCTTAGTTTTCAAGATATTGACTTGATTTCTTTTGCGTTGTATAGATAAACATATTGGCTTTAATTCAAAACTTTTTTTTTGCGGGTAGCGAGAAAAAAAAATTTTTTTCATTTTTTGAAAAAGCATAAGGGGGTACCCTTTGCATTTTTCAAAAAATAAAAAAAAAAATTTTTTCTCGCTACCCGCAAAAAAAAGTTTTGAATTAAAGCCAATATGTTTATCTATACAACGCAAAAGAAATCAAGTCAATATCTTGAAAACTAAGCAAGTTATGACCAAAAAAGTCAGTAGTAGAACTGGTTACTTTTTTGGTCATAACTTGCTTAGTTTTCAAGATATTGACTTGATTTCTTTTGCGTTGTATAGATAAACATATTGGCTTTAATTCAAAACTTTTTTTTTGCGGGTAGCGAGAAAAAAAATTTTTTTTTATTTTTTGAAAAATGCAAAGGGTACCCCCTTATGCTTTTTCAAAAAATAAAAAAAAATTTTTTTTCTCGCTACCCGCAAAAAAAAAGTTTTGAATTAAAGCCAATATGTTTATCTATACAACGCAAAAGAAATCAAGTCAATATCTTGAAAACTAAGCAAGTTATGACCAAAAAAGTAACCAGTTCTACTACTGACTTTTTTGGTCATAACTTGCTTAGTTTTCAAGATATTGACTTGATTTCTTTTGCGTTAATTCAAAACTTTTTTTTTGCGAGTAGCGAGAAAAAAATTTTTTTTTTCATTTTTTGAAAAAGCATAAGGGGGTACCCTTTGCATTTTTCAAAAAATAAAAAAAAATTTTTTTTCTCGCTACCCGCAAAAAAAGTTTTGAATTAAAGCCAATATGTTTATCTATACAACGCAAAAGAAATCAAGTCAATATCTTGAAAACTAAGCAAGTTATGACCAAAAAAGTAACCAGTTCTACTACTGACTTTTTTGGTCATAACTTGCTTAGTTTTCAAGATATTGACTTGATTTCTTTTGCGTTGTATAGATAAACATATTGGCTTTAATTCAAAACTTTTTTTTGCGGGTAGCGAGAAAAAAAATTTTTTTTTATTTTTTGAAAAATGCAAAGGGTACCCCCTTATGCTTTTTCAAAAAATAAAAAAAAAATTTTTTTCTCGCTACCCGCAAAAAAAAGTTTTGAATTAAAGCCAATATGTTTATCTATACAACGCAAAAGAAATCAAGTCAATATCTTGAAAACTAAGCAAGTTATGACCAAAAAAGTAACCAGTTCTACTACTGACTTTTTTGGTCATAACTTGCTTAGTTTTCAAGATATTGACTTGATTTCTTTTGCGTTGTATAGATAAACATATTGGCTTTAATTCAAAACTTTTTTTTTGCGGGTAGCGAGAAAAAAAATTTTTTTTTATTTTTTGAAAAACCATAAGGGGGTACCCTTTGCATTTTTCAAAAAATAAAAAAAAATTTTTTTTCTCGCTACCCGCAAAAAAAAAGTTTTGAATTAAAGCCAATATGTTTATCTATACAACGCAAAAGAAATCAAGTCAATATCTTGAAAACTAAGCAAGTTATGACCAAAAAAGTAACCAGTTCTACTACTGACTTTTTTGGTCATAACTTGCTTAGTTTTCAAGATATTGACTTGATTTCTTTTGCGTTGTATAGATAAACATATTGGCTTTAATTCAAAACTTTTTTTTGCGGGTAGCGAGAAAAAAAATTTTTTTTTATTTTTTGAAAAATGCAAAGGGTACCCCCTTATGCTTTTTCAAAAAATGAAAAAAAATTTTTTTTCTCGCTACCCGCAAAAAAAAGTTTTGAATTAAAGCCAATATGTTTATCTATACAACGCAAAAGAAATCAAGTCAATATCTTGAAAACTAAGCAAGTTATGACCAAAAAAGTAACCAGTTCTACTACTGACTTTTTTGGTCATAACTTGCTTAGTTTTCAAGATATTGACTTGATTTCTTTTGCGTTGTATAGATAAACATATTGGCTTTAATTCAAAACTTTTTTTTTGCGGGTAGCGAGAAAAAAAATTTTTTTTTATTTTTTGAAAAATGCAAAGGGTACCCCCTTATGCTTTTTCAAAAAATGAAAAAAAAATTTTTTTCTCGCTACCCGCAAAAAAAAAGTTTTGAATTAAAGCCAATATGTTTATCTATACAACGCAAAAAAAAATCAAGTCAATATCTTGAAAACTAAGCAAGTTATGACCAAAAAAGTCAGTAGTAGAACTGGTTACTTTTTTGGTCATAACTTGCTTAGTTTTCAAGATATTGACTTGATTTCTTTTGCGTTGTATAGATAAACATATTGGCTTTAATTCAAAACTTTTTTTTGCGGGTAGCGAGAAAAAAAATTTTTTTTTATTTTTTGAAAAATGCAAAGGGTACCCCCTTATGCTTTTTCAAAAAATAAAAAAAAATTTTTTTCTCGCTACCCGCAAAAAAAAAGTTTTGAATTAAAGCCAATATGTTTATCTATACTACGCAAAAGAAATCAAGTCAATATCTTGAAAACTAAGCAAGTTATGACCAAAAAAGTAACCAGTTCTACTACTGACTTTTTTGGTCATAACTTGCTTAGTTTTCAAGATATTGACTTGATTTCTTTTGCGTTGTATAGATAAACATATTGGCTTTAATTCAAAACTTTTTTTTTGCGGGTAGCGAGAAAAAAATTTTTTTTTTCATTTTTTGAAAAAGCATAAGGGGGTACCCTTTGCATTTTTCAAAAAATAAAAAAAAATTTTTTTTCTCGCTACCCGCAAAAAAAAGTTTTGAATTAAAGCCAATATGTTTATCTATACAACGCAAAAGAAATCAAGTCAATATCTTGAAAACTAAGCAAGTTATGACCAAAAAAGTAACCAGTTCTACTACTGACTTTTTTGGTCATAACTTGCTTAGTTTTCAAGATATTGACTTGATTTCTTTTGCGTTGTATAGATAAACATATTGGCTTTAATTCAAAACTTTTTTTTTGCGGGTAGCGAGAAAAAAAATTTTTTTTCATTTTTTGAAAAAGCATAAGGGGGTACCCTTTGCATTTTTCAAAAAATAAAAAAAAATTTTTTTTCTCGCTACCCGCAAAAAAAAAGTTTTGAATTAAAGCCAATATGTTTATCTATACAACGCAAAAGAAATCAAGTCAATATCTTGAAAACTAAGCAAGTTATGACCAAAAAAGTCAGTAGTAGAACTGGTTACTTTTTTGGTCATAACTTGCTTAGTTTTCAAGATATTGACTTGATTTCTTTTGCGTTGTATAGATAAACATATTGGCTTTAATTCAAAACTTTTTTTTTGCGGGTAGCGAGAAAAAATTTTTTTTTTTTTGAAAAATGCAAAGGGTACCCCCTTATGCTTTTTCAAAAAATAAAAAAAAATTTTTTTCCTCGCTACCCGCAAAAAAAAGTTTTGAATTAAAGCCAATATGTTTATCTATACAACGCAAAAGAAATCAAGTCAATATCTTGAAAACTAAGCAAGTTATGACCAAAAAAGTCAGTAGTAGAACTGGTTACTTTTTTGGTCATAACTTGCTTAGTTTTCAAGATATTGACTTGATTTCTTTTGCGTTGTATAGATAAACATATTGGCTTTAATTCAAAACTTTTTTTTTGCGGGTAGCGAGAAAAAAAAATTTTTTTCATTTTTTGAAAAAGCATAAGGGGGTACCCTTTGCATTTTTCAAAAAATAAAAATAAAATTTTTTTCTCGCTACCCGCAAAAAAAAAGTTTTGAATTAAAGCCAATATGTTTATCTATACAACGCAAAAGAAATCAAGTCAATATCTTGAAAACTAAGCAAGTTATGACCAAAAAAGTCAGTAGTAGAACTGGTTACTTTTTTGGTCATAACTTGCTTAGTTTTCAAGATATTGACTTGATTTCTTTTGCGTTGTATAGATAAACATATTGGCTTTAATTCAAAACTTTTTTTTTGCGGGTAGCGAGAAAAAAATTTTTTTTTTATTTTTTGAAAAATGCAAAGGGTACCCCCTTATGCTTTTTCAAAAAATAAAAAAAAATTTTTTTCTCGCTACCCGCAAAAAAAAAGTTTTGAATTAAAGCCAATATGTTTATCTATACAACGCAAAAGAAATCAAGTCAATATCTTGAAAACTAAGCAAGTTATGACCAAAAAAGTAACCAGTTCTACTACTGACTTTTTTGGTCATAACTTGCTTAGTTTTCAAGATATTGACTTGATTTCTTTTGCGTTAATTCAAAACTTTTTTTTTGCGAGTAGCGAGAAAAAAATTTTTTTTTCATTTTTTGAAAAAGCATAAGGGGGTACCCTTTGCATTTTTCAAAAAATAAAAAAAAATTTTTTTTCTCGCTACCCGCAAAAAAAAAGTTTTGAATTAAAGCCAATATGTTTATCTATACAACGCAAAAGAAATCAAGTCAATATCTTGAAAACTAAGCAAGTTATGACCAAAAAAGTAACCAGTTCTACTACTGACTTTTTTGGTCATAACTTGCTTAGTTTTCAAGATATTGACTTGATTTCTTTTGCGTTGTATAGATAAACATATTGGCTTTAATTCAAAACTTTTTTTTGCGGGTAGCGAGAAAAAAAAATTTTTTTTATTTTTTGAAAAATGCAAAGGGTACCCCCTTATGCTTTTTCAAAAAATAAAAAAAAAATTTTTTTCTCGCTACCCGCAAAAAAAAAGTTTTGAATTAAAGCCAATATGTTTATCTATACAACGCAAAAGAAATCAAGTCAATATCTTGAAAACTAAGCAAGTTATGACCAAAAAAGTAACCAGTTCTACTACTGACTTTTTTGGTCATAACTTGCTTAGTTTTCAAGATATTGACTTGATTTCTTTTGCGTTGTATAGATAAACATATTGGCTTTAATTCAAAACTTTTTTTTTGCGGGTAGCGAGAAAAAAAATTTTTTTTTATTTTTTGAAAAACCATAAGGGGGTACCCTTTGCATTTTTCAAAAAATAAAAAAAATTTTTTTTTCTCGCTACCCGCAAAAAAAAGTTTTGAATTAAAGCCAATATGTTTATCTATACAACGCAAAAGAAATCAAGTCAATATCTTGAAAACTAAGCAAGTTATGACCAAAAAAGTCAGTAGTAGAACTGGTTACTTTTTTGGTCATAACTTGCTTAGTTTTCAAGATATTGACTTGATTTCTTTTGCGTTGGATAGATAAACATATTGGCTTTAATTCAAAACTTTTTTTTTGCGGGTAGCGAGAAAAATTTTTTTTTTTTTTTTTTGAAAAATGCAAAGGGTACCCCCTTATGCTTTTTCAAAAAATAAAAAAAAATTTTTTTCCTCGCTACCCGCAAAAAAAAGTTTTGAATTAAAGCCAATATGTTTATCTATACAACGCAAAAGAAATCAAGTCAATATCTTGAAAACTAAGCAAGTTATGACCAAAAAAGTCAGTAGTAGAACTGGTTACTTTTTTGGTCATAACTTGCTTAGTTTTCAAGATATTGACTTGATTTCTTTTGCGTTGTATAGATAAACATATTGGCTTTAATTCAAAACTTTTTTTTTGCGGGTAGCGAGAAAAAAAATTTTTTTTCATTTTTTGAAAAAGCATAAGGGGGTACCCTTTGCATTTTTCAAAAAATAAAAATAAAATTTTTTTCTCGCTACCCGCAAAAAAAAAGTTTTGAATTAAAGCCAATATGTTTATCTATACAACGCAAAAGAAATCAAGTCAATATCTTGAAAACTAAGCAAGTTATGACCAAAAAAGTCAGTAGTAGAACTGGTTACTTTTTTGGTCATAACTTGCTTAGTTTTCAAGATATTGACTTGATTTCTTTTGCGTTGTATAGATAAACATATTGGCTTTAATTCAAAACTTTTTTTTTGCGGGTAGCGAGAAAAAAATTTTTTTTTTATTTTTTGAAAAATGCAAAGGGTACCCCCTTATGCTTTTTCAAAAAATAAAAAAAATTTTTTTCTCGCTACCCGCAAAAAAAAAGTTTTGAATTAAAGCCAATATGTTTATCTATACAACGCAAAAGAAATCAAGTCAATATCTTGAAAACTAAGCAAGTTATGACCAAAAAAGTAACCAGTTCTACTACTGACTTTTTTGGTCATAACTTGCTTAGTTTTCAAGATATTGACTTGATTTCTTTTGCGTTAATTCAAAACTTTTTTTTTGCGAGTAGCGAGAAAAAAAATTTTTTTTCATTTTTTGAAAAAGCATAAGGGGGTACCCTTTGCATTTTTCAAAAAATAAAAAAAAATTTTTTTTCTCGCTACCCGCAAAAAAAAAGTTTTGAATTAAAGCCAATATGTTTATCTATACAACGCAAAAGAAATCAAGTCAATATCTTGAAAACTAAGCAAGTTATGACCAAAAAAGTAACCAGTTCTACTACTGACTTTTTTGGTCATAACTTGCTTAGTTTTCAAGATATTGACTTGATTTCTTTTGCGTTGTATAGATAAACATATTGGCTTTAATTCAAAACTTTTTTTTGCGGGTAGCGAGAAAAAAAATTTTTTTTTATTTTTTGAAAAATGCAAAGGGTACCCCCTTATGCTTTTTCAAAAAATAAAAAAAAAAATTTTTTCTCGCTACCCGCAAAAAAAAAGTTTTGAATTAAAGCCAATATGTTTATCTATACAACGCAAAAGAAATCAAGTCAATATCTTGAAAACTAAGCAAGTTATGACCAAAAAAGTAACCAGTTCTACTACTGACTTTTTTGGTCATAACTTGCTTAGTTTTCAAGATATTGACTTGATTTCTTTTGCGTTGTATAGATAAACATATTGGCTTTAATTCAAAACTTTTTTTTGCGGGTAGCGAGAAAAAAAATTTTTTTTTATTTTTTGAAAAATGCAAAGGGTACCCCCTTATGCTTTTTCAAAAAATAAAAAAAAAATTTTTTTCTCGCTACCCGCAAAAAAAAAGTTTTGAATTAAAGCCAATATGTTTATCTATACAACGCAAAAGAAATCAAGTCAATATCTTGAAAACTAAGCAAGTTATGACCAAAAAAGTAACCAGTTCTACTACTGACTTTTTTGGTCATAACTTGCTTAGTTTTCAAGATATTGACTTGATTTCTTTTGCGTTGTATAGATAAACATATTGGCTTTAATTCAAAACTTTTTTTTTGCGGGTAGCGAGAAAAAAAATTTTTTTTTATTTTTTGAAAAACCATAAGGGGGTACCCTTTGCATTTTTCAAAAAATAAAAAAAATTTTTTTTTCTCGCTACCCGCAAAAAAAAGTTTTGAATTAAAGCCAATATGTTTATCTATACAACGCAAAAGAAATCAAGTCAATATCTTGAAAACTAAGCAAGTTATGACCAAAAAAGTCAGTAGTAGAACTGGTTACTTTTTTGGTCATAACTTGCTTAGTTTTCAAGATATTGACTTGATTTCTTTTGCGTTGGATAGATAAACATATTGGCTTTAATTCAAAACTTTTTTTTTGCGGGTAGCGAGAAAAAAAATTTTTTTTTATTTTTTGAAAAATGCAAAGGGTACCCCCTTATGCTTTTTCAAAAAATGAAAAAAAATTTTTTTTCTCGCTACCCGCAAAAAAAAAAGTTTTGAATTAAAGCCAATATGTTTATCTATACAACGCAAAAAAAATCAAGTCAATATCTTGAAAACTAAGCAAGTTATGACCAAAAAAGTAACCAGTTCTACTACTGACTTTTTTGGTCATAACTTGCTTAGTTTTCAAGATATTGACTTGATTTCTTTTGCGTTGTATAGATAAACATATTGGCTTTAATTCAAAACTTTTTTTTTGCGGGTAGCGAGAAAAAAAATTTTTTTCATTTTTTGAAAAAGCATAAGGGGGTACCCTTTGCATTTTTCAAAAAATAAAAAAAAAATTTTTTTCTCGCTACCCGCAAAAAAAAGTTTTGAATTAAAGCCAATATGTTTATCTATACAACGCAAAAGAAATCAAGTCAATATCTTGAAAACTAAGCAAGTTATGACCAAAAAAGTCAGTAGTAGAACTGGTTACTTTTTTGGTCATAACTTGCTTAGTTTTCAAGATATTGACTTGATTTCTTTTGCGTTGTATAGATAAACATATTGGCTTTAATTCAAAACTTTTTTTTGCGGGTAGCGAGAAAAAAAATTTTTTTTCATTTTTTGAAAAAGCATAAGGGGGTACCCTTTGCATTTTTAAAAAAATAAAAAAAAATTTTTTTTCTCGCTACCCGCAAAAAAAAAGTTTTGAATTAAAGCCAATATGTTTATCTATACAACGCAAAAGAAATCAAGTCAATATCTTGAAAACTAAGCAAGTTATGACCAAAAAAGTAACCAGTTCTACTACTGACTTTTTTGGTCATAACTTGCTTAGTTTTCAAGATATTGACTTGATTTCTTTTGCGTTGTATAGATAAACATATTGGCTTTAATTCAAAACTTTTTTTTTGCGGGTAGCGAGAAAAAAAATTTTTTTTTATTTTTTGAAAAACCATAAGGGGGTACCCTTTGCATTTTTCAAAAAATAAAAAAAATTTTTTTTTCTCGCTACCCGCAAAAAAAAGTTTTGAATTAAAGCCAATATGTTTATCTATACAACGCAAAAGAAATCAAGTCAATATCTTGAAAACTAAGCAAGTTATGACCAAAAAAGTCAGTAGTAGAACTGGTTACTTTTTTGGTCATAACTTGCTTAGTTTTCAAGATATTGACTTGATTTCTTTTGCGTTGGATAGATAAACATATTGGCTTTAATTCAAAACTTTTTTTTTGCGGGTAGCGAGAAAAAAATTTTTTTTTTATTTTTTGAAAAATGCAAAGGGTACCCCCTTATGCTTTTTCAAAAAATGAAAAAAAATTTTTTTTCTCGCTACCCGCAAAAAAAAAAGTTTTGAATTAAAGCCAATATGTTTATCTATACAACGCAAAAAAAATCAAGTCAATATCTTGAAAACTAAGCAAGTTATGACCAAAAAAGTAACCAGTTCTACTACTGACTTTTTTGGTCATAACTTGCTTAGTTTTCAAGATATTGACTTGATTTCTTTTGCGTTGTATAGATAAACATATTGGCTTTAATTCAAAACTTTTTTTTTGCGGGTAGCGAGAAAAAAAAATTTTTTTCATTTTTTGAAAAAGCATAAGGGGGTACCCTTTGCATTTTTCAAAAAAAAAAAAAAAATTTTTTTCTCGCTACCCGCAAAAAAAAGTTTTGAATTAAAGCCAATATGTTTATCTATACAACGCAAAAGAAATCAAGTCAATATCTTGAAAACTAAGCAAGTTATGACCAAAAAAGTCAGTAGTAGAACTGGTTACTTTTTTGGTCATAACTTGCTTAGTTTTCAAGATATTGACTTGATTTCTTTTGCGTTGTATAGATAAACATATTGGCTTTAATTCAAAACTTTTTTTTTGCGGGTAGCGAGAAAAAAATTTTTTTTTTATTTTTTGAAAAATGCAAAGGGTACCCCCTTATGCTTTTTCAAAAAATAAAAAAAAAATTTTTTTCTCGCTACCCGCAAAAAAAAAGTTTTGAATTAAAGCCAATATGTTTATCTATACAACGCAAAAGAAATCAAGTCAATATCTTGAAAACTAAGCAAGTTATGACCAAAAAAGTCAGTAGTAGAACTGGTTACTTTTTTGGTCATAACTTGCTTAGTTTTCAAGATATTGACTTGATTTCTTTTGCGTTGTATAGATAAACATATTGGCTTTAATTCAAAACTTTTTTTTTGCGGGTAGCGAAAAAAAAAATTTTTTTTCATTTTTTGAAAAAGCATAAGGGGGTACCCTTTGCATTTTTCAAAAAATAAAAAAAAAATTTTTTTCTCGCTACCCGCAAAAAAAAAGTTTTGAATTAAAGCCAATATGTTTATCTATACAACGCAAAAGAAATCAAGTCAATATCTTGAAAACTAAGCAAGTTATGACCAAAAAAGTAACCAGTTCTACTACTGACTTTTTTGGTCATAACTTGCTTAGTTTTCAAGATATTGACTTGATTTCTTTTGCGTTGTATAGATAAACATATTGGCTTTAATTCAAAACTTTTTTTTTGCGGGTAGCGAGAAAAAAAATTTTTTTTCATTTTTTGAAAAAGCATAAGGGGGTACCCTTTGCATTTTTCAAAAAATAAAAAAAAATTTTTTTTCTCGCTACCCGCAAAAAAAAAGTTTTGAATTAAAGCCAATATGTTTATCTATACAACGCAAAAGAAATCAAGTCAATATCTTGAAAACTAAGCAAGTTATGACCAAAAAAGTAACCAGTTCTACTACTGACTTTTTTGGTCATAACTTGCTTAGTTTTCAAGATATTGACTTGTTTTCTTTTGCGTTGTATAGATAAACATATTGGCTTTAATTCAAAACTTTTTTTTTGCGGGTAGCGAGAAAAAAAATTTTTTTTTATTTTTTGAAAAATGCAAAGGGTACCCCCTTATGCTTTTTCAAAAAATGAAAAAAAAAATTTTTTCTCGCTACCCGCAAAAAAAAAGTTTTGAATTAAAGCCAATATGTTTATCTATACAACGCAAAAGAAATCAAGTCAATATCTTGAAAACTAAGCAAGTTATGACCAAAAAAGTAACCAGTTCTACTACTGACTTTTTTGGTCATAACTTGCTTAGTTTTCAAGATATTGACTTGATTTCTTTTGCGTTGTATAGATAAACATATTGGCTTTAATTCAAAACTTTTTTTTTGCGGGTAGCGAGAAAAAATTTTTTTTTTCATTTTTTGAAAAAGCATAAGGGGGTACCATTTGCATTTTTCAAAAAATAAAAAAAATTTTTTTTTCTCGCTACCCGCAAAAAAAAAGTTTTGAATTAAAGCCAATATGTTTATCTATACAACGCAAAAGAAATCAAGTCAATATCTTGAAAACTAAGCAAGTTATGACCAAAAAAGTCAGTAGTAGAACTGGTTACTTTTTTGGTCATAACTTGCTTAGTTTTCAAGATATTGACTTGATTTCTTTTGCGTTGTATAGATAAACATATTGGCTTTAATTCAAAACTTTTTTTTTGCGGGTAGCGAGAAAAAAATTTTTTTTTTATTTTTTGAAAAATGCAAAGGGTACCCCCTTATGCTTTTTCAAAAAATGAAAAAAAAATTTTTTTCTCGCTACCCGCAAAAAAAAAGTTTTGAATTAAAGCCAATATGTTTATCTATACAACGCAAAAGAAATCAAGTCAATATCTTGAAAACTAAGCAAGTTATGACCAAAAAAGTAACCAGTTCTACTACTGACTTTTTTGGTCATAACTTGCTTAGTTTTCAAGATATTGACTTGATTTCTTTTGCGTTGTATAGATAAACATATTGGCTTTAATTCAAAACTTTTTTTTTGCGGGTAGCGAGAAAAAATTTTTTTTTTTATTTTTTGAAAAATGCAAAGGGTACCCCCTTATGCTTTTTCAAAAAATGAAAAAAAATTTTTTTTCTCGCTACCCGCAAAAAAAAAGTTTTGAATTAAAGCCAATATGTTTATCTATACAACGCAAAAGAAATCAAGTCAATATCTTGAAAACTAAGCAAGTTATGACCAAAAAAGTAACCAGTTCTACTACTGACTTTTTTGGTCATAACTTGCTTAGTTTTCAAGATATTGACTTGATTTCTTTTGCGTTGTATAGATAAACATATTGGCTTTAATTCAAAACTTTTTTTTGCGGGTAGCGAGAAAAAAATTTTTTTTTCATTTTTTGAAAAAGCATAAGGGGGTACCCTTTGCATTTTTAAAAAAATAAAAAAAAATTTTTTTTCTCGCTACCCGCAAAAAAAAAGTTTTGAATTAAAGCCAATATGTTTATGTATACAACGCAAAAGAAATCAAGTCAAATATCTTGAAAACTAAGCAAGTTATGACCAAAAAAGTAACCAGTTCTACTACTGACTTTTTTGGTCATAACTTGCTTAGTTTTCAAGATATTGACTTGATTTCTTTTGCGTTGTATAGATAAACATATTGGCTTTAATTCAAAACTTTTTTTTGCGGGTAGCGAGAAAAAAATTTTGAATTAAAGCCAATATGATTTCTTGCTGGTTGTGTCTTGGAAGCTATCATTTAAAATGTACTGCTCTTAAAGCCCGCGATGCAGATGCCCTTGCTGATCCTATTAAATCATTGCAGTGGTCTTGTCCAAACTGTAAAATGGTAAATGTCGAATTCTACAAGTTTTTTAAATCCTACAACGAAGACTTTAACAAGCTAAAAAATGATTTTTTAAAAGTACAGAGTAGGCTCTCCGAACTTGGTGAACTCTTCAACGGTTACCCTAACTTAGATAAGTTTGTCAATAAGACCCAATCTGTTCCCATAACACCGAACACACCAATTGATAAGACTAAACAAATTCCTCAAATAACTATATCAGGAACACCATCTTCAGGAAATTTAATGGAACATAATAATATTTTCCCTCAATCAGATGTTGCCGCATCAGTATCTCCCAATAATAATGTCGGTAGGATATTTTCTGAAAAAACAATGGATCCTGTTAATAACTTAAACTCTGATTCTTCTACATCGCAAAACCTTTTACATCGTGAACTTCGCTCTATTCCACCTAAAAAAACCATTTTTGCTACTCGTTTTTGTCACGACACCACAGTTGATGATATTATTGGTTACATTCAGTCGAAAACTAACTTGGTCCAGTCTTCACACGTAAACGTATTTAAAATCAACTCAGCAAGAGCCTCGTTTAAAATAATTGTACCCGCCGAATTGTTCGATGTTATCGTAGATAGAAAATTTTGGCCGAAATATACTTTTGTACGCGAATTTTTATATAACGATGAAAAGCTTGCACGTATCCCATCCTCTAACACCCAAACCACAAAAAACTAAAATCGTCCGAATCTCTTAACATATTATATCAGAACGTTAATGGAATAAATACCAAGCTAACTGACATGTTTCTTAACAGTTTTTATACTGAATTTCAAATTGCTGCTCTTACGGAGACATGGCTTAATGATAATATAAGTAATTCCGAAATTATGTGTGATAAATATCAAATTTTTAGGCGTGATAGAATCGGCAAACAAGGTGGAGGAGTTTTAATTGCTGTCTCCAGTTCTTACCAGGCGGAAGAAGTAATAATGGATAGTTGCTTTAATATTGAGATTATTGTTGTTGCAGTTCAAGTTCTAAATTTAACGCTAATTGTAACCTGCTGTTATATTCCTCCCAACTCTGGATCTCAAATTTATGAAATGCATGCTACGGTAATCAAATCGGTCGCAGACAAACTGAAACCAGCAGATATACTGATTGTTCTGGGTGATTTCAACATTCCGTCTGCTTTATGGTTTTCATCAGATGATACTGAATATATGATCCCAGTTACTCCGAATGATTGGACGCAAGACTTTTTAATATGCCTTACAGAGTATAATATATACCAGATAAATAATATATGCAATCATAATAAGAGATTACTGGATCTGATCTTTGTAAATACTCCTTCTATGTTTGATGTTTGTCGAACCGACCCGTTTTGCTGTCCGGAAGATCGCCATCACCCAACTTTGCTTCTTACCACACCGTTTCCGAAGAAAAAATCAGTAAGAAACGTATGTAAATTTTTCTGTTTCAAACGTACAAATTTTATTCTACTTAATCAGCTATTGTGTGATATAAAATGGGATGATACACTATCACTCAATAATGACGGAAGTGATTTCGAGCATGCTGTTCAGAGATTTTATTCTCTGCTTAAGGAATGCATAGCAGCAACTACTCCACTAATGAAAATATTTAATAGTAACCGCCCTCCCTGGTTTACCAGTATGTTGTCTTGGCTCAAAAATAAGCGAAATAGACTTCATAAAAAGTTTATTAAAAGCAATAGTCCTCTTGACCGTTTTCAATATAAAATCGCATGTAGTCACTTCAATATTGAAAACAAGAAATGTTATGAGAGTTACTTGTGTAAAATGAAATCTAACATTAAAAATAATCCTAAAACGTTTTATAATTTTGTAAAATCAAAACGGAAAGTTTCTTCATATCCTACTACAATGAAATATAATGGTACTTCATACTATAATGATACTGATATTGCTAATAGCTTTGCTGAATTCTTTGCCTCCACATTTTCATCAAACACGTATAAAAAATCATCGTACCCATACGATATTACGTCTAATTCTCCAATATATATCTCTTCCTTAGATGAGGCAACAGTCCTTAGTAATATAAAATTAATAAAGAGTTGCGATAAGCCTGGTCCTGATGGTATTCCGAGCGTTATATTAAAAAAATGTGCTGAATCACTGGTCAAACCATTGACGTATTTATTCAACTGCTCGCTGAAATATGGTTTATTTCCTAGTTGCTGGAAGGAATCTTATATAATTCCCTTTTACAAATCAGGCAGCCGTAACAGCGTAACAAATTACAGAGGTATATCAAAATTAAATGCTATTCCTAAACTGTTTGAAAAAATAATAACTGACTGCCTTAAACACGAAATATCGTCGATAATTTCTCCAGCGCAACACGGATTTTGTAGTGGTAGATCTACATTGACAAATTTGATTGAATTCACAACATATGTAAACTCAAGCTTTTATAACAGCCAACAAACTGATGTTATTTATACTGATTTCAGTAAGGCTTTTGATAAAGTGAACCATGAGCTATTGATCGAAAAGTTGTATGCTATTGGATTTAACGGAAATTTCCTGCAGTGGATTGAATCCTACTTAAAAGGTCGTAAACAACGTGTTATATTTAACAACTCAAAATCTCAATATATTGAAGTAACTTCTGGTGTTCCTCAAGGTAGTCACATTGGGCCTATTTTATTTTTGCTCTTTATCAATGATCTTCCTAATGTTATACAATACAGTAATATACTGCTCTATGCTGACGACGTTAAACTGTTTTTAAATATTGCAAAACAAGATGACTCCACGAATCTTCAAACAGATTTAGATAACTTTTATGATTGGTGTAAAATTAACCATATGGATCTTAATATAAGCAAATGTAAATTAATGACATATACAAGATACTCTCCGCTTTCAACGACATATTTTATTAATGGTGCTCGACTTATTGCTGTCGATTCATGCTTAGATCTTGGAATATACTTCGAAAAGAAACTAACGTTCAATACGCATGTAACGTACGCCGTAAATAAAGCTAATTCTGTTTTATTTTTCATTAAAAGATGGTCAAAAGAATTTAATGATCCGTATATAACCAAAGCTCTTTTCATATCCTTGGTAAGACCGATACTCGAATACGGATCCGTGGTATGGGACCCGCAGTACAATTTATATGTAAAGAAAATCGAATCTGTTCAAAAGCAATTCCTTTTGTTTGCTCTAAGGTCTCTTCAATGGAATCCAGCTGAACATTTGCCGCCATATAGAAGTCGATTAGCACTTATTAATATTCCAACGTTAAAAAGTCGAAGAATTGTATACAATGTTGTTTTTTTCATAAACTTATTTCAAGGAAAACTTGAGTCAACCTATCTTCTGAACCAAATCGAAATTAACGTCCCTGGAAGGCAACTGAGATTATATAGTCCTTTACACCTAAAGTTCCATAGAACGAATTTCCTGAACTTTGATCCAATGAGAAGAATCTGCTCAGAAGTTAATAAATTTTACAGTCAAATAGATTTGTCTGAGAATGTAAATATTACCAAAAAGAATCTAATTAACTATCTTAACTCAAATAATTATATATATAACTGTTTGTAACTATTATAAAATATATGTATGTTATCGTTTTAATTTCTCAGCTGTAAATATTAGCTGCAAATAAATAAATAAATAAATGTTTATCTATACTACGCAAAAGAAATCAAGTCAATATCTTGAAAACTAAGCAAGTTATGACCAAAAAAGTAACCAGTTCTACTACTGACTTTTTTGGTCATAACTTGCTTAGTTTTCAAGATATTGACTTGATTTCTTTTGCGTTGTATAGATAAACATATTGGCTTTAATTCAAAACTTTTTTTTTGCGGGTAGCGAGAAAAAAATTTTTTTTTTCATTTTTTGAAAAAGCATAAGGGGGTACCCTTTGCATTTTTCAAAAAATAAAAAAAAATTTTTTTTCTCGCTACCCGCAAAAAAAAGTTTTGAATTAAAGCCAATATGTTTATCTATACAACGCAAAAGAAATCAAGTCAATATCTTGAAAACTAAGCAAGTTATGACCAAAAAAGTAACCAGTTCTACTACTGACTTTTTTGGTCATAACTTGCTTAGTTTTCAAGATATTGACTTGATTTCTTTTGCGTTGTATAGATAAACATATTGGCTTTAATTCAAAACTTTTTTTTTGCGGGTAGCGAGAAAAAAAATTTTTTTTCATTTTTTGAAAAAGCATAAGGGGGTACCCTTTGCATTTTTCAAAAAATAAAAAAAAATTTTTTTTCTCGCTACCCGCAAAAAAAAAGTTTTGAATTAAAGCCAATATGTTTATCTATACAACGCAAAAGAAATCAAGTCAATATCTTGAAAACTAAGCAAGTTATGACCAAAAAAGTCAGTAGTAGAACTGGTTACTTTTTTGGTCATAACTTGCTTAGTTTTCAAGATATTGACTTGATTTCTTTTGCGTTGTATAGATAAACATATTGGCTTTAATTCAAAACTTTTTTTTTGCGGGTAGCGAGAAAAATTTTTTTTTTTTTTTTGAAAAATGCAAAGGGTACCCCCTTATGCTTTTTCAAAAAATAAAAAAAAATTTTTTTCCTCGCTACCCGCAAAAAAAAGTTTTGAATTAAAGCCAATATGTTTATCTATACAACGCAAAAGAAATCAAGTCAATATCTTGAAAACTAAGCAAGTTATGACCAAAAAAGTCAGTAGTAGAACTGGTTACTTTTTTGGTCATAACTTGCTTAGTTTTCAAGATATTGACTTGATTTCTTTTGCGTTGTATAGATAAACATATTGGCTTTAATTCAAAACTTTTTTTTTGCGGGTAGCGAGAAAAAAAAATTTTTTTCATTTTTTGAAAAAGCATAAGGGGGTACCCTTTGCATTTTTCAAAAAATAAAAATAAAATTTTTTTCTCGCTACCCGCAAAAAAAAAGTTTTGAATTAAAGCCAATATGTTTATCTATACAACGCAAAAGAAATCAAGTCAATATCTTGAAAACTAAGCAAGTTATGACCAAAAAAGTCAGTAGTAGAACTGGTTACTTTTTTGGTCATAACTTGCTTAGTTTTCAAGATATTGACTTGATTTCTTTTGCGTTGTATAGATAAACATATTGGCTTTAATTCAAAACTTTTTTTTTGCGGGTAGCGAGAAAAAATTTTTTTTTTTATTTTTTGAAAAATGCAAAGGGTACCCCCTTATGCTTTTTCAAAAAATAAAAAAAAATTTTTTTCTCGCTACCCGCAAAAAAAAAGTTTTGAATTAAAGCCAATATGTTTATCTATACAACGCAAAAGAAATCAAGTCAATATCTTGAAAACTAAGCAAGTTATGACCAAAAAAGTAACCAGTTCTACTACTGACTTTTTTGGTCATAACTTGCTTAGTTTTCAAGATATTGACTTGATTTCTTTTGCGTTAATTCAAAACTTTTTTTTTGCGAGTAGCGAGAAAAAAAATTTTTTTTCATTTTTTGAAAAAGCATAAGGGGGTACCCTTTGCATTTTTCAAAAAATAAAAAAAAATTTTTTTTCTCGCTACCCGCAAAAAAAAAGTTTTGAATTAAAGCCAATATGTTTATCTATACAACGCAAAAGAAATCAAGTCAATATCTTGAAAACTAAGCAAGTTATGACCAAAAAAGTAACCAGTTCTACTACTGACTTTTTTGGTCATAACTTGCTTAGTTTTCAAGATATTGACTTGATTTCTTTTGCGTTGTATAGATAAACATATTGGCTTTAATTCAAAACTTTTTTTTGCGGGTAGCGAGAAAAAAAATTTTTTTTTATTTTTTGAAAAATGCAAAGGGTACCCCCTTATGCTTTTTCAAAAAATAAAAAAAAAATTTTTTTCTCGCTACCCGCAAAAAAAAAGTTTTGAATTAAAGCCAATATGTTTATCTATACAACGCAAAAGAAATCAAGTCAATATCTTGAAAACTAAGCAAGTTATGACCAAAAAAGTAACCAGTTCTACTACTGACTTTTTTGGTCATAACTTGCTTAGTTTTCAAGATATTGACTTGATTTCTTTTGCGTTGTATAGATAAACATATTGGCTTTAATTCAAAACTTTTTTTTGCGGGTAGCGAGAAAAAAAATTTTTTTTTATTTTTTGAAAAATGCAAAGGGTACCCCCTTATGCTTTTTCAAAAAATAAAAAAAAAATTTTTTTCTCGCTACCCGCAAAAAAAAGTTTTGAATTAAAGCCAATATGTTTATCTATACAACGCAAAAGAAATCAAGTCAATATCTTGAAAACTAAGCAAGTTATGACCAAAAAAGTCAGTAGTAGAACTGGTTACTTTTTTGGTCATAACTTGCTTAGTTTTCAAGATATTGACTTGATTTCTTTTGCGTTGGATAGATAAACATATTGGCTTTAATTCAAAACTTTTTTTTTGCGGGTAGCGAGAAAAAAAATTTTTTTTTATTTTTTGAAAAATGCAAAGGGTACCCCCTTATGCTTTTTCAAAAAATGAAAAAAAATTTTTTTTCTCGCTACCCGCAAAAAAAAAAAGTTTTGAATTAAAGCCAATATGTTTATCTATACAACGCAAAAAAAATCAAGTCAATATCTTGAAAACTAAGCAAGTTATGACCAAAAAAGTAACCAGTTCTACTACTGACTTTTTTGGTCATAACTTGCTTAGTTTTCAAGATATTGACTTGATTTCTTTTGCGTTGTATAGATAAACATATTGGCTTTAATTCAAAACTTTTTTTTTGCGGGTAGCGAGAAAAAAAAATTTTTTTCATTTTTTGAAAAAGCATAAGGGGGTACCCTTTGCATTTTTCAAAAAATAAAAAAAAAAATTTTTTCTCGCTACCCGCAAAAAAAAGTTTTGAATTAAAGCCAATATGTTTATCTATACAACGCAAAAGAAATCAAGTCAATATCTTGAAAACTAAGCAAGTTATGACCAAAAAAGTCAGTAGTAGAACTGGTTACTTTTTTGGTCATAACTTGCTTAGTTTTCAAGATATTGACTTGATTTCTTTTGCGTTGTATAGATAAACATATTGGCTTTAATTCAAAACTTTTTTTTGCGGGTAGCGAGAAAAAAAATTTTTTTTCATTTTTTGAAAAAGCATAAGGGGGTACCCTTTGCATTTTTAAAAAAATAAAAAAAAATTTTTTTTCTCGCTACCCGCAAAAAAAAAGTTTTGAATTAAAGCCAATATGTTTATCTATACAACGCAAAAGAAATCAAGTCAATATCTTGAAAACTAAGCAAGTTATGACCAAAAAAGTCAGTAGTAGAACTGGTTACTTTTTTGGTCATAACTTGCTTAGTTTTCAAGATATTGACTTGATTTCTTTTGCGTTGTATAGATAAACATATTGGCTTTAATTCAAAACTTTTTTTTTGCGGGTAGCGAGAAAAAAAAATTTTTTTCATTTTTTGAAAAAGCATAAGGGGGTACCCTTTGCATTTTTCAAAAAATAAAAAAAAAAATTTTTTTCTCGCTACCCGCAAAAAAAAAGTTTTGAATTAAAGCCAATATGTTTATCTATACAACGCAAAAGAAATCAAGTCAATATCTTGAAAACTAAGCAAGTTATGACCAAAAAAGTCAATAGTAGAACTGGTTACTTTTTTGGTCATAACTTGCTTAGTTTTCAAGATATTGACTTGATTTCTTTTGCGTTGTATAGATAAACATATTGGCTTTAATTCAAAACTTTTTTTTTGCGGGTAGCGAGAAAAAAATTTTTTTTTATTTTTTGAAAAATGCAAAGGGTACCCCCTTATGCTTTTTCAAAAAATGAAAAAAATTTTTTTTTCTCGCTACCCGCAAAAAAAAAGTTTTGAATTAAAGCCAATATGTTTATCTATACAACGCAAAAGAAATCAAGTCAATATCTTGAAAACTAAGCAAGTTATGACCAAAAAAGTCAGTAGTAGAACTGGTTACTTTTTTGGTCATAACTTGCTTAGTTTTCAAGATATTGACTTGATTTCTTTTGCGTTGTATAGATAAACATATTGGCTTTAATTCAAAACTTTTTTTTTGCGGGTAGCGAGAAAAAAATTTTTTTTTATTTTTTGAAAAAGCATAAGGGGGTACCCTTTGCATTTTTCAAAAAATAAAAAAAAAATTTTTTTCTCGCTACCCGCAAAAAAAAAGTTTTGAATTAAAGCCAATATGTTTATCTATACAACGCAAAAGAAATCAAGTCAATATCTTGAAAACTAAGCAAGTTATGACCAAAAAAGTAACCAGTTCTACTACTGACTTTTTTGGTCATAACTTGCTTAGTTTTCAAGATATTGACTTGATTTCTTTTGCGTTGTATAGATAAACATATTGGCTTTAATCCAAAACTTTTTTTTTGCGGGTAGCGAGAAAAAATTTTTTTTTTTATTTTTTGAAAAAGCATAAGGGGGTACCCTTTGCATTTTTCAAAAAATAAAAAAAAATTTTTTTTCTCGCTACCCGCAAAAAAAAAGTTTTGAATTAAAGCCAATATGTTTATCTATACAACGCAAAAGAAATCAAGTCAATATCTTGAAAACTAAGCAAGTTATGACCAAAAAAGTAACCAGTTCTACTACTGACTTTTTTGGTCATAACTTGCTTAGTTTTCAAGATATTGACTTGATTTCTTTTGCGTTGTATAGATAAACATATTGGCTTTAATTCAAAACTTTTTTTTTGCGGGTAGCGAGAAAAAAAATTTTTTTTTATTTTTTGAAAAATGCAAAGGGTACCCCCTTATGCTTTTTCAAAAAATAAAAAAAATTTTTTTTCTCGCTACCCGCAAAAAAAAAGTTTTGAATTAAAGCCAATATGTTTATCTATACAACGCAAAAGAAATCAAGTCAATATCTTGAAAACTAAGCAAGTTATGACCAAAAAAGTCAGTAGTAGAACTGGTTACTTTTTTGGTCATAACTTGCTTAGTTTTCAAGATATTGACTTGATTTCTTTTGCGTTGTATAGATAAACATATTGGCTTTAATTCAAAACTTTTTTTTTGCGGGTAGCGAGAAAAAAATTTTTTTTTTATTTTTTGAAAAATGCAAAGGGTACCCCCTTATGCTTTTTCAAAAAATAAAAAAAAAAATTTTTTCTCGCTACCCGCAAAAAAAAAGTTTTGAATTAAAGCCAATATGTTTATCTATACAACGCAAAAGAAATCAAGTCAATATCTTGAAAACTAAGCAAGTTATGACCAAAAAAGTCAGTAGTAGAACTGGTTACTTTTTTGGTCATAACTTGCTTAGTTTTCAAGATATTGACTTGATTTCTTTTGCGTTGTATAGATAAACATATTGGCTTTAATTCAAAACTTTTTTTTTGCGGGTAGCGAGAAAAAAAATTTTTTTTCATTTTTTGAAAAAGCATAAGGGGGTACCCTTTGCATTTTTCAAAAAATAAAAAAAATTTTTTTTCTCGCTACCCGCAAAAAAAAAGTTTTGAATTAAAGCCAATATGTTTATCTATACAACGCAAAAGAAATCAAGTCAATATCTTGAAAACTAAGCAAGTTATGACCAAAAAAGTCAGTAGTAGAACTGGTTACTTTTTTGGTCATAACTTGCTTAGTTTTCAAGATATTGACTTGATTTCTTTTGCGTTGTATAGATAAACATATTGGCTTTAATTCAAAACTTTTTTTTTGCGGGTAGCGAGAAAAAAATTTTTTTTTTATTTTTTGAAAAATGCAAAGGGTACCCCCTTATGCTTTTTCAAAAAATGAAAAAAAATTTTTTTTCTCGCTACCCGCAAAAAAAAAGTTTTGAATTAAAGCCAATATGTTTATCTATACAACGCAAAAGAAATCAAGTCAATATCTTGAAAACTAAGCAAGTTATGACCAAAAAAGTCAGTAGTAGAACTGGTTACTTTTTTGGTCATAACTTGCTTAGTTTTCAAGATATTGACTTGATTTCTTTTGCGTTGTATAGATAAACATATTGGCTTTAATTCAAAACTTTTTTTTTGCGGGTAGCGAGAAAAAAAATTTTTTTTTATTTTTTGAAAAATGCAAAGGGTACCCCCTTATGCTTTTTCAAAAAATGAAAAAAAAATTTTTTTCTGGCTACCCGCAAAAAAAAAAGTTTTGAATTAAAGCCAATATGTTTATCTATACAACGCAAAAGAAATCAAGTCAATATCTTGAAAACTAAGCAAGTTATGACCAAAAAAGTCAGTAGTAGAACTGGTTACTTTTTTGGTCATAACTTGCTTAGTTTTCAAGATATTGACTTGATTTCTTTTGCGTTGTATAGATAAACATATTGGCTTTAATTCAAAACTTTTTTTTTGCGGGTAGCGAGAAAAAAAATTTTTTTTTATTTTTTGAAAAATGCAAAGGGTACCCCCTTATGCTTTTTCAAAAAATAAAAAAAAAATTTTTTTTTGTTACCCGCAAAAAAAAAGTTTTGAATTAAAGCCAATATGTTTATCTATACAACGCAAAAGAAATCAAGTCAATATCTTGAAAACTAAGCAAGTTATGACCAAAAAAGTCAGTAGTAGAACTGGTTACTTTTTTGGTCATAACTTGCTTAGTTTTCAAGATATTGACTTGATTTCTTTTGCGTTGTATAGATAAACATATTGGCTTTAATTCAAAACTTTTTTTTTGCGGGTAGCGAGAAAAAAAATTTTTTTTTATTTTTTGAAAAATGCAAAGGGTACCCCCTTATGCTTTTTCAAAAAATAAAAAAAAATTTTTTTCTCGCTACCCGCAAAAAAAAAGTTTTGAATTAAAGCCAATATGTTTATCTATACAACGCAAAAGAAATCAAGTCAATATCTTGAAAACTAAGCAAGTTATGACCAAAAAAGTCAGTAGTAGAACTGGTTACTTTTTTGGTCATAACTTGCTTAGTTTTCAAGATATTGACTTGATTTCTTTTGCGTTGTATAGATAAACATATTGGCTTTAATTCAAAACTTTTTTTTGCGGGTAGCGAGAAAAAAAATTTTTTTTTATTTTTTGAAAAAGCATAAGGGGGTACCCTTTGCATTTTTCAAAAAATAAAAAAAAAAATTTTTCTCGCTACCCGCAAAAAAAAAGTTTTGAATTAAAGCCAATATGTTTATCTATACAACGCAAAAGAAATCAAGTCAATATCTTGAAAACTAAGCAAGTTATGACCAAAAAAGTCAGTAGTAGAACTGGTTACTTTTTTGGTCATAACTTGCTTAGTTTTCAAGATATTGACTTGATTTCTTTTGCGTTGTATAGATAAACATATTGGCTTTAATTCAAAACTTTTTTTTTGCGGGTAGCGAGAAAAAAAATTTTTTTTCATTTTTTGAAAAAGCATAAGGGGGTACCCTTTGCATTTTTCAAAAAATAAAAAAAAAATTTTTTTCTCGCTACCCGCAAAAAAAAAGTTTTGAATTAAAGCCAATATGTTTATCTATACAACGCAAAAGAAATCAAGTCAATATCTTGAAAACTAAGCAAGTTATGACCAAAAAAGTCAGTAGTAGAACTGGTTACTTTTTTGGTCATAACTTGCTTAGTTTTCAAGATATTGACTTGATTTCTTTTGCGTTGTATAGATAAACATATTGGCTTTAATTCAAAACTTTTTTTTGCGGGTAGCGAGAAAAAAAAATTTTTTTTATTTTTTGAAAAAGCATAAGGGGGTACCCTTTGCATTTTTCAAAAAATAAAAAAAAAAAATTTTTCTCGCTACCCGCAAAAAAAAAGTTTTGAATTAAAGCCAATATGTTTATCTATACAACGCAAAAGAAATCAAGTCAATATCTTGAAAACTAAGCAAGTTATGACCAAAAAAGTCAGTAGTAGAACTGGTTACTTTTTTGGTCATAACTTGCTTAGTTTTCAAGATATTGACTTGATTTCTTTTGCGTTGTATAGATAAACATATTGGCTTTAATTCAAAACTTTTTTTTTGCGGGTAGCGAGAAAAAAAATTTTTTTTCATTTTTTGAAAAAGCATAAGGGGGTACCCTTTGCATTTTTCAAAAAATAAAAAAAAAATTTTTTTCTCGCTACCCGCAAAAAAAAAGTTTTGAATTAAAGCCAATATGTTTATCTATACAACGCAAAAGAAATCAAGTCAATATCTTGAAAACTAAGCAAGTTATGACCAAAAAAGTAACCAGTTCTACTACTGACTTTTTTGGTCATAACTTGCTTAGTTTTCAAGATATTGACTTGATTTCTTTTGCGTTGTATAGATAAACATATTGGCTTTAATTCAAAACTTTTTTTTTGCGGGTAGCGAGAAAAAAAAATTTTTTTTATTTTTTGAAAAATGCAAAGGGTACCCCCTTATGCTTTTTCAAAAAATGAAAAAAAATTTTTTTTCTCGCTACCCGCAAAAAAAAAAGTTTTGAATTAAAGCCAATATGTTTATCTATACAACGCAAAAGAAATCAAGTCAATATCTTGAAAACTAAGCAAGTTATGACCAAAAAAGTCAGTAGTAGAACTGGTTACTTTTTTGGTCATAACTTGCTTAGTTTTCAAGATATTGACTTGATTTCTTTTGCGTTGTATAGATAAACATATTGGCTTTAATTCAAAACTTTTTTTTGCGGGTAGCGAGAAAAAAAATTTTTTTTCATTTTTTGAAAAAGCATAAGGGGGTACCCTTTGCATTTTTCAAAAAATAAAAAAAAAATTTTTTTCTCGCTACCCGCAAAAAAAAAGTTTTGAATTAAAGCCAATATGTTTATCTATACAACGCAAAAGAAATCAAGTCAATATCTTGAAAACTAAGCAAGTTATGACCAAAAAAGTCAGTAGTAGAACTGGTTACTTTTTTGGTCATAACTTGCTTAGTTTTCAAGATATTGACTTGATTTCTTTTGCGTTGTATAGATAAACATATTGGCTTTAATTCAAAACTTTTTTTTGCGGGTAGCGAGAAAAAAAATTTTTTTTTTATTTTTTGAAAAAGCATAAGGGGGTACCCTTTGCATTTTTCAAAAAATAAAAAAAAAATTTTTTTCTCGCTACCCGCAAAAAAAAAGTTTTGAATTAAAGCCAATATGTTTATCTATACAACGCAAAAGAAATCAAGTCAATATCTTGAAAACTAAGCAAGTTATGACCAAAAAAGTAACCAGTTCTACTACTGACTTTTTTGGTCATAACTTGCTTAGTTTTCATTATATTGACTTGATTTCTTTTGCGTTGTATAGATAAACATATTGGCTTTAATTCAAAACTTTTTTTTTGCGGGTAGCGAGAAAAAAAATTTTTTTTCATTTTTTGAAAAAGCATAAGGGGGTACCCTTTGCATTTTTCAAAAAATAAAAAAAAAATTTTTTTCTCGCTACCCGCAAAAAAAAAGTTTTGAATTAAAGCCAATATGTTTATCTATACAACGCAAAAGAAATCAAGTCAATATCTTGAAAACTAAGCAAGTTATGACCAAAAAAGTCAGTAGTAGAACTGGTTACTTTTTTGGTCATAACTTGCTTAGTTTTCAAGATATTGACTTGATTTCTTTTGCGTTGTATAGATAAACATATTGGCTTTAATTCAAAACTTTTTTTTGCGGGTAGCGAGAAAAAAATTTTTTTTTTTATTTTTTGAAAAAGCATAAGGGGGTACCCTTTGCATTTTTCAAAAAATAAAAAAAAAATTTTTTTCTCGCTACCCGCAAAAAAAAAGTTTTGAATTAAAGCCAATATGTTTATCTATACAACGCAAAAGAAATCAAGTCAATATCTTGAAAACTAAGCAAGTTATGACCAAAAAAGTAACCAGTTCTACTACTGACTTTTTTGGTCATAACTTGCTTAGTTTTCAAGATATTGACTTGATTTCTTTTGCGTTGTATAGATAAACATATTGGCTTTAATTCAAAACTTTTTTTTTGCGGGTAGCGAGAAAAAAAATTTTTTTTATTTTTTGAAAAAGCATAAGGGGGTACCCTTTGCATTTTTCAAAAAATAAAAAAAATTTTTTTTCTCGCTACCCGCAAAAAAAAGTTTTGAATTAAAGCCAATATGTTTATCTATACAACGCAAAAGAAATCAAGTCAATATCTTGAAAACTAAGCAAGTTATGACCAAAAAAGTAACCAGTTCTACTACTGACTTTTTTGGTCATAACTTGCTTAGTTTTCAAGATATTGACTTGATTTCTTTTGCGTTGTATAGATAAACATATTGGCTTTAATTCAAAACTTTTTTTTTGCGGGTAGCGAGAAAAAAATTTTTTTTTTATTTTTTGAAAAATGCAAAGGGTACCCCCTTATGCTTTTTCAAAAAATGAAAAAAAATTTTTTTCTCGCTACCCGCAAAAAAAAAGTTTTGAATTAAAGCCAATATGTTTATCTATACAACGCAAAAGAAATCAAGTCAATATCTTGAAAACTAAGCAAGTTATGACCAAAAAAGTAACCAGTTCTACTACTGACTTTTTTGGTCATAAGTTGCTTAGTTTTCAAGATATTGACTTGATTTCTTTTGCGTTGTATAGATAAACATATTGGCTTTAATTCAAAACTTTTTTTTTTTGCGGGTAGCGAGAAAAAAATTTTTTTTTCATTTTTTGAAAAAGCATAAGGGGGTACCCTTTGCATTTTTCAAAAAATAAAAAAAAATTTTTTTTCTCGCTACCCGCAAAAAAAAAAGTTTTGAATTAAAGCTAATATGTTTATCTATACAACGCAAAAGAAATCAAGTCAATATCTTGAAAACTAAGCAAGTTATGACCAAAAAAGTCAGTAGTAGAACTGGTTACTTTTTTGGTCATAACTTGCTTAGTTTTCAAGATATTGACTTGATTTCTTTTGCGTTGTATAGATAAACATATTGGCTTTAATTCAAAACTTTTTTTTTGCGGGTAGCGAGAAAAAATTTTTTTTTTATTTTTTGAAAAATGCAAAGGGTACCCCCTTATGCTTTTTCAAAAAATAAAAAAAAATTTTTTTTCTCGCTACCCGCAAAAAAAAAGTTTTGAATTAAAGCCAATATGTTTATCTATACAACGCAAAAGAAATCTAGTCAATATCTTGAAAACTAAGCAAGTTATGACCAAAAAAGTAACCAGTTCTACTACTGACTTTTTTGGTCATAACTTGCTTAGTTTTCAAGATATTGACTTGATTTCTTTTGCGTTGTATAGATAAACATATTGGCTTTAATTCAAAACTTTTTTTTGCGGGTAGCGAGAAAAAAATTTTTTTTCATTTTTTGAAAAAGCATAAGGGGGTACCCTTTGCATTTTTCAAAAAATAAAAAAAAATTTTTTTTTCTCGCTACCCGCAAAAAAAAAGTTTTGAATTAAAGCCAATATGTTTATCTATACAACGCAAAAGAAATCAAGTCAATATCTTGAAAACTAAGCAAGTTATGACCAAAAAAGTAACCAGTTCTACTACTGACTTTTTTGGTCATAACTTGCTTAGTTTTCAAGATATTGACTTGATTTCTTTTGCGTTGTATAGATAAACATATTGGATTTAATTCAAAACTTTTTTTTTTGCGGGTAGCGAGAAAAAAAATTTTTTTTTATTTTTTGAAAAAGCATAAGGGGGTACCCTTTGGCTTTAATTCAAAACTTTTTTTTTGCGGGTAGCGAGAAAAAAAATTTTTTTTTATTTTTTGAAAAATGCAAAGGGTACCCCCTTATGCTTTTTCAAAAAATAAAAAATTTTTTTTTTCTCGCTACCCGCAAAAAAAAAGTTTTGAATTAAAGCCAATATGTTTATCTATACAACGCAAAAGAAATCAAGTCAATATCTTGAAAACTAAGCAAGTTATGACCAAAAAAGTAACCAGTTCTACTACTGACTTTTTTGGTCATAACTTGCTTAGTTTTCAAGATATTGACTTGATTTCTTTTGCGTTGTATAGATAAACATATTGGCTTTAATTCAAAACTTTTTTTTTTGCGGGTAGCGAGAAAAAAAATTTTTTTTTATTTTTTGAAAAAGCATAAGGGGGTACCCTTTGCATTTTTCAAAAAATAAAAAAAAATTTTTTTTCTCGCTACCCGCAAAAAAAAGTTTTGAATTAAAGCCAATATGTTTATCTATACAACGCAAAAGAAATCAAGTCAATATCTTGAAAACTAAGCAAGTTATGACCAAAAAAGTAACCAGTTCTACTACTGACTTTTTTGGTCATAACTTGCTTAGTTTTCAAGATATTGACTTGATTTCTTTTGCGTTGTATAGATAAACATATTGGCTTTAATTCAAAACTTTTTTTTGCGGGTAGCGAGAAAAAAAATTTTTTTTTATTTTTTGAAAAAGCATAAGGGGGTACCCTTTGCATTTTTCAAAAAATAAAAAAAATTTTTTTTTCGCGCTACCCGCAAAAAAAAGTTTTGAATTAAAGCCAATATGTTT
Organism: Germaria angustata; assembly: GCA_963681545.1. Classification (NCBI taxonomy): domain Eukaryota; kingdom Metazoa; phylum Arthropoda; class Insecta; order Diptera; family Tachinidae; genus Germaria; species Germaria angustata. The sequence continues at coordinate 98,787,284 of OY812999.1, read as the reverse complement.
ATCTATACAACGCAAAAGAAATCAAGTCAATATCTTGAAAACTAAGCAAGTTATGACCAAAAAAGTAACCAGTTCTACTACTGACTTTTTTGGTCATAACTTGCTTAGTTTTCAAGATATTGACTTGATTTCTTTTGCGTTGTATAGATAAACATATTGGCTTTAATTCAAAACTTTTTTTTGCGGGTAGCGAGAAAAAAATTTTTTTTTTATTTTTTGAAAAATGCAAAGGGTACCCCCTTATGCTTTTTCAAAAAATGAAAAAAAATTTTTTTTCTCGCTACCCGCAAAAAAAAAGTTTTGAATTAAAGCCAATATGTTTATCTATACAACGCAAAAGAAATCAAGTCAATATCTTGAAAACTAAGCAAGTTATGACCAAAAAAGTCAGTAGTAGAACTGGTTACTTTTTTGGTCATAACTTGCTTAGTTTTCAAGATATTGACTTGATTTCTTTTGCGTTGTATAGATAAACATATTGGCTTTAATTCAACTTTTTTTTGCGGGTAGCGAGAAAAAAAATTTTTTTTCATTTTTTGAAAAAGCATAAGGGGGTACCCTTTGCATTTTTCAAAAAATGAAAAAAAATTTTTTTTCTCGCTACCCGCAAAAAAAAGTTTTGAATTAAAGCCAATATGTTTATCTATACAACGCAAAAGAAATCAAGTCAATATCTTGAAAACTAAGCAAGTTATGACCAAAAAAGTCAGTAGTAGAACTGGTTACTTTTTTGGTCATAACTTGCTTAGTTTTCAAGATATTGACTTGATTTCTTTTGCGTTGTATAGATAAACATATTGGCTTTAATTCAAAACTTTTTTTTGCGGGTAGCGAGAAAAAAAATTTTTTTTTTATTTTTTGAAAAAGCATAAGGGGGTACCCTTTGCATTTTTCAAAAAATAAAAAAAAAATTTTTTTCTCGCTACCCGCAAAAAAAAAGTTTTGAATTAAAGCCAATATGTTTATCTATACAACGCAAAAGAAATCAAGTCAATATCTTGAAAACTAAGCAAGTTATGACCAAAAAAGTCAGTAGTAGAACTGGTTACTTTTTTGGTCATAACTTGCTTAGTTTTCAAGATAAGCAAGCATAAGGGGGTACCCTTTGCATTTTTCAAAAAATTAAAAAAAAATTTTTTTTCTCGCTACCCGCAAAAAAAAAGTTTTGAATTAAAGCCAATATGTTTATCTATACAACGCAAAAGAAATCAAGTCAATATCTTGAAAACTAAGCAAGTTATGACCAAAAAAGTCAGTAGTAGAACTGGTTACTTTTTTGGTCATAACTTGCTTAGTTTTCAAGATATTGACTTGATTTCTTTTGCGTTGTATAGATAAACATATTGGCTTTAATTCAAAACTTTTTTTTTGCGGGTAGCGAGAAAAAAAATTTTTTTTCATTTTTTGAAAAAGCATAAGGGGGTACCCTTTGCATTTTTCAAAAAATAAAAAAAAATTTTTTTTCTCGCTACCCGCAAAAAAAAAGTTTTGAATTAAAGCCAATATGTTTATCTATACAACGCAAAAGAAATCAAGTCAATATCTTGAAAACTAAGCAAGTTATGACCAAAAAAGTCAGTAGTAGAACTGGTTACTTTTTTGGTCATAACTTGCTTAGTTTTCAAGATATTGACTTGATTTCTTTTGCGTTGTATAGATAAACATATTGGCTTTAATTCAAAACTTTTTTTTTGCGGGTAGCGAGAAAAAAATTTTTTTTTTATTTTTTGAAAAATGCAAAGGGTACCCCCTTATGCTTTTTCAAAAAATGAAAAAAAATTTTTTTTCTCGCTACCCGCAAAAAAAAAGTTTTGAATTAAAGCCAATATGTTTATCTATACAACGCAAAAGAAATCAAGTCAATATCTTGAAAACTAAGCAAGTTATGACCAAAAAAGTCAGTAGTAGAACTGGTTACTTTTTTGGTCATAACTTGCTTAGTTTTCAAGATATTGACTTGATTTCTTTTGCGTTGTATAGATAAACATATTGGCTTTAATTCAAAACTTTTTTTTTGCGGGTAGCGAGAAAAAAAATTTTTTTTTATTTTTTGAAAAATGCAAAGGGTACCCCCTTATGCTTTTTCAAAAAATGAAAAAAAATTTTTTTCTCGCTACCCGCAAAAAAAAGTTTTGAATTAAAGCCAATATGTTTATCTATACAACGCAAAAGAAATCAAGTCAATATCTTGAAAACTAAGCAAGTTATGACCAAAAAAGTCAGTAGTAGAACTGGTTACTTTTTTGGTCATAACTTGCTTAGTTTTCAAGATATTGACTTGATTTCTTTTGCGTTGTATAGATAAACATATTGGCTTTAATTCAAAACTTTTTTTTTGCGGGTAGCGAGAAAAAAAATTTTTTTTTATTTTTTGAAAAAGCATAAGGGGGTACCCTTTGCATTTTTCAAAAAATAAAAAAAAATTTTTTTTCTCGCTACCCGCAAAAAAAAAGTTTTGAATTAAAGCCAATATGTTTATCTATACAACGCAAAAGAAATCAAGTCAATATCTTGAAAACTAAGCAAGTTATGACCAAAAAAGTCAGTAGTAGAACTGGTTACTTTTTTGGTCATAACTTGCTTAGTTTTCAAGATATTGATTTGATTTCTTTTGCGTTGTATAGATAAACATATTGGCTTTAATTCAAAACTTTTTTTTTGCGGGTAGCGAGAAAAAAATTTTTTTTTTATTTTTTGAAAAATGCAAAGGGTACCCCCTTATGCTTTTTCAAAAAATAAAAAAAAATTTTTTTTCTCGCTACCCGCAAAAAAAAAGTTTTGAATTAAAGCCAATATGTTTATCTATACAACGCAAAAGAAATCAAGTCAATATCTTGAAAACTAAGCAAGTTATGACCAAAAAAGTCAGTAGTAGAACTGGTTACTTTTTTGGTCATAACTTGCTTAGTTTTCAAGATATTGACTTGATTTCTTTTGCGTTGTATAGATAAACATATTGGCTTTAATTCAAAACTTTTTTTTTGCGGGTAGCGAGAAAAAATTTTTTTTTTATTTTTTGAAAAAGCATAAGGGGGTACCCTTTGCATTTTTCAAAAAATAAAAAAAAATTTTTTTTCTCGCTACCCGCAAAAAAAAAGTTTTGAATTAAAGCCAATATGTTTATCTATACAACGCAAAAGAAATCAAGTCAATATCTTGAAAACTAAGCAAGTTATGACCAAAAAAGTCAGTAGTAGAACTGGTTACTTTTTTGGTCATAACTTGCTTAGTTTTCAAGATATTGACTTGATTTCTTTTGCGTTGTATAGATAAACATATTGGCTTTAATTCAAAACTTTTTTTTTTGCGGGTAGCGAGAAAAAATTTTTTTTTTCATTTTTTGAAAAAGCATAAGGGGGTACCCTTTGCATTTTTCAAAAAATAAAAAAAAATTTTTTTCTCGCTACCCGCAAAAAAAAAGTTTTGAATTAAAGCCAATATGTTTATCTATACAACGCAAAAGAAATCAAGTCAATATCTTGAAAACTAAGCAAGTTATGACCAAAAAAGTAACCAGTTCTACTACTGACTTTTTTGGTCATAACTTGCTTAGTTTTCAAGATATTGACTTGATTTCTTTTGCGTTGTATAGATAAACATATTGGCTTTAATTCAAAACTTTTTTTTTGCGGGTAGCGAGAAAAAAATTTTTTTTTTATTTTTTGAAAAATGCAAAGGGTACCCCCTTATGCTTTTTCAAAAAATGAAAAAAAATTTTTTTTCTCGCTACCCGCAAAAAAAAAGTTTTAAATTAAAGCCAATATGTTTATCTATACAACGCAAAAGAAATCAAGTCAATATCTTGAAAACTAAGCAAGTTATGACCAAAAAAGTCAGTGGTAGAACTGGTTACTTTTTTGGTCATAACTTGCTTAGTTTTCAAGATATTGACTTGATTTCTTTTGCGTTGTATAGATAAACATATTGGCTTTAATTCAAAACTTTTTTTTTGCGGGTAGCGAGAAAAAAATTTTTTTTTCATTTTTTGAAAAAGCATAAGGGGGTACCCTTTGCATTTTTCAAAAAATAAAAAAAAATTTTTTTTCTCGCTACCCGCAAAAAAAAAGTTTTGAATTAAAGCCAATATGTTTATCTGTACAACGCAAAAGAAATCAAGTCAATATCTTGAAAACTAAGCAAGTTATGACCAAAAAAGTCACTAGTAGAACTGGTTACTTTTTTGGTCATAACTTGCTTAGTTTTCAAGATATTGACTTGATTTCTTTTGCGTTGTATAGATAAACATATTGGCTTTAATTCAAAACTTTTTTTTTGCGGGTAGCGAGAAAAAAAATTTTTTTTTTATTTTTTGAAAAAGCATAAGGGGGTACCCTTTGCATTTTTCAAAAAATAAAAAAAAAATTTTTTTCTCGCTACCCGCAAAAAAAAAGTTTTGAATTAAAGCCAATATGTTTATCTATACAACGCAAAAGAAATCAAGTCAATATCTTGAAAACTAAGCAAGTTATGACCAAAAAAGTAACCAGTTCTACTACTGACTTTTTTGGTCATAACTTGCTTAGTTTTCAAGATATTGACTTGATTTCTTTTGCGTTGTATAGATAAACATATTGGCTTTAATTCAAAACTTTTTTTTTGCGGGTAGCGAGAAAAAAATTTTTTTTTTATTTTTTGAAAAAGCATAAGGGGGTACCCTTTGCATTTTTCAAAAAATAAAAAAAAAATTTTTTTCTCGCTACCCGCAAAAAAAAAGTTTTGAATTAAAGCCAATATGTTTATCTATACAACGCAAAAGAAATCAAGTCAATATCTTGAAAACTAAACAAGTTATGACCAAAAAAGTAACCAGTTCTACTACTGACTTTTTTGGTCATAACTTGCTTAGTTTTCAAGATATTGACTTGATTTCTTTTGCGTTGTATAGATAAACATATTGGCTTTAATTCAGAACTTTTTTTTTGCGGGTAGCGAGAAAAAAAATTTTTTTTTATTTTTTGAAAAATGCAAAGGGTACCCCCTTATGCTTTTTCAAAAAATGAAAAAAAAAATTTTTTTCTCGCTACCCGCAAAAAAAAGTTTTGAATTAAAGCCAATATGTTTATCTATACAACGCAAAAGAAATCAAGTCAATATCTTGAAAACTAAGCAAGTTATGACCAAAAAAGTCAGTGGTAGAACTGGTTACTTTTTTGGTCATAACTTGCTTAGTTTTCAAGATATTGACTTGATTTCTTTTGCGTTGTATAGATAAACATATTGGCTTTAATTCAAAACTTTTTTTTTGCGGGTAGCGAGAAAAAAATTTTTTTTTCATTTTTTGAAAAAGCATAAGGGGGTACCCTTTGCATTTTTCAAAAAATAAAAAAAAATTTTTTTTCTCGCTACCCGCAAAAAAAAAGTTTTGAATTAAAGCCAATATGTTTATCTATACAACGCAAAAGAAATCAAGTCAATATCTTGAAAACTAAGCAAGTTATGACCAAAAAAGTCACTAGTAGAACTGGTTACTTTTTTGGTCATAACTTGCTTAGTTTTCAAGATATTGACTTGATTTCTTTTGCGTTGTATAGATAAACATATTGGCTTTAATTCAAAACTTTTTTTTTGCGGGTAGCGAGAAAAAAAATTTTTTTTTTATTTTTTGAAAAAGCATAAGGGGGTACCCTTTGCATTTTTCAAAAAATAAAAAAAAAATTTTTTTCTCGCTACCCGCAAAAAAAAAGTTTTGAATTAAAGCCAATATGTTTATCTATACAACGCAAAAGAAATCAAGTCAATATCTTGAAAACTAAGCAAGTTATGACCAAAAAAGTAACCAGTTCTACTACTGACTTTTTTGGTCATAACTTGCTTAGTTTTCAAGATATTGACTTGATTTCTTTTGCGTTGTATAGATAAACATATTGGCTTTAATTCAAAACTTTTTTTTTGCGGGTAGCGAGAAAAAAATTTTTTTTTTATTTTTTGAAAAAGCATAAGGGGGTACCCTTTGCATTTTTCAAAAAATAAAAAAAAAATTTTTTTCTCGCTACCCGCAAAAAAAAAGTTTTGAATTAAAGCCAATATGTTTATCTATACAACGCAAAAGAAATCAAGTCAATATCTTGAAAACTAAACAAGTTATGACCAAAAAAGTAACCAGTTCTACTACTGACTTTTTTGGTCATAACTTGCTTAGTTTTCAAGATATTGACTTGATTTCTTTTGCGTTGTATAGATAAACATATTGGCTTTAATTCAGAACTTTTTTTTTGCGGGTAGCGAGAAAAAAAATTTTTTTTTATTTTTTGAAAAATGCAAAGGGTACCCCCTTATGCTTTTTCAAAAAATGAAAAAAAAAATTTTTTTCTCGCTACCCGCAAAAAAAAGTTTTGAATTAAAGCCAATATGTTTATCTATACAACGCAAAAGAAATCAAGTCAATATCTTGAAAACTAAGCAAGTTATGACCAAAAAATAACCAGTTCTACTACTGACTTTTTTGGTCATAACTTGCTTAGTTTTCAAGATATTGACTTGATTTATTTTGCGTTGTATAGATAAACATATTGGCTTTAATTCAAAACTTTTTTTTTGCGGGTAGCGAGAAAAAAATTTTTTTTTCATTTTTTGAAAAAGCATAAGGGGGTACCCTTTGCATTTTTCAAAAAATAAAAAAAAATTTTTTTTCTCGCTACCCGCAAAAAAAAGTTTTGAATTAAAGCCAATATGTTAATCTATACAACGCAAAAGAAATCAAGTCAATATCTTGAAAACTAAGCAAGTTATGACCAAAAAAGTCAGTAGTAGAACTGGTTACTTTTTTGGTCATAACTTGCTTAGTTTTCAAGATATTGACTTGATTTCTTTTGCGTTGTATAGATAAACATATTGGCTTTAATTCAAAACTTTTTTTTTGCGAATAGCGAGAAAAAAATTTTTTTTTATTTTTTGAAAAATGCAAAGGGTACCCCCTTATGCTTTTTCAAAAAATAAAAAAAAAATTTTTTTCTCGCTACCCGCAAAAAAAAAGTTTTGAATTAAAGCCAATATGTTTATCTATACAACGCAAAAGAAATCAAGTCAATATCTTGAAAACTAAACAAGTTATGACCAAAAAAGTAACCAGTTCTACTACTGACTTTTTTGGTCATAACTTGCTTAGTTTTCAAGATATTGACTTGATTTCTTTTGCGTTGTATAGATAAACATATTGGCTTTAATTCAGAACTTTTTTTTTGCGGGTAGCGAGAAAAAAAATTTTTTTTTATTTTTTGAAAAATGCAAAGGGTACCCCCTTATGCTTTTTCAAAAAATGAAAAAAAAATTTTTTTTCTCGCTACCCGCAAAAAAAAGTTTTGAATTAAAGCCAATATGTTTATCTATACAACGCAAAAGAAATCAAGTCAATATCTTGAAAACTAAGCAAGTTATGACCAAAAAATAACCAGTTCTACTACTGACTTTTTTGGTCATAACTTGCTTAGTTTTCAAGATATTGACTTGATTTATTTTGCGTTGTATAGATAAACATATTGGCTTTAATTCAAAACTTTTTTTTTGCGGGTAGCGAGAAAAAAATTTTTTTTTCATTTTTTGAAAAAGCATAAGGGGGTACCCTTTGCATTTTTCAAAAAATAAAAAAAAATTTTTTTTCTCGCTACCCGCAAAAAAAAGTTTTGAATTAAAGCCAATATGTTAATCTATACAACGCAAAAGAAATCAAGTCAATATCTTGAAAACTAAGCAAGTTATGACCAAAAAAGTCAGTAGTAGAACTGGTTACTTTTTTGGTCATAACTTGCTTAGTTTTCAAGATATTGACTTGATTTCTTTTGCGTTGTATAGATAAACATATTGGCTTTAATTCAAAACTTTTTTTTTGCGAATAGCGAGAAAAAAATTTTTTTTTATTTTTTGAAAAATGCAAAGGGTACCCCCTTATGCTTTTTCAAAAAATAAAAAAAAATTTTTTTTCTCGCTACCCGCAAAAAAAAAGTTTTGAATTAAAGCCAATATGTTTATCTATACAACGCAAAAGAAATCAAGTCAATATCTTGAAAACTAAGCAAGTTATGACCAAAAAAGTCACTAGTAGAACTGGTTACTTTTTTGGTCATAACTTGCTTAGTTTTCAAGATATTGACTTGATTTCTTTTGCGTTGTATAGATAAACATATTGGCTTTAATTCAAAACTTTTTTTTTGCGGGTAGCGAGAAAAAAAATTTTTTTTTTATTTTTTGAAAAAGCATAAGGGGGTACCCTTTGCATTTTTCAAAAAATAAAAAAAAATTTTTTTTCTCGCTACCCGCAAAAAAAGTTTTGAATTAAAGCCAATATGTTTATCTATACAACGCAAAAGAAATCAAGTCAATATCTTGAAAACTAAGCAAGTTATGACCAAAAAAGTAACCAGTTCTACTACTGACTTTTTTGGTCATAACTTGCTTAGTTTTCAAGATATTGACTTGATTTCTTTTGCGTTGTATAGATAAACATATTGGCTTTAATTCAAAACTTTTTTTTTGCGGGTAGCGAGAAAAAAATTTTTTTTTTATTTTTTGAAAAAGCATAAGGGGGTACCCTTTGCATTTTTCAAAAAATAAAAAAAAATTTTTTTTCTCGCTACCCGCAAAAAAAAAGTTTTGAATTAAAGCCAATATGTTTATCTATACAACGCAAAAGAAATCAAGTCAATATCTTGAAAACTAAACAAGTTATGACCAAAAAAGTAACCAGTTCTACTACTGACTTTTTTGGTCATAACTTGCTTAGTTTTCAAGATATTGACTTGATTTCTTTTGCGTTGTATAGATAAACATATTGGCTTTAATTCAGAACTTTTTTTTTGCGGGTAGCGAGAAAAAAAATTTTTTTTTATTTTTTGAAAAATGCAAAGGGTACCCCCTTATGCTTTTTCAAAAAATGAAAAAAAAATTTTTTTTCTCGCTACCCGCAAAAAAAAGTTTTGAATTAAAGCCAATATGTTTATCTATACAACGCAAAAGAAATCAAGTCAATATCTTGAAAACTAAGCAAGTTATGACCAAAAAATAACCAGTTCTACTACTGACTTTTTTGGTCATAACTTGCTTAGTTTTCAAGATATTGACTTGATTTATTTTGCGTTGTATAGATAAACATATTGGCTTTAATTCAAAACTTTTTTTTTGCGGGTAGCGAGAAAAAAATTTTTTTTTCATTTTTTGAAAAAGCATAAGGGGGTACCCTTTGCATTTTTCAAAAAATAAAAAAAAATTTTTTTTCTCGCTACCCGCAAAAAAAAGTTTTGAATTAAAGCCAATATGTTAATCTATACAACGCAAAAGAAATCAAGTCAATATCTTGAAAACTAAGCAAGTTATGACCAAAAAAGTCAGTAGTAGAACTGGTTACTTTTTTGGTCATAACTTGCTTAGTTTTCAAGATATTGACTTGATTTCTTTTGCGTTGTATAGATAAACATATTGGCTTTAATTCAAAACTTTTTTTTTGCGAATAGCGAGAAAAAAATTTTTTTTTATTTTTTGAAAAATGCAAAGGGTACCCCCTTATGCTTTTTCAAAAAATAAAAAAAAAAATTTTTTCTCGCTACCCGCAAAAAAAAAGTTTTGAATTAAAGCCAATATGTTTATCTATACAACGCAAAAGAAATCAAGTCAATATCTTGAAAACTAAGCAAGTTATGACCAAAAAAGTAACCAGTTCTACTACTGACTTTTTTGGTCATAACTTGCTTAGTTTTCAAGATATTGACTTGATTTCTTTTGCGTTGTATAGATAAACATATTGGCTTTAATTCAAAACTTTTTTTTGCGGGTAGCGAGAAAAAAATTTTTTTTTCATTTTTTGAAAAAGCATAAGGGGGTACCCTTTGCATTTTTCAAAAAATAAAAAAAAATTTTTTTTCTCGCTACCCGCAAAAAAAAGTTTTGAATTAAAGCCAATATGTTTATCTATACAACGCAAAAGAAATCAAGTCAATATCTTGAAAACTAAGCAAGTTATGACCAAAAAAGTCAGTAGTAGAACTGGTTACTTTTTTGGTCATAACTTGCTTAGTTTTCAAGATATTGACTTGATTTCTTTTGCGTTGTATAGATAAACATATTGGCTTTAATTCAAAACTTTTTTTTTGCGGGTAGCGAGAAAAAAAATTTTTTTTTATTTTTTGAAAAATGCAAAGGGTACCCCTTATGCTTTTTCAAAAAATGAAAAAAAATTTTTTTTCTCGCTACCCGCAAAAAAAAAGTTTTGAATTAAAGCCAATATGTTTATCTATACAACGCGAAAGAAATCAAGTCAATATCTTGAAAACTAAGCAAGTTATGACCAAAAAAGTAACCAGTTCTACTACTGACTTTTTTGGTCATAACTTGCTTAGTTTTCAAGATATTGACTTGATTTCTTTTGCGTTGTATAGATAAACATATTGGCTTTAATTCAAAACTTTTTTTTTGCGGGTAGCGAGAAAAAAAATTTTTTTTCATTTTTTGAAAAAGCATAAGGGGGTACCCTTTGCATTTTTCAAAAAATAAAAAAAAAATTTTTTTCTCGCTACCCGCAAAAAAAAAGTTTTGAATTAAAGCCAATATGTTTATCTATACAACGCAAAAGAAATCATGTCAATATCTTGAAAACTAAGCAAGTTATGACCAAAAAAGTAACCAGTTCTACTACTGACTTTTTTGGTCATAACTTGCTTAGTTTTCAAGATATTGACTTGATTTCTTTTGCGTTGTATAGATAAACATATTGGCTTTAATTCAAAACTTTTTTTTGCGGGTAGCGAGAAAAAAATTTTTTTTTTATTTTTTGAAAAATGCAAAGGGTACCTACCCCCTTATGCTTTTTCAAAAAATAAAAAAAAAATTTTTTTTCTCGCTACCCGCAAAAAAAAAGTTTTGAATTAAAGCCAATATGTTTATGTATACAACGCAAAAGAAATCAAGTCAATATCTTGAAAACTAAGCAAGTTATGACCAAAAAAGTCAGTAGTAGAACTGGTTACTTTTTTGGTCATAACTTGCTTAGTTTTCAAGATATTGACTTGATTTCTTTTGCGTTGTATAGATAAACATATTGGCTTTAATTCAAAACTTTTTTTTTGCGGGTAGCGAGAAAAAAATTTTTTTTTTATTTTTTGAAAAATGCAAAGGGTACCCCCTTCAAGATATTGACTTGATTTCTTTTGCGTTGTATAGACAAACATATTGGCTTTAATTCAAAACTTTTTTTTTGCGGGTAGCGAGAAAAAAAATTTTTTTTTATTTTTTGAAAAATGCAAAGGGTACCCCCTTATGCTTTTTCAAAAAATAAAAAAAAAATTTTTTCTCGCTACCCGCAAAAAAAAAGTTTTGAATTAAAGCCAATATGTTTGTCTATACAACGCAAAAGAAATCAAGTCAATATCTTGAAAACTAAGCAAGTTATGACCAAAAAAGTAACCAGTTCTACTACTGACTTTTTTGGTCATAACTTGCTTAGTTTTCAAGATATTGACTTGATTTCTTTTGCGTTGTATAGATAAACATATTGGCTTTAATTCAAAACTTTTTTTTTGCGGGTAGCGAGAAAAAATTTTTTTTTTTATTTTTTGAAAAAGATTAAGGGGGTACCCTTTGCATTTTTCAAAAAATAAAAAAAAAATTTTTTTCTCGCTACCCGCAAAAAAGAGTTTTGAATTAAAGCCAATATGTATATCTATACAACGCAAAAGAAATCAAGTCAATATCTTGAAAACTAAGCAAGTTATGACCAAAAAAGTAACCAGTTCTACTACTGACTTTTTTGGTCATAACTTGCTTAGTTTTCAAGATATTGACTTGATTTCTTTTGCGTTGTATAGATAAACATATTGGCTTTAATTCAAAACTTTTTTTTGCGGGTAGCGAGAAAAAAAATTTTTTTTTATTTTTTGAAAAATGCAAAGGGTACCCCCTTATGCTTTTTCAAAAAATGAAAAAAAATTTTTTTTCTCGCTACCCGCAAAAAAAAGTTTTGAATTAAAGCCAATATGTTTATCTATACAACGCAAAAGAAATCAAGTCAATATCTTGAAAACTAAGCATGTTATGACCAAAAAAGTCAGTAGTAGAACTGGTTACTTTTTTGGTCATAACTTGCTTAGTTTTCAAGATATTGACTTGATTTCTTTTGCGTTGTATAGATAAACATATTGGCTTTAATTCAAAACTTTTTTTTTGCGGGTAGCGAGAAAAAAAATTTTTTTTCATTTTTTGAAAAAGCATAAGGGGGTACCCTTTGCATTTTTCAAAAAATAAAAATAAATTTTTTTTTCTCGCTACCCGCAAAAAAAAAGTTTTGAATTAAAGCCAATATGTTTATCTATACAACGCAAAAGAAATCAAGTCAATATCTTGAAAACTAAGCAAGTTATGACCAAAAAAGTCAGTAGTAGAACTGGTTACTTTTTTGGTCATAACTTGCTTAGTTTTCAAGATATTGACTTGATTTCTTTTGCGTTGTATAGATAAACATATTGGCTTTAATTCAAAACTTTTTTTTTGCGGGTAGCGAGAAAAAAAATTTTTTTTTTTTATTTTTTGAAAAAGCATAAGGGGGTACCCTTTGCATTTTTCAAAAAATAAAAAAAAATTTTTTTTCTCGCTACCCGCAAAAAAAAAGTTTTGAATTAAAGCCAATATGTTTATCTATACAACGCAAAAGAAATCAAGTCAATATCTTGAAAACTAAGCAAGTTATGACCAAAAAAGTAACCAGTTCTACTACTGACTTTTTTGGTCATAACTTGCTTAGTTTTCAAGATATTGACTTGATTTCTTTTGCGTTGTATAGATAAACATATTGGCTTTAATTCAAAACTTTTTTTTTGCGGGTAGCGAGAAAAAAATTTTTTTTTTATTTTTTGAAAAATGCAAAGGGTACCCCCTTATGCTTTTTCAAAAAATGAAAAAAAATTTTTTTTCTCGCTACCCGCAAAAAAAAAGTTTTGAATTAAAGCCAATATGTTTATCTATACAACGCGAAAGAAATCAAGTCAATATCTTGAAAACTAAGCAAGTTATGACCAAAAAAGTAACCAGTTCTACTACTGACTTTTTTGGTCATAACTTGCTTAGTTTTCAAGATATTGACTTGATTTCTTTTGCGTTGTATAGATAAACATATTGGCTTTAATTCGAAACTTTTTTTTTGCGGGTAGCGAGAAAAAAAATTTTTTTTCATTTTTTGAAAAAGCATAAGGGGGTACCCTTTGCATTTTTCAAAAAATAAAAAAAAATTTTTTTTCTCGCTACCCGCAAAAAAAAAGTTTTGAATTAAAGCCAATATGTTTATCTATACAACGCAAAAGAAATCAAGTCAATATCTTGAAAACTAAGCAAGTTATGACCAAAAAAGTAACCAGTTCTACTACTGACTTTTTTGGTCATAACTTGCTTAGTTTTCAAGATATTGACTTGATTTCTTTTGCGTTGTATAGATAAACATATTGGCTTTAATTCAAAACTTTTTTTTTGCGGGTAGCGAGAAAAAAAATTTTTTTTTATTTTTTGAAAAATGCAAAGGGTACCCCCTTATGCTTTTTCAAAAAATAAAAAAAAATTTTTTTCTCGCGAGAAAAAAAATTTTTTTTTATTTTTTGAAAAATGCAAAGGGTACCCCCTTATGCTTTTTCAAAAAATAAAAAAAAAATTTTTTCTCGCTACCCGCAAAAAAAAAGTTTTGAATTAAAGCCAATATGTTTGTCTATACAACGCAAAAGAAATCAAGTCAATATCTTGAAAACTAAGCAAGTTATGACCAAAAAAGTAACCAGTTCTACTACTGACTTTTTTGGTTATAACTTGCTTAGTTTTCAAGATATTGACTTGATTTCTTTTGCGTTGTATAGATAAACATATTGGCTTTAATTCAAAACTTTTTTTCTCGCTACCCGCAAAAAAGAGTTTTGAATTAAAGCCAATATGTTTATCTATACAACGCAAAAGAAATCAAGTCAATATCTTGAAAACTAAGCAAGTTATGACCAAAAAAGTAACCAGTTCTACTACTGACTTTTTTGGTCATAACTTGCTTAGTTTTCAAGATATTGACTTGATTTCTTTTGCGTTGTATAGATAAACATATTGGCTTTAATTCAAAACTTTTTTTTTGCGGGTAGCGAGAAAAAAAATTTTTTTTCATTTTTTGAAAAAGCACAAGGGGGTACCCTTTGCATTTTTCAAAAAATAAAAAAAAAATTTTTTTCTCGCTACCCGCAAAAAAAAAGTTTTGAATTAAAGCCAATATGTTTATCTATAGAACGCAAAAGAAATCAAGTCAATATCTTGAAAACTAAGCAAGTTATGACCAAAAAAGTAACCAGTTCTACTACTGACTTTTTTGGTCATAACTTGCTTAGTTTTCAAGATATTGACTTGATTTCTTTTGCGTTGTATAGATAAACATATTGGCTTTAATTCAAAACTTTTTTTTGCGGGTAGCGAGAAAAAAAATTTTTTTTTATTTTTTGAAAAATGCAAAGGGTACCCCCTTATGCTTTTTCAAAAAATGAAAAAAAATTTTTTTTCTCGCTACCCGCAAAAAAAGTTTTGAATTAAAGCCAATATGTTTATCTATACAACGCAAAAGAAATCAAGTCAATATCTTGAAAACTAAGCATGTTATGACCAAAAAAGTCAGTAGTAGAACTGGTTACTTTTTTGGTCATAACTTGCTTAGTTTTCAAGATATTGACTTGATTTCTTTTGCGTTGTATAGATAAACATATTGGCTTTAATTCAAAACTTTTTTTTTGCGGGTAGCGAGAAAAAAAATTTTTTTTCATTTTTTGAAAAAGCATAAGGGGGTACCCTTTGCATTTTTCAAAAAATAAAAAAAAATTTTTTTTCTCGCTACCCGCAAAAAAAAAGTTTTGAATTAAAGCCAATATGTTTATCTATACAACGCAAAAGAAATCAAGTCAATATCTTGAAAACTAAGCAAGTTATGACCAAAAAAGTCAGTAGTAGAACTGGTTACTTTTTTGGTCATAACTTGCTTAGTTTTCAAGATATTGACTTGATTTCTTTTGCGTTGTATAGATAAACATATTGGCTTTAATTCAAAACTTTTTTTTTGCGGGTAGCGAGAAAAAAATTTTTTTTTTATTTTTTGAAAAAGCATAAGGGGGTACCCTTTGCATTTTTCAAAAAATAAAAAAAAAATTTTTTTTCTCGCTACCCGCAAAAAAAAAGTTTTGAATTAAAGCCAATATGTTTATCTATACAACGCAAAAGAAATCAAGTCAATATCTTGAAAACTAAGCAAGTTATGACCAAAAAAGTCAGTAGTAGAACTGGTTACTTTTTTGGTCATAACTTGCTTAGTTTTCAAGATATTGACTTGATTTCTTTTGCGTTGTATAGATAAACATATTGGCTTTAATTCAAAACTTTTTTTTTGCGGGTAGCGAGAAAAAAAATTTTTTTTTATTTTTTGAAAAATGCAAAGGGTACCCCCTTATGCTTTTTCAAAAAATGAAAAAAAATTTTTTTTCTCGCTACCCGCAAAAAAAAAGTTTTGAATTAAAGCCAATATGTTTATCTATACAACGCAAAAGAAATCAAGTCAATATCTTGAAAACTAAGCAAGTTATGACCAAAAAAGTAACCAGTTCTACTACTGACTTTTTTGGTCATAACTTGCTTAGTTTTCAAGATATTGACTTGATTTCTTTTGCGTTGTATAGATAAACATATTGGCTTTAATTCAAAACTTTTTTTTTGCGGGTAGCGAGAAAAAAAAATTTTTTTCATTTTTTGAAAAAGCATAAGGGGGTACCCTTTGCATTTTTCAAAAAATAAAAAAAAATTTTTTTTCTCGCTACCCGCAAAAAAAAAGTTTTGAATTAAAGCCAATATGTTTATCTATACAACGCAAAAGAAATCAAGTCAATATCTTGAAAACTAAGCAAGTTATGACCAAAAAAGTAACCAGTTCTACTACTGACTTTTTTGGTCATAACTTGCTTAGTTTTCAAGATATTGACTTGATTTCTTTTGCGTTGTATAGATAAACATATTGGCTTTAATTCAAAACTTTTTTTTTGCGGGTAGCGAGAAAAAAAATTTTTTTTTTATTTTTTGAAAAATGCAAAGGGTACCCCCTTATGCTTTTTCAAAAAATAAAAAAAAAATTTTTTTCTCGCTACCCGCAAAAAAAAAGTTTTGAATTAAAGCCAATATGTTTATCTATACAACGCAAAAGAAATCAAGTCAATATCTTGAAAACTAAGCAAGTTATGACCAAAAAAGTCAGTAGTAGAACTGGTTACTTTTTTGGTCATAACTTGCTTAGTTTTCAAGATATTGACTTGATTTCTTTTGCGTTGTATAGATAAACATATTGGCTTTAATTCAAAACTTTTTTTTTGCGGGTAGCGAGAAAAAAATTTTTTTTTCATTTTTTGAAAAATGCAAAGGGTACCCCCTTATGCTTTTTCAAAAAATAAAAAAAAATTTTTTTTCTTGCTACCCGCAAAAAAAAAGTTTTGAATTAAAGCCAATATGTTTATCTATACAACGCAAAAGAAATCAAGTCAATATCTTGAAAACTAAGCAAGTTATGACCAAAAAAGTAACCAGTTCTACTACTGACTTTTTTGGTCATAACTTGCTTAGTTTTCAAGATATTGACTTGATTTCTTTTGCGTTGTATAGATAAACATATTGGCTTTAATTCAAAATTTTTTTTTGCGGGTAGCGAGAAAAAAATTTTTTTTTATTTTTTGAAAAAGCATAAGGGGGTACCCTTTGCATTTTTCAAAAAATAAAAAAAAAAATTTTTTCTCGCTACCCGCAAAAAAAAGTTTTGAATTAAAGCCAATATGTTTATCTATACAACGCAAAAGAAATCAAGTCAATATCTTGAAAACTAAGCAAGTTATGACCAAAAAAGTCAGTAGTAGAACTGGTTACTTTTTTGGTCATAACTTGCTTAGTTTTCAAGATATTGACTTGATTTCTTTTGCGTTGTATAGATAAACATATTGGCTTTAATTCAAAACTTTTTTTTTGCGGGTAGCGAGAAAAAAAATTTTTTTTTATTTTTTGAAAAATGCAAAGGGTACCCCCTTATGCTTTTTCAAAAAATAAAAAAAAATTTTTTTTCTCGCTACCCGCAAAAAAAAAGTTTTGAATTAAAGCCAATATGTTTATCTATACAACGCAAAAGAAATCAAGTCAATATCTTGAAAACTAAGCAAGTTATGACCAAAAAAGTCAGTAGTAGAACTGGTTACTTTTTTGGTCATAACTTGCTTAGTTTTCAAGATATTGACTTGATTTCTTTTGCTTTGTATAGATAAACATATTGGCTTTAATTCAAAACTTTTTTTTGCGGGTAGCGAGAAAAAAATTTTTTTTTATTTTTTGAAAAATGCAAAGGGTACCCCCTTATGCTTTTTCAAAAAATAAAAAAAATTTTTTTTTCTCGCTACCCGCAAAAAAAAAGTTTTGAATTAAAGCCAATATGTTTATCTATACAACGCAAAAGAAATCAAGTCAATATCTTGAAAACTAAGCAAGTTATGACCAAAAAAGTAACCAGTTCTACTACTGACTTTTTTGGTCATAACTTGCTTAGTTTTCAAGATATTGACTTGATTTCTTTTGCGTTGTATAGATAAACATATTGGCTTTAATTCAAAACTTTTTTTTTGCGGGTAGCGAGAAAAAAAATTTTTTTTTATTTTTTGAAAAATGCAAAGGGTACCCCCTTATGCTTTTTCAAAAAATGAAAAAAAATTTTTTTTCTCGCTACCCGCAAAAAAAAAGTTTTGAATTAAAGCCAATATGTTTATCTATACAACGCAAAAGAAATCAAGTCAATATCTTGAAAACTAAGCAAGTTATGACCAAAAAAGTAACCAGTTCTACTACTGACTTTTTTGGTCATAACTTGCTTAGTTTTCAAGATATTGACTTGATTTCTTTTGCGTTGTATAGATAAACATATTGGCTTTAATTCAAAACTTTTTTTTGCGGGTAGCGAGAAAAAAAATTTTTTTTTTATTTTTTGAAAAATGCAAAGGGTACCCCCTTATGCTTTTTCAAAAAATAAAAAAAAAATTTTTTTCTCGCTACCCGCAAAAAAAAAGTTTTGAATTAAAGCCAATATGTTTATCTATACAACGCAAAAGAAATCAAGTCAATATCTTGAAAACTAAGCAAGTTATGACCAAAAAAGTCAGTAGTAGAACTGGTTACTTTTTTGGTCATAACTTGCTTAGTTTTCAAGATATTGACTTGATTTCTTTTGCGTTGTATAGATAAACATATTGGCTTTAATTCAAAACTTTTTTTTTGCGGGTAGCGAGAAAAAAATTTTTTTTTCATTTTTTGAAAAATGCAAAGGGTACCCCCTTATGCTTTTTCAAAAAATAAAAAAAAAATTTTTTTCTTGCTACCCGCAAAAAAAAAGTTTTGAATTAAAGCCAATATGTTTATCTATACAACGCAAAAGAAATCAAGTCAATATCTTGAAAACTAAGCAAGTTATGACCAAAAAAGTAACCAGTTCTACTACTGACTTTTTTGGTCATAACTTGCTTAGTTTTCAAGATATTGACTTGATTTCTTTTGCGTTGTATAGATAAACATATTGGCTTTAATTCAAAATTTTTTTTTGCGGGTAGCGAGAAAAAAAATTTTTTTTTATTTTTTGAAAAAGCATAAGGGGGTACCCTTTGCATTTTTCAAAAAATAAAAAAAAAATTTTTTTCTCGCTACCCGCAAAAAAAAAGTTTTGAATTAAAGCCAATATGTTTATCTATACAACGCAAAAGAAATCAAGTCAATATCTTGAAAACTAAGCAAGTTATGACCAAAAAAGTAACCAGTTCTACTACTGACTTTTTTGGTCATAACTTGCTTAGTTTTCAAGATATTGACTTGATTTCTTTTGCGTTGTATAGATAAACATATTGGCTTTAATTCAAAACTTTTTTTTGCGGGTAGCGAGAAAAAAATTTTTTTTTTATTTTTTGAAAAATGCAAAGGGTACCCCCTTATGCTTTTTCAAAAAATGAAAAAAAAATTTTTTTCTCGCTACCCGCAAAAAAAAAGTTTTGAATTAAAGCCAATATGTTTATCTATACAACGCAAAAGAAATCAAGTCAATATCTTGAAAACTAAGCAAGTTATGACCAAAAAAGGCAGTAGTAGAACTGGTTACTTTTTTGGTCATAACTTGCTTAGTTTTCAAGATATTGACTTGATTTCTTTTGCGTTGTATAGATAAACATATTGGCTTTAATTCAAAACTTTTTTTTTGCGGGTAGCGAGAAAAAAAATTTTTTTTTATTTTTTGAAAAATGCAAAGGGTACCCCCTTATGCTTTTTCAAAAAATGAAAAAAAATTTTTTTTCTCGCTACTCGCAAAAAAAAAGTTTTGAATTAAAGCCAATATGTTTATCTATACAACGCAAAAGAAATCAAGTCAATATCTTGAAAACTAAGCAAGTTATGACCAAAAAAGTAACCAGTTCTACTACTGACTTTTTTGGTCATAACTTGCTTAGTTTTCAAGATATTGACTTGATTTCTTTTGCGTTGTATAGATAAACATATTGGCTTTAATTCAAAACTTTTTTTTTGCGGGTAGCGAGAAAAAAATTTTTTTTTATTTTTTGAAATATGCAAAGGGTACCCCCTTATGCTTTTTCAAAAAATGAAAAAAAATTTTTTTTCTCGCTACCCGCAAAAAAAAAGTTTTGAATTAAAGCCAATATGTTTATCTATACAACGCAAAAGAAATCAAGTCAATATCTTGAAAACTAAGCAAGTTATGACCAAAAAAGTAACCAGTTCTACTACTGACTTTTTTGGTCATAACTTGCTTAGTTTTCAAGATATTGACTTGATTTCTTTTGCGTTGTATAGATAAACATATTGGCTTTAATTCAAAACTTTTTTTTTGCGGGTAGCGAGAAAAAAATTTTTTTTTTATTTTTTGAAAAATGCAAAGGGTACCCCCTTATGCTTTTTCAAAAAATGAAAAAAAATTGTTTTTTCTCGCTACCCGCAAAAAAAAGTTTTGAATTAAAGCCAATATGTTTATCTATACAACGCAAAAGAAATCAAGTCAATATCTTGAAAACTAAGCAAGTTATGAACCAGTTCTACTACTGACTTTTTTGGTCATAACTTGCTTAGTTTTCAAGATATTGACTTGATTTCTTTTGCGTTGTATAGATAAACATATTGGCTTTAATTCAAAACTTTTTTTTGCGGGTAGCGAGAAAAAAAATTTTTTTTCATTTTTTGAAAAAGCATAAGGGGGTACCCTTTGCATTTTTCAAAAAATAAAAAAAAATTTTTTTTCTCGCTACCCGCAAAAAAAAAGTTTTGAATTAAAGCCAATATGTTTATCTATACAACGCAAAAGAAATCAAGTCAATATCTTGAAAACTAAGCAAGTTATGACCAAAAAAGTAACCAGTTCTACTACTGACTTTTTTGGTCATAACTTGCTTAGTTTTCAAGATATTGACTTGATTTCTTTTGCGTTGTATAGATAAACATATTGGCTTTAATTCAAAACTTTTTTTTTGCGGGTAGCGAGAAAAAAAATTTTTTTTCATTTTTTGAAAAAGCATAAGGGGGTACCCTTTGCATTTTTCAAAAAATAAAAAAAAATTTTTTTTCTCGCTACCCGCAAAAAAAAAGTTTTGAATTAAAGCCAATATGTTTATCTATACAACGCAAAAGAAATCAAGTCAATATCTTGAAAACTAAGCAAGTTATGACCAAAAAAGTAACCAGTTCTACTACTGACTTTTTTGGTCATAACTTGCTTAGTTTTCAAGATATTGACTTGATTTCTTTTGCGTTGTATAGATAAACATATTGGCTTTAATTCAAAACTTTTTTTTTTGCGGGTAGCGAGAAAAAAAATTTTTTTTCATTTTTTGAAAAAGCATAAGGGGGTACCCTTTGCATTTTTCAAAAAATAAAAAAAAAATTTTTTTCTCGCTACCCGCAAAAAAAAAGTTTTGAATTGAAGCCAATATGTTTATCTATACAACGCAAAAGAAATCAAGTCAATATCTTGAAAACTAAGCAAGTTATGACCAAAAAAGTCAGTAGTAGAACTGGTTACTTTTTTGGTCATAACTTGCTTAGTTTTCAAGATATTGACTTGATTTCTTTTGCGTTGTATAGATAAACATATTGGCTTTAATTCAAAACTTTTTTTTTGCGGGTAGCGAGAAAAAAATTTTTTTTTTATTTTTTGAAAAAGCATAAGGGGGTACCCTTTGCATTTTTCAAAAAATAAAAAAAAATTTTTTTTCTCGCTACCAGCAAAAAAAAAGTTTTGAATTAAAGCCAATATGTTTATCTATACAACGCAAAAGAAATCAAGTCAATATCTTGAAAACTAAGCAAGTTATGACCAAAAAAGTAACCAGTTCTACTACTGACTTTTTTGGTCATAACTTGCTTAGTTTTCAAGATATTGACTTGATTTCTTTTGCGTTGTATAGATAAACATATTGGCTTTAATTCAAAACTTTTTTTTTGCGGGTAGCGAGAAAAAAATTTTTTTTTTATTTTTTGAAAAATGCAAAGGGTACCCCCTTATGCTTTTTCAAAAAATGAAAAAAAATTGTTTTTTCTCGCTACCCGCAAAAAAAAGTTTTGAATTAAAGCCAATATGTTTATCTATACAACGCAAAAGAAATCAAGTCAATATCTTGAAAACTAAGCAAGTTATGACCAAAAAAGTAACCAGTTCTACTACTGACTTTTTTGGTCATAACTTGCTTAGTTTTCAAGATATTGACTTGATTTCTTTTGCGTTGTATAGATAAACATATTGGCTTTAATTCAAAACTTTTTTTGCGGGTAGCGAGAAAAAAAATTTTTTTTCATTTTTTGAAAAAGCATAAGGGGGTACCCTTTGCATTTTTCAAAAAATAAAAAAAAAATTTTTTTTCTCGCTACCCGCAAAAAAAAAGTTTTGAATTAAAGCCAATATGTTTATCTATACAACGCAAAAGAAATCAAGTCAATATCTTGAAAACTAAGCAAGTTATGACCAAAAAAGTAACCAGTTCTACTACTGACTTTTTTGGTCATAACTTGCTTAGTTTTCAAGATATTGACTTGATTTCTTTTGCGTTGTATAGATAAACATATTGGCTTTAATTCAAAACTTTTTTTTTGCGGGTAGCGAGAAAAAAATTTTTTTTTTCATTTTTTGAAAAAGCATAAGGGGGTACCCTTTGCATTTTTCAAAAAATAAAAAAAAAATTTTTTTCTCGCTACCCGCAAAAAAAAAGTTTTGAATTAAAGCCAATATGTTTATCTATACAACGCAAAAGAAATCAAGTCAATATCTTGAAAACTAAGCAAGTTATGACCAAAAAAGTAACCAGTTCTACTACTGACTTTTTTGGTCATAACTTGCTTAGTTTTCAAGATATTGACTTGATTTCTTTTGCGTTGTATAGATAAACATATTGGCTTTAATTCAAAACTTTTTTTTTGCGGGTAGCGAGAAAAAATTTTTTTTTTTATTTTTTGAAAAATGCAAAGGGTACCCCCTTATGCTTTTTCAAAAAATGAAAAAAAATTTTTTTTCTCGCTACCCGCAAAAAAAAAGTTTTGAATTAAAGCCAATATGTTTATCTATACAACGCAAAAGAAATCAAGTCAATATCTTGAAAACTAAGCAAGTTATGACCAAAAAAGGCAGTAGTAGAACTGGTTACTTTTTTGGTCATAACTTGCTTAGTTTTCAAGATATTGACTTGATTTCTTTTGCGTTGTATAGATAAACATATTGGCTTTAATTCAAAACTTTTTTTTTGCGGGTAGCGAGAAAAAATTTTTTTTTTATTTTTTGAAAAATGCAAAGGGTACCCCCTTATGCTTTTTCAAAAAATGAAAAAAAAATTTTTTTCTCGCTACCCGCAAAAAAAAAAGTTTTGAATTAAAGCCAATATGTTTATCTATACAACGCAAAAGAAATCAAGTCAATATCTTGAAAACTAAGCAAGTTATGACCAAAAAAGTAACCAGTTCTACTACTGACTTTTTTGGTCATAACTTGCTTAGTTTTCAAGATATTGACTTGATTTCTTTTGCGTTGTATAGATAAACATATTGGCTTTAATTCAACTTTTTTTTTGCGGGTAGCGAGAAAAAAATTTTTTTTTTTATTTTTTGAAAAAGCATAAGGGGGTACCCTTTGCATTTTTCAAAAAATAAAAAAAAATTTTTTTTCTCGCTACCCGCAAAAAAAAAGTTTTGAATTAAAGCCAATATGTTTATCTATACAACGCAAAAGAAATCAAGTCAATATCTTGAAAACTAAGCAAGTTATGACCAAAAAAGTAACCAGTTCTACTACTGACTTTTTTGGTCATAACTTGCTTAGTTTTCAAGATATTGACTTGATTTCTTTTGCGTTGTATAGATAAACATATTGGCTTTAATTCAAAACTTTTTTTTGCGGGTAGCGAGAAAAAAAAAGTTTTGAATTAAAGCCAATATGTTTATCTATACAACGCAAAAGAAATCAAGTCAATATCTTGAAAACTAAGCAAGTTATGACCAAAAAAGTAACCAGTTCTACTACTGACTTTTTTGGTCATAACTTGCTTAGTTTTCAAGATATTGACTTGTTTTTTTTTGCGTTGTATAGATAAACATATTGGCTTTAATTCAAAACTTTTTTTTTGCGGGTAGCGAGAAAAAATTTTTTTTTTATTTTTTGAAAAAGCATAAGGGGGTACCCTTTGCATTTTTCAAAAAATAAAAAAAAATTTTTTTTCTCGCTACCCGCAAAAAAAAAGTTTTGAATTAAAGCCAATATGTTTATCTATACAACGCAAAAGAAATCAAGTCAATATCATGAAAACTAAGCAAGTTATGACCAAAAAAGTCAGTAGTAGAACTGGTTACTTTTTTGGTCATAACTTGCTTAGTTTTCAAGATATTGACTTGATTTCTTTTGCGTTGTATAGATAAACATATTGGCTTTAATTCAAAACTTTTTTTTTGCGGGTAGCGAGAAAAAAAAATTTTTTTTATTTTTTGAAAAATGCAAAGGGTACCCCCTTATGCTTTTTCAAAAAATGAAAAAAAATTTTTTTTCTCGCTACCCGCAAAAAAAAAAGTTTTGAATTAAAGCCAATATGTTTATCTATACAACGCAAAAGAAATCAAGTCAATATCTTGAAAACTAAGCAAGTTATGACCAAAAAAGTAACCAGTTCTACTACTGACTTTTTTGGTCATAACTTGCTTAGTTTTCAAGATATTGACTTGATTTCTTTTGCGTTGTATAGATAAACATATTGGCTTTAATTCAAAACTTTTTTTTTGCGGGTAGCGAGAAAAAAAATTTTTTTTTATTTTTTGAAAAATGCAAAGGGTACCTACCCCCTTATGCTTTTTCAAAAAATGAAAAAAAATTTTTTTTCTCGCTACCCGCAAAAAAAAAGTTTTGAATTAAAGCCAATATGTTTATCTATACAACGCAAAAGGAATCAAGTCAATATCTTGAAAACTAAGCAAGTTATGACCAAAAAAGTCAGTAGTAGAACTGGTTCATAACTTGCTTAGTTTTCAAGATATTGACTTGATTTCTTTTGCGTTGTATAGATAAACATATTGGCTTTAATTCAAAACTTTTTTTTGCGGGTAGCGAGAAAAAATTTTTTTTTTCATTTTTTGAAAAAGCATAAGGGGGTACCCTTTGCATTTTTCAAAAAATAAAAAAAAAATTTTTTTCTCGCTACCCGCAAAAAAAAAGTTTTGAATTAAAGCCAATATGTTTATCTATACAACGCAAAAGAAATCAAGTCAATATCTTGAAAACTAAGCAAGTTATGACCAAAAAAGTAACCAGTTCTACTACTGACTTTTTTGGTCATAACTTATTTAGTTTTCAAGATATTGACTTGATTTCTTTTGCGTTGTATAGATAAACATATTGGCTTTAATTCAAAACTTTTTTTTTGCGGGTAGCGAGAAAAAAAATTTTTTTTCATTTTTTGAAAAAGCATAAGGGGGTACCCTTTGCATTTTTCAAAAAATAAAAAAAAATTTTTTTTCTCGCTACCCGCAAAAAAAAAGTTTTGAATTAAAGCCAATATGTTTATCTATACAACGCAAAAGAAATCAAGTCAATATCTTGAAAACTAAGCAAGTTATGACCAAAAAAGTAACCAGTTCTACTACTGACTTTTTTGGTCATAACTTGCTTAGTTTTCAAGATATTGACTTGATTTCTTTTGCGTTGTATAGATAAACATATTGGCTTTAATTCAAAACTTTTTTTTGCGGGTAGCGAGAAAAAAAATTTTTTTTTATTTTTTGAAAAATGCAAAGGGTACCCCCCTTATGCTTTTTCAAAAAATGAAAAAAAATTTTTTTTCTCGCTACCCGCAAAAAAAAAGTTTTGAATTAAAGCCAATATGTTTATCTATACAACGCAAAAGAAATCAAGTCAATATCTTGAAAACTAAGCAAGTTATGACCAAAAAAGTCAGTAGTAGAACTGGTTACTTTTTTGGTCATAACTTGCTTAGTTTTCAAGATATTGACTTGATTTCTTTTGCGTTGTATAGATAAACATATTGGCTTTAATTCAAAACTTTTTTTTGCGGGTAGCGAGAAAAAAATTTTTTTTTTATTTTTTGAAAAATGCAAAGGGTACCCCCTTATGCTTTTTCAAAAAATGAAAAAAAATTTTTTTTCTCGCTACCCGCAAAAAAAAAGTTTTGAATTAAAGCCAATATGTTTATCTATACAACGCAAAAGAAATCAAGTCAATATCTTGAAAACTAAGCAAGTTATGACCAAAAAAGTCAGTAGTAGAACTGGTTCATAACTTGCTTAGTTTTCAAGATATTGACTTGATTTCTTTTGCGTTGTATAGATAAACATATTGGCTTTAATTCAAAACTTTTTTTTTGCGGGTAGCGAGAAAAAAAATTTTTTTTTATTTTTTGAAAAATGCAAAGGGTACCCCCTTATGCTTTTTCAAAAAATGAAAAAAATTTTTTTTTCTCGCTACCCGCAAAAAAAAAGTTTTGAATTAAAGCCAATATGTTTATCTATACAACGCAAAAGAAATCAAGTCAATATCTTGAAAACTAAGCAAGTTATGACCAAAAAAGTAACCAGTTCTACTACTGACTTTTTTGGTCATAACTTGCTTAGTTTTCAAGATATTGACTTGATTTCTTTTGCGTTGTATAGATAAACATATTGGCTTTAATTCAAAACTTTTTTTTTTGCGGGTAGCGAGAAAAAAAATTTTTTTTTATTTTTTGAAAAATGCAAAGGGTACCCCCTTATGCTTTTTCAAAAAATGAAAAAAAATTTTTTTTCTCGCTACCCGCAAAAAAAAAGTTTTGAATTAAAGCCAATATGTTTATCTATACAACGCAAAAGAAATCAAGTCAATATCTTGAAAACTAAGCAAGTTATGACCAAAAAAGTAACCAGTTCTACTACTGACTTTTTTGGTCATAACTTGCTTAGTTTTCAAGATATTGACTTGATTTCTTTTGCGTTGTATAGATAAACATATTGGCTTTAATTCAAAACTTTTTTTTTGCGGGTAGCGAGAAAAAAAATTTTTTTTCATTTTTTGAAAAAGCATAAGGGGGTACCCTTTGCATTTTTCAAAAAATAAAAAAAAAAATTTTTTCTCGCTACCCGCAAAAAAAAAGTTTTGAATTAAAGCCAATATGTTTATCTATACAACGCAAAAGAAATCAAGTCAATATCTTGAAAACTAAGCAAGTTATGACCAAAAAAGTAACCAGTTCTACTACTGACTTTTTTGGTCATAACTTGCTTAGTTTTCAAGATATTGACTTGATTTCTTTTGCGTTGTATAGATAAACATATTGGCTTTAATTCAAAACTTTTTTTTTGCGGGTAGCGAGAAAAAAAATTTTTTTTCATTTTTTGAAAAAGCATAAGGGGGTACCCTTTGCATTTTTCAAAAAATAAAAAAAAATTTTTTTTCTCGCTACCCGCAAAAAAAAAGTTTTGAATTAAAGCCAATATGTTTATCTATACAACGCAAAAGAAATCAAGTCAATATCTTGAAAACTAAGCAAGTTATGACCAAAAAAGTCAGTAGTAGAACTGGTTACTTTTTTGGTCATAACTTGCTTAGTTTTCAAGATATTGACTTGATTTCTTTTGCGTTGTATAGATAAACATATTGGCTTTAATTCAAAACTTTTTTTTTGCGGGTAGCGAGAAAAAAATTTTTTTTATTTTTTGAAAAATGCAAAGGGTACCCCCTTATGCTTTTTCAAAAAATAAAAAAAAAATTTTTTTCTCGCTACCCGCAAAAAAAAAGTTTTGAATTAAAGCCAATATGTTTATCTATACAACGCAAAAGAAATCAAGTCAATATCTTGAAAACTAAGCAAGTTATGACCAAAAAAGTCAGTAGTAGAACTGGTTACTTTTTTGGTCATAACTTGCTTAGTTTTCAAGATATTGACTTGATTTCTTTTGCGTTGTATAGATAAACATATTGGCTTTAATTCAAAACTTTTTTTTTGCGGGTAGCGAGAAAAAAAATTTTTGAATTAAAGCCAATATGTTTATCTATACAACGCAAAAGAAATCAAGTCAATATCTTGAAAACTAAGCAAGTTATGACCAAAAAAGTAACCAGTTCTACTACTGACTTTTTTGGTCATAACTTGCTTAGTTTTCAAGATATTGACTTGATTTTTTTGCGTTGTATAGATAAACATATTGGCTTTAATTCAAAACTTTTTTTTTGCGGGTAGCGAGAAAAAAATTTTTTTTTTATTTTTTGAAAAATGCAAAGGGTACCCCCTTATGCTTTTTCAAAAAATTAAAAAAAAAATTTTTTCTCGCTACCCGCAAAAAAAAAGTTTTGAATTAAAGCCAATATGTTTATCTATACAACGCAAAAGAAATCAAGTCAATATCTTGAAAACTAAGCAAGTTATGACCAAAAAAGTCAGTAGTAGAACTGGTTACTTTTTTGGTCATAACTTGCTTAGTTTTCAAGATATTGACTTGATTTCTTTTGCGTTGTATAGATAAACATATTGGCTTTAATTCAAAAATTTTTTTTCTCGCTACCCGCAAAAAAAAAGTTTTGAATTAAAGCCAATATGTTTATCTATACAACGCAAAAGAAATCAAGTCAATATCTTGAAAACTAAGCAAGTTATGACCAAAAAAGTAACCAGTTCTACTACTGACTTTTTTGGTCATAACTTGCTTAGTTTTCAAGATATTGACTTGATTTCTTTTGCGTTGTATAGATAAACATATTGGCTTTAATTCAAAACTTTTTTTTTGCGGGTAGCGAGAAAAAAATTTTTTTTTTATTTTTTGAAAAATGCAAAGGGTACCCCCTTATGCTTTTTCAAAAAATAAAAAAAAAATTTTTTTCTCGCTACCCGCAAAAAAAAGTTTTGAATTAAAGCCAATATGTTTATCTATACAACGCAAAAGAAATCAAGTCAATATCTTGAAAACTAAGCAAGTTATGACCAAAAAAGTCAGTAGTAGAACTGGTTACTTTTTTGGTCATAACTTGCTTAGTTTTCAAGATATTGACTTGATTTCTTTTGCGTTGTATAGATAAACATATTGGCTTTAATTCAAAACTTTTTTTTTGCGGGTAGCGAGAAAAAAAATTTTTTTTCATTTTTTGAAAAAGCATAAGGGGGTACCCTTTGCATTTTTCAAAAAATAAAAAAAAGATTTTTTTCTCGCTACCCGCAAAAAAAAAGTTTTGAATTAAAGCCAATATGTTTATCTATACAACGCAAAAGAAATCAAGTCAATATCTTGAAAACTAAGCAAGTTATGACCAAAAAAGTAACCAGTTCTACTACTGACTTTTTTGGTCATAACTTGCTTAGTTTTCAAGATATTGACTTGATTTCTTTTGCGTTGTATAGATAAACATATTGGCTTTAATTCAAAACTTTTTTTTTGCGGGTAGCGAGAAAAAAAATTTTTTTTTCACTTTTTGAAAAAGCATAAGGGGGTACCCTTTGCATTTTTCAAAAAATAAAAAAAAAAAATTTTTCTCGCTACCCGCAAAAAAAAAGTTTTGAATTAAAGCCAATATGTTTATCTATACAACGCAAAAGAAATCAAGTCAATATCTTGAAAACTAAGCAAGTTATGACCAAAAAAGTCAGTAGTAGAACTGGTTACTTTTTTGGTCATAACTTGCTTAGTTTTCAAGATATTGACTTGATTTCTTTTGCGTTGTATAGATAAACATATTGGCTTTAATTCAAAACTTTTTTTTTGCGGGTAGCGAGAAAAAAATTTTTTTTTTATTTTTTGAAAAATGCAAAGGGTACCCCCTTATGCTTTTTCAAAAAATAAAAAAAAAATTTTTTCTCGCTACCCGCAAAAAAAAAGTTTTGAATTAAAGCCAATATGTTTATCTATACAACGCAAAAGAAATCAAGTCAATATCTTGAAAACTAAGCAAGTTATGACCAAAAAAGTAACCAGTTCTACTACTGACTTTTTTGGTCATAACTTGCTTAGTTTTCAAGATATTGACTTGATTTCTTTTGCGTTGTATAGATAAACATATTGGCTTTAATTCAAAACTTTTTTTTTGCGGGTAGCGAGAAAAAAAAATTTTTTTTTATTTTTTGAAAAAGCATAAGGGGGTACCCTTTGCATTTTTCAAAAAATAAAAAAAAATTTTTTTTCTCGCTACCCGCAAAAAAAAAGTTTTGAATTAAAGCCAATATGTTTATCTATACAACGCAAAAGAAATCAAGTCAATATCTTGAAAACTAAGCAAGTTATGACCAAAAAAGTAACCAGTTCTACTACTGACTTTTTTGGTCATAACTTGCTTAGTTTTCAAGATATTGACTTGATTTCTTTTGCGTTGTATAGATAAACATATTGGCTTTAATTCAAAACTTTTTTTTTGCGGGTAGCGAGAAAAAAAATTTTTTTTTATTTTTTGAAAAAGCATAAAAAATGCAAAGGGTACCCCCTTATGCTTTTTCAAAAAATAAAAAAAAAATTTTTTTCTCGCTACCCGCAAAAAAAAAGTTTTGAATTAAAGCCAATATGTTTATCTATACAACGCAAAAGAAATCAAGTCAATATCTTGAAAACTAAGCAAGTTATGACCAAAAAAGTCAGTAGTAGAACTGGTTACTTTTTTGGTCATAACTTGCTTAGTTTTCAAGATATTGACTTGATTTCTTTTGCGTTGTATAGATAAACATATTGGCTTTAATTCAACTTTTTTTTTGCGGGTAGCGAGAAAAAAAATTTTTTTTCATTTTTTGAAAAAGCATAAGGGGGTACCCTTTGCATTTTTCAAAAAATAAAAAAAAATTTTTTTTCTCGCTACCCGCAAAAAAAAAGTTTTGAATTAAAGCCAATATGTTTATCTATACAACGCAAAAGAAATCAAGTCAATATCTTGAAAACTAAGCAAGTTATGACCAAAAAAGTCAGTAGTAGAACTGGTTACTTTTTTGGTCATAACTTGCTTAGTTTTCAAGATATTGACTTGATTTCTTTTGCGTTGTATAGATAAACATATTGGCTTTAATTCAACTTTTTTTTTGCGGGTAGCGAGAAAAAAAATTTTTTTTTATTTTTTGAAAAAGCATAAGGGGGTACCCTTTGCATTTTTCAAAAAATAAAAAAAAAATTTTTTTCTCGCTACCCGCAAAAAAAAAGTTTTGAATTAAAGCCAATATGTTTATCTATACAACGCAAAAGAAATCAAGTCAATATCTTGAAAACTAAGCAAGTTATGACCAAAAAAGTAACCAGTTCTACTACTGACTTTTTTGGTCATAACTTGCTTAGTTTTCAAGATATTGACTTGATTTCTTTTGCGTTGTATAGATAAACATATTGGCTTTAATTCAAAACTTTTTTTTTGCGGGTAGCGAGAAAAAAAATTTTTTTTTATTTTTTGAAAAAGCATAAAAAATGCAAAGGGTACCCCCTTATGCTTTTTCAAAAAATAAAAAAAATTTTTTTTTCTCGCTACCCGCAAAAAAAAAGTTTTGAATTAAAGCCAATATGTTTATCTATACAACGCAAAAGAAATCAAGTCAATATCTTGAAAACTAAGCAAGTTATGACCAAAAAAGTCAGTAGTAGAACTGGTTACTTTTTTGGTCATAACTTGCTTAGTTTTCAAGATATTGACTTGATTTCTTTTGCGTTGTATAGATAAACATATTGGCTTTAATTCAACTTTTTTTTTGCGGGTAGCGAGAAAAAAAATTTTTTTTCATTTTTTGAAAAAGCATAAGGGGGTACCCTTTGCATTTTTCAAAAAATAAAAAAAAATTTTTTTTCTCGCTACCCGCAAAAAAAAAGTTTTGAATTAAAGCCAATATGTTTATCTATACAACGCAAAAGAAATCAAGTCAATATCTTGAAAACTAAGCAAGTTATGACCAAAAAAGTCAGTAGTAGAACTGGTTACTTTTTTGGTCATAACTTGCTTAGTTTTCAAGATATTGACTTGATTTCTTTTGCGTTGTATAGATAAACATATTGGCTTTAATTCAACTTTTTTTTTGCGGGTAGCGAGAAAAAAAATTTTTTTTCATTTTTTGAAAAAGCATAAGGGGGTACCCTTTGCATTTTTCAAAAAATAAAAAAAAATTTTTTTTCTCGCTACCCGCAAAAAAAAAGTTTTGAATTAAAGCCAATATGTTTATCTATACAACGCAAAAGAAATCAAGTCAATATCTTGAAAACTAAGCAAGTTATGACCAAAAAAGTCAGTAGTAGAACTGGTTACTTTTTTGGTCATAACTTGCTTAGTTTTCAAGATATTGACTTGATTTCTTTTGCGTTGTATAGATAAACATATTGGCTTTAATTCAAAACTTTTTTTTTGCGGGTAGCGAGAAAAAAAAATTTTTTTTATTTTTTGAAAAATGGAAAGGGTACCCCCTTATGCTTTTTCAAAAAATAAAAAAAAATTTTTTTCTCGCTACCCGCAAAAAAAAAGTTTTGAATTAAAGCCAATATGTTTATCTATACAACGCAAAAGAAATCAAGTCAATATCTTGAAAACTAAGCAAGTTATGACCAAAAAAGTAACCAGTTCTACTACTGACTTTTTTGGTCATAACTTGCTTAGTTTTCAAGATATTGACTTGATTTCTTTTGCGTTGTATAGATAAACATATTGGCTTTAATTCAAAACTTTTTTTTTGCGGGTAGCGAGAAAAAAAATTTTTTTTTTATTTTTTGAAAAAGCATAAGGGGGTACCCTTTGCATTTTTCAAAAAATAAAAAAAATTTTTTTTTCTCGCTACCCGCAAAAAAAAAGTTTTGAATTAAAGCCAATATGTTTATCTATACAACGCAAAAGAAATCAAGTCAATATCTTGAAAACTAAGCAAGTTATGACCAAAAAAGTAACCAGTTCTACTACTGACTTTTTTGGTCGTAACTTGCTTAGTTTTCAAGATATTGACTTGATTTCTTTTGCGTTGTATAGATAAACATATTGGCTTTAATTCAAAACTTTTTTTTTGCGGGTAGCGAGAAAAAAATTTTTTGAATTAAAGCCAATATGTTTATCTATACAACGCAAAAGAAATCAAGTCAATATCTTGAAAACTAAGCAAGTTATGACCAAAAAAGTAACCAGTTCTACTACTGACTTTTTTGGTCATAACTTGCTTAGTTTTCAAGATATTGACTTGATTTTTTTGCGTTGTATAGATAAACATATTGGCTTTAATTCAAAACTTTTTTTTTGCGGGTAGCGAGAAAAAAATTTTTTTTTTATTTTTTGAAAAATGCAAAGGGTACCCCCTTATGCTTTTTCAAAAAATTAAAAAAAATTTTTTTTCTCGCTACCCGCAAAAAAAAAGTTTTGAATTAAAACCAATATGTTTATCTATACAACGCAAAAGAAATCAAGTCAATATCTTGAAAACTAAGCAAGTTATGACCAAAAAAGTCAGTAGTAGAACTGGTTACTTTTTTGGTCATAACTTGCTTAGTTTTCAAGATATTGACTTGATTTCTTTTGCGTTGTATAGATAAACATATTGGCTTTAATTCAAAAATTTTTTTTCTCGCTACCCGCAAAAAAAAGTTTTGAATTAAAGCCAATATGTTTATCTATACAACGCAAAAGAAATCAAGTCAATATCTTGAAAACTAAGCAAGTTATGACCAAAAAAGTAACCAGTTCTACTACTGACTTTTTTGGTCATAACTTGCTTAGTTTTCAAGATATTGACTTGATTTCTTTTGCGTTGTATAGATAAACATATTGGCTTTAATTCAAAACTTTTTTTTTGCGGGTAGCGAGAAAAAAAATTTTTTTTTATTTTTTGAAAAATGCAAAGGGTACCCCCTTATGCTTTTTCAAAAAATAAAAAAAAAATTTTTTTCTCGCTACCCGCAAAAAAAAGTTTTGAATTAAAGCCAATATGTTTATCTATACAACGCAAAAGAAATCAAGTCAATATCTTGAAAACTAAGCAAGTTATGACCAAAAAAGTCAGTAGTAGAACTGGTTACTTTTTTGGTCATAACTTGCTTAGTTTTCAAGATATTGACTTGATTTCTTTTGCGTTGTATAGATAAACATATTTGCTTTAATTCAAAACTTTTTTTTGCGGGTAGCGAGAAAAAAAATTTTTTTTCATTTTTTGAAAAAGCATAAGGGGGTACCCTTTGCATTTTTCAAAAAATAAAAAAAAGATTTTTTTCTCGCTACCCCCAAAAAAAAAGTTTTGAATTAAAGCCAATATGTTTATCTATACAACGCAAAAGAAATCAAGTCAATATCTTGAAAACTAAGCAAGTTATGACCAAAAAAGTAACCAGTTCTACTACTGACTTTTTTGGTCATAACTTGCTTAGTTTTCAAGATATTGACTTGATTTCTTTTGCGTTGTATAGATAAACATATTGGCTTTAATTCAAAACTTTTTTTTTGCGGGTAGCGAGAAAAAAAATTTTTTTTTTATTTTTTGAAAAAGCATAAGGGGGTACCCTTTGCATTTTTCAAAAAATAAAAAAAAATTTTTTTTCTCGCTACCCGCAAAAAAAAAGTTTTGAATTAAAGCCAATATGTTTATCTATACAACGCAAAAGAAATCAAGTCAATATCTTGAAAACTAAGCAAGTTATGACCAAAAAAGTAACCAGTTCTACTACTGACTTTTTTGGTCATAACTTGCTTAGTTTTCAAGATATTGACTTGATTTCTTTTGCGTTGTATAGATAAACATATTGGCTTTAATTCAAAACTTTTTTTTTGCGGGTAGCGAGAAAAAAAATTTTTTTTTATTTTTTGAAAAATGCAAAGGGTACCCCCTTATGCTTTTTCAAAAAATAAAAAAAAAATTTTTTTCTCGCTACCCGCAAAAAAAAGTTTTGAATTAAAGCCAATATGTTTATCTATACAACGCAAAAGAAATCAAGTCAATATCTTGAAAACTAAGCAAGTTATGACCAAAAAAGTCAGTAGTAGAACTGGTTACTTTTTTGGTCATAACTTGCTTAGTTTTCAAGATATTGACTTGATTTCTTTTGCGTTGTATAGATAAACATATTGGCTTTAATTCAAAACTTTTTTTTGCGGGTAGCGAGAAAAAAAATTTTTTTTCATTTTTTGAAAAAGCATAAGGGGGTACCCTTTGCATTTTTCAAAAAATAAAAAAAAGATTTTTTTCTCGCTACCCGCAAAAAAAAAGTTTTGAATTAAAGCCAATATGTTTATCTATACAACGCAAAAGAAATCAAGTCAATATCTTGAAAACTAAGCAAGTTATGACCAAAAAAGTAACCAGTTCTACTACTGACTTTTTTGGTCATAACTTGCTTAGTTTTCAAGATATTGACTTGATTTCTTTTGCGTTGTATAGATAAACATATTGGCTTTAATTCAAAACTTTTTTTTTGCGGGTAGCGAGAAAAAAAATTTTTTTTCACTTTTTGAAAAAGCATAAGGGGGTACCCTTTGCATTTTTCAAAAAATAAAAAAAAAAATTTTTTCTCGCTACCCGCAAAAAAAAAGTTTTGAATTAAAGCCAATATGTTTATCTATACAACGCAAAAGAAATCAAGTCAATATCTTGAAAACTAAGCAAGTTATGACCAAAAAAGTCAGTAGTAGAACTGGTTACTTTTTTGGTCATAACTTGCTTAGTTTTCAAGATATTGACTTGATTTCTTTTGCGTTGTATAGATAAACATATTGGCTTTAATTCAAAACTTTTTTTTTGCGGGTAGCGAGAAAAAATTTTTTTTTTATTTTTTGAAAAATGCAAAGGGTACCCCCTTATGCTTTTTCAAAAAATAAAAAAAAATTTTTTTCTCGCTACCCGCAAAAAAAAAGTTTTGAATTAAAGCCAATATGTTTATCTATACAACGCAAAAGAAATCAAGTCAATATCTTGAAAACTAAGCAAGTTATGACCAAAAAAGTAACCAGTTCTACTACTGACTTTTTTGGTCATAACTTGCTTAGTTTTCAAGATATTGACTTGATTTCTTTTGCGTTGTATAGATAAACATATTGGCTTTAATTCAAAACTTTTTTTTTGCGGGTAGCGAGAAAAAAAATTTTTTTTTATTTTTTGAAAAAGCATAAGGGGGTACCCTTTGCATTTTTCAAAAAATAAAAAAAAATTTTTTTTCTCGC
The DNA here is from genome assembly GCA_963681545.1 of Germaria angustata. Classification (NCBI taxonomy): domain Eukaryota; kingdom Metazoa; phylum Arthropoda; class Insecta; order Diptera; family Tachinidae; genus Germaria; species Germaria angustata. The sequence goes on along the minus strand of OY812999.1, from coordinate 98,751,655 downwards.
TACCCGCAAAAAAAAAGTTTTGAATTAAAGCCAATATGTTTATCTATACAACGCAAAAGAAATCAAGTCAATATCTTGAAAACTAAGCAAGTTATGACCAAAAAAGTAACCAGTTCTACTACTGACTTTTTTGGTCATAACTTGCTTAGTTTTCAAGATATTGACTTGATTTCTTTTGCGTTGTATAGATAAACATATTGGCTTTAATTCAAAACTTTTTTTTTGCGGGTAGCGAGAAAAAAAATTTTTGAATTAAAGCCAATATGTTTATCTATACAACGCAAAAGAAATCAAGTCAATATCTTGAAAACTAAGCAAGTTATGACCAAAAAAGTAACCAGTTCTACTACTGACTTTTTTGGTCATAACTTGCTTAGTTTTCAAGATATTGACTTGATTTCTTTTGCGTTGTATAGATAAACATATTGGCTTTAATTCAAAACTTTTTTTTTGCGGGTAGCGAGAAAAAAATTTTTTTTTTATTTTTTGAAAAATGCAAAGGGTACCCCCTTATGCTTTTTCAAAAAATGAAAAAAAAATTTTTTTTCTCGCTACCCGCAAAAAAAAAGTTTTGAATTAAAGCCAATATGTTTATCTATACAACGCAAAAGAAATCAAGTCAATATCTTGAAAACTAAGCAAGTTATGACCAAAAAAGTCAGTAGTAGAACTGGTTACTTTTTTGGTCATAACTTGCTTAGTTTTCAAGATATTGACTTGATTTCTTTTGCGTTGTATAGATAAACATATTGGCTTTAATTCAAAACTTTTTTTTTGCGGGTAGCGAGAAAAAAATTTTTTTTTTATTTTTTGAAAAATGCAAAGGGTACCCCCTTATGCTTTTTCAAAAAATAAAAAAAAATTTTTTTTCTCGCTACCCGCAAAAAAAAAGTTTTGAATTAAAGCCAATATGTTTATCTATACAACGCAAAAGAAATCAAGTCAATATCTTGAAAACTAAGCAAGTTATGACCAAAAAAGTCAGTAGTAGAACTGGTTACTTTTTTGGTCATAACTTGCTTAGTTTTCAAGATATTGACTTGATTTCTTTTGCGTTGTATAGATAAACATATTGGCTTTAATTCAACTTTTTTTTTGCGGGTAGCGAGAAAAAAAATTTTTTTTCATTTTTTGAAAAAGCATAAGGGGGTACCCTTTGCATTTTTCAAAAAATAAAAAAAAATTTTTTTTCTCGCTACCCGCAAAAAAAAGTTTTGAATTAAAGCCAATATGTTTATCTATACAACGCAAAAGAAATCAAGTCAATATCTTGAAAACTAAGCAAGTTATGACCAAAAAAGTCAGTAGTAGAACTGGTTACTTTTTTGGTCATAACTTGCTTAGTTTTCAAGATATTGACTTGATTTCTTTTGCGTTGTATAGATAAACATATTGGCTTTAATTCAAAACTTTTTTTTTGCGGGTAGCGAGAAAAAAAATTTTTTTTATTTTTTGAAAAAGCATAAGGGGGTACCCTTTGCATTTTTCAAAAAATAAAAAAAAAATTTTTTTCTCGCTACCCGCAAAAAAAAAGTTTTGAATTAAAGCCAATATGTTTATCTATACAACGCAAAAGAAATCAAGTCAATATCTTGAAAACTAAGCAAGTTATGACCAAAAAAGTCAGTAGTAGAACTGGTTACTTTTTTGGTCATAACTTGCTTAGTTTTCAAGATATTGACTTGATTTCTTTTGCGTTGTATAGATAAACATATTGGCTTTAATTCAAAACTTTTTTTTTGCGGGTAGCGAGAAAAAAAATTTTTTTTTATTTTTTGAAAAATGCAAAGGGTACCCCCTTATGCTTTTTCAAAAAATAAAAAAAAATTTTTTTTCTCGCTACCCGCAAAAAAAAGTTTTGAATTAAAGCCAATATGTTTATCTATACAACGCAAAAGAAATCAAGTCAATATCTTGAAAACTAAGCAAGTTATGACCAAAAAAGTAACCAGTTCTACTACTGACTTTTTTGGTCATAACTTGCTTAGTTTTCAAGATATTGACTTGATTTCTTTTGCGTTGTATAGATAAACATATTGGCTTTAATTCAGAACTTTTTTTTTGCGGGTAGCGAGAAAAAAGTTTTGAATTAAAGCCAATATGTTTATCTATACAACGCAAAAGAAATCAAGTCAATATCTTGAAAACTAAGCAAGTTATGACCAAAAAAGTCAGTAGTAGAACTGGTTACTTTTTTGGTCATAACTTGCTTAGTTTTCAAGATATTGACTTGATTTCTTTTGCGTTGTATAGATAAACATATTGGCTTTAATTCAAAACTTTTTTTTTGCGGGTAGCGAGAAAAAAATTTTTTTTTTATTTTTTGAAAAAGCATAAGGGGGTACCCTTTGCATTTTTCAAAAAATAAAAAAAAATTTTTTTTTCTCGCTACCCGCAAAAAAAAAGTTTTGAATTAAAGCCAATATGTTTATCTATACAACGCAAAAGAAATCAAGTCAATATCTTGAAAACTAAGCAAGTTATGACCAAAAAAGTCAGTAGTAGAACTGGTTACTTTTTTGGTCATAACTTGCTTAGTTTTCAAGATATTGACTTGATTTCTTTTGCGTTGTATAGATAAACATATTGGCTTTAATTCAAAAATTTTTTTTCTCGCTACCCGCAAAAAAAAAAGTTTTGAATTAAAGCCAATATGTTTATCTATACAACGCAAAAGAAATCAAGTCAATATCTTGAAAACTAAGCAAGTTATGACCAAAAAAGTAACCAGTTCTACTACTGACTTTTTTGGTTTTTGTGATATTCTTCCGACGGGGTTTGTTTGAATTTGGAACGATTTTCCGTCATCCCACGTCAAATTTGGTTTATGAACAGACCGGTTTCGGCTTTGTGCCATCTTCAGTGTTCTCGAATACTAAATATCTTGAAAACTAAGCAAGTTATGACCAAAAAAGTCAGTAGTAGAACTGGTTACTTTTTTGGTCATAACTTGCTTAGTTTTTAAGATATTGACTTGATTTCTTTTGCGTTGTATAGATAAACATATTGGCTTTAATTCAAAACTTTTTTTTTGCGGGTAGCGAGAAAAAAAATTTTTTTTTATTTTTTGAAAAATGCAAAGGGTACCCCCTTATGCTTTTTCAAAAAATAAAAAAAAATTTTTTTTCTCGCTACCCGCAAAAAAAAAGTTTTGAATTAAAGCCAATATGTTTATCTATACAACGCAAAAGAAATCAAGTCAATATCTTGAAAACTAAGCAAGTTATGACCAAAAAAGTCAGTAGTAGAACTGGTTACTTTTTTGGTCATAACTTGCTTAGTTTTCAAGATATTGACTTGATTTCTTTTGCGTTGTATAGATAAACATATTGGCTTTAATTCAAAACTTTTTTTTTGCGGGTAGCGAGAAAAAAAATTTTTTTTCATTTTTTGAAAAAGCATAAGGGGGTACCCTTTGCATTTTTCAAAAAATAAAAAAAAATTTTTTTTCTCGCTACCCGCAAAAAAAAAGTTTTGAATTAAAGCCAATATGTTTATCTATACAACGCAAAAGAAATCAAGTCAATATCTTGAAAACTAAGCAAGTTATGACCAAAAAAGTAACCAGTTCTACTACTGACTTTTTTGGTCATAACTTGCTTAGTTTTCAAGATATTGACTTGATTTCTTTTGCGCTGTATAGATAAACATATTGGCTTTAATTCAAAACTTTTTTTTGCGGGTAGCGAGAAAAAAAATTTTTTTTTATTTTTTGAAAAAGCATAAGGGGGTACCCTTTGCATTTTTCAAAAAATAAAAAAAAATTTTTTTTCTCGCTACCCGCAAAAAAAAAGTTTTGAATTAAAGCCAATATGTTTATCTATACAACGCAAAAGAAATCAAGTCAATATCTTGAAAACTAAGCAAGTTATGACCAAAAAAGTCAGTAGTAGAACTGGTTACTTTTTTGGTCATAACTTGCTTAGTTTTCAAGATATTGACTTGATTTCTTTTGCGCTGTATAGATAAACATATTGGCTTTAATTCAAAACTTTTTTTTGCGGGTAGCGAGAAAAAAAATTTTTTTTTATTTTTTGAAAAAGCATAAGGGGGTACCCTTTGCATTTTTCAAAAAATAAAAAAAAAATTTTTTTCTCGCTACCCGCAAAAAAAAAGTTTTGAATTAAAGCCAATATGTTTATCTATACAACGCAAAAGAAATCAAGTCAATATCTTGAAAACTAAGCAAGTTATGACCAAAAAAGTCAGTAGTAGAACTGGTTACTTTTTTGGTCATAACTTGCTTAGTTTTCAAGATATTGACTTGATTTCTTTTGCGTTGTATAGATAAACATATTGGCTTTAATTCAAAACTTTTTTTTTGCGGGTAGCGAGAAAAAAAAAATTTTTTATTTTTTGAAAAAGCATAAGGGGGTACCCTTTGCATTTTTCAAAAAATAAAAAAAAAATTTTTTTCTCGCTACCCGCAAAAAAAAGTTTTGAATTAAAGCCAATATGTTTATCTATACAACGCAAAAGAAATCAAGTCAATATCTTGAAAACTAAGCAAGTTATGACCAAAAAAGTAACCAGTTCTACTACTGACTTTTTTGGTCATAACTTGCTTAGTTTTCAAGATATTGACTTGATTTCTTTTGCGTTGTATAGATAAACATATTGGCTTTAATTCAAAACTTTTTTTTTGCGGGTAGCGAGAAAAATTTTTTTTTTTTTATTTTTTGAAAAATGCAAAGGGTACCCCCTTATGCTTTTTCAAAAAGTGAAAAAAAATTTTTTTTCTCGCTACCCGCAAAAAAAAAGTTTTGAATTAAAGCCAATATGTTTATCTATACAACGCAAAAGAAATCAAGTCAATATCTTGAAAACTAAGCAAGTTATGACCAAAAAAGTCAGTAGTAGAACTGGTTACTTTTTTGGTCATAACTTGCTTAGTTTTCAAGATATTGACTTGATTTCTTTTGCGTTGTATAGATAAACATATTGGCTTTAATTCAAAACTTTTTTTTGCGGGTAGCGAGAAAAAATTTTTTTTTTTTATTTTTTGAAAAATGCAAAGGGTACCCCCTTATGCTTTTTCAAAAAATGAAAAAAAATTTTTTTTCTCGCTACCCGCAAAAAAAAGTTTTGAATTAAAGCCAATATGTTTATCTATACAACGCAAAAGAAATCAAGTCAATATCTTGAAAACTAAGCAAGTTATGACCAAAAAAGTAACCAGTTCTACTACTGACTTTTTTGGTCATAACTTGCTTAGTTTTCAAGATATTGACTTGATTTCTTTTGCGTTGTATAGATAAACATATTGGCTTTAATTCAAAACTTTTTTTTTGCGGGTAGCGAGAAAAAAATTTTTTTTTTATTTTTTGAAAAAGCATAAGGGGGTACCCTTTGCATTTTTCAAAAAATAAAAAAAAATTTTTTTTCTCGCTACCCGCAAAAAAAAAGTTTTGAATTAAAGCCAATATGTTTATCTATACAACGCAAAAGAAATCAAGTCAATATCTTGAAAACTAAGCAAGTTATGACCAAAAAAGTCAGTAGTAGAACTGGTTACTTTTTTGGTCATAACTTGCTTAGTTTTCAAGATATTGACTTGATTTCTTTTGCGTTGTATAGATAAACATATTGGCTTTAATTCAAAACTTTTTTTTTGCGGGTAGCGAGAAAAAATTTTTTTTTTATTTTTTGAAAAATGCAAAGGGTACCCCCTTATGCTTTTTCAAAAAATAAAAAAAAAATTTTTTTATCGCTACCCGCAAAAAAAAAAGTTTTGAATTAAAGCCAATATGTTTATCTATACAACGCAAAAGAAATCAAGTCAATATCTTGAAAACTAAGCAAGTTATGACCAAAAAAGTCAGTAGTAGAACTGGTTACTTTTTTGGTCATAACTTGCTTAGTTTTCAAGATATTGACTTGATTTCTCTTGCGTTGTATAGATAAACATATTGGCTTTAATTCAAAACTTTTTTTTTGCGGGTAGCGAGAAAAAAAATTTTTTTTCATTTTTTGAAAAAGCATAAGGGGGTACCCTTTGCATTTTTCAAAAAATAAAAAAAAAATTTTTTTCTCGCTACCCGCAAAAAAAAAGTTTTGAATTAAAGCCAATATGTTTATCTATACAACGCAAAAGAAATCAAGTCAATATCTTGAAAACTAAGCAAGTTATGACCAAAAAAGTAACCAGTTCTACTACTGACTTTTTTGGTCATAACTTGCTTAGTTTTCAAGATATTGACTTGATTTCTTTTGCGTTGTATAGATAAACATATTGGCTTTAATTCAAAACTTTTTTTTTGCGGGTAGCGAGAAAAAAAATTTTTTTTCACTTTTTGAAAAAGCATAAGGGGGTACCCTTTGCATTTTTCAAAAAATAAAAAAAAATTTTTTTTCTCGCTACCCGCAAAAAAAAAGTTTTGAATTAAAGCCAATATGTTTATCTATACAACGCAAAAGAAATCAAGTCAATATCTTGAAAACTAAGCAAGTTATGACCAAAAAAGTCAGTAGTAGAACTGGTTACTTTTTTGGTCATAACTTGCTTAGTTTTCAAGATATTGACTTGATTTCTTTTGCGTTGTATAGATAAACATATTGGCTTTAATTCAAAACTTTTTTTTTGCGGGTAGCGAGAAAAAATTTTTTTTTTATTTTTTGAAAAATGCAAAGGGTACCCCCTTATGCTTTTTCAAAAAATAAAAAAAAAAATTTTTTTCTCGCTACCCGCAAAAAAAAAAGTTTTGAATTAAAGCCAATATGTTTATCTATACAACGCAAAAGAAATCAAGTCAATATCTTGAAAACTAAGCAAGTTATGACCAAAAAAGTCAGTAGTAGAACTGGTTACTTTTTTGGTCATAACTTGCTTAGTTTTCAAGATATTGACTTGATTTCTCTTGCGTTGTATAGATAAACATATTGGCTTTAATTCAAAACTTTTTTTTTGCGGGTAGCGAGAAAAAAAATTTTTTTTCATTTTTTGAAAAAGCATAAGGGGGTACCCTTTGCATTTTTCAAAAAATAAAAAAAAAAATTTTTTCTCGCTACCCGCAAAAAAAAAGTTTTGAATTAAAGCCAATATGTTTATCTATACAACGCAAAAGAAATCAAGTCAATATCTTGAAAACTAAGCAAGTTATGACCAAAAAAGTAACCAGTTCTACTACTGACTTTTTTGGTCATAACTTGCTTAGTTTTCAAGATATTGACTTGATTTCTTTTGCGTTGTATAGATAAACATATTGGCTTTAATTCAAAACTTTTTTTTTGCGGGTAGCGAGAAAAAAAATTTTTTTTCACTTTTTGAAAAAGCATAAGGGGGTACCCTTTGCATTTTTCAAAAAATAAAAAAAAATTTTTTTTCTCGCTACCCGCAAAAAAAAAGTTTTGAATTAAAGCCAATATGTTTATCTATACAACGCAAAAGAAATCAAGTCAATATCTTGAAAACTAAGCAAGTTATGACCAAAAAAGTCAGTAGTAGAACTGGTTACTTTTTTGGTCATAACTTGCTTAGTTTTCAAGATATTGACTTGATTTCTTTTGCGTTGTATAGATAAACATATTGGCTTTAATTCAAAACTTTTTTTTTGCGGGTAGCGAGAAAAAATTTTTTTTTTTATTTTTTGAAAAATGCAAAGGGTACCCCCTTATGCTTTTTCAAAAAATAAAAAAAAAATTTTTTCTCGCTACCCGCAAAAAAAAAGTTTTGAATTAAAGCCAATATGTTTATCTATACAACGCAAAAGAAATCAAGTCAATATCTTGAAAACTAAGCAAGTTATGACCAAAAAAGTCAGTAGTAGAACTGGTTACGCAAAGGGTACCCCCTTATGCTTTTTCAAAAAATAAAAAAAAAATTTTTTTCTCGCTACCCGCAAAAAAAAAAGTTTTGAATTAAAGCCAATATGTTTATCTATACAACGCAAAAGAAATCAAGTCAATATCTTGAAAACTAAGCAAGTTATGACCAAAAAAGTCAGTAGTAGAACTGGTTACTTTTTTGGTCATAACTTGCTTAGTTTTCAAGATATTGACTTGATTTCTCTTGCGTTGTATAGATAAACATATTGGCTTTAATTCAAAACTTTTTTTTTGCGGGTAGCGAGAAAAAAAATTTTTTTTCATTTTTTGAAAAAGCATAAGGGGGTACCCTTTGCATTTTTCAAAAAATAAAAAAAAAATTTTTTTCTCGCTACCCGCAAAAAAAAAGTTTTGAATTAAAGCCAATATGTTTATCTATACAACGCAAAAGAAATCAAGTCAATATCTTGAAAACTAAGCAAGTTATGACCAAAAAAGTAACCAGTTCTACTACTGACTTTTTTGGTCATAACTTGCTTAGTTTTCAAGATATTGACTTGATTTCTTTTGCGTTGTATAGATAAACATATTGGCTTTAATTCAAAACTTTTTTTTTGCGGGTAGCGAGAAAAAAAATTTTTTTTCACTTTTTGAAAAAGCATAAGGGGGTACCCTTTGCATTTTTCAAAAAATAAAAAAAAATTTTTTTTCTCGCTACCCGCAAAAAAAAAGTTTTGAATTAAAGCCAATATGTTTATCTATACAACGCAAAAGAAATCAAGTCAATATCTTGAAAACTAAGCAAGTTATGACCAAAAAAGTCAGTAGTAGAACTGGTTACTTTTTTGGTCATAACTTGCTTAGTTTTCAAGATATTGACTTGATTTCTTTTGCGTTGTATAGATAAACATATTGGCTTTAATTCAAAACTTTTTTTTTGCGGGTAGCGAGAAAAAATTTTTTTTTTATTTTTTGAAAAATGCAAAGGGTACCCCCTTATGCTTTTTCAAAAAATAAAAAAAAAAATTTTTTTCTCGCTACCCGCAAAAAAAAAAGTTTTGAATTAAAGCCAATATGTTTATCTATACAACGCAAAAGAAATCAAGTCAATATCTTGAAAACTAAGCAAGTTATGACCAAAAAAGTCAGTAGTAGAACTGGTTACTTTTTTGGTCATAACTTGCTTAGTTTTCAAGATATTGACTTGATTTCTCTTGCGTTGTATAGATAAACATATTGGCTTTAATTCAAAACTTTTTTTTTGCGGGTAGCGAGAAAAAAAATTTTTTTTCATTTTTTGAAAAAGCATAAGGGGGTACCCTTTGCATTTTTCAAAAAATAAAAAAAAAATTTTTTCTCGCTACCCGCAAAAAAAAAGTTTTGAATTAAAGCCAATATGTTTATCTATACAACGCAAAAGAAATCAAGTCAATATCTTGAAAACTAAGCAAGTTATGACCAAAAAAGTAACCAGTTCTACTACTGACTTTTTTGGTCATAACTTGCTTAGTTTTCAAGATATTGACTTGATTTCTTTTGCGTTGTATAGATAAACATATTGGCTTTAATTCAAAACTTTTTTTTTGCGGGTAGCGAGAAAAAAAATTTTTTTTCACTTTTTGAAAAAGCATAAGGGGGTACCCTTTGCATTTTTCAAAAAATAAAAAAAAATTTTTTTTCTCGCTACCCGCAAAAAAAAAGTTTTGAATTAAAGCCAATATGTTTATCTATACAACGCAAAAGAAATCAAGTCAATATCTTGAAAACTAAGCAAGTTATGACCAAAAAAGTCAGTAGTAGAACTGGTTACTTTTTTGGTCATAACTTGCTTAGTTTTCAAGATATTGACTTGATTTCTTTTGCGTTGTATAGATAAACATATTGGCTTTAATTCAAAACTTTTTTTTTGCGGGTAGCGAGAAAAAAATTTTTTTTTTATTTTTTGAAAAATGCAAAGGGTACCCCCTTATGCTTTTTCAAAAAATAAAAAAAAAATTTTTTCTCGCTACCCGCAAAAAAAAAGTTTTGAATTAAAGCCAATATGTTTATCTATACAACGCAAAAGAAATCAAGTCAATATCTTGAAAACTAAGCAAGTTATGACCAAAAAAGTCAGTAGTAGAACTGGTTACGTTTTTGGTCATAACTTGCTTAGTTTTCAAGATATTGACTTGATTTCTTTTGCGTTGTATAGATAAACATATTGGCTTTAATTCAAAACTTTTTTTTTGCGGGTAGCGAGAAAAAAAAATTTTTTTTTATTTTTTGAAAAATGCAAAGGGTACCCCCTTATGCTTTTTCAAAAAATAAAAAAAAATTTTTTTTCTCGCTACCCGCAAAAAAAAAGTTTTGAATTAAAGCCAATATGTTTATCTATACAACGCAAAAGAAATCAAGTCAATATCTTGAAAACTAAGCAAGTTATGACCAAAAAAGTCAGTAGTAGAACTGGTTACTTTTTTGGTCATAACTTGCTTAGTTTTCAAGATATTGACTTGATTTCTTTTGCGTTGTATAGATAAACATATTGGCTTTAATTCAAAACTTTTTTTTTGCGGGTAGCGAGAAAAAATTTTTTTTTTATTTTTTGAAAAATGCAAAGGGTACCCCCTTATGCTTTTTCAAAAAATAAAAAAAAAATTTTTTTCTCGCTACCCGCAAAAAAAAAGTTTTGCATTAAAGCCAATATGTTTATCTATACAACGCAAAAGAAATCAAGTCAATATCTTGAAAACTAAGCAAGTTATGACCAAAAAAGTAACCAGTTCTACTACTGACTTTTTTGGTCATAACTTGCTTAGTTTTCAAGATATTGACTTGATTTCTTTTGCGTTGTATAGATAAACATATTGGCTTTAATTCAAAACTTTTTTTTTGCGGGTAGCGAGAAAAAAGTTTTGAATTAAAGCCAATATGTTTATCTATACAACGCAAAAGAAATCAAGTCAATATCTTGAAAACTAAGCAAGTTATGACCAAAAAAGTCAGTAGTAGAACTGGTTACTTTTTTGGTCATAACTTGCTTAGTTTTCAAGATATTGACTTGATTTCTTTTGCGTTGTATAGATAAACATATTGGCTTTAATTCAAAACTTTTTTTTTGCGGGTAGCGAGAAAAAAATTTTTTTTTTATTTTTTGAAAAATGCAAAGGGTACCCCCTTATGCTTTTTCAAAAAATAAAAAAAAAAAATTTTCTCGCTACCCGCAAAAAAAAAGTTTTGAATTAAAGCCAATATGTTTATCTATACAACGCAAAAGAAATCAAGTCAATATCTTGAAAACTAAGCAAGTTATGACCAAAAAAGTAACCAGTTCTACTACTGACTTTTTTGGTCATAACTTGCTTAGTTTTCAAGATATTGACTTGATTTCTTTTGCGTTGTATAGATAAACATATTGGCTTTAATTCAAAACTTTTTTCTCGCTACCCGCAAAAAAAAAGTTTTGAATTAAAGCCAATATGTTTATCTATACAACGCAAAAGAAATCAAGTCAATATCTTGAAAACTAAGCAAGTTATGACCAAAAAAGTCAGTAGTAGAACTGGTTACTTTTTTGGTCATAACTTGCTTAGTTTTCAAGATATTGACTTGATTTCTTTTGCGTTGTATAGATAAACATATTGGCTTTAATTCAAAACTTTTTTTTTGCGGGTAGCGAGAAAAAAATTTTTTTTTTATTTTTTGAAAAAGCATAAGGGGGTACCCTTTGCATTTTTCAAAAAATAAAAAAAAATTTTTTTTCTCGCTACCCGCAAAAAAAAAGTTTTGAATTAAAGCCAATATGTTTATCTATACAACGCAAAAGAAATCAAGTCAATATCTTGAAAACTAAGCAAGTTATGACCAAAAAAGTCAGTAGTAGAACTGGTTACTTTTTTGGTCATAACTTGCTTAGTTTTCAAGATATTGACTTGATTTCTTTTGCGTTGTATAGATAAACATATTGGCTTTAATTCAAAACTTTTTTTTTTTGCGGGTAGCGAGAAAAAAAATATTTTTTTATTTTTTGAAAAATGCAAAGGGTACCCCCTTATGCTTTTTCAAAAAATGAAAAAAAATTTTTTTTCTCGCTACCCGCAAAAAAAAAGTTTTGAATTAAAGCCAATATGTTTATCTATACAACGCAAAAGAAATCAAGTCAATATCTTGAAAACTAAGCAAGTTATGACCAAAAAAGTCAGTAGTAGAACTGGTTACTTTTTTGGTCATAACTTGCTTAGTTTTCAAGATATTGACTTGATTTCTTTTGCGTTGTATAGATAAACATATTGGCTTTAATTCAAAACTTTTTTTTGCGGGTAGCAAGAAAAAAATTTTTTTTTTATTTTTTGAAAAATGCAAAGGGTACCCCCTTATGCTTTTTCAAAAAATAAAAAAAAATTTTTTTTCTCGCTACCCGCAAAAAAAAAGTTTTGAATTAAAGCCAATATGTTTATCTATACAAAGCAAAAGAAATCAAGTCAATATCTTGAAAACTAAGCAAGTTATGACCAAAAAAGTCAGTAGTAGAACTGGTTACTTTTTTGGTCATAACTTGCTTAGTCAGTAGTAGAACTGGTTACTTTTTTGGTCATAACTTGCTTAGTTTTCAAGATATTGACTTGATTTCTTTTGCGTTGTATAGATAAACATATTGGCTTTAATTCAAAACTTTTTTTTTGCGGGTAGCGAGAAAAATTTTTTTTTTTTATTTTTTGAAAAATGCAAAGGGTACCCCCTTATGCTTTTTCAAAAAATGAAAAAAAATTTTTTTTCTCGCTACCCGCAAAAAAAAAGTTTTGAATTAAAGCCAATATGTTTATCTATACAACGCAAAAGAAATCAAGTCAATATCTTGAAAACTAAGCAAGTTATGACCAAAAAAGTAACCAGTTCTACTACTGACTTTTTTGGTCATAACTTGCTTAGTTTTCAAGATATTGACTTGATTTCTTTTGCGTTGTATAGATAAACATATTGGCTTTAATTCAAAACTTTTTTTTTGCGGGTAGCGAGAAAAAAAATTTTTTTTCATTTTTTGAAAAAGCATAAGGGGGTACCCTTTGCATTTTTCAAAAAATAAAAAAAAATTTTTTTTCTCGCTACCCGCAAAAAAAAAGTTTTGAATTAAAGCCAATATGTTTATCTATACAACGCAAAAGAAATCAAGTCAATATCTTGAAAACTAAGCAAGTTATGACCAAAAAAGTCAGTAGTAGAACTGGTTACTTTTTTGGTCATAACTTGCTTAGTTTTCAAGATATTGACTTGATTTCTTTTGCGTTGTATAGATAAACATATTGGCTTTAATTCAAAACTTTTTTTTTGCGGGTAGCGAGAAAAAAAATTTTTTTTCATTTTTTGAAAAAGCATAAGGGGGTACCCTTTGCATTTTTCAAAAAATAAAAAAAAAAAATTTTTCTCGCTACCCGCAAAAAAAAAGTTTTGAATTAAAGCCAATATGTTTATCTATACAACGCAAAAGAAATCAAGTCAATATCTTGAAAACTAAGCAAGTTATGACCAAAAAAGTAACCAGTTCTACTACTGACTAAGCAAGTTATGACCAAAAAAGTAACCAGTTCTACTACTGACTTTTTTGGTCATAACTTGCTTAGTTTTCAAGATATTGACTTGATTTCTTTTGCGTTGTATAGATAAACATATTGGCTTTAATTCAAAACTTTTTTTTGCGGGTAGCGAGAAAAAAAATTTTTTTTTATTTTTTGAAAAATGCAAAGGGTACCCCCTTATGCTTTTTCAAAAAATAAAAAAAAAATTTTTTTCTCGCTACCCGCAAAAAAAAAGTTTTGAATTAAAGCCAATATGTTTATCTATACAACGCAAAAGAAATCAAGTCAATATCTTGAAAACTAAGCAAGTTATGACCAAAAAAGTAACCAGTTCTACTACTGACTTTTTTGGTCATAACTTGCTTAGTTTTCAAGATATTGACTTGATTTCTTTTGCGTTGTATAGATAAACATATTGGCTTTAATTCAAAACTTTTTTTTTGCGGGTAGCGAGAAAAAAAATTTTTTTTCATTTTTTGAAAAAGCATAAGGGGGTACCCTTTGCATTTTTCAAAAAATAAAAAAAAATTTTTTTTCTCGCTACCCGCAAAAAAAAAGTTTTGAATTAAAGCCAATATGTTTATCTATACAACGCAAAAGAAATCAAGTCAATATCTTGAAAACTAAGCAAGTTATGACCAAAAAAGTCAGTAGTAGAACTGGTTACTTTTTTGGTCATAACTTGCTTAGTTTTCAAGATATTGACTTGATTTCTTTTGCGTTGTATAGATAAACATATTGGCTTTAATTCAAAACTTTTTTTTTGCGGGTAGCGAGAAAAAAAATATTTTTTTATTTTTTGAAAAATGCAAAGGGTACCCCCTTATGCTTTTTCAAAAAATGAAAAAAAATTTTTTTTCTCGCTACCCGCAAAAAAAAAGTTTTGAATTAAAGCCAATATGTTTATCTATACAACGCAAAAGAAATCAAGTCAATATCTTGAAAACTAAGCAAGTTATGACCAAAAAAGTCAGTAGTAGAACTGGTTACTTTTTTGGTCATAACTTGCTTAGTTTTCAAGATATTGACTTGATTTCTTTTGCGTTGTATAGATAAACATATTGGCTTTAATTCAAAACTTTTTTTTTTGCGGGTAGCGAGAAAAAAAATATTTTTTTATTTTTTGAAAAATGCAAAGGGTACCCCCTTATGCTTTTTCAAAAAATGAAAAAAAATTTTTTTTCTCGCTACCCGCAAAAAAAAAGTTTTGAATTAAAGCCAATATGTTTATCTATACAACGCAAAAGAAATCAAGTCAATATCTTGAAAACTAAGCAAGTTATGACCAAAAAAGTCAGTAGTAGAACTGGTTACTTTTTTGGTCATAACTTGCTTAGTTTTCAAGATATTGACTTGATTTCTTTTGCGTTGTATAGATAAACATATTGGCTTTAATTCAAAACTTTTTTTTGCGGGTAGCAAGAAAAAAATTTTTTTTTTATTTTTTGAAAAATGCTTTTTCAAAAAATAAAAAAAAATTTTTTTTCTCGCTACCCGCAAAAAAAAAGTTTTGAATTAAAGCCAATATGTTTATCTATACAAAGCAAAAGAAATCAAGTCAATATCTTGAAAACTAAGCAAGTTATGACCAAAAAAGTCAGTAGTAGAACTGGTTACTTTTTTGGTCATAACTTGCTTAGTCAGTAGTAGAACTGGTTACTTTTTTGGTCATAACTTGCTTAGTTTTCAAGATATTGACTTGATTTCTTTTGCGTTGTATAGATAAACATATTGGCTTTAATTCAAAACTTTTTTTTTGCGGGTAGCGAGAAAAATTTTTTTTTTTTATTTTTTGAAAAATGCAAAGGGTACCCCCTTATGCTTTTTCAAAAAATGAAAAAAAATTTTTTTCTCGCTACCCGCAAAAAAAAAGTTTTGAATTAAAGCCAATATGTTTATCTATACAACGCAAAAGAAATCAAGTCAATATCTTGAAAACTAAGCAAGTTATGACCAAAAAAGTAACCAGTTCTACTACTGACTTTTTTGGTCATAACTTGCTTAGTTTTCAAGATATTGACTTGATTTCTTTTGCGTTGTATAGATAAACATATTGGCTTTAATTCAAAACTTTTTTTTTGCGCGTAGCGAGAAAAAAAATTTTTTTTCATTTTTTGAAAAAGCATAAGGGGGTACCCTTTGCATTTTTCAAAAAATAAAAAAAAAATTTTTTTCTCGCTACCCGCAAAAAAAAAGTTTTGAATTAAAGCCAATATGTTTATCTATACAACGCAAAAGAAATCAAGTCAATATCTTGAAAACTAAGCAAGTTATGACCAAAAAAGTCAGTAGTAGAACTGGTTACTTTTTTGGTCATAACTTGCTTAGTTTTCAAGATATTGACTTGATTTCTTTTGCGTTGTATAGATAAACATATTGGCTTTAATTCAAAACTTTTTTTTTGCGGGTAGCGAGAAAAAAAATTTTTTTTCATTTTTTGAAAAAGCATAAGGGGGTACCCTTTGCATTTTTCAAAAAATAAAAAAAAAAAATTTTCACGCTACCCGCAAAAAAAAAGTTTTGAATTAAAGCCAATATGTTTATCTATACAACGCAAAAGAAATCAAGTCAATATCTTGAACACTAAGCAAGTTATGACCAAAAAAGTAACCAGTTCTACTACTGACTAAGCAAGTTATGACCAAAAAAGTAACCAGTTCTACTACTGACTTTTTTGGTCATAACTTGCTTAGTTTTCAAGATATTGACTTGATTTCTTTTGCGTTGTATAGATAAACATATTGGCTTTAATTCAAAACTTTTTTTTGCGGGTAGCGAGAAAAAAAATTTTTTTTTATTTTTTGAAAAATGCAAAGGGTACCCCCTTATGCTTTTTCAAAAAATAAAAAAAAATTTTTTTTCTCGCTACCCGCAAAAAAAAAGTTTTGAATTAAAGCCAATATGTTTATCTATACAACGCAAAAGAAATCAAGTCAATATCTTGAAAACTAAGCAAGTTATGACCAAAAAAGTAACCAGTTCTACTACTGACTTTTTTGGTCATAACTTGCTTAGTTTTCAAGATATTGACTTGATTTCTTTTGCGTTGTATAGATAAACATATTGGCTTTAATTCAAAACTTTTTTTTTGCGGGTAGCGAGAAAAAAAATTTTTTTTCATTTTTTGAAAAAGCATAAGGGGGTACCCTTTGCATTTTTCAAAAAATAAAAAAAAATTTTTTTTCTCGCTACCCGCAAAAAAAAAGTTTTGAATTAAAGCCAATATGTTTATCTATACAACGCAAAAGAAATCAAGTCAATATCTTGAAAACTAAGCAAGTTATGACCAAAAAAGTCAGTAGTAGAACTGGTTACTTTTTTGGTCATAACTTGCTTAGTTTTCAAGATATTGACTTGATTTCTTTTGCGTTGTATAGATAAACATATTGGCTTTAATTCAAAACTTTTTTTTTTGCGGGTAGCGAGAAAAAAAATATTTTTTTATTTTTTGAAAAATGCAAAGGGTACCCCCTTATGCTTTTTCAAAAAATGAAAAAAAAATTTTTTTCTCGCTACCCGCAAAAAAAAAGTTTTGAATTAAAGCCAATATGTTTATCTATACAACGCAAAAGAAATCAAGTCAATATCTTGAAAACTAAGCAAGTTATGACCAAAAAAGTCAGTAGTAGAACTGGTTACTTTTTTGGTCATAACTTGCTTAGTTTTCAAGATATTGACTTGATTTCTTTTGCGTTGTATAGATAAACATATTGGCTTTAATTCAAAGCTTTTTTTTGCGGGTAGCAAGAAAAAAATTTTTTTTTTATTTTTTGAAAAATGCAAAGGGTACCCCCTTATGCTTTTTCAAAAAATAAAAAAAAAATTTTTTTCTCGCTACCCGCAAAAAAAAAGTTTTGAATTAAAGCCAATATGTTTATCTATACAAAGCAAAAGAAATCAAGTCAATATCTTGAAAACTAAGCAAGTTATGACCAAAAAAGTCAGTAGTAGAACTGGTTACTTTTTTGGTCATAACTTGCTTAGTCAGTAGTAGAACTGGTTACTTTTTTGGTCATAACTTGCTTAGTTTTCAAGATATTGACTTGATTTCTTTTGCGTTGTATAGATAAACATATTGGCTTTAATTCAAAACTTTTTTTTTGCGGGTAGCGAGAAAAAAAATTTTTTTTCATTTTTTGAAAAAGCATAAGGGGGTACCCTTTGCATTTTTCAAAAAATAAAAAAAAATTTTTTTTCTCGCTACCCGCAAAAAAAAAGTTTTGAATTAAAGCCAATATGTTTATCTATACAACGCAAAAGAAATCAAGTCAATATCTTGAAAACTAAGCAAGTTATGACCAAAAAAGTCAGTAGTAGAACTGGTTACTTTTTTGGTCATAACTTGCTTAGTTTTCAAGATATTGACTTGATTTCTTTTGCGTTGTATAGATAAACATATTGGCTTTAATTCAAAACTTTTTTTTTGCGGGTAGCGAGAAAAAAAATTTTTTTTCATTTTTTGAAAAAGCATAAGGGGGTACCCTTTGCATTTTTCAAAAAATAAAAAAAAAAAATTTTTCTCGCTACCCGCAAAAAAAAAGTTTTGAATTAAAGCCAATATGTTTATCTATACAACGCAAAAGAAATCAAGTCAATATCTTGAAAACTAAGCAAGTTATGACCAAAAAAGTCAGTAGTAGAACTGGTTACTTTTTTGGTCATAACTTGCTTAGTTTTCAAGATATTGACTTGATTTCTTTTGCGTTGTATAGATAAACATATTGGCTTTAATTCAAAACTTTTTTTTTTGCGGGTAGCGAGAAAAAAAATATTTTTTTATTTTTTGAAAAATGCAAAGGGTACCCCCTTATGCTTTTTCAAAAAATGAAAAAAAATTTTTTTTCTCGCTACCCGCAAAAAAAAAGTTTTGAATTAAAGCCAATATGTTTATCTATACAACGCAAAAGAAATCAAGTCAATATCTTGAAAACTAAGCAAGTTATGACCAAAAAAGTCAGTAGTAGAACTGGTTACTTTTTTGGTCATAACTTGCTTAGTTTTCAAGATATTGACTTGATTTCTTTTGCGTTGTATAGATAAACATATTGGCTTTAATTCAAAACTTTTTTTTGCGGGTAGCAATAAAAAAATTTTTTTTTTATTTTTTGAAAAATGCAAAGGGTACCCCCTTATGCTTTTTCAAAAAATAAAAAAAAATTTTTTTTCTCGCTACCCGCAAAAAAAAAGTTTTGAATTAAAGCCAATATGTTTATCTATACAAAGCAAAAGAAATCAAGTCAATATCTTGAAAACTAAGCAAGTTATGACCAAAAAAGTCAGTAGTAGAACTGGTTACTTTTTTGGTCATAACTTGCTTAGTCAGTAGTAGAACTGGTTACTTTTTTGGTCATAACTTGCTTAGTTTTCAAGATATTGACTTGATTTCTTTTGCGTTGTATAGATAAACATATTGGCTTTAATTCAAAACTTTTTTTTTGCGGGTAGCGAGAAAAAATTTTTTTTTTTATTTTTTGAAAAATGCAAAGGGTACCCCCTTATGCTTTTTCAAAAAATGAAAAAAAAATTTTTTTCTCGCTACCCGCAAAAAAAAAGTTTTGAATTAAAGCCAATATGTTTATCTATACAACGCAAAAGAAATCAAGTCAATATCTTGAAAACTAAGCAAGTTATGACCAAAAAAGTAACCAGTTCTACTACTGACTTTTTTGGTCATAACTTGCTTAGTTTTCAAGATATTGACTTGATTTCTTTTGCGTTGTATAGATAAACATATTGGCTTTAATTCAAAACTTTTTTTTTGCGGGTAGCGAGAAAAAAATTTTTTTTTCATTTTTTGAAAAAGCATAAGGGGGTACCCTTTGCATTTTTCAAAAAATAAAAAAAAAATTTTTTTCTCGCTACCCGCAAAAAAAAAGTTTTGAATTAAAGCCAATATGTTTATCTATACAACGCAAAAGAAATCAAGTCAATATCTTGAAAACTAAGCAAGTTATGACCAAAAAAGTCAGTAGTAGAACTGGTTACTTTTTTGGTCATAACTTGCTTAGTTTTCAAGATATTGACTTGATTTCTTTTGCGTTGTATAGATAAACATATTGGCTTTAATTCAAAACTTTTTTTTTGCGGGTAGCGAGAAAAAAATTTTTTTTTCATTTTTTGAAAAAGCATAAGGGGGTACCCTTTGCATTTTTCAAAAAATAAAAAAAAAAAATTTTTCTCGCTACCCGCAAAAAAAAAGTTGAATTAAAGCCAATATGTTTATCTATACAACGCAAAAGAAATCAAGTCAATATCTTGAAAACTAAGCAAGTTATGACCAAAAAAGTAACCTGTTCTACTACTGACTAAGCAAGTTATGACCAAAAAAGTAACCAGTTCTACTACTGACTTTTTTGGTCATAACTTGCTTAGTTTTCAAGATATTGACTTGATTTCTTTTGCGTTGTATAGATAAACATATTGGCTTTAATTCAAAACTTTTTTTTGCGGGTAGCGAGAAAAAAAATTTTTTTTTATTTTTTGAAAAATGCAAAGGGTACCCCCTTATGCTTTTTCAAAAAATAAAAAAAAATTTTTTTTCTCGCTACCCGCAAAAAAAAAGTTTTGAATTAAAGCCAATATGTTTATCTATACAACGCAAAAGAAATCAAGTCAATATCTTGAAAACTAAGCAAGTTATGACCAAAAAAGTCAGTAGTAGAACTGGTTACTTTTTTGGTCATAACTTGCTTAGTTTTCAAGATATTGACTTGATTTCTTTTGCGTTGTATAGATAAACATATTGGCTTTAATTCAAAACTTTTTTTTTGCGGGTAGCGAGAAAAAAAATTTTTTTTCATTTTTTGAAAAAGCATAAGGGGGTACCCTTTGCATTTTTCAAAAAATAAAAAAAAAAAATTTTCTCGCTACCCGCAAAAAAAAAGTTTTGAATTAAAGCCAATATGTTTATCTATACAACGCAAAAGAAATCAAGTCAATATCTTGAAAACTAAGCAAGTTATGACCAAAAAAGTAACCAGTTCTACTACTGACTTTTTTGGTCATAACTTGCTTAGTTTTCAAGATATTGACTTGATTTCTTTTGCGTTGTATAGATAAACATATTGGCTTTAATTCAAAACTTTTTTTTGCGGGTAGCGAGAAAAAAATTTTTTTTTTATTTTTTGAAAAATGCAAAGGGTACTCCCTTATGCTTTTTCAAAAAATAAAAAAAAATTTTTTTTCTCGCTACCCGCAAAAAAAAAGTTTTGAATTAAAGCCAATATGTTTATCTATACAACGCAAAAGAAATCAAGTCAATATCTTGAAAACTAAGCAAGTTATGACCAAAAAAGTAACCAGTTCTACTACTGACTTTTTTGGTCATAACTTGCTTAGTTTTCAAGATATTGACTTGATTTCTTTTGCGTTGTATAGATAAACATATTGGCTTTAATTCAAAACTTTTTTTTTGCGGGTAGCGAGAAAAAAAATTTTTTTTCATTTTTTGAAAAAGCATAAGGGGGTACCCTTTGCATTTTTCAAAAAATAAAAAAAAATTTTTTTTCTCGCTACCCGCAAAAAAAAAGTTTTGAATTAAAGCCAATATGTTTATCTATACAACGCAAAAGAAATCAAGTCAATATCTTGAAAACTAAGCAAGTTATGACCAAAAAAGTCAGTAGTAGAACTGGTTACTTTTTTGGTCATAACTTGCTTAGTTTTCAAGATATTGACTTGATTTCTTTTGCGTTGTATAGATAAACATATTGGCTTTAATTCAAAACTTTTTTTTTTGCGGGTAGCGAGAAAAAAAATATTTTTTTATTTTTTGAAAAATGCAAAGGGTACCCCCTTATGCTTTTTCAAAAAATGAAAAAAAATTTTTTTTCTCGCTACCCGCAAAAAAAAAGTTTTGAATTAAAGCCAATATGTTTATCTATACAACGCAAAAGAAATCAAGTCAATATCTTGAAAACTAAGCAAGTTATGACCAAAAAAGTCAGTAGTAGAACTGGTTACTTTTTTGGTCATAACTTGCTTAGTTTTCAAGATATTGACTTGATTTCTTTTGCGTTGTATAGATAAACATATTGGCTTTAATTCAAAACTTTTTTTTGCGGGTAGCAAGAAAAAAATTTTTTTTTTATTTTTTGAAAAATGCAAAGGGTACCCCCTTATGCTTTTTCAAAAGATAAAAAAAAATTTTTTTTCTCGCTACCCGCAAAAAAAAAGTTTTGAATTAAAGCCAATATGTTTATCTATACAAAGCAAAAGAAATCAAGTCAATATCTTGAAAACTAAGCAAGTTATGACCAAAAAAGTCAGTAGTAGAACTGGTTACTTTTTTGGTCATAACTTGCTTAGTCAGTAGTAGAACTGGTTACTTTTTTGGTCATAACTTGCTTAGTTTTCAAGATATTGACTTGATTTCTTTTGCGTTGTATAGATAAACATATTGGCTTTAATTCAAAACTTTTTTTTTGCGGGTAGCGAGAAAAATTTTTTTTTTTTATTTTTTGAAAAATGCAAAGGGTACCCCCTTATGCTTTTTCAAAAAATGAAAAAAAATTTTTTTTCTCGCTACCCGCAAAAAAAAAGTTTTGAATTAAAGCCAATATGTTTATCTATACAACGCAAAAGAAATCAAGTCAATATCTTGAAAACTAAGCAAGTTATGACCAAAAAAGTAACCAGTTCTACTACTGACTTTTTTGGTCATAACTTGCTTAGTTTTCAAGATATTGACTTGATTTCTTTTGCGTTGTATAGATAAACATATTGGCTTTAATTCAAAACTTTTTTTTTGCGGGTAGCGAGAAAAAAAATTTTTTTTCATTTTTTGAAAAAGCATAAGGGGTACCCTTTGCATTTTTCAAAAAATAAAAAAAAATTTTTTTTCTCGCTACCCGCAAAAAAAAAGTTTTGAATTAAAGCCAATATGTTTATCTATACAACGCAAAAGAAATCAAGTCAATATCTTGAAAACTAAGCAAGTTATGACCAAAAAAGTCAGTAGTAGAACTGGTTACTTTTTTGGTCATAACTTGCTTAGTTTTCAAGATATTGACTTGATTTCTTTTGCGTTGTATAGATAAACATATTGGCTTTAATTCAAAACTTTTTTTTTGCGGGTAGCGAGAAAAAAATTTTTTTTTCATTTTTTGAAAAAGCATAAGGGGGTACCCTTTGCATTTTTCAAAAAATAAAAAAAAAAAATTTTTCTCGCTACCCGCAAAAAAAAGTTTTGAATTAAAGCCAATATGTTTATCTATACAACGCAAAAGAAATCAAGTCAATATCTTGAAAACTAAGCAAGTTATGACCAAAAAAGTAACCAGTTCTACTACTGACTAAGCAAGTTATGACCAAAAAAGTAACCAGTTCTACTACTGACTTTTTTGGTCATAACTTGCTTAGTTTTCAAGATATTGACTTGATTTCTTTTGCGTTGTATAGATAAACATATTGGCTTTAATTCAAAACTTTTTTTTTGCGGGTAGCGAGAAAAAAAATTTTTTTTCATTTTTTGAAAAAGCATAAGGGGGTACCCTTTGCATTTTTCAAAAAATAAAAAAAAATTTTTTTTCTCGCTACCCGCAAAAAAAAAGTTTTGAATTAAAGCCAATATGTTTATCTATACAACGCAAAAGAAATCAAGTCAATATCTTGAAAACTAAGCAAGTTATGACCAAAAAAGTCAGTAGTAGAACTGGTTACTTTTTTGGTCATAACTTGCTTAGTTTTCAAGATATTGACTTGATTTCTTTTGCGTTGTATAGATAAACATATTGGCTTTAATTCAAAACTTTTTTTTTTGCGGGTAGCGAGAAAAAAAATATTTTTTTATTTTTTGAAAAATGCAAAGGGTACCCCCTTATGCTTTTTCAAAAAATGAAAAAAAATTTTTTTTCTCGCTACCCGCAAAAAAAAAGTTTTGAATTAAAGCCAATATGTTTATCTATACAACGCAAAAGAAATCAAGTCAATATCTTGAAAACTAAGCAAGTTATGACCAAAAAAGTCAGTAGTAGAACTGGTTACTTTTTTGGTCATAACTTGCTTAGTTTTCAAGATATTGACTTGATTTCTTTTGCGTTGTATAGATAAACATATTGGCTTTAATTCAAAACTTTTTTTTGCGGGTAGCAAGAAAAAAATTTTTTTTTTATTTTTTGAAAAATGCAAAGGGTACCCCCTTATGCTTTTTCAAAAAATAAAAAAAAATTTTTTTTCTCGCTACCCGCAAAAAAAAAGTTTTGAATTAAAGCCAATATGTTTATCTATACAAAGCAAAAGAAATCAAGTCAATATCTTGAAAACTAAGCAAGTTATGACCAAAAAAGTCAGTAGTAGAACTGGTTACTTTTTTGGTCATAACTTGCTTAGTCAGTAGTAGAACTGGTTACTTTTTTGGTCATAACTTGCTTAGTTTTCAAGATATTGACTTGATTTCTTTTGCGTTGTATAGATAAACATATTGGCTTTAATTCAAAACTTTTTTTTTGCGGGTAGCGAGAAAAATTTTTTTTTTTTATTTTTTGAAAAATGCAAAGGGTACCCCCTTATGCTTTTTCAAAAAATGAAAAAAAATTTTTTTTCTCGCTACCCGCAAAAAAAAAGTTTTGAATTAAAGCCAATATGTTTATCTATACAACGCAAAAGAAATCAAGTCAATATCTTGAAAACTAAGCAAGTTATGACCAAAAAAGTAACCAGTTCTACTACTGACTTTTTTGGTCATAACTTGCTTAGTTTTCAAGATATTGACTTGATTTCTTTTGCGTTGTATAGATAAACATATTGGCTTTAATTCAAAACTTTTTTTTTGCGGGTAGCGAGAAAAAAAATTTTTTTTCATTTTTTGAAAAAGCATAAGGGGGTACCCTTTGCATTTTTCAAAAAATAAAAAAAAAATTTTTTTCTCGCTACCCGCAAAAAAAAAGTTTTGAATTAAAGCCAATATGTTTATCTATACAACGCAAAAGAAATCAAGTCAATATCTTGAAAACTAAGCAAGTTATGACCAAAAAAGTCAGTAGTAGAACTGGTTACTTTTTTGGTCATAACTTGCTTAGTTTTCAAGATATTGACTTGATTTCTTTTGCGTTGTATAGATAAACATATTGGCTTTAATTCAAAACTTTTTTTTTGCGGGTAGCGAGAAAAAAAATTTTTTTTCATTTTTTGAAAAAGCATAAGGGGGTACCCTTTGCATTTTTCAAAAAATAAAAAAAAATTTTTTTTCTCGCTACCCGCAAAAAAAAAGTTTTGAATTAAAGCCAATATGTTTATCTATACAACGCAAAAGAAATCAAGTCAATATCTTGAAAACTAAGCAAGTTATGACCAAAAAAGTAACTGACTAAGCAAGTTATGACCAAAAAAGTAACCAGTTCTACTACTGACTTTTTTGGTCATAACTTGCTTAGTTTTCAAGATATTGACTTGATTTCTTTTGCGTTGTATAGATAAACATATTGGCTTTAATTCAAAACTTTTTTTTGCGGGTAGCGAGAAAAAAATTTTTTTTTTATTTTTTGAAAAATGCAAAGGGTACCCCCTTATGCTTTTTCAAAAAATAAAAAAAAATTTTTTTTCTCGCTACCCGCAAAAAAAAAGTTTTGAATTAAAGCCAATATGTTTATCTATACAACGCAAAAGAAATCAAGTCAATATCTTGAAAACTAAGCAAGTTATGACCAAAAAAGTAACCAGTTCTACTACTGACTTTTTTGGTCATAACTTGCTTAGTTTTCAAGATATTGACTTGATTTCTTTTGCGTTGTATAGATAAACATATTGGCTTTAATTCAAAACTTTTTTTTTGCGGGTAGCGAGAAAAAATTTTTTTTTTCATTTTTTGAAAAAGCATAAGGGGGTACCCTTTGCAATTTTCAAAAAATAAAAAAAAATTTTTTTTCTCGCTACCCGCAAAAAAAAAGTTTTGAATTAAAGCCAATATGTTTATCTATACAACGCAAAAGAAATCAAGTCAATATCTTGAAAACTAAGCAAGTTATGACCAAAAAAGTCAGTAGTAGAACTGGTTACTTTTTTGGTCATAACTTGCTTAGTTTTCAAGATATTGACTTGATTTCTTTTGCGTTGTATAGATAAACATATTGGCTTTAATTCAAAACTTTTTTTTTGCGGGTAGCGAGAAAAAAAATATTTTTTTATTTTTTGAAAAATGCAAAGGGTACCCCCTTATGCTTTTTCAAAAAATGAAAAAAAATTTTTTTTCTCGCTACCCGCAAAAAAAAAGTTTTGAATTAAAGCCAATATGTTTATCTATACAACGCAAAAGAAATCAAGTCAATATCTTGAAAACTAAGCAAGTTATGACCAAAAAAGTCAGTAGTAGAACTGGTTACTTTTTTGGTCATAACTTGCTTAGTTTTCAAGATATTGACTTGATTTCTTTTGCGTTGTATAGATAAACATATTGGCTTTAATTCAAAACTTTTTTTTGCGGGTAGCAAGAAAAAAATTTTTTTTTTATTTTTTGAAAAATGCAAAGGGTACCCCCTTATGCTTTTTCAAAAAATAAAAAAAAAATTTTTTTCTCGCTACCCGCAAAAAAAAAGTTTTGAATTAAAGCCAATATGTTTATCTATACAAAGCAAAAGAAATCAAGTCAATATCTTGAAAACTAAGCAAGTTATGACCAAAAAAGTCAGTAGTAGAACTGGTTACTTTTTTGGTCATAACTTGCTTAGTCAGTAGTAGAACTGGTTACTTTTTTGGTCATAACTTGCTTAGTTTTCAAGATATTGACTTGATTTCTTTTGCGTTGTATAGATAAACATATTGGCTTTAATTCAAAACTTTTTTTTTGCGGGTAGCGAGAAAAATTTTTTTTTTTTATTTTTTGAAAAATGCAAAGGGTACCCCCTTATGCTTTTTCAAAAAATGAAAAAAAATTTTTTTTCTCGCTACCCGCAAAAAAAAAGTTTTGAATTAAAGCCAATATGTTTATCTATACAACGCAAAAGAAATCAAGTCAATATCTTGAAAACTAAGCAAGTTATGACCAAAAAAGTCAGTAGTAGAACTGGTTACTTTTTTGGTCATAACTTGCTTAGTTTTCAAGATATTGACTTGATTTCTTTTGCGTTGTATAGATAAACATATTGGCTTTAATTCAAAACTTTTTTTTTGCGGGTAGCGAGAAAAAAAATTTTTTTTCATTTTTTGAAAAAGCATAAGGGGGTACCCTTTGCATTTTTCAAAAAATAAAAAAAAAAAATTTTTCTCGCTACCCGCAAAAAAAAAGTTTTGAATTAAAGCCAATATGTTTATCTATACAACGCAAAAGAAATCAAGTCAATATCTTGAAAACTAAGCAAGTTATGACCAAAAAAGTAACCAGTTCTACTACTGACTAAGCAAGTTATGACCAAAAAAGTAACCAGTTCTACTACTGACTTTTTTGGTCATAACTTGCTTAGTTTTCAAGATATTGACTTGATTTCTTTTGCGTTGTATAGATAAACATATTGGCTTTAATTCAAAACTTTTTTTTTGCGGGTAGCGAGAAAAAAAATTTTTTTTCATTTTTTGAAAAAGCATAAGGGGGTACCCTTTGCATTTTTCAAAAAATAAAAAAAAATTTTTTTTCTCGCTACCCGCAAAAAAAAAGTTTTGAATTAAAGCCAATATGTTTATCTATACAACGCAAAAGAAATCAAGTCAATATCTTGAAAACTAAGCAAGTTATGACCAAAAAAGTCAGTAGTAGAACTGGTTACTTTTTTGGTCATAACTTGCTTAGTTTTCAAGATATTGACTTGATTTCTTTTGCGTTGTATAGATAAACATATTGGCTTTAATTCAAAACTTTTTTTTTTGCGGGTAGCGAGAAAAAAAATATTTTTTTATTTTTTGAAAAATGCAAAGGGTACCCCCTTATGCTTTTTCAAAAAATGAAAAAAAATTTTTTTTCTCGCTACCCGCAAAAAAAAAGTTTTGAATTAAAGCCAATATGTTTATCTATACAACGCAAAAGAAATCAAGTCAATATCTTGAAAACTAAGCAAGTTATGACCAAAAAAGTCAGTAGTAGAACTGGTTACTTTTTTGGTCATAACTTGCTTAGTTTTCAAGATATTGACTTGATTTCTTTTGCGTTGTATAGATAAACATATTGGCTTTAATTCAAAACTTTTTTTTGCGGGTAGCAAGAAAAAAATTTTTTTTTTATTTTTTGAAAAATGCAAAGGGTACCCCCTTATGCTTTTTCAAAAAATAAAAAAAAATTTTTTTTCTCGCTACCCGCAAAAAAAAAGTTGAATTAAAGCCAATATGTTTATCTATACAAAGCAAAAGAAATCAAGTCAATATCTTGAAAACTAAGCAAGTTATGACCAAAAAAGTCAGTAGTAGAACTGGTTACTTTTTTGGTCATAACTTGCTTAGTCAGTAGTAGAACTGGTTACTTTTTTGGTCATAACTTGCTTAGTTTTCAAGATATTGACTTGATTTCTTTTGCGTTGTATAGATAAACATATTGGCTTTAATTCAAAACTTTTTTTTTGCGGGTAGCGAGAAAAATTTTTTTTTTTTATTTTTTGAAAAATGCAAAGGGTACCCCCTTATGCTTTTTCAAAAAATGAAAAAAAATTTTTTTTCTCGCTACCCGCAAAAAAAAAGTTTTGAATTAAAGCCAATATGTTTATCTATACAACGCAAAAGAAATCAAGTCAATATCTTGAAAACTAAGCAAGTTATGACCAAAAAAGTCAGTAGTAGAACTGGTTACTTTTTTGGTCATAACTTGCTTAGTTTTCAAGATATTGACTTGATTTCTTTTGCGTTGTATAGATAAACATATTGGCTTTAATTCAAAACTTTTTTTTTGCGGGTAGCGAGAAAAAAAATTTTTTTTCATTTTTTGAAAAAGCATAAGGGGGTACCCTTTGCATTTTTCAAAAAATAAAAAAAAAAAATTTTTCTCGCTACCCGCAAAAAAAAAGTTTTGAATTAAAGCCAATATGTTTATCTATACAACGCAAAAGAAATCAAGTCAATATCTTGAAAACTAAGCAAGTTATGACCAAAAAAGTAACCAGTTCTACTACTGACTAAGCAAGTTATGACCAAAAAAGTAACCAGTTCTACTACTGACTTTTTTGGTCATAACTTGCTTAGTTTTCAAGATATTGACTTGATTTCTTTTGCGTTGTATAGATAAACATATTGGCTTTAATTCAAAACTTTTTTTTTGCGGGTAGCGAGAAAAAAAATTTTTTTTCATTTTTTGAAAAAGCATAAGGGGGTACCCTTTGCATTTTTCAAAAAATAAAAAAAATTTTTTTTTCTCGCTACCCGCAAAAAAAAAGTTTTGAATTAAAGCCAATATGTTTATCTATACAACGCAAAAGAAATCAAGTCAATATCTTGAAAACTAAGCAAGTTATGACCAAAAAAGTCAGTAGTAGAACTGGTTACTTTTTTGGTCATAACTTGCTTAGTTTTCAAGATATTGACTTGATTTCTTTTGCGTTGTATAGATAAACATATTGGCTTTAATTCAAAACTTTTTTTTGCGGGTAGCAAGAAAAAAATTTTTTTTTTATTTTTTGAAAAATGCAAAGGGTACCCCCTTATGCTTTTTCAAAAAATAAAAAAAAATTTTTTTTCTCGCTACCCGCAAAAAAAAAGTTGAATTAAAGCCAATATGTTTATCTATACAAAGCAAAAGAAATCAAGTCAATATCTTGAAAACTAAGCAAGTTATGACCAAAAAAGTCAGTAGTAGAACTGGTTACTTTTTTGGTCATAACTTGCTTAGTCAGTAGTAGAACTGGTTACTTTTTTGGTCATAACTTGCTTAGTTTTCAAGATATTGACTTGATTTCTTTTGCGTTGTATAGATAAACATATTGGCTTTAATTCAAAACTTTTTTTTTGCGGGTAGCGAGAAAAATTTTTTTTTTTATTTTTTGAAAAATGCAAAGGGTACCCCCTTATGCTTTTTCAAAAAATGAAAAAAAATTTTTTTTCTCGCTACCCGCAAAAAAAAAGTTTTGAATTAAAGCCAATATGTTTATCTATACAACGCAAAAGAAATCAAGTCAATATCTTGAAAACTAAGCAAGTTATGACCAAAAAAGTAACCAGTTCTACTACTGACTTTTTTGGTCATAACTTGCTTAGTTTTCAAGATATTGACTTGATTTCTTTTGCGTTGTATAGATAAACATATTGGCTTTAATTCAAAACTTTTTTTTTGCGGGTAGCGAGAAAAAAAATTTTTTTTCATTTTTTGAAAAAGCATAAGGGGGTACCCTTTGCATTTTTCAAAAAATAAAAAAAAATTTTTTTTCTCGCTACCCGCAAAAAAAAAGTTTTGAATTAAAGCCAATATGTTTATCTATACAACGCAAAAGAAATCAAGTCAATATCTTGAAAACTAAGCAAGTTATGACCAAAAAAGTCAGTAGTAGAACTGGTTACTTTTTTGGTCATAACTTGCTTAGTTTTCAAGATATTGACTTGATTTCTTTTGCGTTGTATAGATAAACATATTGGCTTTAATTCAAAACTTTTTTTTTGCGGGTAGCGAGAAAAAAATTTTTTTTTCATTTTTTGAAAAAGCATAAGGGGGTACCCTTTGCATTTTTCAAAAAATAAAAAAAAAAAATTTTTCTCGCTACCCGCAAAAAAAAAGTTTTGAATTAAAGCCAATATGTTTATCTATACAACGCAAAAGAAATCAAGTCAATATCTTGAAAACTAAGCAAGTTATGACCAAAAAAGTAACCAGTTCTACTACTGACTAAGCAAGTTATGACCAAAAAAGTAACCAGTTCTACTACTGACTTTTTTGGTCATAACTTGCTTAGTTTTCAAGATATTGACTTGATTTCTTTTGCGTTGTATAGATAAACATATTGGCTTTAATTCAAAACTTTTTTTTGCGGGTAGCGAGAAAAAAAATTTTTTTTTATTTTTTGAAAAATGCAAAGGGTACCCCCTTATGCTTTTTCAAAAAATAAAAAAAAAATTTTTTTCTCGCTACCCGCAAAAAAAAAGTTTTGAATTAAAGACAATATGTTTATCTATACAACGCAAAAGAAATCAAGTCAATATCTTGAAAACTAAGCAAGTTATGACCAAAAAAGTAACCAGTTCTACTACTGACTTTTTTGGTCATAACTTGCTTAGTTTTCAAGATATTGACTTGATTTCTTTTGCGTTGTATAGATAAACATATTGGCTTTAATTCAAAACTTTTTTTTTGCGGGTAGCGAGAAAAAAAATTTTTTTTTCATTTTTTGAAAAAGCATAAGGGGGTACCCTTTGCATTTTTCAAAAAATAAAAAAAAATTTTTTTTCTCGCTACCCGCAAAAAAAAAGTTTTGAATTAAAGCCAATATGTTTATCTATACAACGCAAAAGAAATCAAGTCAATATCTTGAAAACTAAGCAAGTTATGACCAAAAAAGTCAGTAGTAGAACTGGTTACTTTTTTGGTCATAACTTGCTTAGTTTTCAAGATATTGACTTGATTTCTTTTGCGTTGTATAGATAAACATATTGGCTTTAATTCAAAACTTTTTTTTTTGCGGGTAGCGAGAAAAAAAATATTTTTTTATTTTTTGAAAAATGCAAAGGGTACCCCCTTATGCTTTTTCAAAAAATGAAAAAAAATTTTTTTTCTCGCTACCCGCAAAAAAAAAGTTTTGAATTAAAGCCAATATGTTTATCTATACAACGCAAAAGAAATCAAGTCAATATCTTGAAAACTAAGCAAGTTATGACCAAAAAAGTCAGTAGTAGAACTGGTTACTTTTTTGGTCATAACTTGCTTAGTTTTCAAGATATTGACTTGATTTCTTTTGCGTTGTATAGATAAACATATTGGCTTTAATTCAAAACTTTTTTTTGCGGGTAGCAAGAAAAAAATTTTTTTTTTATTTTTTGAAAAATGCAAAGGGTACCCCCTTATGCTTTTTCAAAAAATAAAAAAAAATTTTTTTTCTCGCTACCCGCAAAAAAAAAGTTTTGAATTAAAGCCAATATGTTTATCTATACAAAGCAAAAGAAATCAAGTCAATATCTTGAAAACTAAGCAAGTTATGACCAAAAAAGTCAGTAGTAGAACTGGTTACTTTTTTGGTCATAACTTGCTTAGTCAGTAGTAGAACTGGTTACTTTTTTGGTCATAACTTGCTTAGTTTTCAAGATATTGACTTGATTTCTTTTGCGTTGTATAGATAAACATATTGGCTTTAATTCAAAACTTTTTTTTTGCGGGTAGCGAGAAAAATTTTTTTTTTTTATTTTTTGAAAAATGCAAAGGGTACCCCCTTATGCTTTTTCAAAAAATGAAAAAAAATTTTTTTTCTCGCTACCCGCAAAAAAAAGTTTTGAATTAAAGCCAATATG
The DNA here is from genome assembly GCA_963681545.1 of Germaria angustata. Classification (NCBI taxonomy): domain Eukaryota; kingdom Metazoa; phylum Arthropoda; class Insecta; order Diptera; family Tachinidae; genus Germaria; species Germaria angustata. The sequence continues at coordinate 98,720,000 of OY812999.1, read as the reverse complement.
TTTATCTATACAACGCAAAAGAAATCAAGTCAATATCTTGAAAACTAAGCAAGTTATGACCAAAAAAGTAACCAGTTCTACTACTGACTTTTTTGGTCATAACTTGCTTAGTTTTCAAGATATTGACTTGATTTCTTTTGCGTTGTATAGATAAACATATTGGCTTTAATTCAAAACTTTTTTTTTGCGGGTAGCGAGAAAAAAAATTTTTTTTCATTTTTTGAAAAAGCATAAGGGGGTACCCTTTGCATTTTTCAAAAAATAAAAAAAAAATTTTTTTCTCGCTACCCGCAAAAAAAAAGTTTTGAATTAAAGCCAATATGTTTATCTATACAACGCAAAAGAAATCAAGTCAATATCTTGAAAACTAAGCAAGTTATGACCAAAAAAGTCAGTAGTAGAACTGGTTACTTTTTTGGTCATAACTTGCTTAGTTTTCAAGATATTGACTTGATTTCTTTTGCGTTGTATAGATAAACATATTGGCTTTAATTCAAAACTTTTTTTTTGCGGGTAGCGAGAAAAAAAATTTTTTCTCATTTTTTGAAAAAGCATAAGGGGGTACCCTTTGCATTTTTCAAAAAATAAAAAAAAAAAAATTTTCTCGCTACCCGCAAAAAAAAAGTTTTGAATTAAAGCCAATATGTTTATCTATACAACGCAAAAGAAATCAAGTCAATATCTTGAAAACTAAGCAAGTTATGACCAAAAAAGTAACCAGTTCTACTACTGACTAAGCAAGTTATGACCAAAAAAGTAACCAGTTCTACTACTGACTTTTTTGGTCATAACTTGCTTAGTTTTCAAGATATTGACTTGATTTCTTTTGCGTTGTATAGATAAACATATTGGCTTTAATTCAAAACTTTTTTTTGCGGGTAGCGAGAAAAAAAATTTTTTTTTATTTTTTGAAAAATGCAATGGGTACCCCCTTATGCTTTTTCAAAAAATAAAAAAAAAATTTTTTTCTCGCTACCCGCAAAAAAAAAGTTTTGAATTAAAGCCAATATGTTTATCTATACAACGCAAAAGAAATCAAGTCAATATCTTGAAAACTAAGCAAGTTATGACCAAAAAAGTAACCAGTTCTACTACTGACTTTTTTGGTCATAACTTGCTTAGTTTTCAAGATATTGACTTGATTTCTTTTGCGTTGTATAGATAAACATATTGGCTTTAATTCAAAACTTTTTTTTTGCGGGTAGCGAGAAAAAAAATTTTTTTTCATTTTTTGAAAAAGCATAAGGGGGTACCCTTTGCATTTTTCAAAAAATAAAAAAAATTTTTTTTTCTCGCTACCCGCAAAAAAAAAGTTTTGAATTAAAGCCAATATGTTTATCTATACAACGCAAAAGAAATCAAGTCAATATCTTGAAAACTAAGCAAGTTATGACCAAAAAAGTCAGTAGTAGAACTGGTTACTTTTTTGGTCATAACTTGCTTAGTTTTCAAGATATTGACTTGATTTCTTTTGCGTTGTATAGATAAACATATTGGCTTTAATTCAAAACTTTTTTTTTTGCGGGTAGCGAGAAAAAAAATATTTTTTTATTTTTTGAAAAATGCAAAGGGTACCCCCTTATGCTTTTTCAAAAAATGAAAAAAAATTTTTTTTCTCGCTACCCGCAAAAAAAAAGTTTTGAATTAAAGCCAATATGTTTATCTATACAACGCAAAAGAAATCAAGTCAATATCTTGAAAACTAAGCAAGTTATGACCAAAAAAGTCAGTAGTAGAACTGGTTACTTTTTTGGTCATAACTTGCTTAGTTTTCAAGATATTGACTTGATTTCTTTTGCGTTGTATAGATAAACATATTGGCTTTAATTCAAAACTTTTTTTGCGGGTAGCAAGAAAAAATTTTTTTTTTTATTTTTTGAAAAATGCAAAGGGTACCCCCTTATGCTTTTTCAAAAAATAAAAAAAAAATTTTTTTCTCGCTACCCGCAAAAAAAAAGTTTTGAATTAAAGCCAATATGTTTATCTATACAAAGCAAAAGAAATCAAGTCAATATCTTGAAAACTAAGCAAGTTATGACCAAAAAAGTCAGTAGTAGAACTGGTTACTTTTTTGGTCATAACTTGCTTAGTCAGTAGTAGAACTGGTTACTTTTTTGGTCATAACTCGCTTAGTTTTCAAGATATTGACTTGATTTCTTTTGCGTTGTATAGATAAACATATTGGCTTTAATTCAAAACTTTTTTTTTGCGGGTAGCGAGAAAAATTTTTTTTTTTTATTTTTTGAAAAATGCAAAGGGTACCCCCTTATGCTTTTTCAAAAAATGAAAAAAAAATTTTTTTCTCGCTACCCGCAAAAAAAAAGTTTTGAATTAAAGCCAATATGTTTATCTATACAACGCAAAAGAAATCAAGTCAATATCTTGAAAACTAAGCAAGTTATGACCAAAAAAGTAACCAGTTCTACTACTGACTTTTTTGGTCATAACTTGCTTAGTTTTCAAGATATTGACTTGATTTCTTTTGCGTTGTATAGATAAACATATTGGCTTTAATTCAAAACTTTTTTTTTGCGGGTAGCGAGAAAAAAAATTTTTTTTCATTTTTTGAAAAAGCATAAGGGGGTACCTTTGCATTTTTCAAAAAATAAAAAAAAATTTTTTTTCTCGCTACCCGCAAAAAAAAAGTTTTGAATTAAAGCCAATATGTTTATCTATACAACGCAAAAGAAATCAAGTCAATATCTTGAAAACTAAGCAAGTTATGACCAAAAAAGTCAGTAGTAGAACTGGTTACTTTTTTGGTCATAACTTGCTTAGTTTTCAAGATATTGACTTGATTTCTTTTGCGTTGTATAGATAAACATATTGGCTTTAATTCAAAACTTTTTTTTTTGCGGGTAGCGAGAAAAAAAATATTTTTTTATTTTTTGAAAAATGCAAAGGGTACCCCCTTATGCTTTTTCAAAAAATGAAAAAAAATTTTTTTTCTCGCTACCCGCAAAAAAAAAGTTTTGAATTAAAGCCAATATGTTTATCTATACAACGCAAAAGAAATCAAGTCAATATCTTGAAAACTAAGCAAGTTATGACCAAAAAAGTCAGTAGTAGAACTGGTTACTTTTTTGGTCATAACTTGCTTAGTTTTCAAGATATTGACTTGATTTCTTTTGCGTTGTATAGATAAACATATTGGCTTTAATTCAAAACTTTTTTTTGCGGGTAGCAAGAAAAAAATTTTTTTTTTATTTTTTGAAAAATGCAAAGGGTACCCCCTTATGCTTTTTCAAAAAATAAAAAAAAATTTTTTTTCTCGCTACCCGCAAAAAAAAAAGTTTTGAATTAAAGCCAATATGTTTATCTATACAAAGCAAAAGAAATCAAGTCAATATCTTGAAAACTAAGCAAGTTATGACCAAAAAAGTCAGTAGTAGAACTGGTTACTTTTTTGGTCATAACTTGCTTAGTCAGTAGTAGAACTGGTTACTTTTTTGGTCATAACTTGCTTAGTTTTCAAGATATTGACTTGATTTCTTTTGCGTTGTATAGATAAACATATTGGCTTTAATTCAAAATTTTTTTTTTGCGGGTAGCGAGAAAAATTTTTTTTTTATTTTTTGAAAAATGCAAAGGGTACCCCCTTATGCTTTTTCAAAAAATGAAAAAAAATTTTTTTTCTCGCTACCCGCAAAAAAAAAGTTTTGAATTAAAGCCAATATGTTTATCTATACAACGCAAAAGAAATCAAGTCAATATCTTGAAAACTAAGCAAGTTATGACCAAAAAAGTAACCAGTTCTACTACTGACTTTTTTGGTCATAACTTGCTTAGTTTTCAAGATATTGACTTGATTTCTTTTGCGTTGTATAGATAAACATATTGGCTTTAATTCAAAACTTTTTTTTTGCGGGTAGCGAGAAAAAAAATTTTTTTTCATTTTTTGAAAAAGCATAAGGGGGTACCCTTTGCATTTTTCAAAAAATAAAAAAAAATTTTTTTTCTCGCTACCCGCAAAAAAAAGTTTTGAATTAAAGCCAATATGTTTATCTATACAACGCAAAAGAAATCAAGTCAATATCTTGAAAACTAAGCAAGTTATGACCAAAAAAGTCAGTAGTAGAACTGGTTACTTTTTTGGTCATAACTTGCTTAGTTTTCAAGATATTGACTTGATTTCTTTTGCGTTGTATAGATAAACATATTGGCTTTAATTCAAAACTTTTTTTTTGCGGGTAGCGAGAAAAAAAATTTTTTTTCATTTTTTGAAAAAGCATAAGGGGGTACCCTTTGCATTTTTCAAAAAATAAAAAAAAAAAAATTTTTCTCGCTACCCGCAAAAAAAAAGTTTTGAATTAAAGCCAATATGTTTATCTATACAACGCAAAAGAAATCAAGTCAATATCTTGAAAACTAAGCAAGTTATGACCAAAAAAGTCAGTAGTAGAACTGGTTACTTTTTTGGTCATAACTTGCTTAGTTTTCAAGATATTGACTTGATTTCTTTTGCGTTGTATAGATAAACATATTGGCTTTAATTCAAAACTTTTTTTTTTGCGGGTAGCGAGAAAAAAAATATTTTTTTATTTTTTGAAAAATGCAAAGGGTACCCCCTTATGCTTTTTCAAAAAATGAAAAAAAATTTTTTTTCTCGCTACCCGCAAAAAAAAAGTTTTGAATTAAAGCCAATATGTTTATCTATACAACGCAAAAGAAATCAAGTCAATATCTTGAAAACTAAGCAAGTTATGACCAAAAAAGTCAGTAGTAGAACTGGTTACTTTTTTGGTCATAACTTGCTTAGTTTTCAAGATATTGACTTGATTTCTTTTGCGTTGTATAGATAAACATATTGGCTTTAATTCAAAACTTTTTTTTGCGGGTAGCAAGAAAAAAATTTTTTTTTTATTTTTTGAAAAATGCAAAGGGTACCCCCTTATGCTTTTTCAAAAAATAAAAAAAAATTTTTTTTCTCGCTACCCGCAAAAAAAAAGTTTTGAATTAAAGCCAATATGTTTATCTATACAAAGCAAAAGAAATCAAGTCAATATCTTGAAAACTAAGCAAGTTATGACCAAAAAAGTCAGTAGTAGAACTGGTTACTTTTTTGGTCATAACTTGCTTAGTCAGTAGTAGAACTGGTTACTTTTTTGGTCATAACTTGCTTAGTTTTCAAGATATTGACTTGATTTCTTTTGCGTTGTATAGATAAACATATTGGCTTTAATTCAAAACTTTTTTTTTGCGGGTAGCGAGAAAAATTTTTTTTTTATTTTTTGAAAAATGCAAAGGGTACCCCCTTATGCTTTTTCAAAAAATGAAAAAAAATTTTTTTTCTCGCTACCCGCAAAAAAAAGTTTTGAATTAAAGCCAATATGTTTATCTATACAACGCAAAAGAAATCAAGTCAATATCTTGAAAACTAAGCAAGTTATGACCAAAAAAGTAACCAGTTCTACTACTGACTTTTTTGGTCATAACTTGCTTAGTTTTCAAGATATTGACTTGATTTCTTTTGCGTTGTATAGATAAACATATTGGCTTTAATTCAAAACTTTTTTTTTGCGGGTAGCGAGAAAAAAATTTTTTTTTCATTTTTTGAAAAAGCATAAGGGGGTACCCTTTGCATTTTTCAAAAAATAAAAAAAAAATTTTTTTCTCGCTACCCGCAAAAAAAAAGTTTTGAATTAAAGCCAATATGTTTATCTATACAACGCAAAAGAAATCAAGTCAATATCTTGAAAACTAAGCAAGTTATGACCAAAAAAGTCAGTAGTAGAACTGGTTACTTTTTTGGTCATAACTTGCTTAGTTTTCAAGATATTGACTTGATTTCTTTTGCGTTGTATAGATAAACATATTGGCTTTAATTCAAAACTTTTTTTTTGCGGGTAGCGAGAAAAAAAATTTTTTTTCATTTTTTGAAAAAGCATAAGGGGGTACCCTTTGCATTTTTCAAAAAATAAAAAAAAAAATTTTTCTCGCTACCCGCAAAAAAAAGTTTTGAATTAAAGCCAATATGTTTATCTATACAACGCAAAAGAAATCAAGTCAATATCTTGAAAACTAAGCAAGTTATGACCAAAAAAGTAACCAGTTCTACTACTGACTAAGCAAGTTATGACCAAAAAAGTAACCAGTTCTACTACTGACTTTTTTGGTCATAACTTGCTTAGTTTTCAAGATATTGACTTGATTTCTTTTGCGTTGTATAGATAAACATATTGGCTTTAATTCAAAACTTTTTTTTGCGGGTAGCGAGAAAAAAAATTTTTTTTTATTTTTTGAAAAATGCAAAGGGTACCCCCTTATGCTTTTTCAAAAAATAAAAAAAAAATTTTTTTCTCGCTACCCGCAAAAAAAAAGTTTTGAATTAAAGCCAATATGTTTATCTATACAACGCAAAAGAAATCAAGTCAATATCTTGAAAACTAAGCAAGTTATGACCAAAAAAGTAACCAGTTCTACTACTGACTTTTTTGGTCATAACTTGCTTAGTTTTCAAGATATTGACTTGATTTCTTTTGCGTTGTATAGATAAACATATTGGCTTTAATTCAAAACTTTTTTTTTGCGGGTAGCGAGAAAAAAAATTTTTTTTCATTTTTTGAAAAAGCATAAGGGGGTACCCTTTGCATTTTTCAAAAAATAAAAAAAAATTTTTTTTCTCGCTACCCGCAAAAAAAAAGTTTTGAATTAAAGCCAATATGTTTATCTATACAACGCAAAAGAAATCAAGTCAATATCTTGAAAACTAAGCAAGTTATGACCAAAAAAGTCAGTAGTAGAACTGGTTACTTTTTTGGTCATAACTTGCTTAGTTTTCAAGATATTGACTTGATTTCTTTTGCGTTGTATAGATAAACATATTGGCTTTAATTCAAAACTTTTTTTTTTGCGGGTAGCGAGAAAAAAAATATTTTTTTATTTTTTGAAAAATGCAAAGGGTACCCCCTTATGCTTTTTCAAAAAATGAAAAAAAATTTTTTTTCTCGCTACCCGCAAAAAAAAAGTTTTGAATTAAAGCCAATATGTTTATCTATACAACGCAAAAGAAATCAAGTCAATATCTTGAAAACTAAGCAAGTTATGACCAAAAAAGTCAGTAGTAGAACTGGTTACTTTTTTGGTCATAACTTGCTTAGTTTTCAAGATATTGACTTGATTTCTTTTGCGTTGTATAGATAAACATATTGGCTTTAATTCAAAACTTTTTTTTGCGGGTAGCAAGAAAAAAATTTTTTTTTTATTTTTTGAAAAATGCAAAGGGTACCCCCTTATGCTTTTTCAAAAAATAAAAAAAAAATTTTTTCTCGCTACCCGCAAAAAAAAAGTTTTGAATTAAAGCCAATATGTTTATCTATACAAAGCAAAAGAAATCAAGTCAATATCTTGAAAACTAAGCAAGTTATGACCAAAAAAGTCAGTAGTAGAACTGGTTACTTTTTTGGTCATAACTTGCTTAGTCAGTAGTAGAACTGGTTACTTTTTTGGTCATAACTTGCTTAGTTTTCAAGATATTGACTTGATTTCTTTTGCGTTGTATAGATAAACATATTGGCTTTAATTCAAAACTTTTTTTTTGCGGGTAGCGAGAAAAAAAATTTTTTTTCATTTTTTGAAAAAGCATAAGGGGGTACCCTTTGCATTTTTCAAAAAATAAAAAAAAAAATTTTTCTCGCTACCCGCAAAAAAAAAGTTTTGAATTAAAGCCAATATGTTTATCTATACAACGCAAAAGAAATCAAGTCAATATCTTGAAAACTAAGCAAGTTATGACCAAAAAAGTAACCAGTTCTACTACTGACTAAGCAAGTTATGACCAAAAAAGTAACCAGTTCTACTACTGACTTTTTTGGTCATAACTTGCTTAGTTTTCAAGATATTGACTTGATTTCTTTTGCGTTGTATAGATAAACATATTGGCTTTAATTCAAAACTTTTTTTTGCGGGTAGCGAGAAAAAAAATTTTTTTTTATTTTTTGAAAAATGCAAAGGGTACCCCCTTATGCTTTTTCAAAAAATAAAAAAAAAATTTTTTTCTCGCTACCCGCAAAAAAAAAGTTTTGAATTAAAGCCAATATGTTTATCTATACAACGCAAAAGAAATCAAGTCAATATCTTGAAAACTAAGCAAGTTATGACCAAAAAAGCAACCAGTTCTACTACTGACTTTTTTGGTCATAACTTGCTTAGTTTTCAAGATATTGACTTGATTTCTTTTGCGTTGTATAGATAAACATATTGGCTTTAATTCAAAACTTTTTTTTTGCGGGTAGCGAGAAAAAAAATTTTTTTTCATTTTTTGAAAAAGCATAAGGGGGTACCCTTTGCATTTTTCAAAAAATAAAAAAAAATTTTTTTTCTCGCTACCCGCAAAAAAAAAGTTTTGAATTAAAGCCAATATGTTTATCTATACAACGCAAAAGAAATCAAGTCAATATCTTGAAAACTAAGCAAGTTATGACCAAAAAAGTCAGTAGTAGAACTGGTTACTTTTTTGGTCATAACTTGCTTAGTTTTCAAGATATTGACTTGATTTCTTTTGCGTTGTATAGATAAACATATTGGCTTTAATTCAAAACTTTTTTTTTTGCGGGTAGCGAGAAAAAAAATTTTTTTTCATTTTTTGAAAAAGCATAAGGGGGTACCCTTTGCATTTTTCAAAAAATAAAAAAAAATTTTTTTTCTCGCTACCCGCAAAAAAAAAGTTTTGAATTAAAGCCAATATGTTTATCTATACAACGCAAAAGAAATCAAGTCAATATCTTGAAAACTAAGCAAGTTATGACCAAAAAAGTCAGTAGTAGAACTGGTTACTTTTTTGGTCATAACTTGCTTAGTTTTCAAGATATTGACTTGATTTCTTTTGCGTTGTATAGATAAACATATTGGCTTTAATTCAAAACTTTTTTTTGCGGGTAGCAAGAAAAAAATTTTTTTTTTATTTTTTGAAAAATGCAAAGGGTACCCCCTTATGCTTTTTCAAAAAATAAAAAAAAATTTTTTTTCTCGCTACCCGCAAAAAAAAAGTTTTGAATTAAAGCCAATATGTTTATCTATACAAAGCAAAAGAAATCAAGTCAATATCTTGAAAACTAAGCAAGTTATGACCAAAAAAGTCAGTAGTAGAACTGGTTACTTTTTTGGTCATAACTTGCTTAGTCAGTAGTAGAACTGGTTACTTTTTTGGTCATAACTTGCTTAGTTTTCAAGATATTGACTTGATTTCTTTTGCGTTGTATAGATAAACATATTGGCTTTAATTCAAAACTTTTTTTTTGCGGGTAGCGAGAAAAAAATTTTTTTTTTATTTTTTGAAAAATGCAAAGGGTACCCCCTTATGCTTTTTCAAAAAATGAAAAAAAATTTTTTTTCTCGCTACCCGCAAAAAAAAAGTTTTGAATTAAAGCCAATATGTTTATCTATACAACGCAAAAGAAATCAAGTCAATATCTTGAAAACTAAGCAAGTTATGACCAAAAAAGTAACCAGTTCTACTACTGACTTTTTTGGTCATAACTTGCTTAGTTTTCAAGATATTGACTTGATTTCTTTTGCGTTGTATAGATAAACATATTGGCTTTAATTCAAAACTTTTTTTTTGCGGGTAGCGAGAAAAAAAAATTTTTTTCATTTTTTGAAAAAGCATAAGGGGGTACCCTTTGCATTTTTCAAAAAATAAAAAAAAATTTTTTTTCTCGCTACCCGCAAAAAAAAAGTTTTGAATTAAAGCCAATATGTTTATCTATACAACGCAAAAGAAATCAAGTCAATATCTTGAAAACTAAGCAAGTTATGACCAAAAAAGTCAGTAGTAGAACTGGTTACTTTTTTGGTCATAACTTGCTTAGTTTTCAAGATATTGACTTGATTTCTTTTGCGTTGTATAGATAAACATATTGGCTTTAATTCAAAACTTTTTTTTTGCGGGTAGCGAGAAAAAAAATTTTTTTTCATTTTTTGAAAAAGCATAAGGGGGTACCCTTTGCATTTTTCAAAAAATAAAAAAAAAAAATTTTTCTCGCTACCCGCAAAAAAAAAGTTTTGAATTAAAGCCAATATGTTTATCTATACAACGCAAAAGAAATCAAGTCAATATCTTGAAAACTAAGCAAGTTATGACCAAAAAAGTAACCAGTTCTACTACTGACTAAGCAAGTTATGACCAAAAAAGTAACCAGTTCTACTACTGACTTTTTTGGTCATAACTTGCTTAGTTTTCAAGATATTGACTTGATTTCTTTTGCGTTGTATAGATAAACATATTGGCTTTAATTCAAAACTTTTTTTTGCGGGTAGCGAGAAAAAAAATTTTTTTTTATTTTTTGAAAAATGCAAAGGGTACCCCCTTATGCTTTTTCAAAAAATAAAAAAAAATTTTTTTTCTCGCTACCCGCAAAAAAAAAGTTTTGAATTAAAGCCAATATGTTTATCTATACAACGCAAAAGAAATCAAGTCAATATCTTGAAAACTAAGCAAGTTATGACCAAAAAAGTAACCAGTTCTACTACTGACTTTTTTGGTCATAACTTGCTTAGTTTTCAAGATATTGACTTGATTTCTTTTGCGTTGTATAGATAAACATATTGGCTTTAATTCAAAACTTTTTTTTTGCGGGTAGCGAGAAAAAAAATTTTTTTTCATTTTTTGAAAAAGCATAAGGGGGTACCCTTTGCATTTTTCAAAAAATAAAAAAAAAATTTTTTTCTCGCTACCCGCAAAAAAAAAGTTTTGAATTAAAGCCAATATGTTTATCTATACAACGCAAAAGAAATCAAGTCAATATCTTGAAAACTAAGCAAGTTATGACCAAAAAAGTCAGTAGTAGAACTGGTTACTTTTTTGGTCATAACTTGCTTAGTTTTCAAGATATTGACTTGATTTCTTTTGCGTTGTATAGATAAACATATTGGCTTTAATTCAAAACTTTTTTTTTTGCGGGTAGCGAGAAAAAAAATATTTTTTTATTTTTTGAAAAATGCAAAGGGTACCCCCTTATGCTTTTTCAAAAAATGAAAAAAAATTTTTTTTCTCGCTACCCGCAAAAAAAAAGTTTTGAATTAAAGCCAATATGTTTATCTATACAACGCAAAAGAAATCAAGTCAATATCTTGAAAACTAAGCAAGTTATGACCAAAAAAGTCAGTAGTAGAACTGGTTACTTTTTTGGTCATAACTTGCTTAGTTTTCAAGATATTGACTTGATTTCTTTTGCGTTGTATAGATAAACATATTGGCTTTAATTCAAAACTTTTTTTTGCGGGTAGCAAGAAAAAAATTTTTTTTTTATTTTTTGAAAAATGCAAAGGGTACCCCCTTATGCTTTTTCAAAAAATAAAAAAAAATTTTTTTTCTCGCTACCCGCAAAAAAAAAGTTTTGAATTAAAGCCAATATGTTTATCTATACAAAGCAAAAGAAATCAAGTCAATATCTTGAAAACTAAGCAAGTTATGACGAAAAAAGTCAGTAGTAGAACTGGTTACTTTTTTGGTCATAACTTGCTTAGGCAGTAGTAGAACTGGTTACTTTTTTGGTCATAACTTGCTTAGTTTTCAAGATATTGACTTGATTTCTTTTGCGTTGTATAGATAAACATATTGGCTTTAATTCAAAACTTTTTTTTTGCGGGTAGCGAGAAAAATTTTTTTTTTTTATTTTTTGAAAAATGCAAAGGGTACCCCCTTATGCTTTTTCAAAAAATGAAAAAAAATTTTTTTTCTCGCTACCCGCAAAAAAAAAGTTTTGAATTAAAGCCAATATGTTTATCTATACAACGCAAAAGAAATCAAGTCAATATCTTGAAAACTAAGCAAGTTATGACCAAAAAAGTAACCAGTTCTACTACTGACTTTTTTGGTCATAACTTGCTTAGTTTTCAAGATATTGACTTGATTTCTTTTGCGTTGTATAGATAAACATATTGGCTTTAATTCAAAACTTTTTTTTTGCGGGTAGCGAGAAAAAAAATTTTTTTTCATTTTTTGAAAAAGCATAAGGGGGTACCCTTTGCATTTTTCAAAAAATAAAAAAAAATTTTTTTTCTCGCTACCCGCAAAAAAAAAGTTTTGAATTAAAGCCAATATGTTTATCTATACAACGCAAAAGAAATCAAGTCAATATCTTGAAAACTAAGCAAGTTATGACCAAAAAAGTCAGTAGTAGAACTGGTTACTTTTTTGGTCATAACTTGCTTAGTTTTCAAGATATTGACTTGATTTCTTTTGCGTTGTATAGATAAACATATTGGCTTTAATTCAAAACTTTTTTTTTGCGGGTAGCGAGAAAAAAAATTTTTTTTCATTTTTTGAAAAAGCATAAGGGGGTACCCTTTGCATTTTTCAAAAAATAAAAAAAAAAAATTTTTCTCGCTACCCGCAAAAAAAAAGTTTTGAATTAAAGCCAATATGTTTATCTATACAACGCAAAAGAAATCAAGTCAATATCTTGAAAACTAAGCAAGTTATGACCAAAAAAGTAACCAGTTCTACTACTGACTAAGCAAGTTATGACCAAAAAAGTAACCAGTTCTACTACTGACTTTTTTGGTCATAACTTGCTTAGTTTTCAAGATATTGACTTGATTTCTTTTGCGTTGTATAGATAAACATATTGGCTTTAATTCAAAACTTTTTTTTGCGGGTAGCGAGAAAAAAAATTTTTTTTTATTTTTTGAAAAATGCAAAGGGTACCCCCTTATGCTTTTTCAAAAAATAAAAAAAAATTTTTTTTCTCGCTACCCGCAAAAAAAAAGTTTTGAATTAAAGCCAATATGTTTATCTATACAACGCAAAAGAAATCAAGTCAATATCTTGAAAACTAAGCAAGTTATGACCAAAAAAGTAACCAGTTCTACTACTGACTTTTTTGGTCATAACTTGCTTAGTTTTCAAGATATTGACTTGATTTCTTTTGCGTTGTATAGATAAACATATTGGCTTTAATTCAAAACTTTTTTTTTGCGGGTAGCGAGAAAAAAAATTTTTTTTCATTTTTTGAAAAAGCATAAGGGGGTACCCTTTGCATTTTTCAAAAAATAAAAAAAAATTTTTTTTCTCGCTACCCGCAAAAAAAAAGTTTTGAATTAAAGCCAATATGTTTATCTATACAACGCAAAAGAAATCAAGTCAATATCTTGAAAACTAAGCAAGTTATGACCAAAAAAGTCAGTAGTAGAACTGGTTACTTTTTTGGTCATAACTTGCTTAGTTTTCAAGATATTGACTTGATTTCTTTTGCGTTGTATAGATAAACATATTGGCTTTAATTCAAAACTTTTTTTTTTGCGGGTAGCGAGAAAAAAAATATTTTTTTATTTTTTGAAAAATGCAAAGGGTACCCCCTTATGCTTTTTCAAAAAATGAAAAAAAATTTTTTTTCTCGCTACCCGCAAAAAAAAAGTTTTGAATTAAAGCCAATATGTTTATCTATACAACGCAAAAGAAATCAAGTCAATATCTTGAAAACTAAGCAAGTTATGACCAAAAAAGTCAGTAGTAGAACTGGTTACTTTTTTGGTCATAACTTGCTTAGTTTTCAAGATATTGACTTGATTTCTTTTGCGTTGTATAGATAAACATATTGGCTTTAATTCAAAACTTTTTTTTGCGGGTAGCAAGAAAAAAATTTTTTTTTTATTTTTTGAAAAATGCAAAGGGTACCCCCTTATGCTTTTTCAAAAAATAAAAAAAAATTTTTTTTCTCGCTACCCGCAAAAAAAAAGTTTTGAATTAAAGCCAATATGTTTATCTATACAAAGCAAAAGAAATCAAGTCAATATCTTGAAAACTAAGCAAGTTATGACCAAAAAAGTCAGTAGTAGAACTGGTTACTTTTTTGGTCATAACTTGCTTAGTCAGTAGTAGAACTGGTTACTTTTTTGGTCATAACTTGCTTAGTTTTCAAGATATTGACTTGATTTCTTTTGCGTTGTATAGATAAACATATTGGCTTTAATTCAAAACTTTTTTTTTGCGGGTAGCGAGAAAAAATTTTTTTTTTTATTTTTTGAAAAATGCAAAGGGTACCCCCTTATGCTTTTTCAAAAAATGAAAAAAAATTTTTTTTCTCGCTACCCGCAAAAAAAAAGTTTTGAATTAAAGCCAATATGTTTATCTATACAACGCAAAAGAAATCAAGTCAATATCTTGAAAACTAAGCAAGTTATGACCAAAAAAGTAACCAGTTCTACTACTGACTTTTTTGGTCATAACTTGCTTAGTTTTCAAGATATTGACTTGATTTCTTTTGCGTTGTATAGATAAACATATTGGCTTTAATTCAAAACTTTTTTTTTGCGGGTAGCGAGAAAAAAAATTTTTTTTCATTTTTTGAAAAAGCATAAGGGGGTACCCTTTGCATTTTTCAAAAAATAAAAAAAAATTTTTTTTCTCGCTACCCGCAAAAAAAAAGTTTTGAATTAAAGCCAATATGTTTATCTATACAACGCAAAAGAAATCAAGTCAATATCTTGAAAACTAAGCAAGTTATGACCAAAAAAGTCAGTAGTAGAACTGGTTACTTTTTTGGTCATAACTTGCTTAGTTTTCAAGATATTGACTTGATTTCTTTTGCGTTGTATAGATAAACATATTGGCTTTAATTCAAAACTTTTTTTTTGCGGGTAGCGAGAAAAAAATTTTTTTTTTATTTTTTGAAAAAGCATAAGGGGGTACCCTTTGCATTTTTCAAAAAATAAAAAAAAATTTTTTTTCTCGCTACCCGCAAAAAAAAAGTTTTGAATTAAAGCCAATATGTTTATCTATACAACGCAAAAGAAATCAAGTCAATATCTTGAAAACTAAGCAAGTTATGACCAAAAAAGTCAGTAGTAGAACTGGTTACTTTTTTGGTCATAACTTGCTTAGTTTTCAAGATATTGACTTGATTTCTTTTGCGTTGTATAGATAAACATATTGGCTTTAATTCAAAACTTTTTTTTTGCGGGTAGCGAGAAAAAAATTTTTTTTAATTTTTTGAAAAAGCATAAGGGGGTACCCTTTGCATTTTTCAAAAAATAAAAAAAAAAATTTTTTCTCGCTACCCGCAAAAAAAAGTTTTGAATTAAAGCCAATATGTTTATCTATACAACGCAAAAGAAATCAAGTCAATATCTTGAAAACTAAGCAAGTTATGACCAAAAAAGTAACCAGTTCTACTACTGACTAAGCAAGTTATGACCAAAAAAGTAACCAGTTCTACTACTGACTTTTTTGGTCATAACTTGCTTAGTTTTCAAGATATTGACTTGATTTCTTTTGCTTTGTATAGATAAACATATTGGCTTTAATTCAAAACTTTTTTTTTGCGGGTAGCGAGAAAAAAAATTTTTTTTTATTTTTTGAAAAAGCATAAGGGGGTACCCTTTGCATTTTTCAAAAAATAAAAAAAAATTTTTTTTCTTGCTACCCGCAAAAAAAAAGTTTTGAATTAAAGCCAATATGTTTATCTATACAACGCAAAAGAAATCAAGTCAATATCTTGAAAACTAAGCAAGTTATGACCAAAAAAGTAACCAGTTCTACTACTGACTTTTTTGGTCATAACTTGCTTAGTTTTCAAGATATTGACTTGATTTCTTTTGCGTTGTATAGATAAACATATTGGCTTTAATTCAAAACTTTTTTTTTGCGGGTAGCGAGAAAAAAAATTTTTTTTCATTTTTTGAAAAAGCATAAGGGGGTACCCTTTGCATTTTTCAAAAAATAAAAAAATATTTTTTTTCTCGCTACCCGCAAAAAAAAGTTTTGAATTAAAGCCAATATGTTTATCTATACAACGCAAAAGAAATCAAGTCAATATCTTGAAAACTAAGCAAGTTATGACCAAAAAAGTAACCAGTTCTACTACTGACTTTTTTGGTCATAACTTGCTTAGTTTTCAAGATATTGACTTGATTTCTTTTGCGTTGTATAGATAAACATATTGGCTTTAATTCAAAACTTTTTTTTTGCGGGTAGCGAGAAAAAATTTTTTTTTTTTTTTTTGAAAAATGCAAAGGGTACCCCCTTATGCTTTTTCAAAAAATGAAAAAAAATTTTTTTTCTCGCTACCCGCAAAAAAAAAGTTTTGAATTAAAGCCAATATGTTTATCTATACAACGCAAAAGAAATCAAGTCAATATCTTGAAAACTAAGCAAGTTATGACCAAAAAAGTCAGTAGTAGAACTGGTTACTTTTTTGGTCATAACTTGCTTAGTTTTCAAGATATTGACTTGATTTCTTTTGCGTTGTATAGATAAACATATTGGCTTTAATTCAAAACTTTTTTTTGCGGGTAGCGAGAAAAAAAATTTTTTTTCATTTTTTGAAAAAGCATAAGGGGGTACCCTTTGCATTTTTCAAAAAATAAAAAAAAAAATTTTTCTCGCTACCCGCAAAAAAAAAGTTTTGAATTAAAGCCAATATGTTTATCTATACAACGCAAAAGAAATCAAGTCAATATCTTGAAAACTAAGCAAGTTATGACCAAAAAAGTAACCAGTTCTACTACTGACTAAGCAAGTTATGACCAAAAAAGTAACCAGTTCTACTACTGACTTTTTTGGTCATAACTTGCTTAGTTTTCAAGATATTGACTTGATTTCTTTTGCTTTGTATAGATAAACATATTGGCTTTAATTCAAAACTTTTTTTTTGCGGGTAGCGAGAAAAAAAATTTTTTTTATTTTTTTAAAAAGCATAAGGGGGTACCCTTTGCATTTTTCAAAAAATAAAAAAAAAATTTTTTTCTTGCTACCCGCAAAAAAAAGTTTTGAATTAAAGCCAATATGTTTATCTATACAACGCAAAAGAAATCAAGTCAATATCTTGAAAACTAAGCAAGTTATGACCAAAAAAGTAACCAGTTCTACTACTGACTTTTTTGGTCATAACTTGCTTAGTTTTCAAGATATTGACTTGATTTCTTTTGCGTTGTATAGATAAACATATTGGCTTTAATTCAAAACTTTTTTTTTGCGGGTAGCGAGAAAAAAAATTTTTTTTCATTTTTTGAAAAAGCATAAGGGGGTACCCTTTGCATTTTTCAAAAAATAAAAAAATATTTTTTTTCTCGCTACCCGCAAAAAAAAAAGTTTTGAATTAAAGCCAATATGTTTATCTATACAACGCAAAAGAAATCAAGTCAATATCTTGAAAACTAAGCAAGTTATGACCAAAAAAGTAACCAGTTCTACTACTGACTTTTTTGGTCATAACTTGCTTAGTTTTCAAGATATTGACTTGATTTCTTTTGCGTTGTATAGATAAACATATTGGCTTTAATTCAAAACTTTTTTTTTGCGGGTAGCGAGAAAAATTTTTTTTTTTATTTTTTGAAAAATGCAAAGGGTACCCCCTTATGCTTTTTCAAAAAATGAAAAAAAATTTTTTTTCTCGCTACCCGCAAAAAAAAAGTTTTGAATTAAAGCCAATATGTTTATCTATACAACGCAAAAGAAATCAAGTCAATATCTTGAAAACTAAGCAAGTTATGACCAAAAAAGTAACCAGTTCTACTACTGACTTTTTTGGTCATAACTTGCTTAGTTTTCAGGATATTGACTTGATTTCTTTTGCGTTGTATAGATAAACATATTGGCTTTAATTCAAAACTTTTTTTTTGCGGGTAGCGAGAAAAAAATTTTTTTTTATTTTTTGGAAAATGCAAAGGGTACTCCCTTATGCTTTTTCAAAAAATGAAAAAAAAATTTTTTTCTCGCTACCCGCAAAAAAAAAGTTTTGAATTAAAGCCAATATGTTTATCTATACAACGCAAAAGAAATCAAGTCAATATCTTGAAAACTAAGCAAGTTATGACCAAAAAAGTAACCAGTTCTACTACTGACTTTTTTGGTCATAACTTGCTTAGTTTTCAAGATATTGACTTGATTTCTTTTGCGTTGTATAGATAAACATATTGGCGTTAATTCAAAACTTTTTTTTGCGGGTAGCGAGAAAAAAAAATTTTTTTTATTTTTTGAAAAAGCATAAGGGGGTACCCTTTGCATTTTTCAAAAAATAAAAAAAAAATTTTTTTCTCGCTACCCGCAAAAAAAAAGTTTTGAATTAAAGCCAATATGTTTATCTATACAACGCAAAAGAAATCAAGTCAATATCTTGAAAACTAAGCAAGTTATGACCAAAAAAGTAACCAGTTCTACTACTGACTTTTTTGGTCATAACTTGCTTAGTTTTCAAGATATTGACTTGATTTCTTTTGCGTTGTATAGATAAACATATTGGCTTTAATTCAAAACTTTTTTTTTGCGGGTAGCGAGAAAAAAAATTTTTTTTTATTTTTTGAAAAATGCAAAGGGTACCCCCTTATGCTTTTTCAAAAAATAAAAAAAAAATTTTTTTCTCGCTACCCGCAAAAAAAAAGTTTTGAATTAAAGCCAATATGTTTATCTATACAACGCAAAAGAAATCAAGTCAATATCTTGAAAACTAAGCAAGTTATGACCAAAAAAGTAACCAGTTCTACTACTGACTTTTTTGGTCATAACTTGCTTAGTTTTCAAGATATTGACTTGATTTCTTTTGCGTTGTATAGATAAACATATTGGCTTTAATTCAAAACTTTTTTTTTGCGGGTAGCGAGAAAAAATTTTTTTTTTATTTTTTGAAAAATGCAAAGGGTACCCCCTTATGCTTTTTCAAAAAATGAAAAAAAATTTTTTTTCTCGCTACCCGCAAAAAAAAAGTTTTGAATTAAAGCCAATATGTTTATCTATACGACGCAAAAGAAATCAAGTCAATATCTTGAAAACTAAGCAAGTTATGACCAAAAAAGTAACCAGTTCTACTACTGACTTTTTTGGTCATAACTTGCTTAGTTTTCAAGATATTGACTTGATTTCTTTTGCGTTGTATAGATAAACATATTGGCTTTAATTCAAAACTTTTTTTTTGCGGGTAGTGAGAAAAAAATTTTTTTTTTATTTTTTGAAAAATGCAAAGGGTACCCCCTTATGCTTTTTCAAAAAATGAAAAAAATTTTTTTTCTCGCTACCCGCAAAAAAAAAGTTTTGAATTAAAGCCAATATGTTTATCTATACAACGCAAAAGAAATCAAGTCAATATCTTGAAAACTAAGCAAGTTATGACCAAAAAAGTCAGTAGTAGAACTGGTTACTTTTTTGGTCATAACTTGCTTAGTTTTCAAGATATTGACTTGATTTCTTTTGCGTTGTATAGATAAACATATTGGCTTTAATTCAAAACTTTTTTTTTGCGGGTAGCGAGAAAAAAATTTTTTTTTTATTTTTTGAAAAATGCAAAGGGTACCCCCTTATGCTTTTTCAAAAAATGAAAAAAAATTTTTTTTCTCGCTACCCGCAAAAAAAAAGTTTTGAATTAAAGCCAATATGTTTATCTATACAACGCAAAAGAAATCAAGTCAATATCTTGAAAACTAAGCAAGTTATGACCAAAAAAGTCAGTAGTAGAACTGGTTACTTTTTTGGTCATAACTTGCTTAGTTTTCAAGATATTGACTTGATTTCTTTTGCGTTGTATAGATAAACATATTGGCTTTAATTCAAAACTTTTTTTTTGCGGGTAGCGAGAAAAAAATTTTTTTTTTATTTTTTGAAAAATGCAAAGGGTACCCCCTTATGCTTTTTCAAAAAATGAAAAAAAATTTTTTTTCTCGCTACCCGCAAAAAAAAGTTTTGAATAAAAGCCAATATGTTTATCTATACAACGCAAAAGAAATCAAGTCAATATCTTGAAAACTAAGCAAGTTATGACCAAAAAAGTAACCAGTTCTACTACTGACTTTTTTGGTCATAACTTGCTTAGTTTTCAAGATATTGACTTGATTTCTTTTGCGTTGTATAGATAAACATATTGGCTTTAATTCAAAACTTTTTTTTTGCGGGTAGCGAGAAAAAAAATTTTTTTTCATTTTTTGAGAAAGCATAAGGGGGTACCCTTTGCATTTTTCAAAAAATAAAAAAAAATTTTTTTTCTCGCTACCCGCAAAAAAAAAGTTTTGAATTAAAGCCAATATGTTTATCTATACAACGCAAAAGAAATCAAGTCAATATCTTGAAAACTAAGCAAGTTATGACCAAAAAAGTAACCAGTTCTACTACTGACTTTTTTGGTCATAACTTGCTTAGTTTTCAAGATATTGACTTGATTTCTTTTGCGTTGTATAGATAAACATATTGGCTTTAATTCAAAACTTTTTTTTTGCGGGTAGCGAGAAAAAAAATTTTTTTTTATTTTTTGAAAAAGCATAAGGGGGTACCCTTTGCATTTTTCAAAAAATAAAAAAAATTTTTTTCTCGCTACCCGCAAAAAAAAAGTTTTGAATTAAAGCCAATATGTTTATCTATACAACGCAAAAGAAATCAAGTCAATATCTTGAAAACTAAGCAAGTTATGACCAAAAAAGTAACCAGTTCTACTACTGACTTTTTTGGTCATAACTTGCTTAGTTTTCAAGATATTGACTTGATTTCTTTTGCGTTGTATAGATAAACATATTGGCTTTAATTCAAAACTTTTTTTTTGCGGGTAGCGAGAAAAAAATTTTTTTTTTATTTTTTGAAAAATGCAAAGGGTACCCCCTTATGCTTTTTCAAAAAATAAAAAAAAATTTTTTTTCTCGCTACCCGCAAAAAAAAAGTTTTGAATTAAAGCCAATATGTTTATCTATACAACGCAAAAGAAATCAAGTCAATATCTTGAAAACTAAGCAAGTTATGACCAAAAAAGTAACCAGTTCTACTACTGACTTTTTTGGTCATAACTTGCTTAGTTTTCAAGATATTGACTTGATTTCTTTTGCGTTGTATAGATAAACATATTGGCTTTAATTCAAAACTTTTTTTTTGCGGGTAGCGAGAAAAAAATTTTTTTTTTATTTTTTGAAAAATGCAAAGGGTACCCCCTTATGCTTTTTCAAAAAATGAAAAAAAATTTTTTTTCTCGCTACCCGCAAAAAAAAAGTTTTGAATTAAAGCCAATATGTTTATCTATACAACGCAAAAGAAATCAAGTCAATATCTTGAAAACTAAGCAAGTTATGACCAAAAAAGTAACCAGTTCTACTACTGACTTTTTTGGTCATAACTTGCTTAGTTTTCAAGATATTGACTTGATTTCTTTTGCGTTGTATAGATAAACATATTGGCTTTAATTCAAAACTTTTTTTTTGCGGGTAGCGAGAAAAAAATTTTTTTTTCATTTTTTGAAAAAGCATAAGGGGGTACCCTTTGCATTTTTCAAAAAATAAAAAAAAATTTTTTTTCTCGCTACCCGCAAAAAAAAAGTTTTGAATTAAAGCCAATATGTTTATCTATACAACGCAAAAGAAATCAAGTCAATATCTTGAAAACTAAGCAAGTTATGACCAAAAAAGTCAGTAGTAGAACTGGTTACTTTTTTGGTCATAACTTGCTTAGTTTTCAAGATATTGACTTGATTTCTTTTGCGTTGTATAGATAAACATATTGGCTTTAATTCAAAACTTTTTTTTTGCGGGTAGCGAGTAGAACTGGTTACTTTTTTGGTCATAACTTGCTTAGTTTTCAAGATATTGACTTGATTTCTTTTGCGTTGTATAGATAAACATATTGGCTTTAATTCAAAACTTTTTTTTTGCGGGTAGCGAGAAAAAAAATTTTTTTTAATTTTTTGAAAAATGCAAAGGGTACCCCCTTATGCTTTTTCAAAAAATGAAAAAAAAATTTTTTTCTCGCTACCCGCAAAAAAAAAGTTTTGAATTAAAGCCAATATGTTTATCTATACAACGCAAAAGAAATCAAGTCAATATCTTGAAAACTAAGCAAGTTATGACCAAAAAAGTCAGTAGTAGAACTTGTTACTTTTTTGGTCATAACTTGCTTAGTTTTCAAGATATTGACTTGATTTCTTTTGCGTTGTATAGATAAACATATTGGCTTTAATTCAAAATTTTTTTTCTCGCTACCCGCAAAAAAAAAGTTTTGAATTAAAGCCAATATGTTTATCTATACAACGCAAAAGAAATCAAGTCAATATCTTGAAAACTAAGCAAGTTATGACCAAAAAAGTAACCAGTTCTACTACTGACTTTTTTGGTCATAACTTGCTTAGTTTTCAAGATATTGACTTGATTTCTTTTGCGTTGTATAGATAAACATATTGGCTTTAATTCAAAACTTTTTTTTTGCGGGTAGCGAGAAAAAAAATTTTTTTTTATTTTTTGAAAAATGCAAAGGGTACCCCCTTATGCTTTTTCAAAAAATGAAAAAAATTTTTTTTTCTCGCTACCCGCAAAAAAAAAGTTTTGAATTAAAGCCAATATGTTTATCTATACAACGCAAAAGAAATCAAGTCAATATCTTGAAAACTAAGCAAGTTATGACCAAAAAAGTAACCAGTTCTACTACTGACTTTTTTGGTCATAACTTGCTTAGTTTTCAAGATATTGACTTGATTTCTTTTGCGTTGTATAGATAAACATATTGGCTTTAATTCAAAACTTTTTTTTTGCGGGTAGCGAGAAAAAAAATTTTTTTCTATTTTTTGAAAAATGCAAAGGGTACCCCCTTATGCTTTTTCAAAAAATAAAAAAAAATTTTTTTCTCGCTACCCGCAAAAAAAAAGTTTTAAATTAAAGCCAATATGTTTATCTATACAACGCAAAAGAAATCAAGTCAATATCTTGAAAACTAAGCAAGTTATGACCAAAAAAGTAACCAGTTCTACTACTGACTTTTTTGGTCATAACTTGCTTAGTTTTCAAGATATTGACTTGATTTCTTTTGCGTTGTATAGATAAACATATTGGCTTTAATTCAAAACTTTTTTTTTGCGGGTAGCGAGAAAAAAAATTTTTTTTCATTTTTTGAAAAAGCATAAGGGGGTACCCTTTGCATTTTTCAAAAAATAAAAAAAAAATTTTTTTCTCGCTACCCGCAAAAAAAAAGTTTTGAATTAAAGCCAATATGTTTATCTATACAACGCAAAAGAAATCAAGTCAATATCTTGAAAACTAAGCAAGTTATGACCAAAAAAGTAACCAGTTCTACTCGCTACCCGCAAAAAAAAAGTTTTGAATTAAAGCCAATATGTTTATCTATACAACGCAAAAGAAATCAAGTCAATATCTTGAAAACTAAGCAAGTTATGACCAAAAAAGTAACCAGTTCTACTACTGACTTTTTTGGTCATAACTTGCTTAGTTTTCAAGATATTGACTTGATTTCTTTTGCGTTGTATAGATAAACATATTGGCTTTAATTCAAAACTTTTTTTTGCGGGTAGCGAGAAAAAAAAATTTTTTTTATTTTTTGAAAAATGCAAAGGGTACCCCCTTATGCTTTTTCAAAAAATAAAAAAAAAATTTTTTTCTCGCTACCCGCAAAAAAAAAGTTTTGAATTAAAGCCAATATGTTTATCTATACAACGCAAAAGAAATCAAGTCAATATCTTGAAAACTAAGCAAGTTATGACCAAAAAAGTCAGTGGTAGAACTGGTTACTTTTTTGGTCATAACTTGCTTAGTTTTCAAGATATTGACTTGATTTCTTTTGCGTTGTATAGATAAACATATTGGCTTTAATTCAAAACTTTTTTTTTGCGGGTAGCGAGAAAAAAAATTTTTTTTCATTTTTTGAAAAAGCATAAGGGGGTACCCTTTGCATTTTTCAAAAAATAAAAAAAAATTTTTTTTCTCGCTACCCGCAAAAAAAAAGTTTTGAATTAAAGCCAATATGTTTATCTATACAACGCAAAAGAAATCAAGTCAATATCTTGAAAACTAAGCAAGTTATGACCAAAAAAGTCAGTAGTAGAACTGGTTACTTTTTTGGTCATAACTTGCTTAGTTTTCAAGATATTGACTTGATTTCTTTTGCGTTGTATAGATAAACATATTGGCTTTAATTTAAAACTTTTTTTTTGCGGGTAGCGAGAAAAAAAATTTTTTTTCATTTTTTGAAAAAGCATAAGGGGGTACCCTTTGCATTTTTCAAAAAATAAAAAAAAAAATTTTTTTCTCGCTACCCGCAAAAAAAAAGTTTTGAATTAAAGCCAATATGTTTATCTATACAACGCAAAAGAAATCAAGTCAATATCTTGAAAACTAAGCAAGTTATGACCAAAAAAGTCAGTAGTAGAACTGGTTACTTTTTTGGTCATAACTTGCTTAGTTTTCAAGATATTGACTTGATTTCTTTTGCGTTGTATAGATAAACATATTGGCTTTAATTCAAAACTTTTTTTTTGCGGGTAGCGAGAAAAAAAATTTTTTTTTATTTTTTGAAAAATGCAAAGGGTACCCCCTTATTTTTTGAAAAAGCATAAGGGGGTACCCTTTGCATTTTTCAAAAAATAAAAAAAATTTTTTTTTCTCGCTACCCGCAAAAAAAAAGTTTTGAATTAAAGCCAATATGTTTATCTATACAACGCAAAAGAAATCAAGTCAATATCTTGAAAACTAAGCAAGTTATGACCAAAAAAGTCAGTAGTAGAACTGGTTACTTTTTTGGTCATAACTTGCTTAGTTTTCAAGATATTGACTTGATTTCTTTTGCGTTGTATAGATAAACATATTGGCTTTAATTCAAAACTTTTTTTTTGCGGGTAGCGAGAAAAAAAATTTTTTTTCATTTTTTGAAAAAGCATAAGGGTGTACCCTTTGCATTTTTCAAAAAATAAAAAAAAAATTTTTTTCTCGCTACCCGCAAAAAAAAGTTTTGAATTAAAGCCAATATGTTTATCTATACAACGCAAAAGAAATCAAGTCAATATCTTGAAAACTAAGCAAGTTATGACCAAAAAAGTCAGTAGTAGAACTGGTTACTTTTTTGGTCATAACTTGCTTAGTTTTCAAGATATTGACTTGATTTCTTTTGCGTTGTATAGATAAACATATTGGCTTTAATTCAAAACTTTTTTTTTGCGGGTAGCGAGAAAAAAAAATTTTTTTTATTTTTTGAAAAAGCATAAGGGGGTACCCTTTGCATTTTTCAAAAAATAAAAAAAAAATTTTTTTCTCGCTACCCGCAAAAAAAAAGTTTTGAATTAAAGCCAATATGTTTATCTATACAACGCAAAAGAAATCAAGTCAATATCTTGAAAACTAAGCAAGTTATGACCAAAAAAGTAACCAGTTCTACTACTGACTTTTTTGGTCATAACTTGCTTAGTTTTCAAGATATTGACTTGATTTCTTTTGCGTTGTATAGATAAACATATTGGCTTTAATTCAAAACTTTTTTCTTGCGGGTAGCGAGAAAAAAAATTTTTTTTATTTTTTGAAAAATGCAAAGGGTACCCCCTTATGCTTTTTCAAAAAATGAAAAAAAATTTTTTTTCTCGCTACCCGCAAAAAAAAAGTTTTGAATTAAAGCCAATATGTTTATCTATACAACGCAAAAGAAATCAAGTCAATATCTTGAAAACTAAGCAAGTTATGACCAAAAAAGTCAGTAGTAGAACTGGTAGTAGTAGTAGAACTGGTAACCAGTTCTACTACTGACTTTTTTGGTCATAACTTGCTTAGTTTTCAAGATATTGACTTGATTTCTTTTGCGTTGTATAGATAAACATATTGGCTTTAATTCAAAACTTTTTTTTTGCGGGTAGCGAGAAAAAAAATTTTTTTTTATTTTTTGAAAAATGCAAAGGGTACCCCCTTATGCTTTTTCAAAAAATGAAAAAAAATTTTTTTTCTCGCTACCCGCAAAAAAAAGTTTTGAATTAAAGCCAATATGTTTATCTATACAACGCAAAAGAAATCAAGTCAATATCTTGAAAACTAAGCAAGTTATGACCAAAAAAGTCAGTAGTAGAACTGGTTACTTTTTTGGTCATAACTTGCTTAGTTTTCAAGATATTGACTTGATTTCTTTTGCGTTGTATAGATAAACATATTGGCTTTAATTCAAAACTTTTTTTTTGCGGGTAGCGAGAAAAAAAATTTTTTTTCATTTTTTGAAAAAGCATAAGGGGGTACCCTTTGCATTTTTCAAAAAATAAAAAAAAAAATTTTTTCTCGCTACCCGCAAAAAAAAAGTTTTGAATTAAAGCCAATATGTTTATCTATACAACGCAAAAGAAATCAAGTCAATATCTTGAAAACTAAGCAAGTTATGACCAAAAAAGTCAGTAGTAGAACTGGTTACTTTTTTGGTCATAACTTGCTTAGTTTTCAAGATATTGACTTGATTTCTTTTGCGTTGTATAGATAAACATATTGGCTTTAATTCAAAACTTTTTTTTTGCGGGTAGCGAGAAAAAAAAATTTTTTTTATTTTTTGAAAAATGCAAAGGGTACCCCCTTATGCTTTTTCAAAAAATAAAAAAAAAATTTTTTTCTCGCTACCCGCAAAAAAAAAGATGAATTAAAGCCAATATGTTTATCTATACAACGCAAAAGAAATCAAGTCAATATCTTGAAAACTAAGCAAGTTATGACCAAAAAAGTCAGTAGTAGAACTGGTTACTTTTTTGGTCATAACTTGCTTAGTTTTCAAGATATTGACTTGATTTCTTTTGCGTTGTATAGATAAACATATTGGCTTTAATTCAAAACTTTTTTTTTGCGGGTAGCGAGAAAAAAAATTTTTTTTTATTTTTTGAAAAATGCAAAGGGTACCCCCTTATGCTTTTTCAAAAAATGAAAAAAAAATTTTTTTCTCGCTACCCGCAAAAAAAAAGTTTTGAATTAAAGCCAATATGTTTATCTATACAACGCAAAAGAAATCAAGTCAATATCTTGAAAACTAAGCAAGTTATGACCAAAAAAGTCAGTAGTAGAACTGGTTACTTTTTTGGTCATAACTTGCTTAGTTTTCAAGATATTGACTTGATTTCTTTTGCGTTGTATAGATAAACATATTGGCTTTAATTCAAAACTTTTTTTTTGCGGGTAGCGAGAAAAAAAAATTTTTTTTATTTTTTGAAAAATGCAAAGGGTACCCCCTTATGCTTTTTCAAAAAATAAAAAAAAAATTTTTTTCTCGCGAGAAAAAAAATTTTTTTTTATTTTTTGAAAAATGCAAAGGGTACCCCCTTATGCTTTTTCAAAAAATGAAAAAAAAATTTTTTTCTCGCTACCCGCAAAAAAAAAGTTTTGAATTAAAGCCAATATGTTTATCTATACAACGCAAAAGAAATCAAGTCAATATCTTGAAAACTAAGCAAGTTATGACCAAAAAAGTAACCAGTTCTACTACTGACTTTTTTGGTCATAACTTGCTTAGTTTTCAAGATATTGACTTGATTTCTTTTGCGCTGTATAGATAAACATATTGGCTTTAATTCAAAACTTTTTTTTTGCGGGTAGCGAGAAAAAAAATTTTTTTTTATTTTTTGAAAAATGCAAAGGGTACCCCCTTATGCTTTTTCAAAAAATGAAAAAAATTTTTTTTTCTCGCTACCCGCAAAAAAAAAGTTTTGAATTAAAGCCAATATGTTTATCTATACAACGCAAAAGAAATCAAGTCAATATCTTGAAAACTAAGCAAGTTATGACCAAAAAAGTAACCAGTTCTACTACTGACTTTTTTGGTCATAACTTGCTTAGTTTTCAAGATATTGACTTGATTTCTTTTGCGTTGTATAGATAAACATATTGGCTTTAATTCAAAACTTTTTTTTTTGCGGGTAGCGAGAAAAAAAATTTTTTTCATTTTTTGAAAAAGCATAAGGGGGTACCCTTTGCATTTTTCAAAAAATAAAAAAAAATTTTTTTTCTCGCTACCCGCAAAAAAAAAGTTTTGAATTAAAGCCAATATGTTTATCTATACAACGCAAAAGAAATCAAGTCAATATCTTGAAAACTAAGCAAGTTATGACCAAAAAAGTCAGTAGTAGAACTGGTTACTTTTTTGGTCATAACTTGCTTAGTTTTCAAGATATTGACTTGATTTCTTTTGCGTTGTATAGATAAACATATTGGCTTTAATTCAAAACTTTTTTTTTGCGGGTAGCGAGAAAAAATTTTTTTTTTTATTTTTTGAAAAATGCAAAGGGTACCCCCTTATGCTTTTTCAAAAAATGAAAAAAAAATTTTTTTTCTCGCTACCCGAAAAAAAAAGTTTTGAATTAAAGCCAATATGTTTATCTATACAACGCAAAAGAAATCAAGTCAATATCTTGAAAACTAAGCAAGTTATGACCAAAAAAGTAACCAGTTCTACTACTGACTTTTTTGGTCATAACTTGCTTAGTTTTCAAGATATTGACTTGATTTCTTTTGCGTTGTATAGATAAACATATTGGCTTTAATTCAAAACTTTTTTTTTGCGGGTAGCGAGAAAAAAATTTTTTTTTTATTTTTTGAAAAACATAAGGGGGTACCCTTTGCATTTTTCAAAAAATAAAAAAAAATTTTTTTTCTCGCTACCCGCAAAAAAAAAGTTTTGAATTAAAGCCAATATGTTTATCTATACAACGCAAAAGAAATCAAGTCAATATCTTGAAAACTAAGCAAGTTATGACCAAAAAAGTAACCAGTTCTACTACTGACTTTTTTGGTCATAACTTGCTTAGTTTTCAAGATATTGACTTGATTTCTTTTGCGTTGTATAGATAAACATATTGGCTTTAATTCAAAACTTTTTTTTTGCGGGTAGCGAGAAAAAAAATTTTTTTTCATTTTTTGAAAAATGCAAAGGGTACCCCCTTATGCTTTTTCAAAAAATGAAAAAAAAATTTTTTTCTCGCTACCCGCAAAAAAAAAGTTTTGAATTAAAGCCAATATGTTTATCTATACAACGCAAAAGAAATCAAGTCAATATCTTGAAAACTAAGCAAGTTATGACCAAAAAAGTAACCAGTTCTACTACTGACTTTTTTGGTCATAACTTGCTTAGTTTTCAAGATATTGACTTGATTTCTTTTGCGTTGTATAGATAAACATATTGGCTTTAAATCAAAACTTTTTTTTGCGGGTAGCGAGAAAAAAAATTTTTTTTCATTTTTTGAAAAAGCATAAGGGGGTACCCTTTGCATTTTTCAAAAAATAAAAAAAAAATTTTTTTCTCGCTACCCGCAAAAAAAAATTTTGAATTAAAGCCAATATGTTTATCTATACAACGCAAAAGAAATCAAGTCAATATCTTGAAAACTAAGCAAGTTATGACCAAAAAAGTAACCAGTTCTACTACTGACTTTTTTGGTCATAACTTGCTTAGTTTTCAAGATATTGACTTGATTTCTTTTGCGTTGTATAGATAAACATATTGGCTTTAATTCAAAACTTTTTTTTTGCGGGTAGCGAGAAAAAAAATTTTTTTTTATTTTTTGAAAAATGCAAAGGGTACCCCCTTATGCTTTTTCAAAAAATGAAAAAAAATTTTTTTTCTCGCTACCCGCAAAAAAAAAGTTTTGAATTAAAGCCAATATGTTTATCTATACAACGCAAAAGAAATCAAGTCAATATTTTGAAAACTAAGCAAGTTATGACCAAAAAAGTCAGTAGTAGAACTGGTTACTTTTTTGGTCATAACTTGCTTAGTTTTCAAGATATTGACTTGATTTCTTTTGCGTTGTATAGATAAACATATTGGCTTTAATTCAAAACTTTTTTTTTGCGGGTAGCGAGAAAAAAATTTTTTTTTTATTTTTTGAAAAATGCAAAGGGTACCCCCTTATGCTTTTTCAACAAATAAAAAAAAAATTTTTTCTCGCTACCCGCAAAAAAAAAGTTTTGAATTAAAGCCAATATGTTTATCTATACAACGCAAAAGAAATCAAGTCAATATCTTGAAAACTAAGCAAGTTATGACCAAAAAAGTCAGTAGTAGAACTGGTTACTTTTTTGGTCATAACTTGCTTAGTTTTCAAGATATTGACTTGATTTCTTTTGCGTTGTATAGATAAACATATTGGCTTTAATTCAAAACTTTTTTTTTGCGGGTAGCGAGAAAAAAAAATTTTTTTCATTTTTTGAAAAATGCAAAGGGTACCCCCTTATGCTTTTTCAAAAAATGAAAAAAAAATTTTTTTCTCGCTACCCGCAAAAAAAAAGTTTTGAATTAAAGCCAATATGTTTATCTATACAACGCAAAAGAAATCAAGTCAATATCTTGAAAACTAAGCAAGTTATGACCAAAAAAGTAACCAGTTCTACTACTGACTTTTTTGGTCATTACTTGCTTAGTTTTCAAGATATTGACTTGATTTCTTTTGCGTTGTATAGATAAACATATTGGCTTTAATTCAAAACTTTTTTTTTGCGGGTAGCGAGAAAAAAAATTTTTTTTTATTTTTTGAAAAATGCAAAGGGTACCCCCTTATGCTTTTTCAAAAAATGAAAAAAAATTTTTTTCTCGCTACCCGCAAAAAAAAAGTTTTGAATTAAAGCCAATATGTTTATCTATACAACGCAAAAGAAATCAAGTCAATATCTTGAAAACTAAGCAAGTTATGACCAAAAAAGTCAGTAGTAGAACTGGTTATTTTTTTGGTCATAACTTGCTTAGTTTTCAAGATATTGACTTGATTTCTTTTGCGTTGTATAGATAAACATATTGGCTTTAATTCAAAACTTTTTTTTTGCGGGTAGCGAGAAAAAAATTTTTTTTTTATTTTTTGAAAAATGCAAAGGGTACCCCCTTATGCTTTTTCAAAAAATAAAAAAAAAATTTTTTTCTCGCTACCCGCAAAAAAAAAGTTTTGAATTAAAGCCAATATGTTTATCTATACAACGCAAAAGAAATCAAGTCAATATCTTGAAAACTAAGCAAGTTATGACCAAAAAAGTCAGTAGTAGAACTGGTTACTTTTTTGGTCATAACTTGCTTAGTTTTCAAGATATTGACTTGATTTCTTTTGCGTTGTATAGATAAACATATTGGCTTTAATTCAAAACTTTTTTTTGCGGGTAGCGAGAAAAAAATTTTTTTTTTATTTTTTGAAAAAGCATAAGGGGGTACCCTTTGCATTTTTCAAAAAATAAAAAAAAATTTTTTTTCTCGCTACCCGCAAAAAAAAAGTTTTGAATTAAAGCCAATATGTTTATCTATACAACGCAAAAAAAAATCAAGTCAATATCTTGAAAACTAAGCAAGTTATGACCAAAAAAGTCAGTAGTAGGACTGGTTACTTTTTTGGTCATAACTTGCTTAGTTTTCAAGATATTGACTTGATTTCTTTTGCGTTGTATAGATAAACATATTGGCTTTAATTCAAAACTTTTTTTTTGCGGGTAGCGAGAAAAAAATTTTTTTTTTATTTTTTGAAAAAGCATAAGGGGGTACCCTTTGCATTTTTCAAAAAATAAAAAAAAAAAATTTTCTCGCTACCCGCAAAAAAAAAGTTTTGAATTAAAGCCAATATGTTTATCTATACAACGCAAAAGAAATCAAGTCAATATCTTGAAAACTAAGCAAGTTATGACCAAAAAAGTAACCAGTCCTACTACTGACTTTTTTGGTCATAACTTGCTTAGTTTTCAAGATATTGACTTGATTTTTTTTTGCGTTGTATAGATAAACATATTGGCTTTAATTCAAAACTTTTTTTTTGCGGGTAGCGAGAAAAAAAATTTTTTTTTATTTTTTGAAAAATGCAAAGGGTACCCCCTTATGCTTTTTCAAAAAATAAAAAAAAAAATTTTTTCTCGCTACCCGCAAAAAAAAGTTTTGAATTAAAGCCAATATGTTTATCTATACAACGCAAAAGAAATCAAGTCAATATCTTGAAAACTAAGCAAGTTATGACCAAAAAAGTAACCAGTTCTACTACTGACTTTTTTGGTCATAACTTGCTTAGTTTTCAAGATATTGACTTGATTTCTTTTGCGTTGTATAGATAAACATATTGGCTTTAATTCAAAACTTTTTTTTTGCGGGTAGCGAGAAAAAAATTTTTTTTTTATTTTTTGAAAAAGCATAAGGGGGTACCCTTTGCATTTTTCAAAAAATAAAAAAAAAATTTTTTTCTCGCTACCCGCAAAAAAAAAGTTTTGAATTAAAGCCAATATGTTTATCTATACAACGCAAAAGAAATCAAGTCAATATCTTGAAAACTAAGCAAGTTATGACCAAAAAAGTAACCAGTTCTACTACTGACTTTTTTGGTCATAACTTGCTTAGTTTTCAAGATATTGACTTGATTTCTTTTGCGTTGTATAGATAAACATATTGGCTTTAATTCAAAACTTTTTTTTTGCGGGTAGCGAGAAAAAAATTTTTTTTCATTTTTTGAAAAAGCATAAGGGGGTACCCTGCATTTTTCAAAAAATAAAAAAAAATTTTTTTTCTCGCTACCCGCAAAAAAAAAGTTTTGAATTAAAGCCAATATGTTTATCTATACAACGCAAAAGAAATCAAGTCAATATCTTGAAAACTAAGCAAGTTATGACCAAAAAAGTCAGTAGTAGAACTGGTTACTTTTTTGGTCATAACTTGCTTAGTTTTCAAGATATTGACTTGATTTCTTTTGCGTTGTATAGATAAACATATTGGCTTTAATTCAAAACTTTTTTTTTGCGGGTAGCGAGAAAAAAATTTTTTTTTCATTTTTTGAAAAAGCATAAGGGGGTACCCTTTGCATTTTTCAAAAAATGAAAAAAAATTTTTTTTCTCGCTACCCGCAAAAAAAAAGTTTTGAATTAAAGCCAATATGTTTATCTATACAACGCAAAAGAAATCAAGTCAATATCTTGAAAACTAAGCAAGTTATGACCAAAAAAGTCAGTAGTAGAACTGGTTACTTTTTTGGTCATAACTTGCTTAGTTTTCAAGATATTGACTTGATTTCTTTTGCGTTGTATAGATAAACATATTGGCTTTAATTCAAAACTTTTTTTTTGCGGGTAGCGAGAAAAAAAATTTTTTTTTATTTTTTGAAAAATGCAAAGGGTACCCCCTTATGCTTTTTCAAAAAATGAAAAAAAAATTTTTTTCTCGCTACCCGCAAAAAAAAAGTTTTGAATTAAAGCCAATATGTTTATCTATACAACGCAAAAGAAATCAAGTCAATATCTTGAAAACTAAGCAAGTTATGACCAAAAAAGTAACCAGTTCTACTACTGACTTTTTTGGTCATAACTTGCTTAGTTTTCAAGATATTGACTTGATTTCTTTTGCGTTGTATAGATAAACATATTGGCTTTAATTCAAAACTTTTTTTTTGCGGGTAGCGAGAAAAAAAATTTTTTTTCATTTTTTGAAAAAGCATAAGGGGGTACCCTTTGCATAAAGCATAAGGGGGTACCCTTTGCATTTTTCAAAAAATAAAAAAAAATTTTTTTTCTCGCTACCCGCAAAAAAAAAGTTTTGAATTAAAGCCAATATGTTTATCTATACAACGCAAAAGAAATCAAGTCAATATCTTGAAAACTAAGCAAGTTATGACCAAAAAAGTCAGTAGTAGAACTGGTTACTTTTTTGGTCATAACTTGCTTAGTTTTCAAGATATTGACTTGATTTCTTTTGCGTTGTATAGATAAACATATTGGCTTTAATTCAAAACTTTTTTTTTGCGGGTAGCGAGAAAAAAATTTTTTTTTCATTTTTTGAAAAAGCATAAGGGGGTACCCTTTGCATTTTTCAAAAAATGAAAAAAAAATTTTTTTTCTCGCTACCCGCAAAAAAAAAGTTTTGAATTAAAGCCAATATGTTTATCTATACAACGCAAAAGAAATCAAGTCAATATCTTGAAAACTAAGCAAGTTATGACCAAAAAAGTCAGTAGTAGAACTGGTTACTTTTTTGGTCATAACTTGCTTAGTTTTCAAGATATTGACTTGATTTCTTTTGCGTTGTATAGATAAACATATTGGCTTTAATTCAAAACTTTTTTTTTGCGGGTAGCGAGAAAAAAATTTTTTTTTTATTTTTTGAAAAATGCAAAGGGTACCCCCTTATGCTTTTTCAAAAAATGAAAAAAAATTTTTTTTCTCGCTACCCGCAAAAAAAAGTTTTGAATTAAAGCCAATATGTTTATCTATACAACGCAAAAGAAATCAAGTCAATATCTTGAAAACTAAGCAAGTTATGACCAAAAAAGTCAGTAGTAGAACTGGTTACTTTTTTGGTCATAACTTGCTTAGTTTTCAAGATATTGACTTGATTTCTTTTGCGTTGTATAGATAAACATATTGGCTTTAATTCAAAACTTTTTTTTTGCGGGTAGCGAGAAAAAAATTTTTTTTTCATTTTTTGAAAAAGCATAAGGGGGTACCCTTTGCATTTTTCAAAAAATGAAAAAAAATTTTTTTTCTCGCTACCCGCAAAAAAAAAGTTTTGAATTAAAGCCAATATGTTTATCTATACAACGCAAAAGAAATCAAGTCAATATCTTGAAAACTAAGCAAGTTATGACCAAAAAAGTCAGTAGTAGAACTGGTTACTTTTTTGGTCATAACTTGCTTAGTTTTCAAGATATTGACTTGATTTCTTTTGCGTTGTATAGATAAACATATTGGCTTTAATTCAAAACTTTTTTTTTGCGGGTAGCGAGAAAAAAAATTTTTTTTTATTTTTTGAAAAATGCAAAGGGTACCCCCTTATGCTTTTTCAAAAAATGAAAAAAAAAATTTTTTCTCGCTACCCGCAAAAAAAAAGTTTTGAATTAAAGCCAATATGTTTATCTATACAACGCAAAAGAAATCAAGTCAATATCTTGAAAACTAAGCAAGTTATGACCAAAAAAGTAACCAGTTCTACTACTGACTTTTTTGGTCATAACTTGCTTAGTTTTCAAGATATTGACTTGATTTCTTTTGCGTTGTATAGATAAACATATTGGCTTTAATTCAAAACTTTTTTTTTGCGGGTAGC
Source organism: Germaria angustata (assembly GCA_963681545.1). NCBI lineage: Eukaryota > Metazoa > Arthropoda > Insecta > Diptera > Tachinidae > Germaria > Germaria angustata. The sequence continues at coordinate 98,685,325 of OY812999.1, read as the reverse complement.
GAGAAAAAAAATTTTTTTTCATTTTTTGAAAAAGCATAAGGGGGTACCCTTTGCATAAAGCATAAGGGGGTACCCTTTGCATTTTTCAAAAAATAAAAAAAAATTTTTTTTCTCGCTACCCGCAAAAAAAAAGTTTTGAATTAAAGCCAATATGTTTATCTATACAACGCAAAAGAAATCAAGTCAATATCTTGAAAACTAAGCAAGTTATGACCAAAAAAGTCAGTAGTAGAACTGGTTACTTTTTTGGTCATAACTTGCTTAGTTTTCAAGATATTGACTTGATTTCTTTTGCGTTGTATAGATAAACATATTGGCTTTAATTCAAAACTTTTTTTTTGCGGGTAGCGAGAAAAAAAATTTTTTTTTCATTTTTTGAAAAAGCATAAGGGGGTACCCTTTGCATTTTTCAAAAAATAAAAAAAAATTTTTTTTCTCGCTACCCGCAAAAAAAAAGTTTTGAATTAAAGCCAATATGTTTATCTATACAACGCAAAAGAAATCAAGTCAATATCTTGAAAACTAAGCAAGTTATGACCAAAAAAGTAACCAGTTCTACTACTGACTTTTTTGGTCATAACTTGCTTAGTTTTCAAGATATTGACTTGATTTCTTTTGCGTTGTATAGATAAACATATTGGCTTTAATTCAAAACTTTTTTTTTTGCGGGTAGCGAGAAAAAAAATTTTTTTTCATTTTTTGAAAAAGCATAAGGGGGTACCCTTTGCATTTTTCAAAAAATAAAAAAAAATTTTTTTTCTCGCTACCCGCAAAAAAAAAGTTTTGAATTAAAGCCAATATGTTTATCTATACAACGCAAAAGAAATCAAGTCAATATCTTGAAAACTAAGCAAGTTATGACCAAAAAAGTCAGTAGTAGAACTGGTTACTTTTTTGGTCATAACTTGCTTAGTTTTCAAGATATTGACTTGATTTCTTTTGCGTTGTATAGATAAACATATTGGCTTTAATTCAAAACTTTTTTTTTGCGGGTAGCGAGAAAAATTTTTTTTTTATTTTTTGAAAAAGCATAAGGGGGTACCCTTTGCATTTTTCAAAAAATAAAAAAAAATTTTTTTTCTCGCTACCCGCAAAAAAAAAGTTTTGAATTAAAGCCAATATGTTTATCTATACAACGCAAAAGAAATCAAGTCAATATCTTGAAAACTAAGCAAGTTATGACCAAAAAAGTAACCAGTTCTACTACTGACTTTTTTGGTCATAACTTGCTTAGTTTTCAAGATATTGACTTGATTTCTTTTGCGTTGTATAGATAAACATATTGGCTTTAATTCAAAACTTTTTTTTTGCGGGTAGCGAGAAAAAAAAATTTTTTTCATTTTTTGAAAAAGCATAAGGGGGTACCCTTTGCATTTTTCAAAAAATAAAAAAAAAAATTTTTTCTCGCTACCCGCAAAAAAAAGTTTTGAATTAAAGCCAATATGTTTATCTATACAACGCAAAAGAAATCAAGTCAATATCTTGAAAACTAAGCAAGTTATGACCAAAAAAGTAACCAGTTCTACTACTGACTTTTTTGGTCATAACTTGCTTAGTTTTCAAGATATTGACTTGATTTCTTTTGCGTTGTATAGATAAACATATTGGCTTTAATTCAAAACTTTTTTTTTGCGGGTAGCGAGAAAAAAAATTTTTTTTCATTTTTTGAAAAAGCATAAGGGGGTACCCTTTGCATTTTTCAAAAAATAAAAAAAATTTTTTTCTCGCTACCCGCAAAAAAAAAGTTTTGAATTAAAGCCAATATGTTTATCTATACAACGCAAAAGAAATCAAGTCAATATCTTGAAAACTAAGCAAGTTATGACCAAAAAAGTCAGTAGTAGAACTGGTTTTTTCTCGCTACCCGCAAAAAAAAAGTTTTGAATTAAAGCCAATATGTTTATCTATACAACGCAAAAGAAATCAAGTCAATATCTTGAAAACTAAGCAAGTTATGACCAAAAAAGTAACCAGTTCTACTACTGACATTTTTGGTCATAACTTGCTTAGTTTTCAAGATATTGACTTGATTTCTTTTGCGTTGTATAGATAAACATATTGGCTTTAATTCAAAACTTTTTTTTTGTGGGTAGCGAGAAAAAAAATTTTTTTTTTATTTTTTGAAAAATGCAAAGGGTACCCCCTTATGCTTTTTCAAAAAATAAAAAAAAATTTTTTTCTCGCTACCCGCAAAAAAAAAGTTTTGAATTAAAGCCAATATGTTTATCTATACAACGCAAAAGAAATCAAGTCAATATCTTGAAAACTAAGCAAGTTATGACCAAAAAAGTCAGTAGTAGAACTGGTTACTTTTTTGGTCATAACTTGCTTAGTTTTCAAGATATTGACTTGATTTCTTTTGCGTTGTATAGATAAACATATTGGCTTTAATTCAAAACTTTTTTTTTTGCGGGTAGCGAGAAAAAATTTTTTTTTTTATTTTTTGAAAAATTCAAAGGGTACCCCCTTATGCTTTTTCAAAAAATGAAAAAAAATTTTTTTTCTCGCTACCCGCAAAAAAAAAGTTTTGAATTAAAGCCAATATGTTTATCTATACAACGCAAAAGAAATCAAGTCAATATCTTGAAAACTAAGCAAGTTATGACCAAAAAAGTCAGTAGTAGAACTGGTTACTTTTTTGGTCATAACTTGCTTAGTTTTCAAGATATTGACTTGATTTCTTTTGCGTTGTATAGATAAACATATTGGCTTTAATTCAAAACTTTTTTTTTTGCGGGTAGCGAGAAAAAAATTTTTTTTTTATTTTTTGAAAAATGCAAAGGGTACCCCCTTATGCTTTTTCAAAAAATGAAAAAAAATTTTTTTTCTCGCTACCCGCAAAAAAAAAGTTTTGAATTAAAGCCAATATGTTTATCTATACAACGCAAAAGAAATCAAGTCAATATCTTGAAAACTAAGCAAGTTATGACCAAAAAAGTCAGTAGTAGAACTGGTTACTTTTTTGGTCATAACTTGCTTAGTTTTCAAGATATTGACTTGATTTCTTTTGCGTTGTATAGATAAACATATTGGCTTTAATTCAAAACTTTTTTTTTGCGGGTAGCGAGAAAAAATTTTTTTTTTTATTTTTTGAAAAATGCAAAGGGTACCCCCTTATGCTTTTTCAAAAAATAAAAAAAAAATTTTTTTTCTCGCTACCCGCAAAAAAAAGTTTTGAATTAAAGCCAATATGTTTATCTATACAACGCAAAAGAAATCAAGTCAATATCTTGAAAACTAAGCAAGTTATGACCAAAAAAGTAACCAGTTCTACTACTGACTTTTTTGGTCATAACTTGCTTAGTTTTCAAGATATTGACTTGATTTTTTTTGCGTTGTATAGATAAACATATTGGCTTTAATTCAAAACTTTTTTTTTGCGGGTAGCGAGAAAAAAAATTTTTTTTTATTTTTTGAAAAAGCATAAGGGGGTACCCTTTGCATTTTTCAAAAAATAAAAAAAAATTTTTTTTCTCGCTACCCGCAAAAAAAAGTTTTGAATTAAAGCCAATATGTTTATCTATACAACGCAAAAGAAATCAAGTCAATATCTTGAAAACTAAGCAAGTTATGACCAAAAAAGTAACCAGTTCTACTACTGACTTTTTTGGTCATAACTTGCTTAGTTTTCAAGATATTGACTTGATTTCTTTTGCGTTGTATAGATAAACATATTGGCTTTAATTCAAAACTTTTTTTTTGCGGGTAGCGAGAAAAAAAATTTTTTTTTATTTTTTTGAAAAATGCAAAGGGTACCCCCTTATGCTTTTTCAAAAAATGAAAAAAAATTTTTTTTCTCGCTACCCGCAAAAAAAAAGTTTTGAATTAAAGCCAATATGTTTATCTACACAACGCAAAAGAAATCAAGTCAATATCTTGAAAACTAAGCAAGTTATGACCAAAAAAGTAACCAGTTCTACTACTGACTTTTTTGGTCATAACTTGCTTAGTTTTCAAGATATTGACTTGATTTCTTTTGCGTTGTATAGATAAACATATTGGCTTTAATTCAAAACTTTTTTTTTGCGGGTAGCGAGAAAAAAAAATTTTTTTCATTTTTTGAAAAAGCATAAGGGGGTACCCTTTGCATTTTTCAAAAAATAAAAAAAAATTTTTTCTCGCTACCCGCAAAAAAAAAGTTTTGAATTAAAGCCAATATGTTTATCTATACAACGCAAAAGAAATCAAGTCAATATCTTGAAAACTAAGCAAGTTATGACCAAAAAAGTCAGTAGTAGAACTGGTTTTTTCTCGCTACCCGCAAAAAAAAAGTTTTGAATTAAAGCCAATATGTTTATCTATACAACGCAAAAGAAATCAAGTCAATATCTTGAAAACTAAGCAAGTTATGACCAAAAAAGTCAGTAGTAGAACTGGTTACTTTTTTGGTCATAACTTGCTTAGTTTTCAAGATATTGACTTGATTTCTTTTGCGTTGTATAGATAAACATATTGGCTTTAATTCAAAACTTTTTTTTTGCGGGTAGCGAGAAAAAAAATTTTTTTTCATTTTTTGAAAAAGCATAAGGGGGTACCCTTTGCATTTTTCAAAAAATGAAAAAAATTTTTTTCTCGCTACCCGCAAAAAAAAAGTTTTGAATTAAAGCCAATATGTTTATCTATACAACGCAAAAGAAATCAAGTCAATATCTTGAAAACTAAGCAAGTTATGACCAAAAAAGTCAGTAGTAGAACTGGTTACTTTTTTGGTCATAACTTGCTTAGTTTTCAAGATATTGACTTGATTTCTTTTGCGTTGTATAGATAAACATATTGGCTTTAATTCAAAACTTTTTTTTTGCGGGTAGCGAGAAAAAATTTTTTTTTTTATTTTTTGAAAAATGCAAAGGGTACCCCCTTATGCTTTTTCAAAAAATGAAAAAAAATTTTTTTTCTCGCTACCCGCAAAAAAAAGTTTTGAATTAAAGCCAATATGTTTATCTATACAACGCAAAAGAAATCAAGTCAATATCTTGAAAACTAAGCAAGTTATGACCAAAAAAGTCAGTAGTAGAACTGGTTACTTTTTTGGTCATAACTTGCTTAGTTTTCAAGATATTGACTTGATTTCTTTTGCGTTGTATAGATAAACATATTGGCTTTAATTCAAAACTTTTTTTTTGCGGGTAGCGAGAAAAAAATTTTTTTTTTATTTTTTGAAAAATGCTAAGGGTACCCCCTTATGCTTTTTCAAAAAATAAAAAAAAAATTTTTTTCTCGCTACCCGCAAAAAAAAAGTTTTGAATTAAAGCCAATATGTTTATCTATACAACGCAAAAGAAATCAAGTCAATATCTTGAAAACTAAGCAAGTTATGACCAAAAAAGTCAGTAGTAGAACTGGTTACTTTTTTGGTCATAACTTGCTTAGTTTTCAAGATATTGACTTGATTTCTTTTGCGTTGTATAGATAAACATATTGGCTTTAATTCAAAACTTTTTTTTTGCGGGTAGCGAGAAAAAAAATTTTTTTTTATTTTTTGAAAAATGCAAAGGGTACCCCCTTATGCTTTTTCAAAAAATGAAAAAAATTTTTTTTCTCGCTACCCGCAAAAAAAAAGTTTTGAATTAAAGCCAATATGTTTATCTATACAACGCAAAAGAAATCAAGTCAATATCTTGAAAACTAAGCAAGTTATGACCAAAAAAGTCAGTAGTAGAACTGGTTACTTTTTTGGTCATAACTTGCTTAGTTTTCAAGATATTGACTTGATTTCTTTTGCGTTGTATAGATAAACATATTGGCTTTAATTCAAAACTTTTTTTTTGCGGGTAGCGAGAAAAAAAAATTTTTTTCATTTTTTGAAAAAGCATAAGGGGGTACCCTTTGCATTTTTCAAAAAATAAAAAAAAATTTTTTTTCTCGCTACCCGCAAAAAAAAAGTTTTGAATTAAAGCCAATATGTTTATCTATACAACGCAAAAGAAATCAAGTCAATATCTTGAAAACTAAGCAAGTTATGACCAAAAAAGTAACCAGTGCTACTACTGACTTTTTTGGTCATAACTTGCTTAGTTTTCAAGATATTGACTTGATTTCTTTTGCGTTGTATAGATAAACATATTGGCTTTAATTCAAAACTTTTTTTTTGCGGGTAGCGAGAAAAAAATTTTTTTTTTATTTTTTGAAAAATGCAAAGGGTACCCCCTTATGCTTTTTCAAAAAATGAAAAAAAAATTTTTTTCTCGCTACCCGCAAAAAAAAAGTTTTGAATTAAAGCCAATATGTTTATCTATACAACGCAAAAGAAATCAAGTCAATATCTTGAAAACTAAGCAAGTTATGACCAAAAAAGTCAGTAGTAGAACTGGTTACTTTTTTGGTCATAACTTGCTTAGTTTTCAAGATATTGACTTGATTTCTTTTGCGTTGTATAGATAAACATATTGGCTTTAATTCAAAACTTTTTTTTTGCGGGTAGCGAGAAAAAAATTTTTTTTTTATTTTTTGAAAAATGCAAAGGGTACCCCCTTATGCTTTTTCAAAAAATAAAAAAAAAAAATTTTTTCTCGCTACCCGCAAAAAAAAAGTTTTCAATTAAAGCCAATATGTTTATCTATACAACGCAAAAGAAATCAAGTCAATATCTTGAAAACTAAGCAAGTTATGACCAAAAAAGTCAGTAGTAGAACTGGTTACTTTTTTGGTCATAACTTGCTTAGTTTTCAAGATATTGACTTGATTTCTTTTGCGTTGTATAGATAAACATATTGGCTTTAATTCAAAACTTTTTTTTTGCGGGTAGCGAGAAAAAAAATTTTTTTTCATTTTTTGAAAAAGCATAAGTTGGTACCCTTTGCATTTTTCAAAAAATAAAAAAAAAATTTTTTTTCTCGCTACCCGCAAAAAAAAAGTTTTGAATTAAAGCCAATATGTTTATCTATACAACGCAAAAGAAATCAAGTCAATATCTTGAAAACTAAGCAAGTTATGACCAAAAAAGTCAGTAGTAGAACTGGTTACTTTTTTGGTCATAACTTGCTTAGTTTTCAAGATATTGACTTGATTTCTTTTGCGTTGTATAGATAAACATATTGGCTTTAATTCAAAACTTTTTTTTTGCGGGTAGCGAGAAAAAATTTTTTTTTTTATTTTTTGAAAAAGCATAAGGGGGTACCCTTTGCATTTTTCAAAAAATAAAAAAAAAAAATTTTTCTCGCTACCCGCAAAAAAAAAGTTTTGAATTAAAGCCAATATGTTTATCTATACAACGCAAAAGAAATCAAGTCAATATCTTGAAAACTAAGCAAGTTATGACCAAAAAAGTAACCAGTTCTACTACTGACTTTTTTGGTCATAACTTGCTTAGTTTTCAAGATATTGACTTGATTTCTTTTGCGTTGTATAGATAAACATATTGGCTTTAATTCAAAACTTTTTTTTTGCGGGTAGCGAGAAAAAAATTTTTTTTTATTTTTTGAAAAATGCAAAGGGTACCCCCTTATGCTTTTTCAAAAAATGAAAAAAAATTTTTTTTCTCGCTACCCGCAAAAAAAAAGTTTTGAATTAAAGCCAATATGTTTATCTATACAACGCAAAAGAAATCAAGTCAATATCTTGAAAACTAAGCAAGTTATGACCAAAAAAGTCAGTAGTAGAACTGGTAGTAGTAGTAGAACTGGTAACCAGTTCTACTACTGACTTTTTTGGTCATAACTTGCTTAGTTTTCAAGATATTGACTTGATTTCTTTTGCGTTGTATAGATAAACATATTGGCTTTAATTCAAAACTTTTTTTTTGCGGGTAGCGAGAAAAAAAATTTTTTTTATTTTTTGAAAAATGCAAAGGGTACCCCCTTATGCTTTTTCAAAAAATGAAAAAAAATTTTTTTTCTCGCTACCCGCAAAAAAAAAGTTTTGAATTAAAGCCAATATGTTTATCTATACAACGCAAAAGAAATCAAGTCAATATCTTGAAAACTAAGCAAGTTATGACCAAAAAAGTCAGTAGTAGAACTGGTTACTTTTTTGGTCATAACTTGCTTAGTTTTCAAGATATTGACTTGATTTCTTTTGCGTTGTATAGATAAACATATTGGCTTTAATTCAAAACTTTTTTTTTGCGGGTAGCGAGAAAAAAAAATTTTTTTTATTTTTTGAAAAATGCAAAGGGTACCCCCTTATGCTTTTTCAAAAAATGAAAAAAAAATTTTTTTCTCGCTACCCGCAAAAAAAAAGTTTTGAATTAAAGCCAATATGTTTATCTATACAACGCAAAAGAAATCAAGTCAATATGTTGAAAACTAAGCAAGTTATGACCAAAAAAGTAACCAGTTCTACTACTGACTTTTTTGGTCATAACTTGCTTAGTTTTCAAGATATTGACTTGATTTCTTTTGCGTTGTATAGATAAACATATTGGCTTTAATTCAAAACTTTTTTTTTGCGGGTAGCGAGAAAAAAATTTTTTTTTTATTTTTTGAAAAAGCATAAGGGGGTACCCTTTGCATTTTTCAAAAAATAAAAAAAATTTTTTTTCTCGCTACCCGCAAAAAAAAAGTTTTGAATTAAAGCCAATATGTTTATCTATACAACGCAAAAGAAATCAAGTCAATATCTTGAAAACTAAGCAAGTTATGACCAAAAAAGTAACCAGTTCTACTACTGACTTTTTTGGTCATAACTTGCTTAGTTTTCAAGATATTGACTTGATTTCTTTTGCGTTGTATAGATAAACATATTGGCTTTAATTCAAAACTTTTTTTTTGCGGGTAGCGAGAAAAAAATTTTTTTTTCATTTTTTGAAAAAGCATAAGGGGGTAGGTACCCTTTGCATTTTTCAAAAAATAAAAAAAAATTTTTTTTCTCGCTACCCGCAAAAAAAAAGTTTTGAATTAAAGCCAATATGTTTATCTATACAACGCAAAAGAAATCAAGTCAATATCTTGAAAACTAAGCAAGTTATGACCAAAAAAGTCAGTAGTAGAACTGGTTACTTTTTTGGTCATAACTTGCTTAGTTTTCAAGATATTGACTTGATTTCTTTTGCGTTGTATAGATAAACATATTGGCTTTAATTCAAAACTTTTTTTTTGCGGGTAGCGAGAAAAAAAATTTTTTTTTCATTTTTTGAAAAAGCATAAGGGGGTACCCTTTGCATTTTTCAAAAAATGAAAAAAATTTTTTTTTCTCGCTACCGGCAAAAAAAAAGTTTTGAATTAAAGCCAATATGTTTATCTATACAACGCAAAAGAAATCAAGTCAATATCTTGAAAACTAAGCAAGTTATGACCAAAAAAGTAACCAGTTCTACTACTGACTTTTTTGGTCATAACTTGCTTAGTTTTCAAGATATTGACTTGATTTCTTTTGCGTTGTATAGATAAACATATTGGCTTTAATTCAAAACTTTTTTTTTGCGGGTAGCGAGAAAAAAATTTTTTTTTTATTTTTTGAAAAAGCATAAGGGGGTACCCTTTGCATTTTTCAAAAAATAAAAAAAAATTTTTTTTCTCGCTACCCGCAAAAAAAAAGTTTTGAATTAAAGCCAATATGTTTATCTATACAACGCAAAAGAAATCAAGTCAATATCTTGAAAACTAAGCAAGTTATGACCAAAAAAGTAACCAGTTCTACTACTGACTTTTTTGGTCATAACTTGCTTAGTTTTCAAGATATTGACTTGATTTCTTTTGCGTTGTATAGATAAACATATTGGCTTTAATTCAAAACTTTTTTTTTGCGGGTAGCGAGAAAAAAATTTTTTTTTCATTTTTTGAAAAAGCATAAGGGGGTACCCTTTGCATTTTTCAAAAAATAAAAAAAAAATTTTTTTCTCGCTACCCGCAAAAAAAAAGTTTTGAATTAAAGCCAATATGTTTATCTATACAACGCAAAAGAAATCAAGTCAATATCTTGAAAACTAAGCAAGTTATGACCAAAAAAGTCAGTAGTAGAACTGGTTACTTTTTTGGTCATAACTTGCTTAGTTTTCAAGATATTGACTTTATTTCTTTTGCGTTGTATAGATAAACATATTGGCTTTAATTCAAAACTTTTTTTTTGCGGGTAGCGAGAAAAAAATTTTTTTTTTATTTTTTGAAAAATGCAAAGGGTACCCCCTTATGCTTTTTCAAAAAATGAAAAAAAATTTTTTTTCTCGCTACCCGCAAAAAAAAGTTTTGAATTAAAGCCAATATGTTTATCTATACAACGCAAAAGAAATCAAGTCAATATCTTGAAAACTAAGCAAGTTATGACCAAAAAAGTCATTAGTAGAACTGGTTACTTTTTTGGTCATAACTTGCTTAGTTTTCAAGATATTGACTTGATTTCTTTTGCGTTGTATAGATAAACATATTGGCTTTAATTCAAAACTTTTTTTTGCGGGTAGCGAGAAAAAAAATTTTTTTTTATTTTTTGAAAAATGCAAAGGGTACCCCCTTATGCTTTTTCAAAAAATTAAAAAAAAATTTTTTTCTCGCTACCCGCAAAAAAAAAGTTTTGAATTAAAGCCAATATGTTTATCTATACAACGCAAAAGAAATCAAGTCAATATCTTGAAAACTAAGCAAGTTATGACCAAAAAAGTCAGTAGTAGAACTGGTTACTTTTTTGGTCATAACTTGCTTAGTTTTCAAGATATTGACTTGATTTCTTTTGCGTTGTATAGATAAACATATTGGCTTTAATTCAAAACTTTTTTTTTGCGGGTAGCGAGAAAAAAATTTTTTTTTCATTTTTTGAAAAAGCATAAGGGGGTACCATTTGCATTTTTCAAAAAATGAAAAAAAATTTTTTTTCTCGCTACCCGCAAAAAAAAAGTTTTGAATTAAAGCCAATATGTTTATCTATACAACGCAAAAGAAATCAAGTCAATATCTTGAAAACTAAGCAAGTTATGACCAAAAAAGTAACCAGTTCTACTACTGACTTTTTTGGTCATAACTTGCTTAGTTTTCAAGATATTGACTTGATTTCTTTTGCGTTGTATAGATAAACATATTGGCTTTAATTCAAAACTTTTTTTTTGCGGGTAGCGAGAAAAATTTTTTTTTTTTATTTTTTGAAAAATGCAAAGGGTACCCCCTTATGCTTTTTCAAAAAATGAAAAAAAATTTTTTTTCTCGCTACCCGCAAAAAAAAAGTTTTGAATTAAAGCCAATATGTTTATCTATACAACGCAAAAGAAATCAAGTCAATATCTTGAAAACTAAGCAAGTTATGACCAAAAAAGTCAGTAGTAGAACTGGTTACTTTTTTGGTCATAACTTGCTTAGTTTTCAAGATATTGACTTGATTTCTTTTGCGTTGTATAGATAAACATATTGGCTTTAATTCAAAACTTTTTTTTTGCGGGTAGCGAGAAAAAAATTTTTTTTTTATTTTTTGAAAAATGCAAAGGGTACCCCCTTATGCTTTTTCAAAAAATAAAAAAAAAAAATTTTTTCTCGCTACCCGCAAAAAAAAAGTTTTCAATTAAAGCCAATATGTTTATCTATACAACGCAAAAGAAATCAAGTCAATATCTTGAAAACTAAGCAAGTTATGACCAAAAAAGTCAGTAGTAGAACTGGTTACTTTTTTGGTCATAACTTGCTTAGTTTTCAAGATATTGACTTGATTTCTTTTGCGTTGTATAGATAAACATATTGGCTTTAATTCAAAACTTTTTTTTTGCGGGTAGCGAGAAAAAAAATTTTTTTTCATTTTTTGAAAAAGCATAAGTTGGTACCCTTTGCATTTTTCAAAAAATAAAAAAAAATTTTTTTTCTCGCTACCCGCAAAAAAAAAGTTTTGAATTAAAGCCAATATGTTTATCTATACAACGCAAAAGAAATCAAGTCAATATCTTGAAAACTAAGCAAGTTATGACCAAAAAAGTCAGTAGTAGAACTGGTTACTTTTTTGGTCATAACTTGCTTAGTTTTCAAGATATTGACTTGATTTCTTTTGCGTTGTATAGATAAACATATTGGCTTTAATTCAAAACTTTTTTTTTGCGGGTAGCGAGAAAAAATTTTTTTTTTTATTTTTTGAAAAAGCATAAGGGGGTACCCTTTGCATTTTTCAAAAAATAAAAAAAAAAAATTTTTCTCGCTACCCGCAAAAAAAAAGTTTTGAATTAAAGCCAATATGTTTATCTATACAACGCAAAAGAAATCAAGTCAATATCTTGAAAACTAAGCAAGTTATGACCAAAAAAGTAACCAGTTCTACTACTGACTTTTTTGGTCATAACTTGCTTAGTTTTCAAGATATTGACTTGATTTCTTTTGCGTTGTATAGATAAACATATTGGCTTTAATTCAAAACTTTTTTTTTGCGGGTAGCGAGAAAAAAAATTTTTTTTATTTTTTGAAAAATGCAAAGGGTACCCCCTTATGCTTTTTCAAAAAATGAAAAAAAATTTTTTTTCTCGCTACCCGCAAAAAAAAAGTTTTGAATTAAAGCCAATATGTTTATCTATACAACGCAAAAGAAATCAAGTCAATATCTTGAAAACTAAGCAAGTTATGACCAAAAAAGTCAGTAGTAGAACTGGTAGTAGTAGTAGAACTGGTAACCAGTTCTACTACTGACTTTTTTGGTCATAACTTGCTTAGTTTTCAAGATATTGACTTGATTTCTTTTGCGTTGTATAGATAAACATATTGGCTTTAATTCAAAACTTTTTTTTTGCGGGTAGCGAGAAAAAAAATTTTTTTTATTTTTTGAAAAATGCAAAGGGTACCCCCTTATGCTTTTTCAAAAAATGAAAAAAAATTTTTTTTCTCGCTACCCGCAAAAAAAAAGTTTTGAATTAAAGCCAATATGTTTATCTATACAACGCAAAAGAAATCAAGTCAATATCTTGAAAACTAAGCAAGTTATGACCAAAAAAGTCAGTAGTAGAACTGGTTACTTTTTTGGTCATAACTTGCTTAGTTTTCAAGATATTGACTTGATTTCTTTTGCGTTGTATAGATAAACATATTGGCTTTAATTCAAAACTTTTTTTTTGCGGGTAGCGAGAAAAAAAAATTTTTTTTATTTTTTGAAAAATGCAAAGGGTACCCCCTTATGCTTTTTCAAAAAATGAAAAAAAAATTTTTTTCTCGCTACCCGCAAAAAAAAAGTTTTGAATTAAAGCCAATATGTTTATCTATACAACGCAAAAGAAATCAAGTCAATATGTTGAAAACTAAGCAAGTTATGACCAAAAAAGTAACCAGTTCTACTACTGACTTTTTTGGTCATAACTTGCTTAGTTTTCAAGATATTGACTTGATTTCTTTTGCGTTGTATAGATAAACATATTGGCTTTAATTCAAAACTTTTTTTTTGCGGGTAGCGAGAAAAAAATTTTTTTTTTATTTTTTGAAAAAGCATAAGGGGGTACCCTTTGCATTTTTCAAAAAATAAAAAAAATTTTTTTTCTCGCTACCCGCAAAAAAAAAGTTTTGAATTAAAGCCAATATGTTTATCTATACAACGCAAAAGAAATCAAGTCAATATCTTGAAAACTAAGCAAGTTATGACCAAAAAAGTAACCAGTTCTACTACTGACTTTTTTGGTCATAACTTGCTTAGTTTTCAAGATATTGACTTGATTTCTTTTGCGTTGTATAGATAAACATATTGGCTTTAATTCAAAACTTTTTTTTTGCGGGTAGCGAGAAAAAAATTTTTTTTTCATTTTTTGAAAAAGCATAAGGGGGTAGGTACCCTTTGCATTTTTCAAAAAATAAAAAAAAATTTTTTTTCTCGCTACCCGCAAAAAAAAAGTTTTGAATTAAAGCCAATATGTTTATCTATACAACGCAAAAGAAATCAAGTCAATATCTTGAAAACTAAGCAAGTTATGACCAAAAAAGTCAGTAGTAGAACTGGTTACTTTTTTGGTCATAACTTGCTTAGTTTTCAAGATATTGACTTGATTTCTTTTGCGTTGTATAGATAAACATATTGGCTTTAATTCAAAACTTTTTTTTTGCGGGTAGCGAGAAAAAAAATTTTTTTTCATTTTTTGAAAAAGCATAAGGGGGTACCCTTTGCATTTTTCAAAAAATGAAAAAAATTTTTTTTTCTCGCTACCGGCAAAAAAAAAGTTTTGAATTAAAGCCAATATGTTTATCTATACAACGCAAAAGAAATCAAGTCAATATCTTGAAAACTAAGCAAGTTATGACCAAAAAAGTAACCAGTTCTACTACTGACTTTTTTGGTCATAACTTGCTTAGTTTTCAAGATATTGACTTGATTTCTTTTGCGTTGTATAGATAAACATATTGGCTTTAATTCAAAACTTTTTTTTTGCGGGTAGCGAGAAAAAAATTTTTTTTTTATTTTTTGAAAAAGCATAAGGGGGTACCCTTTGCATTTTTCAAAAAATAAAAAAAAATTTTTTTTCTCGCTACCCGCAAAAAAAAAGTTTTGAATTAAAGCCAATATGTTTATCTATACAACGCAAAAGAAATCAAGTCAATATCTTGAAAACTAAGCAAGTTATGACCAAAAAAGTAACCAGTTCTACTACTGACTTTTTTGGTCATAACTTGCTTAGTTTTCAAGATATTGACTTGATTTCTTTTGCGTTGTATAGATAAACATATTGGCTTTAATTCAAAACTTTTTTTTTGCGGGTAGCGAGAAAAAATTTTTTTTTTCATTTTTTGAAAAAGCATAAGGGGGTACCCTTTGCATTTTTCAAAAAATAAAAAAAAAATTTTTTTCTCGCTACCCGCAAAAAAAAAGTTTTGAATTAAAGCCAATATGTTTATCTATACAACGCAAAAGAAATCAAGTCAATATCTTGAAAACTAAGCAAGTTATGACCAAAAAAGTCAGTAGTAGAACTGGTTACTTTTTTGGTCATAACTTGCTTAGTTTTCAAGATATTGACTTTATTTCTTTTGCGTTGTATAGATAAACATATTGGCTTTAATTCAAAACTTTTTTTTTGCGGGTAGCGAGAAAAAATTTTTTTTTTTATTTTTTGAAAAATGCAAAGGGTACCCCCTTATGCTTTTTCAAAAAATGAAAAAAAATTTTTTTTCTCGCTACCCGCAAAAAAAAGTTTTGAATTAAAGCCAATATGTTTATCTATACAACGCAAAAGAAATCAAGTCAATATCTTGAAAACTAAGCAAGTTATGACCAAAAAAGTCAGTAGTAGAACTGGTTACTTTTTTGGTCATAACTTGCTTAGTTTTCAAGATATTGACTTGATTTCTTTTGCGTTGTATAGATAAACATATTGGCTTTAATTCAAAACTTTTTTTTGCGGGTAGCGAGAAAAAAAATTTTTTTTTATTTTTTGAAAAATGCAAAGGGTACCCCCTTATGCTTTTTCAAAAAATTAAAAAAAATTTTTTTCTCGCTACCCGCAAAAAAAAAGTTTTGAATTAAAGCCAATATGTTTATCTATACAACGCAAAAGAAATCAAGTCAATATCTTGAAAACTAAGCAAGTTATGACCAAAAAAGTCAGTAGTAGAACTGGTTACTTTTTTGGTCATAACTTGCTTAGTTTTCAAGATATTGACTTGATTTCTTTTGCGTTGTATAGATAAACATATTGGCTTTAATTCAAAACTTTTTTTTTGCGGGTAGCGAGAAAAAAATTTTTTTTTCATTTTTTGAAAAAGCATAAGGGGGTACCATTTGCATTTTTCAAAAAATGAAAAAAAAATTTTTTTTCTCGCTACCCGCAAAAAAAAAGTTTTGAATTAAAGCCAATATGTTTATCTATACAACGCAAAAGAAATCAAGTCAATATCTTGAAAACTAAGCAAGTTATGACCAAAAAAGTCAGTAGTAGAACTGGTTACTTTTTTGGTCATAACTTGCTTAGTTTTCAAGATATTGACTTGATTTCTTTTGCGTTGTATAGATAAACATATTGGCTTTAATTCAAAACTTTTTTTTTGCGGGTAGCGAGAAAAAAAATTTTTTTTTATTTTTTGAAAAATGCAAAGGGTACCCCCTTATGTTTTTCAAAAAATAAAAAAAAAATTTTTCTCGCTACCCGCAAAAAAAAAGTTTTGAATTAAAGCCAATATGTTTATCTATACAACGCAAAAGAAATCAAGTCAATATCTTGAAAACTAAGCAAGTTATGACCAAAAAAGTAACCAGTTCTACTACTGACTTTTTTGGTCATAACTTGCTTAGTTTTCAAGATATTGACTTGATTTCTTTTGCGTTGTATAGATAAACATATTGGCTTTAATTCAAAACTTTTTTTTGCGGGTAGCGAGAAAAAAATTTTTTTTCATTTTTTGAAAAAGCATAAGGGGGTACCCTTTGCATTTTTCAAAAAATAAAAAAAAATTTTTTTTCTCGCTACCCGCAAAAAAAAAGTTTTGAATTAAAGCCAATATGTTTATCTATACAACGCAAAAGAAATCAAGTCAATATCTTGAAAACTAAGCAAGTTATGACCAAAAAAGTCAGTAGTAGAACTGGTTACTTTTTTGGTCATAACTTGCTTAGTTTTCAAGATATTGACTTGATTTCTTTTGCGTTGTATAGATAAACATATTGGCTTTAATTCAAAACTTTTTTTTTGCGGGTAGCGAGAAAAAAAATTTTTGAATTAAAGCCAATATGTTTATCTATACAACGCAAAAGAAATCAAGTCAATATCTTGAAAACTAAGCAAGTTATGACCAAAAAAGTAACCAGTTCTACTACTGACTTTTTTGGTCATAACTTGCTTAGTTTTCAAGATATTGACTTGATTTCTTTTGCGTTGTATAGATAAACATATTGGCTTTAATTCAAAACTTTTTTTTTGCGGGTAGCGAGAAAAAAAATTTTTTTTCATTTTTTGAAAAAGCATAAGGGGGTACCCTTTGCATTTTTCAAAAAATAAAAAAAAATTTTTTCTCGCTACCCGCAAAAAAAAAGTTTTGAATTAAAGCCAATATGTTTATCTATACAACGCAAAAGAAATCAAGTCAATATCTTGAAAACTAAGCAAGTTATGACCAAAAAAGTCAGTAGTAGAACTGGTTACTTTTTTGGTCATAACTTGCTTAGTTTTCAAGATATTGACTTGATTTCTTTTGCGTTGTATAGATAAACATATTGGCTTTAATTCAAAACTTTTTTTTTGCGGGTAGCGAGAAAAAAATTTTTTTTTTATTTTTTGAAAAAGCATAAGGGGGTACCCTTTGCATTTTTCAAAAAATAAAAAAAAATTTTTTTTCTCGCTACCCGCAAAAAAAAAGTTTTGAATTAAAGCCAATATGTTTATCTATACAACGCAAAAGAAATCAAGTCAATATCTTGAAAACTAAGCAAGTTATGACCAAAAAAGTAACCAGTTCTACTACTGACTTTTTTGGTCATAACTTGCTTAGTTTTCAAGATATTGACTTGATTTCTTTTGCGTTGTATAGATAAACATATTGGCTTTAATTCAAAACTTTTTTTTGCGGGTAGCGAGAAAAATTTTTTTTTTATTTTTTGAAAAATGCAAAGGGTACCCCCTTATGCTTTTTCAAAAAATAAAAAAAAAATTTTTTTCTCGCTACCCGAAAAAAAAAAGTTTTGAATTAAAGCCAATATGTTTATCTATACAACGCAAAAGAAATCAAGTCAATATCTTGAAAACTAAGCAAGTTATGACCAAAAAAGTAACCAGTTCTACTACTGACTTTTTTGGTCATAACTTGCTTAGTTTTCAAGATATTGACTTGATTTCTTTTGCGTTGTATAGATAAACATATTGGCTTTAATTCAAAACTTTTTTTTTGCGGGTAGCGAGAAAAAAAAATTTTTTTCATTTTTTGAAAAAGCATAAGGGGGTACCCTTTGCATTTTTCAAAAAATAAAAAAAAAATTTTTATCTCGCTACCCGCAAAAAAAAGTTTTGAATTAAAGCCAATATGTTTATCTATACAACGCAAAAGAAATCAAGTCAATATCTTGAAAACTAAGCAAGTTATGACCAAAAAAGTCAGTAGTAGAACTGGTTACTTTTTTGGTCATAACTTGCTTAGTTTTCAAGATATTGACTTGATTTCTTTTGCGTTGTATAGATAAACATATTGGCTTTAATTCAAAACTTTTTTTTTGCGGGTAGCGAGAAAAAAAATTTTTTTTTATTTTTTGAAAAAGCATAAGGGGGTACCCTTTGCATTTTTCAAAAAATAAAAAAAATTTTTTTTCTCGCTACCCGCAAAAAAAAAGTTTTGAATTAAAGCCAATATGTTTATCTATACAACGCAAAAGAAATCAAGTCAATATCTTGAAAACTAAGCAAGTTATGACCAAAAAAGTCAGTAGTAGAACTGGTTTTTTCTCGCTACCCGCAAAAAAAAAGTTTTGAATTAAAGCCAATATGTTTATCTATACAACGCAAAAGAAATCAAGTCAATATCTTGAAAACTAAGCAAGTTATGACCAAAAAAGTAACCAGTTCTACTACTGACATTTTTGGTCATAACTTGCTTAGTTTTCAAGATATTGACTTGATTTCTTTTGCGTTGTATAGATAAACATATTGGCTTTAATTCAAAACTTTTTTTTTGTGGGTAGCGAGAAAAAAATTTTTTTTTTATTTTTTGAAAAATGCAAAGGGTACCCCCTTATGCTTTTTCAAAAAATAAAAAAAAATTTTTTTCTCGCTACCCGCAAAAAAAAAGTTTTGAATTAAAGCTGTTGTTAGTTTTGAGTAGAACCGCAAACAAAGTTAAAGTGAAAACGCCATGTCGTTTAATTCAATATAATAAATTTATTTATAACTATAAATAATATTAAAAGAAAAGAACTTGTTAGGTTGAAGAATTCTAATGGAATGAAAACTAGATACATACAAAATTATTAAAAGCGCCAAAAATTTTAATTGGAAAAACTAATACATGGTTGATTACATTTGGGTTGATTCAGGGTACAGAAAATATCCAACAATCTCCCCCACAAGCCAAATGTATAAAAAGAAATTTCAAAATATATTTTACAAAATAAGTTTCAACATAATACAGCCATTGTTGTGTTTCTGCTTTGCCAGAACCTTCGTGAGTATATCTGCTGCATTTTCATCTGATGTGACATATTGTATATCAATCACTTTCTCTTCGTATTGCTGTCGGATGTAGTGGTAACGAATATCAATATGTTTACTTTTCTTTTGAACCGTTGCATTTTTCACCATAAACGCAGCAGCTTGATTGTCACATAATATTGGAGTTGGTTTTTCAATATATTGATTAAATCCCATTTCACTTATCAGACCACGAATGGAAACGACCTCCTTAGTTCCCTGACAAAGAGCGATATATTCGGCCTCCATAGTACTAAGAGCCACAACAGATTGTTTGCGAGACTCCCAAGCAATAGGACCACCAGCCATAAGCACAACGTGACCAGAATATGACTTTCTGTCTTCTGTATCGCTCCCCCAGTCAGAGTCTGTAAAACATAAAATTTTTTCGCTATTTGAAGAAAATTTTATTTTACCTGTTGGATTCTTTTTTAAGTATCTTAGCACATATTTTGCAGCTTGAAAATGTTCTTCATGAGGATGAGAGTTGAACTGCGACAACTTAGAAACAACGTGAATTAAATCTGGTCTAGTTATCACAGCCAAATACATCAGTGCACCTATAAGACTTTGGTAGTCTTTTGCGTCTATACCTTCGCAATCATTTTTACATTTATTTAAAATATTTCCACTGGCCCAAGGTGTTGCTGCAGGTTTGCAGTCAGTCATACCCCATCTTTTCAATATTTCTTCAGCATATTTGCTTTGATGAATCGTTATATCACCACGTAAGCCATCACGATTAATTTCCATACCAAGATAAAATGATATTGGACCACGGTCAACTGCTTCTACAGAACGGTTTAAATTTTCAATAATTTTTGTCATCTCAATTTCACTTGAACAAGCTATTAACATATCATCAACGTATAGGGCAATTATACAAATATTATTTCCATCCTTTTTTAGATATACACATGTGTCAGATTTGCATCTCAAAAAATTCATTTCAATTAGAATATCATTTATTCGTTTGTTCCACTCACGCCCAGCTTGTTTCAAACCATATAGAGCCTTTTTTAATTTACAAACTTTGTTGGGATACATTTTGTTTTCAAACATTGGCGGTTGAACCATATACACCTCCTCTTCTAAATTACCATTTAAATATGCTGCAACTATATCGACATGATTTACCAACAATTTATGTTTTGCTGCTAAAGCTAACAATAGCCTTATTGTTGAATGTCTTACAACAGGTGCAAACGTTTCTTTAAAATCAACGTTATATTTTTGCGAACATCCGTGAGCCACTAAACGTGCTTTGTATTTTTCAACCGTACCATCAGGATTATGTTTAAGGGTAAAAACCCACTTGCAACCGATAATATTTTTCCCAACTGGCTTTTCAACTAGCTCCCATGTTTTGTTTTTAATTAACGATTTGTGTTCTGCTTTCATAGCCTCTAACCATTTTTTCGAATCTTCACTTTTAAGTGCTTCTGCCACTGTATTTGGATTTTCAATGATTGAATTTAAAACTTGTGGTTCCGTACAATAAACTTTTCGAGGTCTACCCTTGTTACCGTCTCTTATTAATTTCGGTCTGCCTCGTTTTCTTTTATGTGTTACACTGTCAATTTCTCCCTCATCTGATTCACTTGTTTCGGTTTCTTGTTCATTTTCGATATCTATTTTAACTTCATTTGACTTAGGTTCATTACTTTCATCAGTATTTTCTTGCATGCTTTCATTTTGTGGTTCAGTATCAATATTTTGGTTTTCATCATCAATTTCTTGTTCGCTTACATCAGCCTTTCTTATATATTTCTGTGGAATATTTTCAATGAATTCAGGATTAGTCTTGTGCTGTGTAAAAAATTCATTTTCGAAAGATTTTTCAAAGAAAATAACATCACGAGCAATAATAATTTGTCTTGTACTCTGATTGTACAAACGATACGCTTTCGTATACGACTGATAACCTACGAACTTCATTTTAATGCCTTTGGGTAAAAGTTTCCCACCTTTAGGTTTCGGACCTTTCTTCAACACCACTGCATCGCAACCAAACGTTTTCAAATGAGCTACACTAGGCTTTTTACCGCACCATTTTTCATAAGGAGTCACATCTCCAAGCACTTTCGTTGGAGCCCGATTTCTTAAATACGTAGCAGTGTTTATGGCCTCACCCCATAAACTTTGTGGTAACCCAGAAGAATTTATTAAACATCTTGCCATTTCCACCAGGGTTCTATTGGCACGCTCGGCTATACCATTTTGTTGTGGAGAATACCCAACTGTTGTTTGGTGAACTATACCTCTGTTTGTGAAATATTGTTTAAATTTCGAATTGACAAACTCTTTGCCATTATCACTTCGAACAATTTTAATTTGGCGGCCTGTCTGCTTCTCCGCTATCCCAGAAAAATGTATGAATGCATCAAAAGCATCACTTTTTTGTTTTAAAAAATAAGTAAAGATGTAACGTGAATAGTCATCAATAAAAGTCATGAAATACGACGAGCCACCCACAGATTTTACACCAGTTGGTCCGCATAAATCTGTATGAACCACCTCTAAAAGATCTTTAGTCTGAACACTTGAATAATTTTTGTATGGTGTTGCAGAAATTTTATTTTCAGCGCAGGTAAAACACTCTATACTGTTTGGTACTTTTACTTCCAGCCCTCTTACCATCTTTTTACTTATTAATTTACTTAAATCAGTTAAATTTAGATGTCCAAATCTTTTATGCCACCTTTCTGCAATCTCTCCATCAGTAGCTCCATAAACAACTTCAAAATCTTTATTTTGTGCCAAATTTACTACGAACAAATCATTTTTCACTTCTGCTGTTAAAATTATTTCTTTTTGTTTACTTCTCATAATAGCTTTATTACCAGCGAATTGAACAGTATGACCAGCTTTGATTATTTTATTTATAGACAAAAAATTTGAGTGTAACTTTGGAACATACCATACGTTGTTTAATGTTAATGTACAGAAAGTTGTTTTTAATTTTACAACACCAACACCTTCTGCATAAATTACTTCGCCCGATGCCAAAAATATTTTTTGTTTTGTTGTGATCAAGCTTTCAAAGTACTCTTTTCTTTTTATCATATGAGATGATGCACCACTGTCTAGAATCCACAACACGGTTGCCAGAAATGCAGATTTATCTGGATTTTGCAGATTTTTCCACTCCAAAAAGATGAAATCCAGATATCCAGATTTTTGGTCTAAAAACGCAGATTTTTCATGTCAAGTAATATGGCAACTTTTTTAATTTCTTTCTTATATTTATGTACGAACGAAAATAGCAACCGTTCATGTAAAAAAAATACAAAATAAAGGTGCAAACAGCAACAATTTTAAGCAATTAAGTGTTGATATTTTCGGTGCAAAATAAAATTTCTGTATGTATTAATCACAAAAAAATCAACCCAAATTACTTTGGAAAAAAGCTATAACGGTTGTTGATACGCAAGCCAAGTGCAAACAGACAACATACATAGGTACATAATTTTCAGCAAAAAGTAAATTAATATTTGATAAAATGCTTAGATATTTACAAGGACGCGGTAAGTTTTTTGTGTTATATTGTGAAAAACAAAAGTCATGAACAATATTTTCTAAATCTTTATATGGACTTTCATTCCTACTCATGGATGTACATAATTACACACATACTTATGTATGTATGCATATGCAGACAGCAAAGAGCCCACTGAAGATGCAACATCGGTATGTGTACTATTTAATATATTTTGTTAAATTTTGGTATTTATTTCAAGTTATCAAATTTTAGACGAATTACAGAAAAAAACGTAATTTAAGAAAAGATTGGCTGGAAGATCCGGATTTAAATTCTTGGGCGGAAACACGTAACCAATCAATTTATTGCAAAGTTTGTAATACGAACCTTAAGGCAACTGCAGGTAAACGTGATTTGATGGCACACTCTAAAACAAAAAAGCATAATGAAGCATCAAAAGCCATTGCTGATCAATCAAAAATTAGTGCAATATTTTTATCGGAACGTTCTGGGAGCAAAAAAGCGGAAATACGGCTGGCTTTATTTATTGTAGAGCACAACTTGCCTTTCGCAGTAGCAGATCATATGACCAAGGTATGCCAAAGTTCTTTTTCGGACTCAGAAATAACATCAGAATTAAAATTGGGAAGAACCAAAGCATGTGCAATTGTGAAAAACGTAGTTGGAAGGAGTCAATTTTTAGAATTATGCCAACTATTGAAAATGAATAAATTTTCGCTGTGCATAGATGAGTCAACTGATATTTCCAATAAAAAATCGTTGTGCATGACAGTTCGTATCTGCCTGGATTTTCAAATACATGATTTGTTTTTTGGATTGTTAAACGTGGACCAGTGCGATGCTACTAGCTTGTATGAACTGATCGTTAGATATTTTAAGGACAACGACATCGATTACGTTAGGAATATGGTGGGATTTGCTGCAGATGGAGCAGCTGTCATGACAGGTAGAAAACATTCGGTTGCACAACTTTTTAAAAATGATATTCCTCATTTATTTATTATCAAATGTGTTTGTCACTCACTGGCATTATGCTCGTCTTATGCGTGCCTCAAGCTTCCGTCTACTGTTGAAACCCTAGTTAGGGATATATATAATTATTTGTCCAACAGTCCAAAGCGTCACAGCCAATTTGATAAAATTCAGAAATTATTGGATATAAAGCCCAAAAAAATTTTACACCCATGCCAAACTCGATGGCTTTCTTTAGAGTCTGTTGTGTGTCGTGTATTAGATTTATATGAAAGTTTAAGAATTTATTTTTCATTTGCTGTAAATGTTGATCAAATTGATAGTGCCAAATTCATATTAAATAACCTTAATAACACGAATAAAATTTATTTATCTTTTTTAGGGTATATGCTTAATATTATTAACAACATTAACAAAATGTTCCAAAGAGAAGCTACAGAAATCCATAATTTATATGTTCAAATGGAAAAACTAGTGAAAATTGTACTAAGTAACTTTATTAAACAAAATTTGGTAAAAAGTAATAACGTTTTTTCTGTTGATTACAAAAACTCGTTAAACTTCCTAAATTATGAAAACGTGTACTTAGGTATTCATGCCACTGAAGTTCTTTCAAATTCAAATCTTCCTCAATTTGAAGTAAAAATAATAATAGATAATTGTATTAAATTTTACATTGAATTATTAGACCAAATTCTAAAAAGATTTGATTTTGAAAATCAAGTAAAATCGTTAAGTAATATAAGCCCTAATCTAATAATAAATGGTGATGTGAACTCAATTTTCGATATTGTTAAATACTTTCCAAACTTTATTAAAGAAAACGAAAAACAGGATTTGGACTCTGAGTTTAGAGAGTTAAAACTTTTAAACTTTGAAGATATTATTAAAGAAAAAGAAGCAACTTTGGTAAGCTTCTGGAAAAAAATATCTGAAATAAAACGAGGTAGTTCTGATTACGCTTTTCTAATCCTAACTAAGTTTATTAAAAAAATAATGATTTTACCACATTCATCGGCAAATGTGGAAAGAATTTTTAGCCAGGTGAACTTGAATAAAACAAAAGTTCGAAACCGATTGGAAACAGAATCTCTCGAAGGTGTTTTGTTTACAAAAGATTTCTTAAAGCTGAAAAATACCCAGTGTTTTGATACCTTTATATCTCCAGATTTGATAAAATTAATGTCATCTGATATTTATTCAAGCAACTAAGTGACGTTTTGCATATTTTTTTTAATATCCGTGTTATTCATTTATTTACACATTCATATGTATGTACACACAGTATTGGCCATAAGTAAAGTACTCCGAAGTAGACTTTAAGAAAATTTTATGAAAGAGACTTTCTGTTTCAAATTAATTTCTTATCTCTATTTGTTTTTATGAACAGAGATATTATGAACTTTTTTTAAATACACCAGCAAGTAAAATTAAAGCTTAGTACACATCAAGAAAGACTCCAATGAAAATAATTCTGATTTTCTTAGTCTGCTTTGGGGTGCTTAATTTATGACCAATACTTTATGTAAGCTTACATACACAAAAATACATACGTACATAATTGATTTGCATTTAACTATGCTTTAATAATTAATATTATTTATTATTAAATAATTTTCTCCAATGAAGATGTATATATATATATACATATACATATATATATATATATATATATATATATATATATATATATATATATATATATATATATATATATATATATATATATATATATATATATATATATATATATGTATATATGTACTTATATACAATTGAATTTATTACTTGTTTCGTTATTTTATTTATTTAAGTTCCCAAATGTACACACGTATGTATAATTTTTTTTAAAAAACTATAAATTTGTTTTAATAAAATATAAAAAAGTTGTGTTGAAAATTGTTTTGAAGATTTTTTGAAGATTTTAAAAATAAAATGCAGATTTTGCAGATCTTTTCTTGAAAAATTGTTAAATTTTGCAGATTTTGTACCTAAAAATTCTGGCAACACTGATCCACAACTCTGTTAAATTATATTCATTCTCTTTTAAAGAGCAAGCAAAACCATTTGCTCTTTTTTCATTTACTTGTTCTTTGCATTGTGATCGAATGTGGCCCTTTTTACCACAACGAAAACATTTAACATTGTTATTGTTGTAATTGCTGTATGCATTGTTGTTTGTATTTCTTTTTTCATTTTGGTTGTTATATTTCTGTTGAGAATTTTTAACATAATTGTTCGTGCGAATGTTCTTACTGCTGAAATTCATTTTGCAATTTTTATTTTCTTTACTTGAACTTGCCGCAAAAACAGTTTCGTTGTTTGTTTCATCAACTTTATTACTGAGCCTCATTTCTTCTTCTAGTATTTTTGAAATTAATTTTTCGCATTTGGGCAATTCATCACGGCTTTCAATAGCTACTATAAAACCTTCCATATCATCGGGAAGACTACAAAGCAACATTATGGACAACAAGTCATCATTAAGTTGGATTCCTATTTCTTTCAACCCATCAACAATTGAAACATATTCATTTATCTGCGAGGCAAATTTCTCTTGTGAGTTAAACTTAAAACGGACTAACCTCTTGAACAAATTAACTTTTCTGGACGCTGTGTCTGCTTTGTAAATGGAACTTAAAACGTCCCAGGCTTCCTTTGCTGTAAGGCAGTTTTTTATCAATATCAACTGACTCGGTTTTAAACTTAGAGTGATAGTTGCAAGAGCCTTCGCATCAGTCTGACACCATTTTTGTGCATCTTCTTTTGGACAAGACTCTGTAACAGTTTGCCATAAATCAAGGGTGATAAGCAAACTTTTTATTTGAATGGACCAAGTTGCATAATTATCGCTACTTAGTTTTTCAATACTGGATACCGCAGACGACATGTTCATACCTTGTTTTTTAACTCCGGATAAAACAATCAAAACCAAGACGACACCAATGCTATTAACTTCACTTTAACCTTAAAAATCCCAGTAAGTATTTTTATTTATAATTTCGTGCTCCTGGGCCCATAACCTTTGTTGTTAGTTTTGAGTAGAACCGCAAACAAAGTTAAAGTGAAAACGCCATGTCGTTTAATTCAATATAATAAATTTATTTATAACTATAAATAATATTAAAAGAAAAGAACTTGTTAGGTTGAAGAATTCTAATGGAATGAAAACTAGATACATACAAAATTATTAAAAGCGCCAAAAATTTTAATTGGAAAAACTAATACATGGTTGATTACATTTGGGTTGATTCAGGGTACAGAAAATATCCAACAAAAGCCAATATGTTTATCTATACAACGCAAAAGAAATCAAGTCAATATCTTGAAAACTAAGCAAGTTATGACCAAAAAAGTCAGTAGTAGAACTGGTTACTTTTTTGGTCATAACTTGCTTAGTTTTCAAGATATTGACTTGATTTCTTTTGCGTTGTATAGATAAACATATTGGCTTTAATTCAAAACTTTTTTTTTGCGGGTAGCGAGAAAAAATTTTTTTTTTATTTTTTGAAAAATGCAAAGGGTACCCCCTTATGCTTTTTCAAAAAATAAAAAAAAATTTTTTTTCTCGCTACCCGCAAAAAAAAAGTTTTGAATTAAAGCCAATATGTTTATCTATACAACGCAAAAGAAATCAAGTCAATATCTTGAAAACTAAGCAAGTTATGACCAAAAAAGTAACCAGTTCTACTACTGACATTTTTGGTCATAACTTGCTTAGTTTTCAAGATATTGACTTGATTTCTTTTGCGTTGTATAGATAAACATATTGGCTTTAATTCAAAACTTTTTTTTTGCGGGTAGCGAGAAAAAAAATTTTTTTTTATTTTTTGAAAAAGCATAAGGGGGTACCCTTTGTATTTTTCAAAAAATAAAAAAAATTTTTTT
The DNA here is from genome assembly GCA_963681545.1 of Germaria angustata. NCBI lineage: Eukaryota > Metazoa > Arthropoda > Insecta > Diptera > Tachinidae > Germaria > Germaria angustata. The sequence continues at coordinate 98,657,990 of OY812999.1, read as the reverse complement.
TCTCGCTACCCGCAAAAAAAAAGTTTTGAATTAAAGCCAATATGTTTATCTATACAACGCAAAAGAAATCAAGTCAATATCTTGAAAACTAAGCAAGTTATGACCAAAAAAGTCAGTAGTAGAACTGGTTTTTTCTCGCTACCCGCAAAAAAAAAGTTTTGAATTAAAGCCAATATGTTTATCTATACAACGCAAAAGAAATCAAGTCAATATCTTGAAAACTAAGCAAGTTATGACCAAAAAAGTAACCAGTTCTACTACTGACATTTTTGGTCATAACTTGCTTAGTTTTCAAGATATTGACTTGATTTCTTTTGCGTTGTATAGATAAACATATTGGCTTTAATTCAAAACTTTTTTTTTGTGGGTAGCGAGAAAAAAAATTTTTTTTTATTTTTTGAAAAATGCAAAGGGTACCCCCTTATGCTTTTTCAAAAAATAAAAAAAAATTTTTTTCTCGCTACCCGCAAAAAAAAAGTTTTGAATTAAAGCCAATATGTTTATCTATACAACGCAAAAGAAATCAAGTCAATATCTTGAAAACTAAGCAAGTTATGACCAAAAAAGTCAGTAGTAGAACTGGTTACTTTTTTGGTCATAACTTGCTTAGTTTTCAAGATATTGACTTGATTTCTTTTGCGTTGTATAGATAAACATATTGGCTTTAATTCAAAACTTTTTTTTTGCGGGTAGCGAGAAAAAAATTTTTTTTTTATTTTTTGAAAAATTCAAAGGGTACCCCCTTATGCTTTTTCAAAAAATGAAAAAAAATTTTTTTCTCGCTACCCGCAAAAAAAAAGTTTTGAATTAAAGCCAATATGTTTATCTATACAACGCAAAAGAAATCAAGTCAATATCTTGAAAACTAAGCAAGTTATGACCAAAAAAGTCAGTAGTAGAACTGGTTACTTTTTTGGTCATAACTTGCTTAGTTTTCAAGATATTGACTTGATTTCTTTTGCGTTGTATAGATAAACATATTGGCTTTAATTCAAAACTTTTTTTTTGCGGGTAGCGAGAAAAAAAATTTTTTTTTATTTTTTGAAAAATGCAAAGGGTACCCCCTTATGCTTTTTCAAAAAATGAAAAAAAATTTTTTTTCTCGCTACCCGCAAAAAAAAAGTTTTGAATTAAAGCCAATATGTTTATCTATACAACGCAAAAGAAATCAAGTCAATATCTTGAAAACTAAGCAAGTTATGACCAAAAAAGTCAGTAGTAGAACTGGTTACTTTTTTGGTCATAACTTGCTTAGTTTTCAAGATATTGACTTGATTTCTTTTGCGTTGTATAGATAAACATATTGGCTTTAATTCAAAACTTTTTTTTTGCGGGTAGCGAGAAAAAAAATTTTTTTTTATTTTTTGAAAAATGCAAAGGGTACCCCCTTATGCTTTTTCAAAAAATGAAAAAAATTTTTTTTTCTCGCTACCCGCAAAAAAAAAAAGTTTTGAATTAAAGCCAATATGTTTATCTATACAACGCAAAAGAAATCAAGTCAATATCTTGAAAACTAAGCAAGTTATGACCAAAAAAGTCAGTAGTAGAACTGGTTACTTTTTTGGTCATAACTTGCTTAGTTTTCAAGATATTGACTTGATTTCTTTTGCGTTGTATAGATAAACATATTGGCTTTAATTCAAAACTTTTTTTTTTGCGGGTAGCGAGAAAAAAATTTTTTTTTTATTTTTTGAAAAATGCAAAGGGTACCCCCTTATGCTTTTTCAAAAAATGAAAAAAATTTTTTTTCTCGCTACCCGCAAAAAAAAAGTTTTGAATTAAAGCCAATATGTTTATCTATACAACGCAAAAGAAATCAAGTCAATATCTTGAAAACTAAGCAAGTTATGACCAAAAAAGTAACCAGTTCTACTACTGACTTTTTTGGTCATAACTTGCTTAGTTTTCAAGATATTGACTTGATTTCTTTTGCGTTGTATAGATAAACATATTGGCTTTAATTCAAAACTTTTTTTTTTGCGGGTAGCGAGAAAAAAAATTTTTTTTCATTTTTTGAAAAAGCATAAGGGGGTACCCTTTGCATTTTTCAAAAAATAAAAAAAAATTTTTTTTCTCGCTACCCGCAAAAAAAAAGTTTTGAATTAAAGCCAATATGTTTATCTATACAACGCAAAAGAAATCAAGTCAATATCTTGAAAACTAAGCAAGTTATGACCAAAAAAGTCAGTAGTAGAACTGGTTACTTTTTTGGTCATAACTTGCTTAGTTTTCAAGATATTGACTTGATTTCTTTTGCGTTGTATAGATAAACATATTGGCTTTAATTCAAAACTTTTTTTTTGCGGGTAGCGAGAAAAAAAATTTTTTTTTATTTTTTGAAAAATGCAAAGGGTACCCCCTTATGCTTTTTCAAAAAATTAAAAAAATTTTTTTTCTCGCTACCCGCAAAAAAAAAAGTTTTGAATTAAAGCCAATATGTTTATCTATACAACGCAAAAGAAATCAAGTCAATATCTTGAAAACTAAGCAAGTTATGACCAAAAAAGTCAGTAGTAGAACTGGTTACTTTTTTGGTCATAACTTGCTTAGTTTTCAAGATATTGACTTGATTTCTTTTGCGTTGTATAGATAAACATATTGGCTTTAATTCAAAACTTTTTTTTTGCGGGTAGCGAGAAAAAAAATTTTTTTCATTTTTTGAAAAAGCATAAGGGGGTACCCTTTGCATTTTTCAAAAAATAAAAAAAAAAATTTTTTCTCGCTACCCGCAAAAAAAAAAGTTTTGAATTAAAGCCAATATGTTTATCTATACAACGCAAAAGAAATCAAGTCAATATCTTGAAAACTAAGCAAGTTATGCCCAAAAAAGTAACCAGTTCTACTACTGACTTTTTTGGTCATAACTTGCTTAGTTTTCAAGATATTGACTTGATTTCTTTTGCGTTGTATAGATAAACATATTGGCTTTAATTCAAAACTTTTTTTTGCGGGTAGCGAGAAAAAAATTTTTTTTTTATTTTTTGAAAAAGCATAAGGGGGTACCCTTTGCATTTTTCAAAAAATAAAAAAAAAATTTTTTTTCTCGCTACCCGCAAAAAAAAAGTTTTGAATTAAAGCCAATATGTTTATCTATACAACGCAAAAGAAATCAAGTCAATATCTTGAAAACTAAGCAAGTTATGACCAAAAAAGTAACCAGTTCTACTACTGACTTTTTTGGTCATAACTTGCTTAGTTTTCAAGATATTGACTTGATTTCTTTTGCGTTGTATAGATAAACATATTGGCTTTAATTCAAAACTTTTTTTTTGCGGGTAGCGAGAAAAAAAATTTTTTTTATTTTTTGAAAAAGCATAAGGGGGTACCCTTTGCATTTTTCAAAAAATAAAAAAAAAAATTTTTTTCTCGCTACCCGCAAAAAAAAAAGTTTTGAATTAAAGCCAATATGTTTATCTATACAACGCAAAAGAAATCAAGTCAATATCTTGAAAACTAAGCAAGTTATGACCAAAAAAGTAACCAGTTCTACTACTGACTTTTTTGGCCATAACTTGCTTAGTTTTCAAGATATTGACTTGATTTCTTTTGCGTTGTATAGATAAACATATTGGCTTTAATTCAAAACTTTTTTTTTGCGGGTAGCGAGAAAAAAATTTTTTTTTTTATTTTTTGAAAAATGCAAAGGGTACCCCCTTATGCTTTTTCAAAAAATGAAAAAAAAAATTTTTTCTCGCTACCCGCAAAAAAAAAGTTTTGAATTAAAGCCAATATGTTTATCTATACAACGCAAAAGAAATCAAGTCAATATCTTGAAAACTAAGCAAGTTATGACCAAAAAAGTAACCAGTTCTACTACTGACTTTTTTGGTCATAACTTGCTTAGTTTTCAAGATATTGACTTGATTTCTTTTGCGTTGTATAGATAAACATATTGGCTTTAATTCAAAACTTTTTTTTTGCGGGTAGCGAGAAAAAAATTTTTTTTTTATTTTTTGAAAAATGCAAAGGGTACCCCCTTATGCTTTTTCAAAAAATGAAAAAAAATTTTTTTTCTCGCTACCCGCAAAAAAAAAGTTTTGAATTAAAGCCAATATGTTTATCTATACAACGCAAAAGAAATCAAGTCAATATCTTGAAAACTAAGCAAGTTATGACCAAAAAAGTAACCAGTTCTACTACTGACTTTTTTGGTCATAACTTGCTTAGTTTTCAAGATATTGACTTGATTTCTTTTGCGTTGTATAGATAAACATATTGGCTTTAATTCAAAACTTTTTTTTTGCGGGTAGCGAGAAAAAAAATTTTTTTTTAATTTTTGAAAAAGCATAAGGGGGTACCCTTTGCATTTTTCAAAAAATAAAAAAAAAATTTTTTTCTCGCTACCCGCAAAAAAAAAGTTTTGAATTAAAGCCAATATGTTTATCTATACAACGCAAAAGAAAACAAGTCAATATCTTGAAAACTAAGTAAGTTATGACCAAAAAAGTAACCAGTTCTACTACTGACTTTTTTGGTCATAACTTGCTTAGTTTTCAAGATATTGACTTGATTTCTTTTGCGTTGTATAGATAAACATATTGGCTTTAATTCAAAACTTTTTTTTTGCGGGTAGCGAGAAAAAAATTTTTTTTTTATTTTTTGAAAAAGCATAAGGGGGTACCCTTTGCATTTTTCAAAAAATAAAAAAAAATTTTTTTTCTCGCTACCCGCAAAAAAAAAGTTTTGAATTAAAGCCAATATGTTTATCTATACAACGCAAAAGAAATCAAGTCAATATCTTGAAAACTAAGCAAGTTATGACCAAAAAAGTCAGTAGTAGAACTGGTTACTTTTTTGGTCATAACTTGCTTAGTTTTCAAGATATTGACTTGATTTCTTTTGCGTTGTATAGATAAACATATTGGCTTTAATTCAAAACTTTTTTTTTGCGGGTAGCGAGAAAAAATTTTTTTTTTCATTTTTTGAAAAAGCATAAGGGGGTACCCTTTGCATTTTTCAAAAAATAAAAAAAAATTTTTTTTCTCGCTACCCGCAAAAAAAAAGTTTTGAATTAAAGCCAATATGTTTATCTATACAACGCAAAAGAAATCAAGTCAATATCTTGAAAACTAAGCAAGTTATGACCAAAAAAGTCAGTAGTAGAACTGGTTACTTTTTTGGTCATAACTTGCTTAGTTTTCAAGATATTGACTTGATTTCTTTTGCGTTGTATAGATAAACATATTGGCTTTAATTCAAAACTTTTTTTTTGCGGGTAGCGAGAAAAAAAAATTTTTTTTTATTTTTTGAAAAATGCAAAGGGTACCCCCTTATGCTTTTTCAAAAAATGAAAAAAAATTTTTTTTCTCGCTACCCGCAAAAAAAAAGTTTTGAATTAAAGCCAATATGTTTATCTATACAACGCAAAAGAAATCAAGTCAATATCTTGAAAACTAAGCAAGTTATGACCAAAAAAGTAACCAGTTCTACTACTGACTTTTTTGGTCATAACTTGCTTAGTTTTCAAGATATTGACTTGATTTCTTTTGCGTTGTATAGATAAACATATTGGCTTTAATTCAAAACTTTTTTTTTGCGGGTAGCGAGAAAAAAAATTTTTTTTCATTTTTTGAAAAAGCATAAGGGGGTACCCTTTGCATTTTTCAAAAAATAAAAAAAAAATTTTTTTCTCGCTACCCGCAAAAAAAAAGTTTTGAATTAAAGCCAATATGTTTATCTATACAACGCAAAAGAAATCAAGTCAATATCTTGAAAACTAAGCAAGTTATGACCAAAAAAGTAACCAGTTCTACTACTGACTTTTTTGGTCATAACTTGCTTAGTTTTCAAGATATTGACTTGATTTCTTTTGCGTTGTATAGATAAACATGGCTTTAATTCAAAACTTTTTTTTTTTGCGGGTAGCGAGAAAAAAAATTTTTTTTTATTTTTTGAAAAATGCAAAGGGTACCCGCAAAAAAAAAGTTTTGAATTAAAGCCAATATGTTTATCTATACAACGCAAAAGAAATCAAGTCAATATCTTGAAAACTAAGCAAGTTATGACCAAAAAAGTAACCAGTTCTACTACTGACTTTTTTGGTCATAACTTGCTTAGTTTTCAAGATATTGACTTGATTTCTTTTGCGTTGTATAGATAAACATATTGGCTTTAATTCAAAACTTTTTTTTTGCGGGTAGCGAGAAAAAATTTTTTTTTTTATTTTTTGAAAAATGCAAAGGGTACCCCCTTATGCTTTTTCAAAAAATGAAAAAAAATTTTTTTTCTCGCTACCCGCAAAAAAAAAGTTTTGAATTAAAGCCAATATGTTTATCTATACAACGCAAAAGAAATCAAGTCAATATCTTGAAAACTAAGCAAGTTATGACCAAAAAAGTCAGTAGTAGAACTGGTTACTTTTTTGGTCATAACTTGCTTAGTTTTCAAGATATTGGCTTGATTTCTTTTGCGTTGTATAGATAAACATATTGGCTTTAATTCAAAACTTTTTTTTTGCGGGTAGCGAGAAAAAAAATTTTTTTTTATTTTTTGAAAAATGCAAAGGGTACCCCCTTATGCTTTTTCAAAAAATGAAAAAAAATTTTTTTTCTCGCTACCCGCAAAAAAAAAGTTTTGAATTAAAGCCAATATGTTTATCTATACAACGCAAAAGAAATCAAGTCAATATCTTGAAAACTAAGCAAGTTATGACCAAAAAAGTAACCAGTTCTACTACTGACTTTTTTGGTCATAACTTGCTTAGTTTTCAAGATATTGACTTGATTTCTTTTGCGTTGTATAGATAAACATATTGGCTTTAATTCAAAACTTTTTTTTTGCGGGTAGCGAGAAAAAAATTTTTTTTTTATTTTTTGAAAAATGCAAAGGGTACCCCCTTATGCCCAAAAAAGTCAGTAGTAGAACTGGTTACTTTTTTGGTCATAACTTGCTTAGTTTTCAAGATATTGACTTGATTTCTTTTGCGTTGTGTAGATAAACATATTGGCTTTAATTCAAAACTTTTTTTTTGCGGGTAGCGAGAAAAAAAATTTTTTTTTATTTTTTGAAAAATGCAAAGGGTACCCCCTTATGCTTTTTCAAAAAATAAAAAAAAAATTTTTTTCTCGCTACCCGCAAAAAAAAAGTTTTGAATTAAAGCCAATATGTTTATCTATACAACGCAAAAGAAATCAAGTCAATATCTTGAAAACTAAGCAAGTTATGACCAAAAAAGTAACCAGTTCTACTACTGACTTTTTTGGTCATAACTTGCTTAGTTTTCAAGATATTGACTTGATTTCTTTTGCGTTGTATAGATAAACATATTGGCTTTAATTCAAAACTTTTTTTTTGCGGGTAGCGAGAAAAAAAATTTTTTTTTATTTTTTGAAAAATGCAAAGGGTACCCCCTTATGCTTTTTCAAAAAATGAAAAAAAAAATTTTTTTCTCGCTACCCGCAAAAAAAAAGTTTTGAATTAAAGCCAATATGTTTATCTATACAACGCAAAAGAAATCAAGTCAATATCTTGAAAACTAAGCAAGTTATGACCAAAAAAGTAACCAGTTCTACTACTGACTTTTTTGGTCATAACTTGCTTAGTTTTCAAGATATTGACTTGATTTCTTTTGCGTTGTATAGATAAACATATTGGCTTTAATTCAAAACTTTTTTTTGCGGGTAGCGAGAAAAAAAATTTTTTTTTATTTTTTGAAAAATGCAAAGGGTACCCCCTTATGCTTTTTCAAAAAATGAAAAAAAAATTTTTTTCTCGCTACCCGCAAAAAAAAAGTTTTGAATTAAAGCCAATATGTTTATCTATACAACGCAAAAGAAATCAAGTCAATATCTTGAAAACTAAGCAAGTTATGACCAAAAAAGTAACCAGTTCTACTACTGACTTTTTTGGTCATAACTTGCTTAGTTTTCAAGATATTGACTTGATTTCTTTTGCGTTGTATAGATAAACATATTGGCTTTAATTCAAAACTTTTTTTTTGCGGGTAGCGAGAAAAAAAATTTTTTTTTATTTTTTGAAAAATGCAGGGTACCCCCTTATGCTTTTTCAAAAAATGAAAAAAAATTTTTTTTCTCGCTACCCGCAAAAAAAAAGTTTTGAATTAAAGCCAATATGTTTATCTATACAACGCAAAAGAAATCAAGTCAATATCTTGAAAACTAAGCAAGTTATGACCAAAAAAGTAACCAGTTCTACTACTGACTTTTTTGGTCATAACTTGCTTAGTTTTCAAGATATTGACTTGATTTCTTTTGCGTTGTATAGATAAACATATTGGCTTTAATTCAAAACTTTTTTTTGCGGGTAGCGAGAAAAAAAATTTTTTTTTATTTTTTGAAAAAGCATAAGGGGGTACCCTTTGCATTTTTCAAAAAATAAAAAAAAATTTTTTTTCTCGCTACCCGCAAAAAAAAAGTTTTGAATTAAAGCCAATATGTTTATCTATACAACGCAAAAGAAATCAAGTCAATATCTTGAAAACTAAGCAAGTTATGACCAAAAAAGTCAGTAGTAGAACTGGTTACTTTTTTGGTCATAACTTGCTTAGTTTTCAAGATATTGACTTGATTTCTTTTGCGTTGTATAGATAAACATATTGGCTTTAATTCAAAACTTTTTTTTTGCGGGTAGCGAGAAAAAAAATTTTTTTTCATTTTTTGAAAAAGCATAAGGGGGTACCCTTTGCATTTTTCAAAAAATAAAAAAAAATTTTTTTTCTCGCTACCCGCAAAAAAAAAGTTTTGAATTAAAGCCAATATGTTTATCTATACAACGCAAAAGAAATCAAGTCAATATCTTGAAAACTAAGCAAGTTATGACCAAAAAAGTCAGTAGTAGAACTGGTTACTTTTTTGGTCATAACTTGCTTAGTTTTCAAGATATTGACTTGATTTCTTTTGCGTTGTATAGATAAACATATTGGCTTTAATTCAAAACTTTTTTTTTGCGGGTAGCGAGAAAAAAAATTTTTTTTCATTTTTTGAAAAAGCATAAGGGGGTACCCTTTGCATTTTTCAAAAAATAAAAAAAAATTTTTTTTCTCGCTACCCGCAAAAAAAAGTTTTGAATTAAAGCCAATATGTTTATCTATACAACGCAAAAGAAATCAAGTCAATATCTTGAAAACTAAGCAAGTTATGACCAAAAAAGTCAGTAGTAGAACTGGTTACTTTTTTGGTCATAACTTGCTTAGTTTTCAAGATATTGACTTGATTTCTTTTGCGTTGTATAGATAAACATATTGGCTTTAATTCAAAACTTTTTTTTTGCGGGTAGCGAGAAAAAATTTTTTTTTTCATTTTTTGAAAAAGCATAAGGGGGTACCCTTTGCATTTTTCAAAAAATAAAAAAAAAATTTTTTTCTCGCTACCCGCAAAAAAAAAGTTTTGAATTAAAGCCAATATGTTTATCTATACAACGCAAAAGAAATCAAGTCAATATCTTGAAAACTAAGCAAGTTATGACCAAAAAAGTCAGTAGTAGAACTGGTTACTTTTTTGGTCATAACTTGCTTAGTTTTCAAGATATTGACTTGATTTCTTTTGCGTTGTATAGATAAACATATTGGCTTTAATTCAAAACTTTTTTTTTGCGGGTAGCGAGAAAAAAATTTTTTTTTATTTTTTGAAAAATGCAAAGGGTACCCCCTTATGCTTTTTCAAAAAATGAAAAAAAATTTTTTTTCTCGCTACCCGCAAAAAAAAAGTTTTGAATTAAAGCCAATATGTTTATCTATACAACGCAAAAGAAATCAAGTCAATATCTTGAAAACTAAGCAAGTTATGACCAAAAAAGTAACCAGTTCTACTACTGACTTTTTTGGTCATAACTTGCTTAGTTTTCAAGATATTGACTTGATTTCTTTTGCGTTGTATAGATAAACATATTGGCTTTAATTCAAAACTTTTTTTTTGCGGGTAGCGAGAAAAAAATTTTTTTTTCATTTTTTGAAAAAGCATAAGGGGGTACCCTTTGCATTTTTCAAAAAATAAAAAAAAATTTTTTTTCTCGCTACCCGCAAAAAAAAAGTTTTGAATTAAAGCCAATATGTTTATCTATACAACGCAAAAGAAATCAAGTCAATATCTTGAAAACTAAGCAAGTTATGACCAAAAAAGTAACCAGTTCTACTACTGACTTTTTTGGTCATAACTTGCTTAGTTTTCAAGATATTGACTTGATTTCTTTTGCGTTGTATAGATAAACATATTGGCTTTAATTCAAAACTTTTTTTTTGCGGGTAGCGAGAAAAAAAATTTTTTTTCATTTTTTGAAAAATGCAAAGGGTACCCCCTTATGCTTTTTCAAAAAATGAAAAAAAAAAATTTTTCTCGCTACCCGCAAAAAAAAGTTTTGAATTAAAGCCAATATGTTTATCTATACAACGCAAAAGAAATCAAGTCAATATCTTGAAAACTAAGCAAGTTATGACCAAAAAAGTAACCAGTTCTACTACTGACTTTTTTGGTCATAACTTGCTTAGTTTTCAAGATATTGACTTGATTTCTTTTGCGTTGTATAGATAAACATATTGGCTTTAATTCAAAACTTTTTTTTTGCGGGTAGCGAGAAAAAAAAATTTTTTTCATTTTTTGAAAAAGCATAAGGGGGTACCCTTTGCATTTTTCAAAAAATAAAAAAAAAAATTTTTTCTCGCTACCCGCAAAAAAAAAGTTTTGAATTAAAGCCAATATGTTTATCTATACAACGCAAAAGAAATCAAGTCAATATCTTGAAAACTAAGCAAGTTATGACCAAAAAAGTCAGTAGTAGAACTGGTTACTTTTTTGGTCATAACTTGCTTAGTTTTCAAGATATTGACTTGATTTCTTTTGCGTTGTATAGATAAACATATTGGCTTTAATTCAAAACTTTTTTTTTGCGGGTAGCGAGAAAAAAATTTTTTTTTCATTTTTTGAAAAAGCATAAGGGGGTACCCTTTGCATTTTTCAAAAAATAAAAAAAAATTTTTTTTCTCGCTACCCGCAAAAAAAAAGTTTTGAATTAAAGCCAATATGTTTATCTATACAACGCAAAAGAAATCAAGTCAATATCTTGAAAACTAAGCAAGTTATGACCAAAAAAGTAACCAGTTCTACTACTGACTTTTTTGGTCATAACTTGCTTAGTTTTCAAGATATTGACTTGATTTCTTTTGCGTTGTATAGATAAACATATTGGCTTTAATTCAAAACTTTTTTTTTGCGGGTAGCGAGAAAAAAAATTTTTTTTTATTTTTTGAAAAATGCAAAGGGTACCCCCTTATGCTTTTTCAAAAAATGAAAAAAAATTTTTTTTCTCGCTACCCGCAAAAAAAAAGTTTTGAATTAAAGCCAATATGTTTATCTATACAACGCAAAAGAAATCAAGTCAATATCTTGAAAACTAAGCAAGTTATGACCAAAAAAGTCAGTAGTAGAACTGGTTACTTTTTTGGTCATAACTTGCTTAGTTTTCAAGATATTGACTTGATTTCTTTTGCGTTGTATAGATAAACATATTGGCTTTAATTCAAAACTTTTTTTTTGCGGGTAGCGAGAAAAAAAATTTTTTTTCATTTTTTGAAAAAGCATAAGGGGGTACCCTTTGCATTTTTCAAAAAATAAAAAAAAATTTTTTTTCTCGCTACCCGCAAAAAAAAGTTTTGAATTAAAGCCAATATGTTTATCTATACAACGCAAAAGAAATCAAGTCAATATCTTGAAAACTAAGCAAGTTATGACCAAAAAAGTCAGTAGTAGAACTGGTTACTTTTTTGGTCATAACTTGCTTAGTTTTCAAGATATTGACTTGATTTCTTTTGCGTTGTATAGATAAACATATTGGCTTTAATTCAAAACTTTTTTTTTGCGGGTAGCGAGAAAAAAAATTTTTTTTCATTTTTTGAAAAAGCATAAGGGGGTACCCTTTGCATTTTTCAAAAAATAAAAAAAAAATTTTTTTCTCGCTACCCGCAAAAAAAAAGTTTTGAATTAAAGCCAATATGTTTATCTATACAACGCAAAAGAAATCAAGTCAATATCTTGAAAACTAAGCAAGTTATGACCAAAAAAGTCAGTAGTAGAACTGGTTACTTTTTTGGTCATAACTTGCTTAGTTTTCAAGATATTGACTTGATTTCTTTTGCGTTGTATAGATAAACATATTGGCTTTAATTCAAAACTTTTTTTTGCGGGTAGCGAGAAAAAAATTTTTTTTTTATTTTTTGAAAAATGCAAAGGGTACCCCCTTATGCTTTTTCAAAAAATGAAAAAAAATTTTTTTTCTCGCTACCCGCAAAAAAAAGTTTTGAATTAAAGCCAATATGTTTATCTATACAACGCAAAAGAAATCAAGTCAATATCATGAAAACTAAGCAAGTTATGACCAAAAAAGTAACCAGTTCTACTACTGACTTTTTTGGTCATAACTTGCTTAGTTTTCAAGATATTGACTTGATTTCTTTTGCGTTGTATAGATAAACATATTGGCTTTAATTCAACTTTTTTTTTGCGGGTAGCGAGAAAAAAATTTTTTTTTCATTTTTTGAAAAAGCATAAGGGGGTACCCTTTGCATTTTTCAAAAAATAAAAAAAAAATTTTTTTCTCGCTACCCGCAAAAAAAAAGTTTTGAATTAAAGCCAATATGTTTATCTATACAACGCAAAAGAAATCAAGTCAATATCTTGAAAACTAAGCAAGTTATGACCAAAAAAGTAACCAGTTCTACTACTGACTTTTTTGGTCATAACTTGCTTAGTTTTCAAGATATTGACTTGATTTCTTTTGCGTTGTATAGATAAACATATTGGCTTTAATTCAAAACTTTTTTTTTGCGGGTAGCGAGAAAAAAAATTTTTTTTTATTTTTTTGAAAAATGCAAAGGGTACCCCCTTATGCTTTTTCAAAAAATGAAAAAAAATTTTTTTTCTCGCTACCCGCAAAAAAAAAGTTTTGAATTAAAGCCAATATGTTTATCTATACAACGCAAAAGAAATCAAGTCAATATCTTGAAAACTAAGCAAGTTATGACCAAAAAAGTAACCAGTTCTACTACTGACTTTTTTGGTCATAACTTGCTTAGTTTTCAAGATATTGACTTGATTTCTTTTGCGTTGTATAGATAAACATATTGGCTTTAATTCAAAACTTTTTTTTTGCGGGTAGCGAGAAAAAAAATTTTTTTTTATTTTTTGAAAAAGCATAAGGGGGTACCCTTTGCATTTTTCAAAAAATAAAAAAAAAATTTTTTTCTCGCTACCCGCAAAAAAAAAGTTTTGAATTAAAGCCAATATGTTTATCTATACAACGCAAAAGAAATCAAGTCAATATCTTGAAAACTAAGCAAGTTATGACCAAAAAAGTCAGTAGTAGAACTGGTTACTTTTTTGGTCATAACTTGCTTAGTTTTCAAGATATTGACTTGATTTCTTTTGCGTTGTATAGATAAACATATTGGCTTTAATTCAAAACTTTTTTTTGCGGGTAGCGAGAAAAAAATTTTTTTTATTTTTTGAAAAATGCAAAGGGTACCCCCTTATGCTTTTTCAAAAAATGAAAAAAAATTTTTTTTCTCGCTACCCGCAAAAAAAAGTTTTGAATTAAAGCCAATATGTTTATCTATACAACGCAAAAGAAATCAAGTCAATATCATGAAAACTAAGCAAGTTATGACCAAAAAAGTAACCAGTTCTACTACTGACTTTTTTGGTCATAACTTGCTTAGTTTTCAAGATATTGACTTGATTTCTTTTGCGTTGTATAGATAAACATATTGGCTTTAATTCAAAACTTTTTTTTTGCGGGTAGCGAGAAAAAAATTTTTTTTTCATTTTTTGAAAAAGCATAAGGGGGTACCCTTTGCATTTTTCAAAAAATAAAAAAAAAATTTTTTTCTCGCTACCCGCAAAAAAAAAGTTTTGAATTAAAGCCAATATGTTTATCTATACAACGCAAAAGAAATCAAGTCAATATCTTGAAAACTAAGCAAGTTATGACCAAAAAAGTAACCAGTTCTACTACTGACTTTTTTGGTCATAACTTGCTTAGTTTTCAAGATATTGACTTGATTTCTTTTGCGTTGTATAGATAAACATATTGGCTTTAATTCAAAACTTTTTTTTTGCGGGTAGCGAGAAAAAAAATTTTTTTTTATTTTTTGAAAAATGCAAAGGGTACCCCCTTATGCTTTTTCAAAAAATGAAAAAAAATTTTTTTTCTCGCTACCCGCAAAAAAAAAGTTTTGAATTAAAGCCAATATGTTTATCTATACAACGCAAAAGAAATCAAGTCAATATCTTGAAAACTAAGCAAGTTATGACCAAAAAAGTAACCAGTTCTACTACTGACTTTTTTGGTCATAACTTGCTTAGTTTTCAAGATATTGACTTGATTTCTTTTGCGTTGTATAGATAAACATATTGGCTTTAATTCAAAACTTTTTTTTTGCGGGTAGCGAGAAAAAAAAATTTTTTTTATTTTTTGAAAAATGCAAAGGGTACCTCCTTATGCTTTTTCAAAAAATGAAAAAAAATTTTTTTTCTCGCTACCCGCAAAAAAAGTTTTGAATTAAAGCCAATATGTTTATCTATACAACGCAAAAGAAATCAAGTCAATATCTTGAAAACTAAGCAAGTTATGACCAAAAAAGTCAGTAGTAGAACTGGTTACTTTTTTGGTCATAACTTGCTTAGTTTTCAAGATATTGACTTGATTTCTTTTGCGTTGTATAGATAAACATATTGGCTTTAATTCAAAACTTTTTTTTTGCGGGTAGCGAGAAAAAAAATTTTTTTTTATTTTTTGAAAAATGCAAAGGGTACCCCCTTATGCTTTTTCAAAAAATGAAAAAAAATTTTTTTTCTCGCTACCCGCAAAAAAAAAGTTTTGAATTAAAGCCAATATGTTTATCTATACAACGCAAAAGAAATCAAGTCAATATCTTGAAAACTAAGCAAGTTATGACCAAAAAAGTAACCAGTTCTACTACTGACTTTTTTGGTCATAACTTGCTTAGTTTTCAAGATATTGACTTGATTTCTTTTGCGTTGTATAGATAAACATATTGGCTTTAATTCAAAACTTTTTTTTTGCGGGTAGCGAGAAAAAAAAAATTTTTTTATTTTTTGAAAAATGCAAAGGGTACCTCCTTATGCTTTTTCAAAAAATGAAAAAAAATTTTTTTTCTCGCTACCCGCAAAAAAAGTTTTGAATTAAAGCCAATATGTTTATCTATACAACGCAAAAGAAATCAAGTCAATATCTTGAAAACTAAGCAAGTTATGACCAAAAAAGTCAGTAGTAGAACTGGTTACTTTTTTGGTCATAACTTGCTTAGTTTTCAAGATATTGACTTGATTTCTTTTGCGTTGTATAGATAAACATATTGGCTTTAATTCAAAACTTTTTTTTGCGGGTAGCGAGAAAAAAATTTTTTTTTCATTTTTTGAAAAAGCATAAGGGGGTACCCTTTGCATTTTTCAAAAAATAAAAAAAAATTTTTTTTCTCGCTACCCGCAAAAAAAAAGTTTTGAATTAAAGCCAATATGTTTATCTATACAACGCAAAAGAAATCAAGTCAATATCTTGAAAACTAAGCAAGTTATGACCAAAAAAGTAACCAGTTCTACTACTGACTTTTTTGGTCATAACTTGCTTAGTTTTCAAGATATTGACTTGATTTCTTTTGCGTTGTATAGATAAACATATTGGCTTTAATTCAAAACTTTTTTTTTGCGGGTAGCGAGAAAAAAAATTTTTTTTTTATTTTTTGAAAAATGCAAAGGGTACCCCCTTATGCTTTTTAAAAAAATGAAAAAAAATTTTTTTTCTCGCTACCCGCAAAAAAAAAGTTTTGAATTAAAGCCAATATGTTTATCTATACAACGCAAAAGAAATCAAGTCAATATCTTGAAAACTAAGCAAGTTATGACCAAAAAAGTAACCAGTTCTACTACTGACTTTTTTGGTCATAACTTGCTTAGTTTTCAAGATATTGACTTGATTTCTTTTGCGTTGTATAGATAAACATATTGGCTTTAATTCAAAACTTTTTTTTTGCGGGTAGCGAGAAAAAAAATTTTTTTTCATTTTTTGAAAAAGCATAAGGGGGTACCCTTTACTTTTACTTTTACTTTTTTGGTCATAACTTGCTTAGTTTTCAAGATATTGACTTGATTTCTTTTGCGTTGTATAGATAAACATATTGGCTTTAATTCAAAACTTTTTTTTGCGGGTAGCGAAAAAAAATTTTTTTTCATTTTTTGAAAAAGCATAAGGGGGTACCCTTTGCATTTTTCAAAAAATAAAAAAAAAATTTTTTTCGCTACCCGCAAAAAAAAGTTTTGAATTAAAGCCAATATGTTTATCTATACAACGCAAAAGAAATCAAGTCAATATCTTGAAAACTAAGCAAGTTATGACCAAAAAAGTCAGTAGTAGAACTGGTTACTTTTTTGGTCATAACTTGCTTAGTTTTCAAGATATTGACTTGATTTCTTTTGCGTTGTATAGATAAACATATTGGCTTTAATTCAAAACTTTTTTTTTGCGGGTAGCGAGAAAAAAAATTTTTTTTTATTTTTTGAAAAAGCATAATGGGGTACCCTTTGCATTTTTCAAAAAATAAAAAAAAATTTTTTTTCTCGCTACCCGCAAAAAAAAAGTTTTGAATTAAAGCCAATATGTTTATCTATACAACGCAAAAGAAATCAAGTCAATATCTTGAAAACTAAGCAAGTTATGACCAAAAAAGTAACCAGTTCTACTACTGACTTTTTTGGTCATAACTTGCTTAGTTTTCAAGATATTGACTTGATTTCTTTTGCGTTGTATAGATAAACATATTGGCTTTAATTCAAAACTTTTTTTTTGCGGGTAGCGAGAAAAAATTTTTTTTTTCATTTTTTGAAAAAGCATAAGGGGGTACCCTTTGCATTTTTCAAAAAATAAAAAAAAATTTTTTTTCTCGCTACCCGCAAAAAAAAAGTTTTGAATTAAAGCCAATATGTTTATCTATACAACGCAAAAGAAATCAAGTCAATTTCTTGAAAACTAAGCAAGTTATGACCAAAAAAGTCAGTAGTAGAACTGGTTACTTTTTTGGTCATAACTTGCTTAGTTTTCAAGATATTGACTTGATTTCTTTTGCGTTGTATAGATAAACATATTGGCTTTAATTCAAAACTTTTTTTTTGCGGGTAGCGAGAAAAAAAATTTTTTTTTATTTTTTGAAAAATGCAAAGGGTACCCCTTATGCTTTTTCAAAAAATAAAAAAAAATTTTTTTTCTCGCTACCCGCAAAAAAAAAGTTTTGAATTAAAGCCAATATGTTTATCTATACAACGCAAAAGAAATCAAGTCAATATCTTGAAAACTAAGCAAGTTATGACCAAAAAAGTAACCAGTTCTACTACTGACTTTTTTGGTCATAACTTGCTTAGTTTTCAAGATATTGACTTGATTTCTTTTGCGTTGTATAGATAAACATATTGGCTTTAATTCAAAACTTTTTTTTTGCGGGTAGCGAGAAAAAAAATTTTTTTTTTATTTTTTGAAAAATGCAAAGGGTACCCCCTTATGCTTTTTCAAAAAATGAAAAAAAATTTTTTTTCTCGCTACCCGCAAAAAAAAAGTTTTGAATTAAAGCCAATATGTTTATCTATACAACGCAAAAGAAATCAAGTCAATATCTTGAAAACTAAGCAAGTTATGACCAAAAAAGTAACCAGTTCTACTACTGACTTTTTTGGTCATAACTTGCTTAGTTTTCAAGATATTGACTTGATTTCTTTTGCGTTGTATAGATAAACATATTGGCTTTAATTCAAAACTTTTTTTTTGCGGGTAGCGAGAAAAAAAATTTTTTTTCATTTTTTGAAAAAGCATAAGGGGGTACCCTTTACTTTTACTTTTACTTTTTTGGTCATAACTTGCTTAGTTTTCAAGATATTGACTTGATTTCTTTTGCGTTGTATAGATAAACATATTGGCTTTAATTCAAAACTTTTTTTTGCGGGTAGCGAAAAAAAATTTTTTTTCATTTTTTGAAAAAGCATAAGGGGGTACCCTTTGCATTTTTCAAAAAATAAAAAAAAATTTTTTTTCGCTACCCGCAAAAAAAAGTTTTGAATTAAAGCCAATATGTTTATCTATACAACGCAAAAGAAATCAAGTCAATATCTTGAAAACTAAGCAAGTTATGACCAAAAAAGTCAGTAGTAGAACTGGTTACTTTTTTGGTCATAACTTGCTTAGTTTTCAAGATATTGACTTGATTTCTTTTGCGTTGTATAGATAAACATATTGGCTTTAATTCAAAACTTTTTTTTTTTTTTTGCGGGTAGCGAGAAAAAAAAATTTTTTTTTTTTTTTTTTTTTTTTTATTTTTTGAAACCCTTGCTGGGATAACTACCTTGTCGTGGTGTGAGGGCTTAAGTGTGGGCTGAATTGCACACCTCTTCTGAAGGCGAACGAGGGTCCTCTATAGGATCCATAGTTTAACTGAAGAAGGCGGTGGGCATAAAAGCCTGCATACTAAAAGTTATCCACCCCCAAACAGAGGTGTTACGCGACCCGTGCCTATCTGTTCTCTTTGCAGTCGGGGGCATGAGACTGTATTCAAACGGAGCTTTGCTGATACCTGGGCACCTCAGCAAATAGACTACGCCCCCTCCACGTTATCGGGGGCTATGACGTGGAGGAGATCCCTTTCCCCTACACTCGTGGGACCAAGTATGAAAAAAGTATTCCAAATAACAGAAACGAAAGATACAACGATGACGACAATGGACACACAAACGGACAACGGAACGGAAAATCGGACAAGGACAGCGACACCAAAACGAGAGGAAGAGGTGGTAATACCCGGGGGGGACTTAAAGTCAACCCAGCCTTCAGTGGCAGGTGGGAACACCTACTCTGACTCTCATGACATAAGCCAGTCAGGTAGAGATTCTTCGCAGAATCTAGACAGACTGGTGGATGAGGTGAGCGACAAAATCGCGAGCCTAAATACTGGAAAAAAGCGGCTCTCTGGGGCTCAAAGGCGAAAACTTGCCAAGAAGAACCAGGCAGCAGCTAAAAATGCGCAAGATGCCCTAAAGGAAGCATCGGAGACTCCCTCCACCTCGGTAGAGACTGGTAAGAGGATCCGATCTCCAGAAGAGCAGAACATTGCGGAGCCGAAGCATAAGAAAAGGTGCTCCTCGTCGACCAGTAAGTCGCCAAAACCGGGCGTCTCCCTTCTTAAAGGAGTCTCTATGAAGAATCCTTCTAGTAAGGGGGTCAAAGGAGCAGCACTTACTGAGAAGGCGGGCACGTCGGTGAAATCTTCCGCGGAAGCAGAGAACGCCAAAAAGCGGAATCTCTTCACGCGTAAGAGGAAGCTAGACGTAACTAAGGAAAAAGAGCCGCCATCTTACGCTAAAGTAGCCAGGAGGCAATACAGGGACAATCTCCGCTACGCGGTCATTGACACCTCACGTCCGACTGGCAAAATACCAGAAAATCAACAGCAAGTGGTTGAGGATCTGGTAAATAACGCGATATTGGAATACGTTATGGCAACCGATAACGGATCTCCAATAAAAATAAATAGCTGCGAGTTTCAAAGGGGCGTGCTGTTGCTAAGATTAGCATCGCAGACCTGCGCAGCTACCCTAAAGAAGCTGGTAGAAGGAATCCCTCCGCCATGGGAAGGCTGTAAGCTGGAACTGGTGGAAGGGAGAAATATACCAACTCTTACCAAGGCAACCTTCTACGTCAAAGGATGGGGATGCAAATTCACATCCGACCGTGTTTTGGAGGTTATTGGTAAACAAAACAAAGAACTGGCGGTAGAGAAATGGGAGGTGTTCCACAGAGAGGAGGACCAAAATGGAACTCTTTTTGTGGTGGGCATCGACCAAGGATCTATTTCCAGCCTTTCCAAATCTGAAGGGAAGGTGTTCTTTGTGTCGAAAGCTGTGTATGTCAAAATAGGCAAGTCCTGTATCGGCAGCCAGGGGAAAACCACCCCCAGCAACGACAGGACAAGCACAGTACAGGCTGCAGCTAGCCAAAATCAGGCGGGTGTCTCGGAGGTCCAGACGGCCAAGGAGGAGTTGGAGCAAAATATCACCAACTCCCAAGAGGACCGCCTATTAGAAGGATGATGTGGGAGGTCATCCAAATTAACCTCCACCGGAGCGAGACGGCAACTCACGCTTTGATGGAGAAAATTAACAAAGGTAAGATTCATGTGGCATTAATACAAGAACCCTGGACGACAAAAAACAGGGTTAATGGATTAAGCCATGTAAACTACCAATTATTTTATGCTAAAACAGGGAATCGTCCGAGGACCTGTATTCTTAGTCACAAAAATTTATGCTTTCTTTTATCCACAGAGTTGTCAACAGCAGACGCAACAGTACTGAAGCAGGGAAATGGAAACATATGCCTAGCATCAGTATACTTGCCGTATGATGCACCGACACTACCACCAACGTCGGAATTACAACACTTGGTAGAAGATTGCAGAATAAAAGGTAGGAAAGTACTAATCGGATGCGATACTAATTCGCATCATATTGCATGGGGTAGTACTAACATTAATAAAAGGGGACAGGCTCTTTTAGAATTTCTAAATACTAACGATCTATTAACTGTTAATACTGGTAATACGCCTACCTTTATTAATAGAATTAGAGCGGAGGTATTGGATGTAACCATATGTTCTGAAAACGTAATCGATGAAATTGCTGAATGGAGGGTTCTGAACGAGCACTCATTCTCAGATCATCGTTACATTATGTTTAAAATTGCAAGGCAACCGCCAGAACCTATAACCTTTCGAAACAGGGCTAAAACTGATTGGGCAAAATTCGAAAGGTCACTTGATTCTCATTTAGGGCAGGTTTCTTTCAATCGCCTAGAAAGAGAGGACATAGACGGTAAAGTCAAAATCATTACGGACGCTTTAGTTGAGTCGTTTGAAGAGAGTTGCCCACTTCGGGAAAGAAAATCCCCATACGAAAAACCCTGGATGACAGGGGAGATTCGGGCAATGGGGAGGGAAGTCCGCCGACTCTATAATAGAGCGAAACGTAAGAGATTACCAGTATATTGGGAGGATTATCGTGATAAACTCCGAAATTACAACAAGAGAATAAGAACTGCTAAACGTACATCCTGGAGGCTTTTCTGCGAACAGGTGGACAGTGTAAGCGATGTTTCTAAAATTAAAAAATTTTTGTCAAAAGCCCACATCCAGGCTGAATCATTAGTGGATGAATCGGGCAGGGCAATTGAAAATGTGGAGGAAACCATTAAACTCCTCATGGATACACATTTTCCATGCAGCCCGGCCGAACTTTCGGCTAGGCTGGACGATGGGAGAAGTGGTGAACTTGAGGTGCCTATTATCAGCGATAGGATGGTTATGGAAGCGATAAAAAGCTTTTCTCCATTTAAGGCTGCGGGTCCGGATGGTATCTTTCCGGCGCTCCTGCAGAAAGGGATGAATTTAGTTTCGTCACATCTTGCAGGAATTTATAATGCATGCCTAACACACGCATATATTCCAGTAGGCTGGCAGGAAGCGAGGGTAGTGTTTATCCCCAAACCTGGCAAGCCAAATTATTCTTCACCAAAGGCTTATAGGCCAATAAGCCTAACTTCCTTCTTGCTGAAAACCATGGAGAGGATAATTGACGACATGGTTAAGGGCAGGATCGCAGGCCATATGCTGAGGTTCAGGCAACACGCATATGTCAAAGGTAGATCAGTGGACACTGCATTGCATAATGTGGTGTACTTTATAGAAAGGTCACTTAGTGAGAAGATGTACACACTCGCGGTTTGCATTGACATTGAGGGGGCTTTCAACAACGTGCATACCGACACACTTATCCATTCTCTGGACCAATTTAATGTCAACCGGGCGATACGCGACTGGATTGGAAATATGCTAAGGAACAGATGGATTAATTGTGAGGCGCACAATGTAAGTATAAGAAAAAGGGTACAATGTGGAACTCCACAAGGGGGGATTTTATCACCCCTTCTCTGGACCACAACAATACATACCCTTATTAGGACTCTGACCGATGAGGGATTCGAGACAGTCTGCTACGCAGATGACGTCATGATACTTCTGAAGGGAAGGGATCCAAATCATTTGTGCAGGAAGGCCGAGGAGGCATTAACCCTGGCACACAACTGGGCTCAACCAAGAGGGTTGAACGTTAACCCAGAAAAAACTGAAATTGGCCTATTTACAAGAAAGACGAAGATAGCTCCATATGATGAGCCGCGCTTTCTTGAAAGGACAATAAATATTTCCGACAGGGTGAAATATCTAGGAGTCATTCTCGATCGGAAATTAAAATGGAAAGACCACATAAACGAAAGAGTCAAAAAGGCTCATATATGTTGGTCAATCTGTAAACGGGCCATAGGCACGAGATGGGGGCTGAATCCAGAGATGACACACTGGCTTTATAGTAGCGTTATCAGGCCGATTATGACCTATGCCTCTATAGTGTGGTGGACATCGATGGAATATAAATGCAACATCAAAACAATACAGAAAGTTCAGAGAACCTGCTGTCTTGGTATAAGTGGGGCCTTCCGAACGACATCAACAGGTGCGATGGAAACAATATTATCTATCCAGCCAATCGACATTCGTATAAAATACGAAGCGGCTCTAGCAGCAAAACGACTAAAGGTGATGGGTGAGTGGATCGATCAGGAACACGAAGCGTATCATCAACGAATCTTTACGGCCATAGGAGAGTCCATACCGGAAAGTGTCGCAAATGACCGCATACCGGAGACTAGACTAGAGGCCAACTGCGGAACATTGATTCCCGACATCCATTCCTGGTTGACCGACCCTTGGAACCAGATCCCCATGGGGCTTCATTGCTACACGGATGGATCAAGGTCGAGAGGGAAAACGGGACTTGGTGTTTATATAGAAAACACCACGGAACTGTTTTTCCGCCTGCCGGACTATTGCACAGTTTTGCAGGCGGAAGTTCGGGCGATAACGGAGTGTATCAGGGAACTCAATGTAATGAGGAGGTCAGGACTTGTGAATATATTCACAGATAGTCAGATGGCCATCAGAGCAATCTCAGAGGAACGCACTAAATCACGTACAGTTTGGGATTGCAAAAACGCCATTAACAGTTACTCGACACATGGTGAACTGCGCATCATATGGGTGCCGGGGCACGCGGGGATAACTGGAAATGAGAGGGCAAACTCACTTGCTTCTAGGGCAATAGAGTTAGGTAATATAAGCTTGGTATGCGCGAAACCTTTCGATGCAGTTAAATCAGAGCTAAAGACTTGGGCACAAAGGGCCCATTCAACTCTCTGGAATAACGGAACCATGGGAATCAATACAAAAATTCTATGGGGAGATCCAGACGAGAGAAGAACGAGGGAGCTGCTAAGACTCAGCAAGCTCGAACTAAGTAGAATAATGGGAGTAGTCACAGGGCACTCTCAACTACTGGCACATCTTAAACGCTTGGGAATAGCGGGAGGAGATGAATGTAGAGCATGTGGGGAGGAGAGCGAAACATTGGAACACTATTTGTGCCAATGCCCCGCCTTCTCACAAATAAGGTCCCGATATCTTGGGAGTGACATCTTACCGGACATAAGCCGATTACGGGGAATATGCTGGAGGAAATTAAGGAACTTTGTGAGTGACACGGAGTTTCTCTAGAACTTTGGTTCAATATCTTATGGTTAACTCAAGGTTAACTCAAGGGAGCGCACAACAAGCCTTCACTGGCTTAGGTGTATGTCGTAATGACATGGGCTGTCATACCCCTCCAATCAACCTAACCTAACCTAACCTACCTATTTTTTGAAAAAGCATAATGGGGTACCCTTTGCATTTTTCAAAAAATAAAAAAAAATTTTTTTTCTCGCTACCCGCAAAAAAAAAGTTTTGAATTAAAGCCAATATGTTTATCTATACAACGCAAAAGAAATCAAGTCAATATCTTGAAAACTAAGCAAGTTATGACCAAAAAAGTAACCAGTTCTACTACTGACTTTTTTGGTCATAACTTGCTTAGTTTTCAAGATATTGACTTGATTTCTTTTGCGTTGTATAGATAAACATATTGGCTTTAATTCAAAACTTTTTTTTTGCGGGTAGCGAGAAAAAATTTTTTTTTTCATTTTTTGAAAAAGCATAAGGGGGTACCCTTTGCATTTTTCAAAAAATAAAAAAAAATTTTTTTTCTCGCTACCCGCAAAAAAAAAGTTTTGAATTAAAGCCAATATGTTTATCTATACAACGCAAAAGAAATCAAGTCAATTTCTTGAAAACTAAGCAAGTTATGACCAAAAAAGTCAGTAGTAGAACTGGTTACTTTTTTGGTCATAACTTGCTTAGTTTTCAAGATATTGACTTGATTTCTTTTGCGTTGTATAGATAAACATATTGGCTTTAATTCAAAACTTTTTTTTTGCGGGTA
This sequence comes from Germaria angustata, assembly GCA_963681545.1. NCBI lineage: Eukaryota > Metazoa > Arthropoda > Insecta > Diptera > Tachinidae > Germaria > Germaria angustata. The sequence goes on along the minus strand of OY812999.1, from coordinate 98,633,565 downwards.
GCGAGAAAAAAAATTTTTTTTTATTTTTTGAAAAATGCAAAGGGTACCCCTTATGCTTTTTCAAAAAATAAAAAAAAATTTTTTTTCTCGCTACCCGCAAAAAAAAAGTTTTGAATTAAAGCCAATATGTTTATCTATACAACGCAAAAGAAATCAAGTCAATATCTTGAAAACTAAGCAAGTTATGACCAAAAAAGTCAGTAGTAGAACTGGTTACTTTTTTGGTCATAACTTGCTTAGTTTTCAAGATATTGACTTGATTTCTTTTGCGTTGTATAGATAAACATATTGGCTTTAATTCAAAACTTTTTTTTTGCGGGTAGCGAGAAAAAAAATTTTTTTTTATTTTTTGAAAAATGCAAAGGGTACCCCCTTATGCTTTTTCAAAAAATAAAAAAAAAATTTTTTTTATTTTTTGAAAATTGCAAAGGGTACCCCCTTATGCTTTTTCAAAAAATAAAAAAAAATTTTTTTTCTCGCTACCCGCAAAAAAAAGTTTTGAATTAAAGCCAATATGTTTATCTATACAACGCAAAAGAAATCAAGTCAATATCTTGAAAACTAAGCAAGTTATGACCAAAAAAGTCAGTAGTAGAACTGGTTACTTTTTTGGTCATAACTTGCTTAGTTTTCAAGATATTGACTTGATTTCTTTTGCGTTGTATAGATAAACATATTGGCTTTAATTCAAAACTATTAATTTGAAATAAGGGATGCTAAGTACATATATAAATGCAGCTGGGAATCTATGCTACTGGAAACACTTTCAGAGCCAAGGAAAAACAAATATAAGTATTTGTTTTCTCAATCATCCATGAAACAAAAGAAATAAGGATATATTAGGATTTTAAATAGAGTTTATTAGGAGATCTTACCCGTCCAGAGGTTGGATTAACAATGATTTTAACTATTATATTATATGCGGAAGTAAGTATCCTTGACTAACAAAACATAAAAATGACAATATTCACCTCTTGCAAGTGAGAACAGTTGGATAAAATTAAGAGCAATCAGCCTTCGTTTATGATTACTTATGGGATTGAAATTAACCGCGTTTAATTTGAATATGATTTAATGTTTTAAGACGTTTGGTGTTAACATTACCGCCCGCCTTGCAGTATTATTGCAATAAATTTACAGGATTGAATATATAGTCAAAGATACTTAACCCTAGAAGGGTACGGTTAAATTGTAGGCGCTTATAGGTACCGATGAGTAAATTTTACTCACTTCAGAATTTTTACGTTATAATCAGATTTATTTTGTAAAATAGTACTTTTAAATGAAAAAAATTGAAAGCTAGCATATAATATAAGTGTAATTTTTTATTAATATATAAAATAAGCAAAAATAATACTTTATTATCGATTTTTGACGATTATGAATACATAACAATTGTTTTTCAAGCACAGCCAGGGCAATTTTTTTGTGCATGTTCACCGCAAATAGCTAATCCACAATTGCAATAAGTGGTGGTGTATCTACGTTTGGTATAACTACAAAAATTACAGTACTTTATTGGCCCCTTTTGGTCTTCTCCGGCACTATGGGCCTCTTGGCTTGCGCCTACAATATTTTGAATGGATTTCTTCAACGCCAGGCTCATATTAGTTCTCCCTTTGAATGTTTATTTCTTTATTTGTATAAACCAAAATCTCTTCCAATATGTCTGCGGTAAAAAACAGTTTGAAGCAGCTGGCAGGACAGAGCGAATTTTTTGTATTCGCTGTTGGGCCAGGGCGAATGTGAACAATATTTTTTGAAGGAGTTTTTTGACCTAGCGCAGCAACAGGTTCCTTACTCCAAATAAAATTTCCATCTTTTCCGATCAGATTGTTGGTACTAGGTGTAATAATTGTAATTACCTCTTCTGTTTCACGAATTTCTTGAGCAGCTGATCTTTTATTTCTTCTCCCCTCACTAAGTTTCTGTTTTTTATGTTTGCTGCTTCCATATGTTTCCTCCCTTTCTTCCTTTTCAGCTCCTGCATTTATGATTCCGTGTATCAAATTTTCTTCGACATCATTTAATTCTTCTGTTTCTGATTGATATTCCGGATCTGCAACACTGTCCCAAGAACCCTTATCAAAGTTAAAAAGCTCGAACTCCAAATTGTCTTCTTCCTCAGATTCTAGTTCAAGTATTGCATCTAAAATATTTTGTTTTGATAGCCCGCGACCTGCCATTTGTATGCTCTATAGTTTTCTTTACGGTAACATAATACAAAACAAAAACATAATTGTCATAATTCAGCACAAAATATAATTTTTAGACACGTAGTAAGTAACTGATAAGTAAATATGACTCACCCAAATTAGTACGTAAAGGGTACTGATGCGTAAAATTGACTCACATAATTTAGTACGTAAAAGGTACCGATAAGTAAATTTTACTCACTAACTTTTTGTAAATTGTCCACAAGCGCGATAAATCAAACAACACCATTCAATGCTTGCGGCAGCCGACTAATAACAGAGTGGGTCAAGCACTGCTAGTGCCTTGACTTTCAGTGTGGCCGAACTGCTGATTTACGAACAAATCTATTCCTTATGTGAGTAAATTTTACTCACAGTACCCTTCTAGGGTTAAGATTATTTTCAAGCTTAAATACGGATTACACAATATCTTATTCATTATTAATTTTTTTTTTTTTTTTTACTTATATGTACACGAATATATGTAAATATATAATAAAAAGGGATAAAAATTTTGTTATACAATTCATAAAATTTTTGTTATAAAATTCAGGCAATATATATAATTCATAAAGTTGAAATTCTGTTATAAATATAAAAGTGAAATAAGTCTTATATCTAACAGTTTTTGCTCAATAAATCTGTTCAACAATGTATTAGGATCTTTAGTATTTGTGGCTATATACTGATACAATATACATATGTAACTATATGTTCAGATCGAACATGTACCATAGATCACCCAGCCAAACAGTGTACGTTGAGCGGTGGGCATTCCTGATTTTGTGAACACGCCGTCCCTCATTATTTTAGGATACACGTCAACGCCAAGTATTATATCAATTTCGGAAGATTCATAGAAGTGGGAATCTGCTAAAAACAAGTCACGGAAATTTTGTTTGAAAGAATCTGGAAGAGATTTCACTGGAGTTTTTAAGGAAATACGATTATCGACTCTAAAAACTCCTTCAACCTTCGAAGAAGAGTCATAACGGGATTTAAGAACAATGGCACACATCGTTTCCTCTTCCATAGTGAGTGTCGTGAGGTTTAATTTTGTAACCAACTTTTTTGAAATTCTGCTCACGGGTGACCCAGAGTCTAATAGACATCTTGCATATGCTGTCCTACAGCCGATCTTAACTAGCGCCGTTGGCAACAGAATAGTTGTATTCTGTCGGAGCAAGGAAGATAAAGTAGTTTGCTTTGAAGATGATATAAAGGTAGTAGCAAGATTCTCACGGCTCTTGATAATTTTAGATGAAGAAGGCTCAGGAGTAAGAGAACGGGAGGATGACGCAGATGAATTTTTAATTCTCGAATGAAAATGAAGCAAGGTATGATGATTTTTGTTGCAATATTTGCAACCCCGTGTTGAAATACATTTTCCTTGTGAATGTTCATGTGCTAGACAGTTCCGGCAGTATAGATGGTTTTTGACGGTACGAATACGTTCTATCACATTCATTGAAAAAAACCTTTTACATGTACGCAGCGAGTGAGGACGAGTACAAATGCGACATAAATAAGGCTTGTGAGTATCAGGACGACTAGTACGTTTTTGGCAGTGACACGAGGAAGTTCCTTTGGAAGTGGTTCTTGGCATTTTAATCTGAAAAATTAAGTTTTAGAAAATTATAAAGTTGTCGACTATAGTGTAATAAGTTTTGTGATTGGTCTAGTAACGGTCCCTCGCTGTGTGAAAACATCCGCCACTCTAACTCGGTTGTCAGGTCCTACATATACCTTCTCTACCCTGCCAAGCCGCCAAGCGTTTGGAGGCAGACTTTCATCCTTAATTACAACTAGTGTATTTTTGCTCAAGTTATCTTCTGGAATTTTCCATTTCGTTCTCTTCTGCAATTCCTTTAGATATTCGCCCTTCCAGCGTTTACAAAAGTTGTGATGAAGAAGTTTGAGTCGTTGCCACCTATTTAATATGGATACAGAAGTCTCATTTATTTGTGGATCTATTGGAGCAAGTATTGGAGAGCCAATAAGGAAATGGCCTGGAGTTAACGCTGACAAATCGGATGGGTCTTCAGACATTGGTGATATGGGCCTTGAATTGAGGCAGGTTTCAATGCGAGCCAATAAAGTGGAAAGCTCTTCAAATGTAAATTTAGAAGCACCTGCTACTTTGCGGAAATGGGACTTAAAGCTTTTCACTCCAGCCTCCCATAACCCTCCCATGTGAGGGGCGCCGGGGGGAATAAAGTGCCAATTTAAGTTTTGAATAGCGTAATGTGCGAGAATTGCCTCACGAGAGGTTTGGATAAACTCTTTGGCTATAATTCTGGAAGCACCGACAAAGGTTTTTCCATTATCAGAGTGGAGATGCAACGGACAACCACGACGAGAAACAAAACGAATAAAGGCTGCAAGAAAAGCAGGGGTGGTTAAATCGGTTGTTGCCTCCAAATGAATAGCTTTAGTCGAAAAACATACAAATATGCATACATAACCCTTGGTTATGCGACAAGAGCGACCGGCATAGGTCTTCACGTCAAATGGACCTGCAAAGTCCAGGCCTGTGTGGGTAAAGGGACGAGAAATATTCAATCTCTCTGGGGGAAGTGTACCCATCAGTTGTGTCTGGCATTTTCTTTTATAGAGAAGACATGGTTTGCAGCTATTGATTGTAGCTTTTATCAGATTTTTCACTTTGGGAATCCAATATCTTGTTCTTATAAGTCGCAAAACAAGCTGATTTCCACCATGTACAGTAATGTTGTGTATAAATTTAACCAACAGTCGTGAGTATTGGCAATTATACGGAATAATTATAGGATGCCTTTCATCGTACGAAAGTTCTGGAGCATGTTCAAGACGACCACAAGAACGTAGGATACCGTCGCCATCCAGAAAAGGATTAAGGTTTGAAAGCGAACTAGAATTCGGTATGACTTGATTAGCGGAAAGTACTTTATATTCATTTGGATAATGAACCTTTTGGTAAATTAATATAAGTCTTTTTCGAACAAAACAAATTTCAGAACTGGATATTGTAATAGAATTTTTGGAAAAGTTGCAGCGATATTTTGGATGAGTGCTAAAGAAAAAACGAAATATGTAAGCAATTACACGAACAGCTTTCGAAAAGGAGGAAAAACGTTCCATAATATCATCATAATTTGAAAAGTATGAGTAGTGTGATTTAATCACTTTCATTTCAATATGAGTTTCCGGAATATTAGTGAGTTCAGTTGGCCAATTTTGTTGTGAATTTAGCAACCACGGTGGTCCATGCCACCAGAGATTATTATCAACTAGCTCAGGTGGATATAAGCCTCGGCTAGCTAAATCTGCTGGATTGTATTCGGAACTTACATGCGACCACCGGGATGGGTCTATAATATCAATAATCTTGGAAATTCGATTAGCCACAAAAGTTAGCCAGGAACATGGTGGTTTTGCTAACCAAGCAAGAACTATTTTCGAATCAGTCCAACAGAATGTCGAATAATTTTTTTAGATCAAATCTAGGAATAAGATTTTCTATCATTTCAGCGAGCAAAACAGCACCACATAGCTCTAGCCTTGGAATTGATAAGGATTTTACGGGAGCTACTTTGGTTTTAGAGGATACTAAAAAGCACGATGCTGTTTCACCCTGTTCTATGCGAATGTAAAGTGCAGCCGCATAAGCTTTTTCTGAAGCATCACAGAAACCGTGAAATTGGACTTTAGCGTCAGGACTATACTATATCCAACGCGGAATATGAATTTTATTGATAAAAACATATTTGGACTTGAACGTATTCCATTGAGAAAGTGAATCTGTAGTAAGGACTTCATCCCATCCTGTGCCATCAATCCAAATCTTTTGCATCAGGATTTTTGCAAGTATTACGCATGGAGATAGCCAGCCTGCAGGGTCGAATAACTGCTATTTGGGACAAAACTTCCCTTTTGGTACATTTGGCTGAATTGGGAAATGGTTTGGTACTGAAATAAAATGAATCAGTGCTAGCGTTCCAACGAATACCCAATGTCTTCGCAGTACTTCGATCATCCAGCTCTAAAAAATCTTCGAAAAGTAAATCATCGGAAGGAATTTCCCTTAATACTTCCTTTGAATTGGATGTCCACTTTCTCAAGGAGAAGCCTGCGGAACGGAGAGCTAGGATAAGCTCATTTCTGGACTTGATAGCTTCTGTGATTGTGTGTGCTCCAGCTAACACGTCGTCAACATACATTGAATTTCGCAGTATATTACTAGCTTTAGGATAATTCAATTGCACATCGTCAGCTAGTTGGAGAATAGTTCGGATGGCCAGATACGGCGCACAATTTACACCAAAAGTCACGGTTTTAAGCTCATAGTCTTGCAGAGTTTGATTTGGACTTTTGCGAAATAGAATTCTTTGGAAGACTGTGTGATTTGGATTTACACGGATTTGTCTATACATTTTTTCAATATCTGCATTAAATACAAATTTGAAGAATCGCCATTTCAAGATAAGCAAGGTTAAGTCAGTTTGGAGAATAGGTCCAGTATGAAGAATATCATTTAGACTTAAGCCATTTGAAGATGGAGAGGATGCATTAAATACCACTCGCAACTTCGTTGTGGTACTTTCAGGTTTTATTACTGCATGATGTGGCAAGTAATAATATTGTTTAGAGTTTAAATTTGAAGGGATAGAAACTTTAGACATATGGTCCAAGTTTTCATATTCTTGTAGTACAGAATCATATTTATCTTTGAAATCTGGCGATCGAAGCAGCTTTGCCTCATTTCGGAAAAATTGAGCCATTGCGGATAGTCTAGAGTGACCCAAGGTAAGCTTCTCTGGATATCCCTCTTTAAACGGAAGAGATACGACATAGTGGCCATTTGTATCTCTCTTGGTGGTTTTCTTGTATAAGTCCTCACAGTATTTGTCGGACAAAGTGAGATAGTTCTTCCGTGGAAGATTTTCCACCTCCCAAAAACGAGAAATCTCCTTATCTAATGAGATTTCACAAAAATAGGATACTAAAGTAGAATTACTGCAAATTGATCTATTTGAAATAGGTCCGGTCAAAATCCACCCAAATATTGTTTCTTGGGCTATTAATGAGCCGCAAATTTGATGTTTTGTACCGGAGCGCATGATGGAGGGGAACAGATCACCACCAATTAATATATCTATTTTGCTACTGTTATAAAAGCCAGGATCAGCAAGTTGTATATGAGGAATATTAGAAAATATAGAGGCGTCATAATTTTGGGAAGGAAGACTGTCGGACAAATTTGGCACTACCAACGCTGTAGCAGCTATCTGAACATTATTGTCAATAGGTGAACCAAGCAAAAACTCAGTCTGTTTTTGTACATTAGCAGATAATGTATTATTTAAACCAGATATTCGAGCATTAGTCTTTATAAAAGGCAATTGAAGAAGATTAAATAATCTTTCAGAAATAAAAGTCCCTTCAGAACCTGAATCGATCAGTGCTCGAGCCTTGTATCGCAAGTTTAAATAGCACACTTCTACTATTGCAGTCCCCAACAACACACCTCCTGAGTTGCGAGTGAAACAAGATTTTACAATATTAGCTTCATTAGCAGTGGACTGTATATTTTTTGAACTTGTTGTTGTTTCAAAGGAAGCACACAGTGGATTTAATTGAGAATGAGTAGCTATGTTATATTCACGGCTGGAAATTGAGTTATCAAGTTCTTTGTGAAGTAGGGTATTATGCCGTGTGTTACATCTATAACAATTGTTTTTGCTATTACAATTTCGAACTGTATGAGTTTTAGAAAAGCAGTTTATGCATAGGCTTTGTTTCTTAATTTCGTTGAAACGTTGGTTGTAATCCATTTTCAGAAATCGAGGACATTTTCGAATAATATGCGACTCTTTCGGACATAATTGACATTTTGAACCAGTCACATTGGTTTGAAATGTACTGACTTTTCTAACTATATTATTACCAGCTTTCGTTTTTACGTTAATAGATTTATGGGAATTATTTTTAACCTCGGATACGGACTCTAAAGTACGAAAGCGATTTGTTAGGAAAGCATCTAATTCGGACCACTTAGGAATTGAAGACTTATCTTGCAAACCTTCTTCCCATAAGGTAAGAGTAGAGCTAGGAAGTATATTAGAACATAAGTAAATGAAAATAGGATCCCAGCTATCGACGTCAATTTTGTACAATTTAAGTGTAGAAATACAGGAGTTTATTTCACGCTGGAGATGCTTTATAGCGCTTCCAGACTCAGTAGATATGGGATCTAGGTGAAATAGCACCTTGAGTTGGCCATTTACAAGGACTCTACGATTTTCGAAGCGCTCACAAAGGTTTGTCCATGCCATATCAAATCCTTGGTTAGTTAATGGACATTTTTGAACGATTTCTCGAGCTTCCCCTTTTGTCTTTTGCGATAAGTGAAATAACTTCTCTACTGGACTCAATCTGGTGTTCTTTATGTACATGGCTGTGAACATATCACGGAAAGTTGGCCATGACATATAGTCCCCTTTAAAAATTTCAATATCACACGGAGGCAGATGGAAGCTGTGCAAGGAGTCGGAAGTTAGGTTGGAACATTCGGGATTAATAGACAAGTCATGAGGAGAACATTCCCTGGAAGCGGAATCTCGGCGCAAGCTATCTGCGAGCTCGGATAATTTTCCTAGACAACTACAGTAAATTTCATAAGTGCTCTTATATTTCACTTTTAATGCTTCCACAGTAGCAGCCTCTTCCTTTTCCTTTTTCTTCTTACTATTCTCTTCGAGTGAAAATTCTTCATAAATTTTCTTTATACGAGTCCATGTGGCCCTAATCTCGTCTTTATGAACCTCTATAATGTGAATGAAGTTTATTGGATATCTCGCTTCTTTTAAATCTGAATCGAATTCTACAATCCCATCAGCGAGGCGAATAAATTGCTCAAGAGACATTTTTGAGTTATAATTTTATAAGTTTATTAGGACTAATATTCAATTTCAAGTAGAGAAGAAAATAAAACGAATAAACGAATAAATTTATTTATTTATATTTCCCTTTTTCAATCAACTAAATTGGGAAATAAGTGGAAATGCGTAAATATATTATTTACGTCAAACAAGGCAAGAACAGTATGCTATCAAATGTATTACTTTATAGCTCTGGATTTTTGTATCAGCTGTATGCATGGAAAGCAAAGAATTAGAGTTCAACGACTTTATTATTTTGTATGCAATGTTGGAAATATTTATTTAATTCCAATGGTTTCTTTATTAACATTAGGGAAGTTCCTTAACTAAAAGGCAATAGTTTGTAGAAACGGACTTACTCAAGAAAATATTTAAATGAACCAGGATAAAATATTTTTAATCTGATCACGATACAAAAAAATATTTTCTTTATATATGGACAAATATTATTGCATATATTTTTCCGTTATATTCAATAAAATTTTTCGGGATGTATTTATAAAACAAACCTTTGCCAATATTTGGAAGATAATAGTTTAGTAAATAATTAATAACGTTTCTTGTTCATATTTTAATTATAGAACAAATTAAAAATAATGTCACGTAAAAGGAAATAAAATGAACTACCCTATTTTATGTTGAAAATGCAATCATAAGTTGGAATATTTATGTAGATTAACCCGCTTAGCACCGACAAACACAACGAATAAGTATATGTATAGACAAGTACGTACTTATGTCTATTAAATTTAAAGTAGCGATTTTAATGCTTTAAAATTAAAGGAACTTTTTTACATTTGTTAACTTTAAAGCACAAATATCAAAGCAAATCAAAATCTTTATGTTAGAATCTTCAAATATGTAGGAATGTGTTGGATTACGATTCAATGCAAAGCAACGGTTTACAAAGGTTTAAAATTGCAAAGAAAAAATAAATGAAATTTTGGAAATATATAAATGTACTCAAGTCCAGCATAAGAGATCAATAATGGAAAGCATAATTTAGTATGAGATCAACAAAACTTTTTTTTTTCTTTTTTAAGAGTACTGTGAGCGCATTTTTTTGTTGATTGAGAAAAAGTAAGAGTGAATAATATAAGTATATTCCATAAATGAGAGAATAAAGAATAATAAAACTTTATTACGGAATATGCAAAAAAAAACAACAATTAAAGCAGAAATATAATTTTATTTCTGGAAGAGAAATATTCTTATATTGGAATGTATTAATGCAAATATGTATGAACAGTTATGAACTTGTAGGTATGTACATGTACTCTACATTTGGCATATGTGAAACGATTTATATTTATGTGAAAATATTTTTAGTGGATATTTAACATAATAATTCCGCATGGAAAAAATTATTATGTACAATATATGTATGGAAAAAATACCTTTTTTAAATACCTTTTATCTCACACTCGTCCTAAGAAGTGTTTGGCGATGTATTCCTCTTGTTTGTGCTGAGTTTCACTGTATCCAATATATGTATGTAGTATGTATATTTCAGACACTTGATCGTGTTATTTTCTCTATGCATAAATGGATTTGCATGTAACACTGTTCACTTTAATATTTTCAGTTTGTAATATTATAATATTACTAATAATTTTAATTTTTAAGAAATAAATTTTTTTTTGTAATTTAAACAAGGTAAGTATGTATGTAAGTGTGTATGTAAGTAGTTCTTCACATTAAAGCACAATTAAATGAAATGAAATAAGTAAGCAAGAAAAAGTCAAACGAACCTGTGAAGAGTAGAACAATTGTGTGAGTGCTATTAAGATCTCCAATGAGTGATTGAGCAGAATTCTCTGAGAGTTTGCGTTTCCAATGTAATTATCCGGCTCGAAGGACCAATGTTAATTTGAAATAAGGGATGCTAAGTACATATATAAATGCAGCTGGGAATCTATGCTACTGGAAACACTTTCAGAGCCAAGGAAAAACAAATATAAGTATTTGTTTTCTCAATCATCCATGAAACAAAAGAAATAAGGATATATTAGGATTTTAAATAGAGTTTATTAGGAGATCTTACCCGTCCAGAGGTTGGATTAACAATGATTTTAACTATTATATTATATGCGGAAGTAAGTATCCTTGACTAATAAAACATAAAAATGACAATATTCACCTCTTGCAAGTGAGAACAGTTGGATAAAATTAAGAGCAATCAGCCTTCGTTTATGATTACTTATGGGATTGAAATTAACCGCGTTTAATTTGAATATGATTTAATGTTTTAAGACGTTTGGTGTTAACAAAAACTTTTTTTTTGCGGGTAGCGAGAAAAAAAATTTTTTTTTATTTTTTGAAAAATGCAAAGGGTACCCCCTTATGCTTTTTCAAAAAATAAAAAAAAAATTTTTTTCTCGCTACCCGCAAAAAAAAAGTTTTGAATTAAAGCCAATATGTTTATCTATACAACGCAAAAGAAATCAAGTCAATATCTTGAAAACTAAGCAAGTTATGACCAAAAAAGTCAGTAGTAGAACTGGTTACTTTTTTGGTCATAACTTGCTTAGTTTTCAAGATATTGACTTGATTTCTTTTGCGTTGTATAGATAAACATATTGGCTTTAATTCAAAACTTTTTTTTTGCGGGTAGCGAGAAAAAAAATTTTTTTTTATTTTTTGAAAAATGCAAAGGGTACCCCCTTATGCTTTTTCAAAAAATGAAAAAAAAAATTTTTTCTCGCTACCCGCAAAAAAAAAGTTTTGAATTAAAGCCAATATGTTTATCTATACAACGCAAAAGAAATCAAGTCAATATCTTGAAAACTAAGCAAGTTATGACCAAAAAAGTCAGTAGTAGAACTGGTTACTTTTTTGGTCATAACTTGCTTAGTTTTCAAGATATTGACTTGATTTCTTTTGCGTTGTATAGATAAACATATTGGCTTTAATTCAAAACTTTTTTTTTTGCGGGTAGCGAGAAAAAAATTTTTTTTTTATTTTTTTAAAAATGCAAAGGGTACCCCCTTATGCTTTTTTAAAAAATGAAAAAAAATTTTTTTTCTCGCTACCCGCAAAAAAAAAGTTTTGAATTAAAGCCAATATGTTTATCTATACAACGCAAAAGAAATCAAGTCAATATCTTGAAAACTAAGCAAGTTATGACCAAAAAAGTCAGTAGTAGAACTGGTTACTTTTTTGGTCATAACTTGCTTAGTTTTCAAGATATTGACTTGATTTCTTTTGCGTTGTATAGATAAACATATTGGCTTTAATTCAAAACTTTTTTTTTTGCGGGTAGCGAGAAAAAAAATTTTTTTTCATTTTTTGAAAAAGCATAAGGGGGTACCCTTTGCATTTTTCAAAAAATAAAAAAAAATTTTTTTTCTCGCTACCCGCAAAAAAAAAAGTTTTGAATTAAAGCCAATATGTTTATCTATACAACGCAAAAGAAATCAAGTCAATATCTTGAAAACTAAGCAAGTTATGACCAAAAAAGTAACCAGTTCTACTACTGACTTTTTTGGTCATAACTTGCTTAGTTTTCAAGATATTGACTTGATTTCTTTTGCGTTGTATAGATAAACATATTGGCTTTAATTCAAAACTTTTTTTTTGCGGGTAGCGAGAAAAAAATTTTTTTTTTATTTTTTGAAAAATGCAAAGGGTACCCCCTTATGCTTTTTCAAAAAATGAAAAAAAATTTTTTTTCTCGCTACCCGCAAAAAAAAAGTTTTGAATTAAAGCCAATATGTTTATCTATACAACGCAAAAGAAATCAAGTCAATATCTTGAAAACTAAGCAAGTTATGACCAAAAAAGTAACCAGTTCTACTACTGACTTTTTTGGTCATAACTTGCTTAGTTTTCAAGATATTGACTTGATTTCTTTTGCGTTGTATAGATAAACATATTGGCTTTAATTCAAAACTTTTTTTTTGCGGGTAGCGAGAAAAAAAATTTTTTTTCATTTTTTGAAAAAGCATAAGGGGGTACACTTTGCATTTTTCAAAAAATAAAAAAAAAATTTTTTTCTCGCTACCCGCAAAAAAAAAGTTTTGAATTAAAGCCAATATGTTTATCTATACAACGCAAAAGAAATCAAGTCAATATCTTGAAAACTAAGCAAGTTATGACCAAAAAAGTAACCAGTTCTACTACTGACTTTTTTGGTCATAACTTGCTTAGTTTTCAAGATATTGACTTGATTTCTTTTGCGTTGTATAGATAAACATATTGGCTTTAATTCAAAACTTTTTTTTTGCGGGTAGCGAGAAAAAATTTTTTTTTTCATTTTTTGAAAAAGCATAAGGGGGTACCCTTTGCATTTTTCAAAAAATAAAAAAAAATTTTTTTTCTCGCTACCCGCAAAAAAAAAAGTTTTGAATTAAAGCCAATATGTTTATCTATACAACGCAAAAGAAATCAAGTCAATATCTTGAAAACTAAGCAAGTTATGACCAAAAAAGTAACCAGTTCTACTACTGACTTTTTTGGTCATAACTTGCTTAGTTTTCAAGATATTGACTTGATTTCTTTTGCGTTGTATAGATAAACATATTGGCTTTAATTCAAAACTTTTTTTTTGCGGGTAGCGAGAAAAAAATTTTTTTTTTATTTTTTGAAAAAGCATAAGGGGGTACCCTTTGCATTTTTCAAAAAATAAAAAAAAAATTTTTTTCTCGCTACCCGCAAAAAAAAAGTTTTGAATTAAAGCCAATATGTTTATCTATACAACGCAAAAGAAATCAAGTCAATATCTTGAAAACTAAGCAAGTTATGACCAAAAAAGTAACCAGTTCTACTACTGACTTTTTTGGTCATAACTTGCTTAGTTTTCAAGATATTGACTTGATTTCTTTTGCGTTGTATAGATAAACATATTGGCTTTAATTCAAAACTTTTTTTTTGCGGGTAGCGAGAAAAAAATTTTTTTTTCATTTTTTGAAAAAGCATAAGGGGGTCCCCTTTGCATTTTTCAAAAAATAAAAAAAAATTTTTTTTCTCGCTACCCGCAAAAAAAAAAGTTTTGAATTAAAGCCAATATGTTTATCTATACAACGCAAAAGAAATCAAGTCAATATCTTGAAAACTAAGCAAGTTATGACCAAAAAAGTAACCAGTTCTACTACTGACTTTTTTGGTCATAACTTGCTTAGTTTTCAAGATATTGACTTGATTTCTTTTGCGTTGTATAGATAAACATATTGGCTTTAATTCAAAACTTTTTTTTTGCGGGTAGCGAGAAAAAAATTTTTTTTTTATTTTTTGAAAAAGCATAAGGGGGTACCCTTTGCATTTTTCAAAAAATAAAAAAAAATTTTTTTTCTCGCTACCCGCAAAAAAAAAGTTTTGAATTAAAGCCAATATGTTTATCTATACAACGCAAAAGAAATCAAGTCAATATCTTGAAAACTAAGCAAGTTATGACCAAAAAAGTAACCAGTTCTACTACTGACTTTTTTGGTCATAACTTGCTTAGTTTTCAAGATATTGACTTGATTTCTTTTGCGTTGTATAGATAAACATATTGGCTTTAATTCAAAACTTTTTTTTTGCGGGTAGCGAGAAAAAAAATTTTTTTCATTTTTTGAAAAAGCATAAGGGGGTACCCTTTGCATTTTTCAAAAAATAAAAAAAAATTTTTTTTCTCGCTACCCGCAAAAAAAAAGTTTTGAATTAAAGCCAATATGTTTATCTATACAACGCAAAAGAAATCAAGTCAATATCTTGAAAACTAAGCAAGTTATGACCAAAAAAGTCAGTAGTAGAACTGGTTACTTTTTTGGTCATAACTTGCTTAGTTTTCAAGATATTGACTTGATTTCTTTTGCGTTGTATAGATAAACATATTGGCTTTAATTCAAAACTTTTTTTTTGCGGGTAGCGAGAAAAAAAATTTTTTTTTATTTTTTGAAAAATGCAAAGGGTACCCCCTTATGCTTTTTCAAAAAATAAAAAAAAAATTTTTTTCTCGCTACCCGCAAAAAAAAAGTTTTGAATTAAAGCCAATATGTTTATCTATACAACGCAAAAGAAATCAAGTCAATATCTTGAAAACTAAGCAAGTTATGACCAAAAAAGTCAGTAGTAGAACTGGTTACTTTTTTGGTCATAACTTGCTTAGTTTTCAAGATATTGACTTGATTTCTTTTGCGTTGTATAGATAAACATATTGGCTTTAATTCAAAACTTTTTTTTTGCGGGTAGCGAGAAAAAAATTTTTTTTTTATTTTTTGAAAAAGCATAAGGGGGTACCCTTTGCATTTTTCAAAAAATAAAAAAAAATTTTTTTTCTCGCTACCCGCAAAAAAAAAGTTTTGAATTAAAGCCAATATGTTTATCTATACAACGCAAAAGAAATCAAGTCAATATCTTGAAAACTAAGCAAGTTATGACCAAAAAAGTAACCAGTTCTACTACTGACTTTTTTGGTCATAACTTGCTTAGTTTTCAAGATATTGACTTGATTTCTTTTGCGTTGTATAGATAAACATATTGGCTTTAATTCAAAACTTTTTTTTTGCGGGTAGCGAGAAAAAAAATTTTTTTTTATTTTTTGAAAAATGCAAAGGGTACCCCCTTATGCTTTTTCAAAAAATGAAAAAAATTTTTTTTCTCGCTACCCGCAAAAAAAAAGTTTTGAATTAAAGCCAATATGTTTATCTATACAACGCAAAAGAAATCAAGTCAATATCTTGAAAACTAAGCAAGTTATGACCAAAAAAGTCAGTAGTAGAACTGGTTACTTTTTTGGTCATAACTTGCTTAGTTTTCAAGATATTGACTTGATTTCTTTTGCGTTGTATAGATAAACATATTGGCTTTAATTCAAAACTTTTTTTTTGCGGGTAGCGAGAAAAAAAATTTTTTTTCATTTTTTGAAAAAGCATAAGGGTACCCCCTTATGCTTTTTCAAAAAATGAAAAAAATTTTTTTTCTCGCTACCCGCAAAAAAAAAGTTTTGAATTAAAGCCAATATGTTTATCTATACAACGCAAAAGAAATCAAGTCAATATCTTGAAAACTAAGCAAGTTATGACCAAAAAAGTAACCAGTTCTACTACTGACTTTTTTGGTCATAACTTGCTTAGTTTTCAAGATATTGACTTGATTTCTTTTGCGTTGTATAGATAAACATATTGGCTTTAATTCAAAACTTTTTTTTTGCGGGTAGCGAGAAAAAAAATTTTTTTTCATTTTTTGAAAAAGCATAAGGGGGTACACTTTGCATTTTTCAAAAAATAAAAAAAAAAATTTTTTCTCGCTACCCGCAAAAAAAAAGTTTTGAATTAAAGCCAATATGTTTATCTATACAACGCAAAAGAAATCAAGTCAATATCTTGAAAACTAAGCAAGTTATGACCAAAAAAGTAACCAGTTCTACTACTGACTTTTTTGGTCATAACTTGCTTAGTTTTCAAGATATTGACTTGATTTCTTTTGCGTTGTATAGATAAACATATTGGCTTTAATTCAAAACTTTTTTTTTGCGGGTAGCGAGAAAAAATTTTTTTTTTTATTTTTTGAAAAATGCAAAGTGTACCCCCTTATGCTTTTTCAAAAAATGAAAAAAAATTTTTTTTCTCGCTACCCGCAAAAAAAAAGTTTTGAATTAAAGCCAATATGTTTATCTATACAACGCAAAAGAAATCAAGTCAATATCTTGAAAACTAAGCAAGTTATGACCAAAAAAGTCAGTAGTAGAACTGGTTACTTTTTTGGTCATAACTTGCTTAGTTTTCAAGATATTGACTTGATTTCTTTTGCGTTGTATAGATAAACATATTGGCTTTAATTCAAAACTTTTTTTTTGCGGGTAGCGAGAAAAAATTTTTTTTTTTATTTTTTGAAAAATGCAAAGTGTACCCCCTTATGCTTTTTCAAAAAATGAAAAAAAATTTTTTTTCTCGCTACCCGCAAAAAAAAAGTTTTGAATTAAAGCCAATATGTTTATCTATACAACGCAAAAGAAATCAAGTCAATATCTTGAAAACTAAGCAAGTTATGACCAAAAAAGTAACCAGTTCTACTACTGACTTTTTTGGTCATAACTTGCTTAGTTTTCAAGATATTGACTTGATTTCTTTTGCGTTGTATAGATAAACATATTGGCTTTAATTCAAAACTTTTTTTTTGCGGGTAGCGAGAAAAAATTTTTTTTTTTATTTTTTGAAAAATGCAAAGTGTACCCCCTTATGCTTTTTCAAAAAATGAAAAAAAATTTTTTTTCTCGCTACCCGCAAAAAAAAAGTTTTGAATTAAAGCCAATATGTTTATCTATACAACGCAAAAGAAATCAAGTCAATATCTTGAAAACTAAGCAAGTTATGACCAAAAAAGTCAGTAGTAGAACTGGTTACTTTTTTGGTCATAACTTGCTTAGTTTTCAAGATATTGACTTGATTTCTTTTGCGTTGTATAGATAAACATATTGGCTTTAATTCAAAACTTTTTTTTTGCGGGTAGCGAGAAAAAAATTTTTTTTTTATTTTTTGAAAAAGCATAAGGGGGTACCCTTTGCATTTTTCAAAAAATAAAAAAAAAATTTTTTTCTCGCTACCCGCAAAAAAAAAGTTTTGAATTAAAGCCAATATGTTTATCTATACAACGCAAAAGAAATCAAGTCAATATCTTGAAAACTAAGCAAGTTATGACCAAAAAAGTAACCAGTTCTACTACTGACTTTTTTGGTCATAACTTGCTTAGTTTTCAAGATATTGACTTGATTTCTTTTGCGTTGTATAGATAAACATATTGGCTTTAATTCAAAACTTTTTTTTTGCGGGTAGCGAGAAAAAAAATTTTTTTCATTTTTTGAAAAAGCATAAGGGGGTACCCTTTGCATTTTTCAAAAAATAAAAAAAAATTTTTTTTCTCGCTACCCGCAAAAAAAAAGTTTTGAATTAAAGCCAATATGTTTATCTATACAACGCAAAAGAAATCAAGTCAATATCTTGAAAACTAAGCAAGTTATGACCAAAAAAGTCAGTAGTAGAACTGGTTACTTTTTTGGTCATAACTTGCTTAGTTTTCAAGATATTGACTTGATTTCTTTTGCGTTGTATAGATAAACATATTGGCTTTAATTCAAAACTTTTTTTTTGCGGGTAGCGAGAAAAAAAATTTTTTTTTATTTTTT
Organism: Germaria angustata; assembly: GCA_963681545.1. NCBI lineage: Eukaryota > Metazoa > Arthropoda > Insecta > Diptera > Tachinidae > Germaria > Germaria angustata. Next base: position 98,615,347 of record OY812999.1, on the reverse strand, counting down.
GAAAAATGCAAAGGGTACCCCCTTATGCTTTTTCAAAAAATAAAAAAAAAATTTTTTTCTCGCTACCCGCAAAAAAAAAGTTTTGAATTAAAGCCAATATGTTTATCTATACAACGCAAAAGAAATCAAGTCAATATCTTGAAAACTAAGCAAGTTATGACCAAAAAAGTCAGTAGTAGAACTGGTTACTTTTTTGGTCATAACTTGCTTAGTTTTCAAGATATTGACTTGATTTCTTTTGCGTTGTATAGATAAACATATTGGCTTTAATTCAAAACTTTTTTTTTGCGGGTAGCGAGAAAAAAATTTTTTTTTTATTTTTTGAAAAAGCATAAGGGGGTACCCTTTGCATTTTTCAAAAAATAAAAAAAAATTTTTTTTCTCGCTACCCGCAAAAAAAAAGTTTTGAATTAAAGCCAATATGTTTATCTATACAACGCAAAAGAAATCAAGTCAATATCTTGAAAACTAAGCAAGTTATGACCAAAAAAGTAACCAGTTCTACTACTGACTTTTTTGGTCATAACTTGCTTAGTTTTCAAGATATTGACTTGATTTCTTTTGCGTTGTATAGATAAACATATTGGCTTTAATTCAAAACTTTTTTTTTGCGGGTAGCGAGAAAAAAAATTTTTTTTTATTTTTTGAAAAATGCAAAGGGTACCCCCTTATGCTTTTTCAAAAAATGAAAAAAATTTTTTTTCTCGCTACCCGCAAAAAAAAAGTTTTGAATTAAAGCCAATATGTTTATCTATACAACGCAAAAGAAATCAAGTCAATATCTTGAAAACTAAGCAAGTTATGACCAAAAAAGTCAGTAGTAGAACTGGTTACTTTTTTGGTCATAACTTGCTTAGTTTTCAAGATATTGACTTGATTTCTTTTGCGTTGTATAGATAAACATATTGGCTTTAATTCAAAACTTTTTTTTTGCGGGTAGCGAGAAAAAAAATTTTTTTTCATTTTTTGAAAAAGCATAAGGGTACCCCCTTATGCTTTTTCAAAAAATGAAAAAAATTTTTTTTCTCGCTACCCGCAAAAAAAAAGTTTTGAATTAAAGCCAATATGTTTATCTATACAACGCAAAAGAAATCAAGTCAATATCTTGAAAACTAAGCAAGTTATGACCAAAAAAGTAACCAGTTCTACTACTGACTTTTTTGGTCATAACTTGCTTAGTTTTCAAGATATTGACTTGATTTCTTTTGCGTTGTATAGATAAACATATTGGCTTTAATTCAAAACTTTTTTTTTGCGGGTAGCGAGAAAAAAAATTTTTTTTCATTTTTTGAAAAAGCATAAGGGGGTACACTTTGCATTTTTCAAAAAATAAAAAAAAAAATTTTTTCTCGCTACCCGCAAAAAAAAAGTTTTGAATTAAAGCCAATATGTTTATCTATACAACGCAAAAGAAATCAAGTCAATATCTTGAAAACTAAGCAAGTTATGACCAAAAAAGTAACCAGTTCTACTACTGACTTTTTTGGTCATAACTTGCTTAGTTTTCAAGATATTGACTTGATTTCTTTTGCGTTGTATAGATAAACATATTGGCTTTAATTCAAAACTTTTTTTTTGCGGGTAGCGAGAAAAAATTTTTTTTTTCATTTTTTGAAAAAGCATAAGGGGGTACCCTTTGCATTTTTCAAAAAATAAAAAAAAATTTTTTTTCTCGCTACCCGCAAAAAAAAAAGTTTTGAATTAAAGCCAATATGTTTATCTATACAACGCAAAAGAAATCAAGTCAATATCTTGAAAACTAAGCAAGTTATGACCAAAAAAGTAACCAGTTCTACTACTGACTTTTTTGGTCATAACTTGCTTAGTTTTCAAGATATTGACTTGATTTCTTTTGCGTTGTATAGATAAACATATTGGCTTTAATTCAAAACTTTTTTTTTGCGGGTAGCGAGAAAAAAATTTTTTTTTTATTTTTTGAAAAAGCATAAGGGGGTACCCTTTGCATTTTTCAAAAAATAAAAAAAAAATTTTTTTCTCGCTACCCGCAAAAAAAAAGTTTTGAATTAAAGCCAATATGTTTATCTATACAACGCAAAAGAAATCAAGTCAATATCTTGAAAACTAAGCAAGTTATGACCAAAAAAGTAACCAGTTCTACTACTGACTTTTTTGGTCATAACTTGCTTAGTTTTCAAGATATTGACTTGATTTCTTTTGCGTTGTATAGATAAACATATTGGCTTTAATTCAAAACTTTTTTTTTGCGGGTAGCGAGAAAAAAATTTTTTTTTCATTTTTTGAAAAAGCATAAGGGGGTCCCCTTTGCATTTTTCAAAAAATAAAAAAAAATTTTTTTTCTCGCTACCCGCAAAAAAAAAAGTTTTGAATTAAAGCCAATATGTTTATCTATACAACGCAAAAGAAATCAAGTCAATATCTTGAAAACTAAGCAAGTTATGACCAAAAAAGTAACCAGTTCTACTACTGACTTTTTTGGTCATAACTTGCTTAGTTTTCAAGATATTGACTTGATTTCTTTTGCGTTGTATAGATAAACATATTGGCTTTAATTCAAAACTTTTTTTTTGCGGGTAGCGAGAAAAAAATTTTTTTTTTATTTTTTGAAAAAGCATAAGGGGGTACCCTTTGCATTTTTCAAAAAATAAAAAAAAATTTTTTTTCTCGCTACCCGCAAAAAAAAAGTTTTGAATTAAAGCCAATATGTTTATCTATACAACGCAAAAGAAATCAAGTCAATATCTTGAAAACTAAGCAAGTTATGACCAAAAAAGTAACCAGTTCTACTACTGACTTTTTTGGTCATAACTTGCTTAGTTTTCAAGATATTGACTTGATTTCTTTTGCGTTGTATAGATAAACATATTGGCTTTAATTCAAAACTTTTTTTTTGCGGGTAGCGAGAAAAAAAATTTTTTTCATTTTTTGAAAAAGCATAAGGGGGTACCCTTTGCATTTTTCAAAAAATAAAAAAAAATTTTTTTTCTCGCTACCCGCAAAAAAAAAGTTTTGAATTAAAGCCAATATGTTTATCTATACAACGCAAAAGAAATCAAGTCAATATCTTGAAAACTAAGCAAGTTATGACCAAAAAAGTCAGTAGTAGAACTGGTTACTTTTTTGGTCATAACTTGCTTAGTTTTCAAGATATTGACTTGATTTCTTTTGCGTTGTATAGATAAACATATTGGCTTTAATTCAAAACTTTTTTTTTGCGGGTAGCGAGAAAAAAATTTTTTTTTTTATTTTTTGAAAAATGCAAAGGGTACCCCCTTATGCTTTTTCAAAAAATGAAAAAAATTTTTTTTCTCGCTACCCGCAAAAAAAAAGTTTTGAATTAAAGCCAATATGTTTATCTATACAACGCAAAAGAAATCAAGTCAATATCTTGAAAACTAAGCAAGTTATGACCAAAAAAGTCAGTAGTAGAACTGGTTACTTTTTTGGTCATAACTTGCTTAGTTTTCAAGATATTGACTTGATTTCTTTTGCGTTGTATAGATAAACATATTGGCTTTAATTCAAAACTTTTTTTTTGCGGGTAGCGAGAAAAAAAATTTTTTTTCATTTTTTGAAAAAGCATAAGGGGGTACCCTTTGCATTTTTCAAAAAATAAAAAAAAATTTTTTTTCTCGCTACCCGCAAAAAAAAAAGTTTTGAATTAAAGCCAATATGTTTATCTATACAACGCAAAAGAAATCAAGTCAATATCTTGAAAACTAAGCAAGTTATGACCAAAAAAGTAACCAGTTCTACTACTGACTTTTTTGGTCATAACTTGCTTAGTTTTCAAGATATTGACTTGATTTCTTTTGCGTTGTATAGATAAACATATTGGCTTTAATTCAAAACTTTTTTTTTGCGGGTAGCGAGAAAAAAATTTTTTTTTTATTTTTTGAAAAATGCAAAGGGTACCCCCTTATGCTTTTTCAAAAAATGAAAAAAAATTTTTTTTCTCGCTACCCGCAAAAAAAAAGTTTTGAATTAAAGCCAATATGTTTATCTATACAACGCAAAAGAAATCAAGTCAATATCTTGAAAACTAAGCAAGTTATGACCAAAAAAGTAACCAGTTCTACTACTGACTTTTTTGGTCATAACTTGCTTAGTTTTCAAGATATTGACTTGATTTCTTTTGCGTTGTATAGATAAACATATTGGCTTTAATTCAAAACTTTTTTTTTGCGGGTAGCGAGAAAAAAAATTTTTTTTCATTTTTTGAAAAAGCATAAGGGGGTACACTGCATTTTTCAAAAAATAAAAAAAAAAATTTTTTCTCGCTACCCGCAAAAAAAAAGTTTTGAATTAAAGCCAATATGTTTATCTATACAACGCAAAAGAAATCAAGTCAATATCTTGAAAACTAAGCAAGTTATGACCAAAAAAGTAACCAGTTCTACTACTGACTTTTTTGGTCATAACTTGCTTAGTTTTCAAGATATTGACTTGATTTCTTTTGCGTTGTATAGATAAACATATTGGCTTTAATTCAAAACTTTTTTTTTGCGGGTAGCGAGAAAAAATTTTTTTTTTCATTTTTTGAAAAAGCATAAGGGGGTACCCTTTGCATTTTTCAAAAAATAAAAAAAAAATTTTTTTCTCGCTACCCGCAAAAAAAAAGTTTTGAATTAAAGCCAATATGTTTATCTATACAACGCAAAAGAAATCAAGTCAATATCTTGAAAACTAAGCAAGTTATGACCAAAAAAGTAACCAGTTCTACTACTGACTTTTTTGGTCATAACTTGCTTAGTTTTCAAGATATTGACTTGATTTCTTTTGCGTTGTATAGATAAACATATTGGCTTTAATTCAAAACTTTTTTTTTGCGGGTAGCGAGAAAAAAATTTTTTTTTCATTTTTTGAAAAAGCATAAGGGGGTCCCCTTTGCATTTTTCAAAAAATAAAAAAAAATTTTTTTTCTCGCTACCCGCAAAAAAAAAAGTTTTGAATTAAAGCCAATATGTTTATCTATACAACGCAAAAGAAATCAAGTCAATATCTTGAAAACTAAGCAAGTTATGACCAAAAAAGTAACCAGTTCTACTACTGACTTTTTTGGTCATAACTTGCTTAGTTTTCAAGATATTGACTTGATTTCTTTTGCGTTGTATAGATAAACATATTGGCTTTAATTCAAAACTTTTTTTTTGCGGGTAGCGAGAAAAAAATTTTTTTTTTATTTTTTGAAAAAGCATAAGGGGGTACCCTTTGCATTTTTCAAAAAATAAAAAAAAATTTTTTTTCTCGCTACCCGCAAAAAAAAAGTTTTGAATTAAAGCCAATATGTTTATCTATACAACGCAAAAGAAATCAAGTCAATATCTTGAAAACTAAGCAAGTTATGACCAAAAAAGTAACCAGTTCTACTACTGACTTTTTTGGTCATAACTTGCTTAGTTTTCAAGATATTGACTTGATTTCTTTTGCGTTGTATAGATAAACATATTGGCTTTAATTCAAAACTTTTTTTTTGCGGGTAGCGAGAAAAAAAATTTTTTTCATTTTTTGAAAAAGCATAAGGGGGTACCCTTTGCATTTTTCAAAAAATAAAAAAAAATTTTTTTTCTCGCTACCCGCAAAAAAAAAGTTTTGAATTAAAGCCAATATGTTTATCTATACAACGCAAAAGAAATCAAGTCAATATCTTGAAAACTAAGCAAGTTATGACCAAAAAAGTCAGTAGTAGAACTGGTTACTTTTTTGGTCATAACTTGCTTAGTTTTCAAGATATTGACTTGATTTCTTTTGCGTTGTATAGATAAACATATTGGCTTTAATTCAAAACTTTTTTTTTGCGGGTAGCGAGAAAAAAAATTTTTTTTTATTTTTTGAAAAATGCAAAGGGTACCCCCTTATGCTTTTTCAAAAAATGAAAAAAATTTTTTTTCTCGCTACCCGCAAAAAAAAAGTTTTGAATTAAAGCCAATATGTTTATCTATACAACGCAAAAGAAATCAAGTCAATATCTTGAAAACTAAGCAAGTTATGACCAAAAAAGTCAGTAGTAGAACTGGTTACTTTTTTGGTCATAACTTGCTTAGTTTTCAAGATATTGACTTGATTTCTTTTGCGTTGTATAGATAAACATATTGGCTTTAATTCAAAACTTTTTTTTTGCGGGTAGCGAGAAAAAAAATTTTTTTTCATTTTTTGAAAAAGCATAAGAGGGTACCCTTTGCATTTTTCAAAAAATGAAAAAAAATTTTTTTTCTCGCTACCCGCAAAAAAAAGTTTTGAATTAAAGCCAATATGTTTATCTATACAACGCAAAAGAAATCAAGTCAATATCTTGAAAACTAAGCAAGTTATGACCAAAAAAGTCAGTAGTAGAACTGGTTACTTTTTTGGTCATAACTTGCTTAGTTTTCAAGATATTGACTTGATTTCTTTTGCGTTGTATAGATAAACATATTGGCTTTAATTCAAAACTTTTTTTTTGCGGGTAGCGACAAAAATTTTTTTTTTATTTTTTGAAAAATGCAAAGGGTACCCCTTATGCTTTTTCAAAAAATGAAAAAAAAATTTTTTTCTCGCTACCCGCAAAAAAAAAGTTTTGAATTAAAGCCAATATGTTTATCTATACAACGCAAAAGAAATCAAGTCAATATCTTGAAAACTAAGCAAGTTATGACCAAAAAAGTCAGTAGTAGAACTGGTTACTTTTTTGGTCATAACTTGCTTAGTTTTCAAGATATTGACTTGATTTCTTTTGCGTTGTATAGATAAACATATTGGCTTTAATTCAAAACTTTTTTTTTGCGGGTAGCGAGAAAAAATTTTTTTTTTCATTTTTTGAAAAATGCAAAGGGTACCCCCTTATGCTTTTTCAAAAAATGAAAAAAAAAATTTTTTCTCGCTACCCGCAAAAAAAAAAGTTTTGAATTAAAGCCAATATGTTTATCTATACAACGCAAAAGAAATCAAGTCAATATCTTGAAAACTAAGCAAGTTATGACCAAAAAAGTAACCAGTTCTACTACTGACTTTTTTGGTCATAACTTGCTTAGTTTTCAAGATATTGACTTGATTTCTTTTGCGTTGTATAGATAAACATATTGGCTTTAATTCAAAACTTTTTTTTTGCGGGTAGCGAGAAAAAAATTTTTTTTTTTCATTTTTTGAAAAAGCATAAGGGGGTACCCTTTGCATTTTTCAAAAAATGAAAAAAAATTTTTTTTCTCGCTACCCGCAAAAAAAAAGTTTTGAATTAAAGCCAATATGTTTATCTATACAACGCAAAAGAAATCAAGTCAATATCTTGAAAACTAAGCAAGTTATGACCAAAAAAGTAACCAGTTCTACTACTGACTTTTTTGGTCATAACTTGCTTAGTTTTCAAGATATTGACTTGATTTCTTTTGCGTTGTATAGATAAACATATTGGCTTTAATTCAAAACTTTTTTTTGCGGGTAGCGAGAAAAAAAATTTTTTTTCATTTTTTGAAAAATGCAAAGGGTACCCTCTTATGCTTTTTCAAAAAATGAAAAAAAAATTTTTTTCTCGCTACCCGCAAAAAAAAAGTTTTGAATTAAAGCCAATATGTTTATCTATACAACGCAAAAGAAATCAAGTCAATATCTTGAAAACTAAGCAAGTTATGACCAAAAAAGTAACCAGTTCTACTACTGACTTTTTTGGTCATAACTTGCTTAGTTTTCAAGATATTGACTTGATTTCTTTTGCGTTGTATAGATAAACATATTGGCTTTAATTCAAAACTTTTTTTTTGCGGGTAGCGAGAAAAAAAATTTTTTTTTTTAATTTTTTGAAAAATGCAAAGGGTACCCCCTTATGCTTTTTCAAAAAATGAAAAAAAATTTTTTTCTCGCTACCCGCAAAAAAAAAGTTTTGAATTAAAGCCAATATGTTTATCTATACAACGCAAAAGAAATCAAGTCAATATCTTGAAAACTAAGCAAGTTATGACCAAAAAAGTAACCAGTTCTACTACTGACTTTTTTGGTCATAACTTGCTTAGTTTTTAAGATATTGACTTGATTTCTTTTGCGTTGTATAGATAAACATATTGGCTTTAATTCAAAACTTTTTTTTTGCGGGTAGCGAGAAAAAAATTTTTTTTTCATTTTTTGAAAAAGCATAAGGGGGTACCCTTTGCATTTTTCAAAAAATGAAAAAAAATTTTTTTTCTCGCTACCCGCAAAAAAAAGTTTTGAATTAAAGCCAATATGTTTATCTATACAACGCAAAAGAAATCAAGTCATTATCTTAAAAACTAAGCAAGTTATGACCAAAAAAGTCAGTAGTAGAACTGGTTACTTTTTTGGTCATAACTTGCTTAGTTTTCAAGATATTGACTTGATTTCTTTTGCGTTGTATAGATAAACATATTGGCTTTAATTCAAAACTTTTTTTTTGCGGGTAGCGAGAAAAAAAATTTTTTTTCATTTTTTGAAAAATGCAAAGGGTACCCCCTTATGTTTTTTCAAAAAATGAAAAAAAAATTTTTTTCTCGCTACCCGCAAAAAAAAAGTTTTGAATTAAAGCCAATATGTTTATCTATACAACGCAAAAGAAATCAAGTCAATATCTTGAAAACTAAGCAAGTTATGACCAAAAAAGTCAGTAGTAGAACTGGTTACTTTTTTGGTCATAACTTGCTTAGTTTTCAAGATATTGACTTGATTTCTTTTGCGTTGTATAGATAAACATATTGGCTTTAATTCAAAACTTTTTTTTTGCGGGTAGCGAGAAAAAAAATTTTTTTTTATTTTTTGAAAAAGCATAAGGGGGTACCCTTTGCATTTTTCAAAAAATAAAAAAAAATTTTTTTTCTCGCTACCCGCAAAAAAAAAGTTTTGAATTAAAGCCAATATGTTTATCTATACAACGCAAAAGAAATCAAGTCAATATCTTGAAAACTAAGCAAGTTATGACCAAAAAAGTCAGTAGTAGAACTGGTTACTTTTTTGGTCATAACTTGCTTAGTTTTCAAGATATTGACTTGATTTCTTTTGCGTTGTATAGATAAACATATTGGCTTTAATTCAAAACTTTTTTTTTGCGGGTAGCGAGAAAAAAATTTTTTTTTTTTTTTTGAAAAATGCAAAGGGTACCCCCTTATGCTTTTTCAAAAAATAAAAAAAAAATTTTTTTCTCGCTACCCGCAAAAAAAAAGTTTTGAATTAAAGCCAATATGTTTATCTATACAACGCAAAAGAAATCAAGTCAATATCTTGAAAACTAAGCAAGTTATGACCAAAAAAGTCAGTAGTAGAACTGGTTACTTTTTTGGTCATAACTTGCTTAGTTTTCAAGATATTGACTTGATTTCTTTTGCGTTGTATAGATAAACATATTGGCTTTAATTCAAAACTTTTTTTTTGCGGGTAGCGAGAAAAAAATTTTTTTTTATTTTTTGAAAAATGCAAAGGGTACCCCCTTATGCTTTTTCAAAAAATAAAAAAAAAATTTTTTTCTCGCTACCCGCAAAAAAAAAGTTTTGAATTAAAGCCAATATGTTTATCTATACAACGCAAAAGAAATCAAGTCAATATCTTGAAAACTAAGCAAGTTATGACCAAAAAAGTCAGTAGTAGAACTGGTTACTTTTTTGGTCATAACTTGCTTAGTTTTCAAGATATTGACTTGATTTCTTTTGCGTTGTATAGATAAACATATTGGCTTTAATTCAAAACTTTTTTTTGCGGGTAGTGAGAAAAAAAATTTTTTTTCATTTTTTGAAAAAGCATAAGGGGGTACCCTTTGCATTTTTCAAAAAATAAAAAAAAAAATTTTTTCTCGCTACCCGCAAAAAAAAAGTTTTGAATTAAAGCCAATATGTTTATCTATACAACGCAAAAGAAATCAAGTCAATATCTTGAAAACTAAGCAAGTTATGACCAAAAAAGTCAGTAGTAGAACTGGTTACTTTTTTGGTCATAACTTGCTTAGTTTTCAAGATATTGACTTGATTTCTTTTGCATATTGGCTTTAATTCAAAACTTTTTTTTGTGGGTAGCGAGAAAAAAATTTTTTTTTCCATTTTTTGAAAAAGCATAAGGGGGTACCCTTTGCCTTTTGTATAGGTAACCAGTTCTAGTACTGACTTTCTTGGTCATAACTTGCTTAGTTTTCAAGATATCGACTTGATTTCTTTTGCGTTGTATAGATAAACATATTGGCTTTAATTCAAAACTTTTTTTTTGCGGGTAGCGAGAAAAAAAATTTTTTTTGCCTTTTTCAAAAAATAAAAAAAATGTTTTTCTCGCTACCCGCAAAAAAAAGTTTTGAATTAAAGCCAATATGTTTATCTATACAACGCAAAAAAAATCAAGTCGATATCTTGAAAACTAAGCAAGTTATGACCAAAAAAGTCAGTACTAGAACTGGTTACTTTTTTGGTCATAACTTGCTTAGTTTTCAATATATCGACTTGATTTCTTTTGCGTTGTATAGATAAACATATTGGCTTTAATTCAAAAGTTTTTTTTGCGGGTAGCGAGAAAAAATTTTTTTTTTTATTTTTTGAAAAAGGCAAAGGGTACCCCCTTATGCTTTTTCAAAAAATGAAAAAAAAAATTTTTCTCGCTACCCGCAAAAAAAAAGTTTTGAATTAAAGCCAATATGTTTATCTATACAACGCCAAGGGAATCAAGTCGATATCTTGAAAACTAAGCAACTTATGACCAAAAAAGTCAGTACTAGAACTGGTTACTTTTTTGGTCATAACTTGCTTAGTTTTCAAGATATTGACTTGATTTCTTTTGCGTTGTATAGATAATCATATTGGCTTTAATTAAAAACTATTTTTTTGCGGGTAGCGAGAAAAAATTTTTTTTTTATTTTTTGAAAAATGCAAAGGGTACCTACCCCCTTATGCTTTTTCAAAAAATGAAAAAAAATTTTTTTTCTCGCTACCCGCAAAAAAAAAGTTTTGAATTAAAGCCAATATGTTTATCTATACAACGCAAAAGAAATCAAGTCAATATCTTGAAAACTAAGCAAGTTATGACCAAAAAAGTCAGTAGTAGAACTGGTTACTTTTTTGGTCATAACTTGCTTAGTTTTCAAGATATTGACTTGATTTCTTTTGCGTTGTATAGATAAACATATTGGCTTTAATTCAAAACTTTTTTTTGCGGGTAGCGAGAAAAAACATTTTTTTTTTTTATTTTTTGAAAAATGCAAAGGGTACCCCCTTATGCTTTTTCAAAAAATGAAATAAAAATTTTTTCTCGCTACCCGCAAAAAAAAGTTTTGAATTAAAGCCAATATGTTTATCTATACAACGCAAAAGAAATCAAGTCAATATCTTGAAAACTAAGCAAGTTATGACCAAAAAAGTAACCAGTTCTACTACTGACTTTTTTGGTCATAACTTGCTTAGTTTTCAAGATATTGACTTGATTTCTTTTGCGTTGTATAGATAAACATATTGGCTTTAATTCAAAATTTTTTTTTGCGGGTAGCGAGAAAAAATTTTTTTTTTTTCATTTTTTGAAAAAGCATAAGGGGTACCCTTTGCGAGAAAAAATTTTTTTTTTATTTTTTGAAAAAAGCAAAGGCTACCCCCTTATGCTTTTTCAAAAAATGAAACAAAATTTTTTTTCTCGCTACCAGCAAAAAAAAAGTTTTGAATTAAAGCCAATATGTTTATCTATACAACGCAAAAGAAATCAAGTCAATATCTTGAAAACTAAGCAAGTTATGACCAAAAAAGTAACCAGTTCTACTACTGACTTTTTTGGTCATAACTTGCTTAGTTTTCAAGATATTGACTTGATTTCTTTTGCGTTGTATAGATAAACATATTGGCTTTAATTCAAAACTTTTTTTTTGCGGGTAGCGAGAAAAAATTTTTTTTTCATTTTTTGAAAAAGCATAAGGGGGTAGGTACCCTTTGCATTTTTCAAAAAATAAAAAAAAAATTTTTTTCTCGCTACCCGCAAAAAAAAGTTTTGAATTAAAGCCAATATGTTTATCTATACAACGCAAAAGAAATCAAGTCAATATCTTAAAAACTAAGCAAGTTATGACCAAAAAAGTAACCAGTTCTACTACTGACTTTTTTGGTCATAACTTGCTTAGTTTTCAAGATATTGACTTGATTTCTTTTGCGTTGTATAGATAAACGTATTGGCTTTAATTCAAAACTTTTTTCTCGCTACCCGCAAAAAAAAGTTTTGAATTAAAGCCAATATGTTTATCTATACAACGCAAAAAAAATCAAGTCGATATCTTGAAAACTAAGCAAGTTATGACCAAAAAAGTCAGTACTAGAACTGGTTACTTTTTTGGTCATAACTTGCTTAGTTTTCAATATATCGACTTGATTTCTTTTGCGTTGTATAGATAAACATATTGGCTTTAATTCAAAAGTTTTTTTTGCGGGTAGCGAGAAAAAAATTTTTTTTTTTATTTTTTGAAAAAGGCAAAGGGTACCCCCTTATGCTTTTTCAAAAAATGAAAAAAAAATTTTTTCTGGCTACCCGCAAAAAAAAAGTTTTGAATTATAGCCAATATGTTTATCTATACAACGCCAAGGGAATCAAGTCGATATCTTGAAAACTAAGCAACTTATGACCAAAAAAGTCAGTACTAGAACTGGTTACTTTTTTGGTCATAACTTGCTTAGTTTTCAAGATATTGACTTGATTTCTTTTGCGTTGTATAGATAATCATATTGGCTTTAATTAAAAACTATTTTTTTGCGGGTAGCGAGAAAAAATTTTTTTTTTCATTTTTTGAAAAAGGAAAAGGGTACCCCCTTATGCTTTTTCAAAAAATGAAAAAAAAAATTTATTCTCGCTACCCGCAAAAAAAGTTTTTAATTAAAGCCAATATGTTTATCTATACAACGCAAAAGAAATCAAGTCAATATCTTGAAAACTAAGCAAGTTATGACCAAAAAAGTAACCAGTTCTAGTACTGACTTTTTTGGTCATAACTTGCTTAGTTTTCAAGAAATTGACTTGAATTCTTTTGCGTTGTATAGATAAACATATTAGCTTTAATTCAAAACTTTTTTTTGTGGGTAGCGAGAAAAAAATTTTTTTTCCATTTTTTGAAAAAGCATAAGGGGGTACCCTTTGCCTTTTGTATAGGTAACCAGTTCTAGTACTGACTTTTTTGGTCATAACTTGCTTAGTTTTCAAGATATCGACTTGATTTCTTTTGCGTTGTATAGATAAACATATTGGCTTTAATTCAAAACTTTTTTTTTGCGGGTAGCGAGAAAAAAAATTTTTTTTGCCTTTTTCAAAAAATAAAAAAAAATTTTTTTTCTCGCTACCCGCAAAAAAAAAGTTTTGAATTAAAGCCAATATGTTTATCTATACAACGCAAAAGAAATCAAGTCGATATCTTGCTTAGTTTTCAAGATATTGACTTGATTTCTTTTGCGTTGTATAGATAAACATATTGGCTTTAATTCAAAACTTTTTTTTTTTTGCGGGTAGCGAGAAAAAATTTTTTTTTCATTTTTTGAAAAAGCATAAGGGGGTACCCTTTGCCTTTTGTATAGGTAACCAGTTCTAGTACTGACTTTTTTGGTCATAACTTGCTTAGTTTTCAAGATATTGACTTGATTTCTTTTGCGTTGTATAGATAAACATATTGGCTTTAATTCAAAACTTTTTTTTGTGGGTAGCGAGAAAAAAAATTTTTTTTTTATTTTTTGAAAAAGCATAAGGGGGTACCCTTTGCCTTTTGTATAGGTAACCAGTTCTAGTACTGACTTTTTTGGTCATAACTTGCTTAGTTTTCAAGATATTGACTTGATTTCTTTTGCGTTGTATATATAAACATATTGGCTTTAATTCAAAACTTTTTTTTTTGCGGGTAGCGAGAAAAAATTTTTTTTTCATTTTTTGAAAAAGCATAAGGGGGTACCCGCAAAAAAAAGTTTTGAATTAAAGCCAATATGTTTATCTATACAACGCAAAAGAAATCAAGTCGATATCTTGAAAACTAAGCAAGTTATGACCAAAAAAGTAGCCAGTTCTAGTACTGACTTTTTTGGTCATAACTTGCTTAGTTTTCAAGATATTGACTTGATTTCTTTTGCGTTGTATAGATAAACATATTGGCTTTAATTCAAAACTTTTTTTTGTGGGTAGCGAGAAAAATTTTTTTTTTTTTATTTTTTGAAAAAGCATAAGGGGGTACCCTTTGCCTTTTGTATAGGTAACCAGTTCTAGTACTGACTTTTTTGGTCATAACTTGCTTAGTTTTCAAGATATCGACTTGATTTCTTTTGCGTTGTATAGATAAACATATTGGCTTTAATTCAAAACTTTTTTTTGCGGGTAGCGAGAAAAAAAATTTTTTTTGCCTTTTTCAAAAAATAAAAAAAAAATGTTTTTCTCGCTACCCGCAAAAAAAAGTTTTGAATTAAAGCCAATATGTTTATCTATACAACGCAAAAAAAATCAAGTCGATATCTTGAAAACTAAGCAAGTTATGACCAAAAAAGTCAGTACTAGAACTGGTTACTTTTTTGGTCATAACTTGCTTAGTTTTCAATATATCGACTTGATTTCTTTTGCGTTGTATAGATAAACATATTGGCTTTAATTCAAAACTTTTTTTTGCGGGTAGCGAGAAAAAATTTTTTTTTTATTTTTTGAAAAAGGAAAAGGGTACCCCCTTATGCTTTTTCAAAAAATGAAAAAAAAAAAAATTTTTCTCGCTACCCGCAAAAAAAGTTTTGAATTAAAGCCAATATGTTTATCTATACAACGCAAAAGAAATCAAGTCAATATCTTGAAAACTAAGCAAGTTATGACCAAAAAAGTAACCAGTTCTAGTACTGACTTTTTTGGTCATAACTTGCTTAGTTTTCAAGATATCGACTTGATTTCTTTTGCGTTGTATAGATAAACATATTGGCTTTAATTCAAAACTTTTTTTTGCGGGTAGCGAGAAAAATTTTTTTTTCATTTTTTGAAAAAGCATGAGGGGGTACCCTTTGCCTTTTTCAAAAAATAAAAAAAAGATTTTTTCTCACTACCCGCAAAAAAAAGTTTTGAATTAAAGCCAATATGTTTATCTATACAACGCAAAAAAAATCAAGTCGATATCTTGAAAACTAAGCAAGTTATGACCAAAAAAGTCAGTACTAGAACTGGTTACTTTTTTGGTCATAACTTAAGTTTAAGTTTTGAATTAAAGCCAATATGTATATCTATACAACGCAAAAGAAATCAAGTCGATATCTTGAAAACTAAGCAAGTTATGACCAAAAAAGTAGCCAGTTCTAGTACTGAATTTTTGGGTCATAACTTGCTTAGTTTTCAAGATATTGACTTGATTTCTTTTGCGTTGTATAGATAAACATATTGGCTTTACTTCAAAACTTTTTTTTTTTGCGGGTAGCGAGAAAAAATTTTTTTTTCATTTTTTGAAAAAGCATAAGGGGGTACCCGCAAAAAAAAGTTTTGAATTAAAGCCAATATGTTTATCTATACAACGCAAAAGAAATCAAGTCGATATCTTGAAAACTAAGCAAGTTATGACCAAAAAAGTAGCCAGTTCTAGTACTGACTTTTTTGGTCATAACTTGCTTAGTTTTCAAGATATTGACTTGATTTCTTTTGCGTTGTATAGATAAACATATTGGCTTTAATTCAAAACTTTTTTTTGTGGGTAGCGAGAAAAAAAATTTCTTTTTTATTTTTTGAAAAAGCATAAGGGGGTACCCTTTGCCTTTTGTATAGGTAACCAGTTCTAGTACTGACTTTTTTGGTCATAACTTGCTTAGTTTTCAAGATATTGACTTGATTTCTTTTGCGTTGTATATATAAACATATTGGCTTTAATTCAAAACTTTTTTTTTTGCGGGTAGCGAGAAAAAATTTTTTTTTCATTTTTTGAAAAAGCATAAGGGGGTACCCGCAAAAAAAAGTTTTGAATTAAAGCCAATATGTTTATCTATACAACGCAAAAGAAATCAAGTCGATATCTTGAAAACTAAGCAAGTTATGACCAAAAAAGTAGCCAGTTCTAGTACTGACTTTTTTGGTCATAACTTGCTTAGTTTTCAAGATATTGACTTGATTTCTTTTGCGTTGTATAGATAAACATATTGGCTTTAATTCAAAACTTTTTTTTGTGGGTAGCGAGAAAAAAATTTTTTTTTTTATTTTTTGAAAAAGCATAAGGGGGTACCCTTTGCCTTTTGTATAGGTAACCAGTTCTAGTACTGACTTTTTTGGTCATAACTTGCTTAGTTTTCAAGATATCGACTTGATTTCTTTTGCGTTGTATAGATAAACATATTGGCTTTAATTCAAAACTTTTTTTTGCGGGTAGCGAGAAAAAATTTTTTTTTTGCCTTTTTCAAAAAATAAAAAAAAAATGTTTTTCTCGCTACCCGCAAAAAAAAGTTTTGAATTAAAGCCAATATGTTTATCTATACAACGCAAAAAAAATCAAGTCGATATCTTGAAAACTAAGCAAGTTATGACCAAAAAAGTCAGTACTAGAACTGGTTACTTTTTTGGTCATAACTTGCTTAGTTTTCAATATATCGACTTGATTTCTTTTGCGTTGTATAGATAAACATATTGGCTTTAATTCAAAACTTTTTTTTGCGGGTAGCGAGAAAAAATTTTTTTTTTATTTTTTGAAAAAGGAAAAGGGTACCCCCTTATGCTTTTTCAAAAAATGAAAAAAAAAAATTTTTTTCTCGCTACCCGCAAAAAAAGTTTTGAATTAAAGCCAATATGTTTATCTATACAACGCAAAAGAAATCAAGTCAATATCTTGAAAACTAAGCAAGTTATGACCAAAAAAGTAACCAGTTCTAGTACTGACTTTTTTGGTCATAACTTGCTTAGTTTTCAAGATATCGACTTGATTTCCTTTGCGTTGTATAGATAAATATATTGGCTTTAATTCAAAACTTTTTTTTGCGGGTAGCGAGAAAAAAATTTTTTTTTGATTTTTTGAAAAAGCATATGGGGGTACCCTTTGCCTTTTTCAAAAAATAAAAAAAAATTTTTCTCGCTACCCGCAAAAAAAAAGTTTTGAATTAAAGCCAATATGTTTATCTATACAACGCAAAAGAAATCAAGTCGATATCTTGAAAACTAAGCAAGTTATGACCAAAAAAGTAACCAGTTCTAGTACTGACTTTTTTGGTCATAACTTGCTTAGTTTTCAAGATATCGACTTGATTTCTTTTGCGTTGTATAGATAAACATATTGGCTTTAATTCAGAACTCTTTTTTTGCGGGTAGCGAGAAAAAAATTTTTTTTTATTTTTTGAAAATGGCAAAGGGTACCCCTTATGCTGCCTCATAGTAGCAATTTTCAACAGGTGTTGCCTATTGCCGAATGAATGTGCTGCTAAAATATGTAAAAAATATACAAAATTCCAAATTAGCCAGAAAGGTCCTGCAGAAAAATTAGAAATAGTATAGGAGAAAGCACAATATATCGTTTCACACCTGAATTGAACTTGAACTTTACTTCACTTCACTTTACTTTACTTTTCTTGATGAAAAATACCAATAAATAAAAGAAATGATAATATTAGAGGTGGACAATTACAACAGGAACTTGCAGCTTATAACAATTACTTAAATTACAAAAATATGATCCATATTTTATTTATATCCTAAACCTTAGTCTTTTTTTACTTTGCATGTTTCGCTATTTAATTGACCACTATCCAGGTAAGATGAATGGTTGATTATTTTTACTGCTTACAACTACATATATCACATTTGTTGGAAATGATATTGAAAATTCAAAAAAAATCTGATGGTTTCCCTGAAGTTATTTTATTCAATAACCAAATTGTTAATACAATATTATGTATTCATATAACAAAAAGTATGTAACAGAAATCATGCCAGCACTAAAATTTAAAGAATTTCTAAATCTTACTTGTCCAATTCCATACTTTTTTGTAGTAACTAACTCCGAATATTAATTTGAAAATGGTAAAGATGTGCCTTCGTTGTATGAGTTGATTGCGATGGGAAACGTTCTAATTTTGTTCAGTTTTTTGGAAAATAAAATTAGGAATACGATTTCCCCTTAGCATACAACTACAAAAGTAATAAAAATTTTTATTCTTTGCTCTGAATTTATATCATGATATCTTAATACGAATTTCTCTTCATCTCTTTAAGATATATTTGTAAAAGTTCTTGCAATTTTTCATGGAATACCTCCATTGATATGCAGTACACATCCCCATTATGTGCGGTTAAAATGTGTTAATTATAGAATTTGGGGTTTTTGTATTGTAATTTCAAGGTAATTTTGGATTTTGATTGCAGTTTATTATCTTCTCAAGTTGCTAATAAATCTTTTATTATAAATATAAAATATCACATTGTGGCTGCGTGTTAAACTAACACCATCTGTCTTCGTGAATCGTTTTTAGAAAAATTTTTAACACATATGAATTAATTATTATCTACTGTTATACTATGTAAGATATTTTACTTCTTTGTTAAGATTGTTGTGAGTAATTTAGACTTATTTTTTAGAGTTTACTTGAAATTCGTACTTAAAAAAACCATAAGGATGAAAAATGTTACAAATTAATTATAAACAACAGTGAGTTTTGTTATATATTTCTAAAACTCATAATATAGAATGTTATTTTTATTTAACCAGTTGATATCATGGCAGGCATGTGAATTATTTCTAGAACAAAAAATTTGCTGTCAGACAAATAATATTATTTTTAAGTAAATGTTGTGAAGTGAAAAATGGCCTTAGAGCCACTATTGAAATATCTGTGTTGGCAATAGTAATAAAAAGAACACGGCTTAATTTATAAGAAACTATTGCCAATCGTACGGTACCCTATGGCAGAAATGGCAAAATAAAAATAATAAAAAATACGGTAAATGAAAACCTAATTATAACAAAAATAATACCTAATTAATAATCGTAGTTATTGTATTTCTAGTAAATAGTGTTATTTAAATATTTTAAAACTTTTCTCAAATTGTAGTTTTTGTAAAACCAGAGCTAAGATTACAAAAGAAATTTTGCATATTAAATATTTTTTATGAAAAAAGCATTTTTTTTTAAATCAAAATTTTAGATTAACAGTCTTTGGAATTATTAACTATTATATTTTTTTTTTGATCTTAGCACTGTCAAAAACTATTTGATTTGCTTATTAAACTCGTATTAAATTAAAGCTTAAGAGATGTTCTAAATTTAAAAACTTATTGATATTCTATCAGCATTGTTATGCTCTTGTTTGCTGATATGTAAATTAATGTACCTTTGGTACACAGAGGTGCATAACGATAGTTATAAAATGAAAATCACGTTCACGAAAAATGACACAATAATATTTGGCAAAACTTACGTACTCAAAATAAGGCTGAAGCAGCAAAAAAAATTCCCTTAATGGCCATAAAGTGCCACTGCAGCTGCTCTCAAATCTTGTATGAAGGCAAACTATTAAACATGTTTAAAAAAAATCAGTATAATAAAAAATACGCTGGCATTAATACTACCACAACTACAGAAATTTTAAGAAAATTCTGCATACACGCATACGCACTTATTCACAAAGCCATACAAAGGCTGACTTCCAAAACGTCAATTGCTTTGTATTCGAACAAAGTACAATGTTTCATAACGCCGCAGTACAAAATATTTACAATGTATACGATTTCAAAACGTCGCCAATGAGTATTTTTAACGCAGTAAAAAAGCAAGCAGGCATCACTTTTTTAGTTGATGCATTGTTTGGTATTCGTTTGTTTAGTCATTAAAAACAACCCCACCAAAGCGTTTGCAGAGAAAAAAATTAAAAACAAAAATAATGACCGACTCACAAAAGTAAGTTAATTTGTTTTTAATAATTAATATATATAAACAGCAAATAATTGTTTTTTTTTTAACATATTTTAGCGAAAAAAATGGAATCGTGAGCAAAAAAAATTGCTCCTCATAACAAGGTTGCGAAATGAACCCGATTTTTAAATAGAATGTTGTACAGAGTTTCCATCGGAACTCTCTGATAAATTCAAGAAATTATCTAGTAAATTTTAAAATTCTTTGCTGTTCATTTTTTC
Source organism: Germaria angustata (assembly GCA_963681545.1). Taxonomy (NCBI): domain Eukaryota; kingdom Metazoa; phylum Arthropoda; class Insecta; order Diptera; family Tachinidae; genus Germaria; species Germaria angustata. The sequence goes on along the minus strand of OY812999.1, from coordinate 98,595,346 downwards.
TTCTTTCATAACAAAACAGAAATTTTTATATGATGCATAGCATCACCAACATTTCATATTGTTGAAATAAACAAAGCACATGGTTGCATTGTGTTGTAACTTTGCATACGTACATTGTTTGAACACAGTAGCAAAACTGTATACAAACTTTGTATTGATGCGTTTTGGAAGTCAGCCAAACTCAACGATAAAAACTCCTTACCAAGTAAGATAAAACTTCTCTAGCGGTCAAAACTTTATATCCACATATATACGTGAATGCGTTAACCACATTAACTTTCTCACACATTTAGTGAAAATAAAAGCAAAAACTTTTTATTGACAAAAAAAAAAAAAAAAAAATCAAGCTTTTGCTTGCACCCATTTATATTAGAATACAGAGCAGAAACATGTGGAGGCATAATAGAGAATGTTTCTTATGAGTCTGCATATTGTTCTTGTTATTTTTATTTTAAAGCTGTTAATCACCATAAAAGTTTTACGCTATAGTTAAAGTTTAATACGTGTAGTTACGTATAGCTAAAAGCCTTAAAATATTAAATATGTATAATTTCACAAAGATGGTATTTAAACATAGAGTACCAAGTAAATTAAAGCTAATTATCATTGATTTTACGATGTCTTTTTTTCTGTTTGGATATCCTTTTTTGTTGTTATTTTTTAGATTTCTTCGTAATGTTATCTCTCATGTTATGCCTTTGGGTAGAGAAGAACAAACATATTATCTATATATATATAAAATAGAGATGTGTGTAAGTTAAGGTGTTTGATTTACTTTATTTTATTTCTATTTTAATCATATCTATGTTCATACCATTCCCACCGTTTATGCTGACGACATGTCTAGCAAAAATAAAGGTGTTGGGTTTCGAAATTTATTTTCTCATGCAAAATGCTTTTTGGACAAAATTCTAAAACTGAAAACAAGTACTTATTGTGAGCATTGCAATAGTTTTAGTTAGTCTTAAGTATACCGTAAGATAAGGAAGTTAAATGAATAAAGAATAAAAAAAATAAATTTAAATTAATTTTTTTTAATAATTTTTTGAACAAACAATTTAATTTGTATGTATGTATGTAACGTAATGGCTCCAAAACGTCTGGGCCGATTTTGACAAAATTTTCAGGGAACCTTCAGAATACTACGGCGGGTGACACTGTGAAGTCTGATTTTTGATTTTCGGTCTGTGGGCGGAGGGGCGTGGCAAAATCCAATAATTCATAAAATGAGAACGGCTGGGCCTATTTCTGTAAAACTTTTTGTCAGTTGTTCGTATTTTCGAGGAGTAGGTTTTTATGGAAAAAAAATCTTAGAAAATCCCTCCGGAAAAGTCGGAAAATTCGAAAAATCGAAAATCGAGTTTTTGTATGAAATTTTGTTTGAAATTATTCCTTAATGGTTTTTCAAATGAAGAAATAGAAAGTTTGTCTGAAGTTTGTCTGTGTCTTATAGTAAAGACCATATTTAGAATGATATTCAAAATACATCCTGCCCATCTATTGGTTTTCCAAGAAATTGACAATTGTATTATACATCTGATATAGTGTGTAATCCTCTCCATTTATAGAATTATAATACTGTCTTACGTGAGCCTTACAATAAAAATTCAACTTTATTTGGCTTCGTTTTAAACAGAATTAGTGTTAACTGCGGGTCATAGCAAAAGAGAAAGGTGTTGCGCATTCATCCTAACGACTGATCCTGATAAAGTAAATCAACAAACAAATATCGGTCTTCACTTTAAGAAATTCTAAGCTTTTTTTTTGCAAATTGGAAAAAAATCTTGTTCCAAATGCAATTTATGTATAAGTTTTTAAGGCAGTTTTATTTAATACATTACAAGGAATGTTTTTTTGAATAAACAACATATCTAACATTCCATTTCTGCTTTATAAATTCCCGATGTTTGGGTAACATTTGTTATCTTTATTGGGAATCCATAAAAATAAAAGTCATCAAATATGCCAAAGTTCAAAGATAAATTAAAACTGAATACTTATTTTTACTTTAATTTCATACTTATTCAACTTTTGCTTTTAAATTTCCTTCAAAACTTGATTTTGAGGAATAAGTTTTACATATAGCTTTACCATAATGTTGTATTTGTGGTTTCTAATCCTTTACTTAATTGTAGCTAACAATTTTATGACTACACTTTAGCCCACTCATGTTTAGAGGGCATTTACACTCATATACTTATACAAAAACTAAAAATACTAAATAAAAATTCTATAGAATTCAATGAATTTTTTTTTTTTTACTTATGAATTACAGAAGATATCGGGTAATCTATTTTTTGGTTTCCAAACCACTCATTTAGCAAGGCTGTCACCCAGCAAGTTTCCATAGCGTGTAATTTCACGTGTAGGTGAATTCCATTGGCGATTAATATTATGCGGCTTGACGCCGTTAGACGCTCTTTTAGATCGAGTCCACGCCAACAGTTCCCCAACGTTGGAGCATTTGAAAACCAAAATTTTCGAAGTTATCACCAAGATACCGCCCGCTATGTGCGTAAAAGTGGTCGATAACTACATCGAAAGGGTCCACTGCTGCAACCAATCTGGAGGCAGTCATTTAAATGACATTGTATTTTGAGTATAATGAAAATGTATAAGTATTGTAAAAAATTTAAATTTAATCGAAATAATAACTCTCCCTTTAAAACGAATAAGCCTGTATAAATAAAATAATTATAAAAAAAAAAATTGCATCTTCTTATTTTTTTACACCTTTATACAATATATATGAATCCATTGGATTGTTTTATAAGTGTATGAGTTTAAATGCTTGCCAAGCATGATTTTCAATAGCATCTTGTCAGTAGGTTACACTATTTTCAAAACATCGAATGTACGTTATATTTTTATTTTTACAAAAAAGCTACAACTTATAACTCAAATTATATGCAGTTAAGGTAATGCTGAAAAGGGATTTGAAACTCTAAATTTTTCATCATCACGAAAAATTGTAGTGAGAAAAAATCTTTTTGAGACTAATGAGTCTATAAACATTAAGGTTTAGCCACGTTTTGACACTCAATTCACGAATCAAAAATGCCAACGTAATGCATTAATACTAATACTTTCGGTTATCATCCAAATTAAAAAAAATCAAATCGCAGCAGTAAAAATATAATAATTTTTAATCAAATTGTGATTCAACTACTGACCGTCATCGCATAAGTATGTTACTAAAGTCATATAAGTTCATATCATTTATACGTACTCGTACATAGCAACTTGCAGCATGCAATCGCTAAAAGTAATGCGTATACTTGCTATTACCATGAAGTTCTGATATATTAATTATACATAGGCACATTACGTTAGAATATACAAGGAAGACTAAAATATACATATTCTTTGAAGTAGTTCAACTACCTACTACTACCTCGGTTTACCAAAAAAAAAAAAAAACTTTATTGAATTTTTTTTATTAATATCGAGAACTTTGAAACCTCAACATTAATAGAACTATTTTGTTATTAAATTAACTTCTCCAATAAAAACTTAGTCTTATATAATTTTTATTGCTGATTCAGTGGGATAATTTTTTGTCCGACATTGAAACAATCTCTCCTTTTTGATGCCTTTAAAGATAATTATTAACTGTCTTCGAAGTATAGGAAAATAGTTTAATTTTTATTATTATTATTTTCTTTTCTAAAGAAAAATTGTTTCATGTAAAATTCTGATAGAAAATTTGTTTTACGGGTATGTAATTAACTTATGTCTTGAATTTATTGTATCCTACTAGAACATAATATATTAAAAAAATAGTTAATCAATAAAAAAAGAAAACAATTGCACAAGTTTGTAGAAGTTGTTTGAATTTATGTCAATATAAATTCCTATGATAAACAAAATATTGATGTATGCATATAAATAGAGAATATGTAAAAAATATCAGATATATGAATGATGAAGATAATAACAAAACAGGTCTGTTCCATTTTGTTAGCATAATAATTGGCTTTTGTATTTAAAAATCATGTTTCAAAAGTATTCAAGCTCAACTAATACTATTTGAGAATTCGAAAGAATTCAGTTGTATTTTTCCAATTGTGTTCTATAAAACTTATAAGTATAATAATTCTAGAAAACTTTAATACAAACACACCACAACACAACAATTATAATAGACAGGGGTCTTTTTATTTAAGTTATTGTTTATTGTTGGCTCAGCTGAGAATATTGAAATTTGGTTTGGCTGAACAGTACTGATTATATGCTTAGCGCCAATGAAACGCAGGCATATACTAACCTTAGCCAACAACAAACAATAAATTGCTAAATAGTTATTTTGGAGAATATCTTAAATAATTAATTTAATAAATATTGTTAGTATGAATTTTTTATCATTTTGACTTGTAAATTCGTTATCACCCAAAGGGCGATTAATTGTATATAGGTGTAGGAAAAATAAAAAGACACTAGTCGATTACAATTTTTTATTGTGTTGTGTTCTGTTTTAATTAGTTTTATATTTGTTAAATTATTACCCTGATTTTCCAAATTCTGAATTCCAACTTGTGCCATATCAATGACATTTTTATACGAAGTTTTCAGGATAATATTAACTTCAATTCTTTAAATTCTTTAATATTATATGTCTTTTGAGTGTCATGTATTTCTTTCATTTCTTATATTTTCATACTTTTAATATTTTTTCCTTATCTGACTCATCACATTAAAGTTAATAAAAGTTTTTGGACTTTTATAGGGTATTTTTGGAGAGAAACTAAATAAAAGGTATCTAACGTAGCATTACGTTTCCTTTATTCACTATCCCACTTCAAGTGAAATGAAAAATATGAGTAGAAAATAAATATATATCCTTAACTAAAATACCATCAAAATTTTTCCAACGTTTTTGTGATTTTTTTTTTTTTTTTTTTGTAAAAATTGTTTCTCTTCCTTTTTTGCAAAAATAAAATCCGAATAAAATAGAAAATCTTAATGGTTAGAAATAGTAAAAAAAATTAAATTGTGTTTTCTTTTTATAAAATGCATTGTTTGTTGTGGCTTTAGCTCGTCATACTGACATTTCATTGCTCACTAAATCAAATTATCAGTAAAGTTTAAGCAGTATTAAGTATTTTATTTTTATATTATATTATATCTTTATAGCAAATTACCTTCATATTAATATACTTTAAATTTACTTTTTGTGTTTTTGACAAATCTTAACACTAAGTACTATATTGTAAAATGGGCTTTAGAAATATTTGTAGCCATTAGTATGGCTAACTCTGAAAGTCAATATCATCCGTTCTATGGGTATGCGTTCTATGCGTTTCTGCGCTTTCTATACGTTTCTAAAGTCAAATATCATACCATGCAATTCATGCCTCAAGTTTTTTATTCCGATTAGCTGTAGTGTGAATATTTTTATCAAACAAAAATAATTTTGCAGCTTCAATAAGATTCTCTTCTATTGTAGTTGATTAAAAAATAATAAATACGCAAATAATAGAACGCAAATTTTGTTAATGAAAGAAATATGTTAACAATTTATTTTAATATATTTTAGTATTAAAATTAGTTGTAAACTTTAGTCCGAAAGGTTTCTCTTTTATTAAAAACTTTTTAATGCAAAAAAAGAAAAATTAAAATCCACCACACAAATTTTTCATCGATATCACTGAAAATAATATACTTATAATTTGTCATCCTTGGATAACAAAATTAGCTGACTTTTTATCACCTTTTTTTCATGACGCATTAGATGCATACAAAGGTAGAAAGTAAACCTACTTTATGCGTACTATGCGTATATATGTTCTATGAGTTTTGCTCTGTAACTTGTTACATACAATTACCAAAGAATCTGATTTTTTGACATATGCATAAAAAGCAACAACGCATAGAACGGATGATATAGACTTTCAGCTGAATACATTGTATGTGCGTAAGCACTTTGAAAATTATATCCATATAATAGCAGAAATTATCTACTATTATATTTGCGTAGAATAGCCTCAAATTTATAGCTTTAGTTATAATTATTTCAATCGTGTAGGTTGTATTTTTTATTTTTTTAGAAAATATCACTGCTATAACATATTTTTTATATCCTCCTCAACTTTTTGCTCCATTAGAGTATGGGCGGATATTACATTATTCATATCTTAAGTACGAGATTTGGTGGACATGTATTAATGATTTGCAATATGAGAAAATAAATGCTATAAAGATATCATGTGACCAGTTTTACTGCTATTATCTTTAAATTTACCTAACACAATATAAGTTTTTTTTTAATATAAGAGCTTTATACAATAGAATTTTTCCTACTTGTATTGAATTCAGTTTCTAAACTGTGGATTTCGTAGTACACTAGTTGATGTTCGTACACAACTAGTGTACACTAGCATATGTTCCCTAATTAAATAAAAAAATTTTGAAATATTGGATGTCATAGAAAATTCTTCATTTATGGTACATTAAATTAAAGATATGTATACTTGTATGCATATCTTTAAAAAGTAACATTTAACCACAAAAATTATAGCACTTAAAAGAAGTAAAACGCTTGTTTCGATATCATAGCAATAGAATGGTGCGCAATATTAATAATTCTTATAGACTTAATTCTGATATCAGTCTAAAGGCTTAACAGCTAAAATAACGCATAAATGATACTTAAATTATTTAAATCATAGAGTTATTTGAATATTTTTTTGAAATTTCTTTAAAATTTAGCAATTTGGCAGGAGATATCACTCTTATTTTATTGTTAAATATTTTATGAAAACATCTTTAACTAGGTACAATTGCCCTGAATTTAATAACTTCCTTTTGATCCCAATCATATCTTGAAGCATTCCAAATTTTTTATGAATTTTTCTTGCAACATACGTACACTCAAACTACATACACATTCCTCTCCTATGATTTTTCTGTGTTCTCGCCTTTGAGTAGGCATATGCGTACAGTAAAAAATATATATTTTTAAGCAAGCGTGTGTGTTAAAAAGCATCTGTAAAATAAAAAGTAAAGTTCATTAAAATTTTTTACATGACTGCTCTTAATAATGGCATACCAGCATCCAAGTCTCATTTGTGTTTTGCATCGTTTATCCAACTTTGGGCTGCTACTTTTAATTTTTTTTTATATGCTCACAAATTTTCAGAAAAAAAATTATAAAACACAAATGTACATACGATTCTCTTTAAGCAATCAAGTGTTAGTATGTTGCCAATAGCGAATTCCAATTAAGTATAATAAATGAAATCTATTATACCATTATGCGAGTACCATAGTATAGTACATACTCATATGAAAAAAAACAAGAAGAAAATAGCTAAAGGCAAATAAAAATCTCAAATCTGTACGGCAGATAGATAGTATAAGGCATATGTAAATATCCAAAACTATTGCAATGAACTAATAAAAAAGTAGTTTTAAGATAGAAGATGTTTCCTGAAAGGAAATTGAAACTAGAAACGCTGAAAGAATATCATTTTAGCAGAAAGCTATAAAGTGTTAAGTAGCGAATATCACTTTGGATATTCTTCATAATTTTGGAATGCGGTTATGCGATATAGCGGCAATGGACTTACATCTTTTTAAGGAATTCATAAAATCATATGATCGACCAATGTTATAATAGCTAAAATAATTAATAGCAATGTTTTTATTCGACTGTATTGAGAGCCACAATCGCAGAAAGTATTTTCTTGTAGATTTGACGCAATCTGCCAAGTTACTGCACAAAGGAGTATATTCAGTTAAAATATACAATATTGTCTTTAGGGAAAAGTTACGAAACATTCATATTGTTAATTAAGCCATACTAAATCATACATTGAGTATTAAATAAGATGAATAAAAATAAAAGTTAATCGGCATTAACAACGTGAATATCAGTAATAAAACTGTTGAAAGATTTTGCTTGATAATAAAGAGGCATCCCCAAGCAATAATGATTGATTATTTTTCGTGGCTATATTATGAATAGAGTAACTGGCCTTCGTAGACTAGTAGGTAGTGTACTAGACTCGTAGTGCGAAGATCGCAGGTTCGGATCCTGCCGCAGAACTCTGCCAGTTTGTGTTTGATAATTAAAGGGGGCGCACAACAAGCCTTCACTGGATTAAGTGTATGTCATATGACATGGGCTATCACACCCCTCCAATCAACCTGACCTGACCTGACCATGAATAGAGTATAACAAGTCTATTTCGAAAGAAATAGAATATGACTATGACTACGACTATGGCCTGACTTTTACCGAGATTACTACAGAGTTGCAAAAGATTCACGTCAGTACCTGCCCGAAGGCCCAACCTGACGGTGCACTCCTGCACAAGGGTGAATAAAGCACGTTCACCACCGCCCCAGTAGCCCCCGCCAGAGGCACATGACTGGAGCGCCATCTAACATGTGCCCCTGACAGGGACAACATGGTAGCAAGTTCCATACAGGCTGCAGAACCATGTACAGACACCTTGCTAAGATGCTTGGAGCTATCTAACCTCCTACTACCCAAATGGCACGGCAGTGAAAATTTTGCCCCTTTCTGACCTGAGGCTTCACCAACCGTAACCATTAGAGCAGCTCTGTCGAATAGCAACAGCACCTAGAGATATATGGCCTGAAGAGAACATCTACATCATGCCACTAACCCATGATTGCAGACACACTCATCCAACCCATACCTCTCCCCGCGTATCTTTGGGTTTTAACCACAGCCACCACGTGATACCCGAAGGGGCCTCACCAATAACCAGTCTAGGACACGTCCTAGGGGCTACTGGTTCCCGTGGCACCAGATAGGACTCTGGTCAGCCGCGTGTTAAAAACACCTCCGATTTTAGGTTCCTTGCACACCTGAGGCATCGGTAACACCTCTACCCAGACTAGCGCAGCAAGCTACTTCCTTAATTACTTATATGCACGCCCGTTACCCTGGTGTTTCAGGGATTGGGTAGTAACATATTAAGTTTTAGGGCAATTGGCCAAAAGTCAAGGTCTGGAAAGACCAACTACCCCTCCGGACGAGCGAGCGAACCCGCTTTTACCTCTAGTTTACTTGCATGCGCGCCCGTTGCCCTGTTGATTCAGGGATTGGGTAGCAACATACAAGTTTTTAGGGGTTATCAGCAAAAAGGCCTAGGTCCGGAAACCTGATAACCCTATACCCCAGGAAGCACAACACCAAGCCACCAAGAAAAGATGTACTGACCATGCCCCCTGGGGGGAACCGAGATTACTACAAAAGAATTAAAAGATTATGACTAGATTATGATTTAGATAGTTTTGACATTTATTATGACTATGATTAAGACTAAACTATAATTTAGCCATTTTTGACAATTGTCGAATTGTTACTTGATTATGTAATTTATATATATATATATATATATATATATATATATATATATATATATATATATATATATATATATATATATATAGGATTTATATATATTATGACTCTGCTGTGACAACTGGTTCATTCAGCTTAAAAATTTAACATTTGAATTATTTCTCCTTATTTTAATTTCTAAAATAGGTGTAGCCTTTTGGAGTTCCTATTAAACTTCATCAAAATTTTCATTAATTTTAGTTAAAAAAAGAAATAGAAAAATAGAGGAAAAAATAATACAACAAAGTATATTCAAGATTTAATGCAACTTTTTGTCGAAAATATTCAGAATTAGAAGTATTAGCACGTAGAATGCAAATATGCCTTATGAAAAAATGGAGCGTTATTGAACTCAGCACTTCGTTCAAATATAGAATTTTTTATCACATCACTCTATTCTAAGATCCTCGGTAGTTATGCTGACTATTTTCGCAATATTATTCATATGGCTGTTTTGTTTTATACGTAAATATTTGAAACAAAACTAATGAGGATGAGTTCGGCTTCTCTTAAGGGTCGAGTATATATGAATCGAATAGATTTAAAACATTTAAACTTTTTGGAAATAATTTTTTTATCGCACTCAAAATATTATCGGCTTCTAACTTACTAAAATAATATCCCTTGCAGCAAATTTTTATTGAGTTTTCTAAAAAAAAATCTTAATTTGGAAACTTGCTCGATGTAAATGAAATTTGATCAGAATCGCATAATTCGCTTGAGAGATATCGTTGTCGAGATTTCTCGAAAATAGTGTTTCTCTAAATATTCATTCCTTTTATGACTTTTCATACTGCTTTTATAAATGGGAAGTAACAGAGATAACCTGCGAAATCTGTTATATTTATTAAAAGAGCCTTAGGAGCTCATTTATCACAAGTTCACTTTCAATATATGATATAAGTTTACGGTTTTGACATATTATTTATACTTTATTATATTTTGAGTTGATATTATTAATTATAATTCATTAATTAATATTAATGTAACTTTTACTTAATTTGAGAGAAAATTTGTTGAATGCTGCAATAGGCTTCGCAATTTTTCTGTAATAAGTAAAATATTAACGTATTAAGGTTCAAAGACAGATTCGTAAATCTTCTTAATGGTTCAAATGTGGCCACTTTTAGAGTATTACGGAGTGATTATGGTCTCATGCATGAAAGTAGCAAGTCATTTAAATGAAATCATGTTCATAACATAATGGCAAGATTCAAACATTGTAATGAAATAAAAGTTTCATTACTTTTAAAACCGAAAAATATATAACACTGTACATTGAAAAAGTGTCTAGTTCAATGTGACAACTAAAGAGTAAATTGCAATTTCGCTTATATAACCTGACAGTCAAGTCATGTAGAAACTTTATAGAGGAATCATCAAGAAAATTTAGTGCTTTTTATATAAATTATTGAGATAAGTATAGAAATCTATGTAAGCCGCAAATGAGTTTCAATATAAGCACAGTCACTTATAAGAGAAATATTATGCACTAGCGGCATTGCGATCTAATTCATAAAAACTTAAAAGACATTGTTAAGTAAAGATGTATTAAAGTGGGAATATTCTCACAATAATAAATTTTCAAGTGGATAATTTTAAAATATAATATTTTACCTTAAATATATTTTTTAGTGTAGCATACAGGGATTCGTGTGGCATCATAAAACAAAGTTTGAAGTTAGTATTCCCCCTCAGCAAACGTTTATTATTTCTATTATGTGGTGAAAAGTATGTCTTTATTATACAATTGAATTAAAATTCAAAAGAAATTTAAGTAAAAAAAATGCTTTGTACATATAATGAAATGAAAAAAACATGAAAACTTGATAAACAAATGCTCTTTTCATTCACGTAAATAGTATTTTAGAAATTCCTCTTAAAAACTTATAATTTTTAAAACTAATTTATTTCAGTTAAAGATAAAACATATTTGACTATTCGTTTCAAATCGTCATCGTTTTTGTGTATCACAAACTTTGAATTTTGTTAAGAAAATTTCAAATCAAAAGTTTTTTGGCCTTAAATTGTTCAATAACTAATTTGTATTTAAGATCACAATAATTTTTTTATATTAACAAGATGGTTAGTTTTCCAATTAGCAACCTGTTTTAAATACCATTCACTTAAAACTTCGGTACCATAAAAGGATAACAAAAATCTTCTAACGAGAAGAAGAATTATGGGCAACTGGGTCAACCACAAATGTCGCAAGGAGTGGCTGGCCTCGTATTGGTTGTTCGACCGTGTTCATCGCAGCTGATGTCAACGACGTCAGAGAGAATCCACAAACATCAACGAGATGACGATGCATGCAATTAGTCATCAGTACATATTCGATGCAATGAATTTTGGTTAAAGATCACTGTAAGTTTCATTGTGGGATGAAGTAACCGCTCACATAGCCCAAGTAATGATGGAGATTTTTAGATAGCAATGCCCAGGTCGTTTGACCTTCCGTTTCGCAGATTTAAATGGGCTGCCCAGATCGACAGATCTACTTTTGAAGACTTTTAAAATCTCGCGCCTACCACAACCAGCCGCTAACATTGAGATTTTTTTTATTTATCACTCATTACTACTCGAATCTATTCAACTGCCTCTGACTTGAGAAATTGTTGAAACGCGCGCTTTAATTCAGCTAAAATAGATTGATTGGTTACAACATGATCCTCCATAATGCATGCAGTGAATTGTTTCACACAATTATTTACAATCATTTGACCTGGGTTTGTGGGTTTGTTTGCGTTCTTGCGATTAAAGTACACTGGTTGGCTTCTGGACTCTTATTATGAAGTAGTTTTAAGAATCATATTAGTCAATGACATTGTAGTGTTAAATAGACCTGATCTTTTTTATAAATTTGAAGTAGTGTGTCAGTAATCTTACTCCCTTTATGTGTACGTGTTTTATGTCTGTATGTCCTTAATGCCTTTTTTATCAGGACAACTTCCAACTTCTTTACTTCTGTTTCAATATTTTGGATTTGATTTGTAACAATTTTTTCTATTAATGAAAATAAGTTGCTGATTTCAACTATACCCACCGATATCCTGACTACTCCTTTGTAATTGTCATCGTTTTTTTACATCATATATTATGAATTTTATACATAAAATTTCTTATCAAAACTTTGTTACTCTTGAGCTATTTACAAATTAATTAGTACTATAAGTATGTAACTTTCGTTATGAACTGGATTTTTTTTCAACTTTTTCAGTTAACAACAACATAAAATTTTGGTACTATAAATGGATACACATTTTTTTATGTTACCAAATGGACATCTTCCTTTTCATGTAAATGATTCGGATTGAAGTAGTTTTCACAAAATATAAAATAAATCATTATTTGCAACAAATAAAAAACGGCAAGTTATTGCTTGCTTGGCATCTGCAAAAAAAAATCGTGAATATTTTAATATCTGGCAGCTTTGCTAATAATATTTCCTAGTTCTACGTGACTACTGAGTTGCTAGTGGTGATACATGTGTGGAATAGCAGATTTATAATCTTGCTGTTGCATGTACAGCACTATGTGCAACATGTTGAAATAGATTTATTGCATGCCAGGGAGATTTTATACTACAGTTTATTATTTCATACCTTCTATGGTATATAGTTTTTTTTAATTCAAAAAATTGTTTAATTTCGAGTTGAAGTTAAATATGGCAAGTGTTTGGTGGAAACCTGAATGTTGTTATGATGCCTAATAAGGGAAGAGATAAAATCACGCTTTTTTATACTCTGAATACTCCGACCTGTTGTAATAAATGCTTTGTTCGTCAACACGATCTGCGTATTTATGTTTCTGGTCCTCTACTAAATTTTATTAGCTGGCATATTTGTATATCCTAAGGCAAAAAAAAAAATTATAATTTGCAATGCCTTATGTTATATACTTTCCTTTTTTAACAAAATATGAAAAATTTTCATAGTAATTAATATACAAATATACTAAAATAATACATATAACAAGATATTTAAATACGTAGGTTTTTGTTAGTTTTTTCCTCTTTAAGCAATAAATTTATGTCTTGATATTCTTTGCTTATATTATATATTATAATATATTATATTAGAAAATGTTTTAAGGATTAAGTATTACTAAGCCGTATTAATGCAATTTTTAACACAATTGCAATAAGTAAATATTCGATATGCTAATAAAAACTAATATCACGAATCATCATCAGTTGTGGAATTTGTTGGATTTTGAAACAGTATACATAAAATTCAATCAGAAAAAGGATATTTCTGCAAAAGTAGGGTAGCAAAGGTCTACAAATTTATATTAAACAACTAACATTAAATGTTTTTTAATTCTTTGCTAGTAACTTAAAGTGTGTTTTGATTACCTGTAATAGCAAAAATAAAAAGTTAATGTTTCCCAAAATGCCAGAGTATGTAGGAAAGGTAATTAGGGAGTTGGCAAACTATTGGCAGATTGAGCTCGCGTGAGTTTTAATTCTTGGGCCATCCACTGCTTTTATAAAATACTTAAGTACCTTCAAATTTGTGGTTTATATATCAATGAGACCAACGAAGAACTTATAATCTGTTTAAGGAAGCTGGGCATTCTTGCACCAGGATAGATGTTAAATATATTTCTACAGGGGATATAACTACAGCCTTGACGATAAATATTCTTTTAATCATGTTTACTACCCTACAGTACCAAATATAAATTTTTTATTGCCAATATCTTATCTCCAATATACTATAGTTATCTGAAAGTCTACTCGTCAACAGTTGATCAAAGTAGAAACCACTTCATATCTGTTTCCCCATAGGAACTATTTAAACTCAGTGAAAAAATTAACTTTTTTTTACGTACACCACCAAAGTATCTCTTATTGCTTTTTGACTCAATTTTACATAAAAAAATTAATTGTGACAACTGCAAAGTTTTTGTCCTTTCGAAACTTCAGATTTTAGTAGTAAACAGCTTATACGGTTTTTAATATGAACTCGTACTACATAATTCAGGTAAAAAACGATTTTGTCATAACAGGTTAAATTTTCATATTTTCTACATTTAAACCCCTGCATGATTTTTTAAGGAGTTTATTTTAACACATATCTTTCAGAATTTTTGCAGTGATAACTAATCTCTGTATATTTAAAACGATTTTCATAATAACATGTCAAATTTTGTTTATAAGCTTATCGGTTTCAGTTATATGCCATCTACAGTATTCTTCTACTTACTAAATCGTTGCCCTTATATAAATCCTTCGCCTGGGTATGTGTGTTCGAACCTTCCGATCAAGTTCGTATCACTTTCCTAGTCGTTGCTCGTTTACTTGTATCTCTCATGCTAAAAAAATGGAATAATAATTTTTGCCTGACTGACTAAAGCTATGAATTAACCTTCGCATCTAGTTATCAAATTTCTTGGCATCAGATTCAAAGATCTCAGTGCGTAATGCATATAATATTATATTTATTTTGAACTTTTTAAAGGCTGTATTTAAAGCAGGTTTCATTTTTGCTAAAAAGCTTTTATTTAGAAAGTTTTAAAGCATATTTTTTATACCTAGTTGTTAAAAAATTTTCGAAATCATTTTTGCACGTACAAAAAAAGTGTATTATTTAGAAAATTTTTTTTTCACGAAATTGACATAAAGAGGTAAATCAGAAATGCACTCTTTTCCTAAATGTCATAATCTGCACCCTTACGGTTCTTAATGCATATGTGTAGGTGGAGATTGTCAATAAATTTTTATACTCCAATATTAAGGATGAATTTATTACAATAACGACAAAGTCACTAAAATGTCAACAGTTGCTACGAAAACAACTTTAATATTTATGCTATCAGCAGGACACGTTGGAATGTAATTTAATGAGTTTGTAAATTAGAAAATTGTAAGGTTTTTTTGCTAATCTTGCTCATATTTTTCTTAATTACTTGGTATTTTAGATGGAGTTTAATTTCTAAGCATTTTGATTAAAAAATTAATTCCTAAAGTTTGCTTGAAGTATTTTATTTGTTTACAACTCTTATTGTTTCCAAAATAATGGATTTTTTTAAACTATATACTAACGAACCTTCAGAGCTACAAAGCACGCAAAAGAAAGGAATTAATACCATGGACGAACAGATGAGAAAAAGATTTTAAGCTAATTTTCCTCTGTCTATTAATACATATGAGAAGATATGCAAATAATATTAAATTAAAAAAATGATTTAGTCTTATGGTAGTTTGTTCAGTATCTGAATATAATATCTGAAAATAATAATATAGTAACAGTACGGTCATAGTCCAGCCCATTTACAATCGAAAGACTCAAATATCCTACTCGCAGCATCCTCAGAAACCAAATTAATATCTTCTTTATAGTCATAGATGTCGAAATTTGTACGAAGGTCTAACCCTTAGAATATATTTTGGGAGAAGTGAGAAGGGCAAAGTCCATGCTAGGCTGACTTATCTATGTTGTCTGTCGTATTTTTGTTGATACCACAAAAAGGTAAAATTTATTACTTACCAGCACTCGAATCTGTTTTTAGTAAAATTAGAGTAAATATTTGCTTTTATTCAACTTTCTCAGACTTGAGAAAATTGTTAAAATGCATGTTGTAATTACGCTAAATTAGATTGATTGGTAACAACATGGTTCGTCGTAATACAGTCATGGAACAAATTGTTGTCACACAACTATTTACTGCCACTTCACATGTGTTTATGTTTTTACGACTAGAGTCATTGTTCTGTGGATGGCTCATGGGCTCCTATTAATAAGTAGCTATGAGATTAGTACTGATCAAGGACATCGTAGTGTTTAAAAAACCTGGTTTACATATACATTTATTAATTTCATCGACCTTATGGATAAAAATAAACATAAACCTGGTTTACTTTCCATTTGTAGTAGCTTGCACGACTGTATGCTTCGGTGTCAATAGTTATATGATATGTTTCTTAACACTATTTTTTATTTATAGAATATATGTTGCTGGACCTAGATAGAAAATTAATATTGGTTAACACCTACAAGAGTTTAATTTTATCACTTCAGCAACTATACCTATTAATATTCAACTGAACGATTCAAAGTGCATATGCCAATTTGATCTCAGATTTTCTGAGTAGAAGTTAGAAAACATTTTAGATGTTATAATATGACTACCCCAAACAAGAAAAAAACATTTCTTTAATTTAATAAATAACAAAAAAATTAAATATCCCGGATATTCACATGCCTTGGAATGTACATTTTAAATTTTTTTCTTATAAATCTATGTTATAAATTTCCTTTTATAATGTTTTAAACTCAAGTTTCTACCAATAACCATTACAGTCGAAGTCAAATGATAAAAAGAAACTTGTAATATTAACTAGAATTTCATATTCAACTTTTCGTTCTTGAAACTTTTTAGATTTTAGCTTCCTTTATGTAGTCTTCAATTTTCATTTGTATTTTCTCTGCCTCTGTTTGCCTTCATTGGATATTTTTGAAAAAAAAAAAAAACAGACACGTACTGAACTTTATTATAATCTACGTCTTTTGATAATTTGGTTTTTGAAAGCCGTTTTTTCTTTCCTTATGATAGATATTCAAAACACACAATGTGGTAGAACTATAAACTAGTGTAACTTTTTCTGTTCTTGTTAATATTTCGTAAAACAATCTCAATTTTCCTTAGATTTTAAAGAGAATTTTTTTTAATAACATGTTCGAATGCAAAGTAAAAGGGATGAAAATTTTGTTGTAGCAGCTAGAAATTAAAATTTTCAACGCAGGAAGTGGTATGGAAAATAAAATAGTTGAAAACATTTCATTGCTTATCGTTTCTTAGAACAAGAAGAAGAAATGTAAATTATTAGTAATATTTCCACTTTTGTCATCTTCTCCATTTCTTTATTATTGCATTTACATGTGTCGGCAACAGCAAAATTTACAGTTGCCAGTTTCTGCTACTACAGCCATTGCACTTGTTTTGTATTCTGTTACTCTTTCGACTTTCGAGATTAACTTGGCTCAAACAAGCCATCAACAAGCAAAGTTAGTATGAACGACGAGCAAAGTTTGAAAAAAAGTGATAATGAAAGACTGGATATGAAAAAGAGAAGAATTATTTGTATGATAAAGATATGAAAGAAATGTACCACCGCTGTACCCACTGTAGGAAGGATATTTATTTGCTTTTGATTCGGTTTTTTTCTTCTGCAATATTTTGTAAGATCGATCGTTTCATATTTAGAAAGAAATTGTTTCTTAGTAAATGTCACTTTATTTCCGTTTCATGACATGAGCTACATATATTTAAGATAATTCTGCCGTCCCTATCCTGGCAATGTACTTATAAGATACACATACATGTATTCATATACATAATTATTTAATAGAATAATTTTAGGGACAAATAAGATTAAATTAAAATATTTTTTAGTGGCATGTCACAGCTCTTGGCCCTCCATTAATAAGTAATTGTAAAGAGATGCAAGTTTATTTGGTTTTCATTTCTCTTTTAAGTTTCATGTTTTGGTGATCCTTTTTTAAGGACTTTTCATATATTACTAATGTTTTCACACCAAAATGTTTTCAATTTCTATATGTATTGTTTTGTAACTTTTCTTTCGGAGTTTCTGTTAGAAGTTTTTGTTACTTTTGGAAGCGCACCGCAATAAAATTTCTTTGCTTTTATTTTTAATTATTTCTTCTTGAACAAAAAGTTTGTTAGGTAAGTGGTAAAATTTAGTTGTATCAATCTTATATAAATTGCTGGAGTCAACCCAAAGATATTGGAGCTGAGTTATATATTATCTAGCGTTACTTGATAATCATTAGTTTCTTGTTTTGACTTTAAAGTCATAATTTTGCATATTTCGATAAAAGCATTTATAAATAACAGTCCTTTATATATAAATTAAATATAAAATATCCATAAAATAAAGATCTTGTTGCAAATGAAAATAGCTCAAAATTTTTCAGTGTGTGAATATCAGATCTGGTACATCAGATATCAGATCAGCACCCTCTAAAGTTTGTTAATAAATACTACAATATGATACTACATTTGGCAGCTTCAAAACACTCCAACGATTGTTCTTATAGACAATGAGAGCTTAGATTGATAAGAAATTTTTTGAGCAATAATTGAAAATTTTATATATTTTTTAACACGATTATATCATAGAACTACAGTCGTTCAGTAGCTATAAAAGTGTGCTGTGACTAACAATTTAGATTTTCAAAAATAATATTAGAATTATATAGAAAATTATTTTGGAGAATATTTCGAACGAACGAACGAATAAATTATTAGAATTTTTTTGTAATTAAATAAAAAGTAGTCCGTATGTTAGATTGGATGCTTTTAAAGTATCTTCTATTTAACAACATCAATCGTA
The DNA here is from genome assembly GCA_963681545.1 of Germaria angustata. Classification (NCBI taxonomy): domain Eukaryota; kingdom Metazoa; phylum Arthropoda; class Insecta; order Diptera; family Tachinidae; genus Germaria; species Germaria angustata. The sequence goes on along the minus strand of OY812999.1, from coordinate 98,576,609 downwards.
TCACTTAAAGACAACTGGAAGACTTGTATTAGTGTTACCAAAATATTCAGTTAATGCTATATCTTAAAATCTAAAACAAATAAATAGCTACCCAGCAAAAAAGGAGCTATAAGAAAGTAATGCTTATAATACAGTAAAAGTATCAATTTAGATAATTTTTAATGATTTTAGTACAGGTTTGTCATAACCGCATTTTTTTTAATTCCTTTTCACCAATTTGGAAGTTACCTTCAATTACATTCATTACTATTATATTACGATTGGTAGGACATAAAAATGTCCTAGTTTTTACCATCTCTTTTTCTTTAAGTAAAAGAAATTTCATCAAAATATTTTATGATAATCTTTTCAACTTGAGTTTCTAAGAAGTTCAAAATCTGCACTACTAGATTTTTAGCAGTACTGAAAAAGTCATTCCTTGTAATGAAAAAGTTATTCCTTGACTTTAATTTTTAATTTGGTAAGATAACTATGTTTTTGTTAAAGCTTTGCAAAGAAGCAATATAATTACGTATAGCCTTAGAATATTAAGTGGCATACACTGCCATCTTATTAAAAGGTTGATTTTAGTTGTCTTCTGGATTATGCTGAATCACATGTAAAACCTCAGCATTTCTATGTAAAATATCTTTTTATGAAAAATTTCTTTATAAAATTATTCAGAAGTAGGGCATATACTCTTTGTGAGGCCCTATTTACTTAGCTTTTTATTATTACTATTTTTTTTCAATATATATTGCCAAGAACTCCAAGATTTACATTGCATTTTCTTTAGGTCACTTTAATATAACACATTTCAAGAACAATCTACGTACAGATGACATTCAAGAAATATATTCTGCTCTTAACAAACTAAAAGGTATTTATAAGAAAACTTTTAATTTTCACTGCAAATAACGCGAAAAATGTCTATAAATTTTAAAGTTTTTTTCTTTGTATTTTCGAAGGCAATTTCTTTTTCTTGTTATTATACTTGCAACAAAAATCATAAATAATAGCAGTCTTATAATGAATATTGTTTCTATTTTATTTACCGTTGTTTATATAATTTTTTTTTTTGAAAACTTCTTCCTTAAGACAACAACAAAGTATTAAAATTCCTCTATAGCATGTATTTATGCAACAAGGAATTAGAAAGTTTACTCTGAAAGTATCACATTGTAGGTAACAAAATGCAATTATTCCTTAAATAAGTGAAAATATTTTTCAAGAATAAAAATGAATGACGATGACGATGATGGCTTGAAAATTGTTTAACAATGTTTCAATGTTTCTGATGATTAAAGAGTAAATGTTAGACAACTAATGGAATAGAAAAAGTTTTATATTTAAAAAAATAGTACATCAAACTCAAAAAGCCTAGAATATAATGGTAAGAAAAGGAAAAAATATAAAAGGAGATACTTTAGCAAGATCATATTTATTTCAATACAACATGTAGAGATTAAATTTTATTCATTTCTGTAGGTAAAGCAATTAATTTTAAAAAGTTTTATTTTATTTTTATTTGATAGGTTTAAAAGTTTACTGAAAAAATCATCTCGGGCAGCGATAATTTGGCTTCTTATAAACATTTTGAATACAATAAGGGTATTAAAAAAATCATTTAAAATAAAATATTGCTAGTAAAATTATACTGTGAGTACTATTGAAGAGCAACGATTTTTTTAATAAAATTATGCCCCGATTATTGTTTACAACACGAAAATGTTGTATTGTTTCGGCTACAACACCGCATAAATTTATTTTTTAACTAGCGGGCCCGTTGCCTGCTTCGCACGGCAAAACAAAATAAGAAAAGAAACACATTTGTTTTTAATAAAGTTGGTTTTGTTCCCAAAAACACACTCACTTCACATACGCACCGCACACACATGCGTTATCGGATTTTAACCAAACTTCATATATACCATATATGGGCCACTCCCTACGTAGTGTATAAGTTTGGTTGAAATCGCTCGACGCGTTTATGTTTAGTTCGGCGACGTACATATACGGACTAATTTTTATATATATAGATTAGTATATATTTCCGTATTTTGTATTTTTTATTTTTACGCAACTATATACAGATTATGTATAATTTTTCTGAAACATAAAGTTATTACAATAATAGTAATTACAATAATATAATTTATAGTTTTATAAAAATTTTCCACATAAACAAGGATGGTTTCTTGTTGTTGCTTCAAAAACTGAGTACTTTTCTAAAAACTAACTCTTTGCCATTCTTTGATATTTCTAATCGGCTGTCCCAAACTATTTAATTGTTCAGTAAAATAATCCTATTTGTCCTTGAGCTGCATTTTTTTATATCCAAATGGCAGCTTCCCTCGGCCAATATCTGGATTAATTTTCATCCGCTCAACCAGCTTTGCCATTTGATTTTTATTTGTAATTTTGCTAAGAAATATTTATGATCAGTTACTTTTACAAGTATGTATGTTTTGCAAAACAAATTTTATATGCATACTTAATTTTTTTTTAAATCTATTTACGATTTCAAGTTGTAACGTTAATAACACAATACCTAATGAGCTGTTATAGATTTTTGACAATGCGAACAATGCTGACAACTGTTGTAAACCATGACAGTATTTAAAAACATACAACAACAACATACAACTGTTGTAAACGATAAGCGGAGCATTAGTTGTAACTCACCTTAGTATTTGATAAAAAAAGAAATTTGACAATACGATACAAATATGACACATATATTGCCTTTCCTGCATATTTTAGTTCTAGTAAAAAATGTAAATTAACGTAAAAAAGGAACATGCCCTTCTTCATGCACACACGTTGACCAAAAACCATGAAAATATAACTTCGAAGACTAATAGCTAGTATACTAGAGTGGTAGTGCGAAAGTTCGATTCCTTCTTAATATTCTGTGTGTTTCTGCATAAAAACCAAGTAGCTTTGCAGTTTCTGTTTGTAAACTTTGTTAAAAAAAAAATTATACGAGTATATTTTGCACTCAGCTTTATTTCAAGATGAATTGCTATCCTATGTTTAAAATAAAGTTTTTATATTATTTAAATTCGTTCAAGTGTTTGTTTTTGTGTTAAGATTTCAGTTCAAAAATTCATCACGAATACTAAATGACTTGTTCACTGAGATCTTTAAAACCGCAAACAAAGTTGTCTAAAACTGGGAATTAAGTTTTACATTTAGTTGTCAACTTTTTCGGATTCAAAGATATTATCGGTTAAGACATATAATAATATAATTATTTCGAATTTCTGAGAGGCTAGATTTAAAGAAGAATAGATTTAAGGGGGGCTGGATTTAAGGGAGAATATATTTTTATGTGTGGTACCCTTCGCCTGCTTTCACAAATTGGAAAAACGCTACTTTTAACACTCTCAAATTTATAGTCAGCTAATATGTACTATATTGGATAATTTTATGGGGTGTATCACTTTCTCTATACATCCCCAGTTAGTTTTTCTTGAAACTCTGTGCATTGGAAGCCAACTTGAAAGGCCTTAGAATGTTGATTTTTATCTATTTGGTTTATCGGTTTTGGTAATGTAACTTCGACAGCTCTATAAAACTGTTTTGCTATATATTTCGCCAATCAGTTTTATTGATATAGGAAGGCTACAAAAGCAATTTATTTAATTGGATATAATGGCCAAAAATAAATATTTGTTGTCAAAGTTATTGCATTACCCTTGAAACATTATTTCCAATGGCGACTCGCACTTTGAAATAAATAGAAAAGCTAGCGAGCAAAATTATGGAAAAATATTTTGGCACACAAGAAAACAAATATTTGGAAGTATATATATATATATATATATATATATATATATATATATATATATATATATATATATATATATATATATATATATATTCTATATATATAAAATAGGATGTGTGTATGTATGTATGTAACGTAATGGCTCCAAAACGGCTGGGCCGATTTCTGTAAAACTTTTTGTCAGTTGTACGTATTTTCGAAGTGAAGGTTTTTATGGAAGAAAATTTTGGAAAGTCCCTCCGGAAAAGTCGGAAAATTGGAAAAATCGAGTTTTTGTATGAAATTTTGTTTGAAATTATTCCTTAATGGCTTTTCAAATGGAAAAAAGTAGAAAGTTTGTCTAAAGGCTTAAAATTGGGGCGAGGCGAAGTTCGCCTGGTCCGCTAGTATATATATATATATATATATATATATATATATATATATATATATATATATATCCAAACTGTTATTTAATTTGCTTTAGAGGCTTTGAAGAATAATTCTGCACCACAAATATATGCAATCTACAAATCCCTGCAGATTCTACTTATCCATCGCAATACCTCAAAATCTACCTATTCAGTTCAACGGAATAATTAAAATTAAATCACTATGTAGTTTAAATCATTTTTAATTATATAAATTGTATGTCTTTAAGGTGACAAAAGTGATCTCTCAAATTGATAATATATTTCCTTAACACCCCATACATAACTTGTTTTATTTTATATTACTGCTCAGATTTTATTACAAGCTTCAATACAATCATAAATTGAAAGAAATCAGACTCTGTACAATAGTCTCAGAAGCAAAAAATAAAACTTTTACTTACATGCATAATGATGCTTCAACATTGTTGAAGATACAACAAGGACATCGTTGCGGTGGTAACCATTGCAGTTGCCGAGGTAAATTTATTGTACTGCGAAAGAAAAATAGAATAAAAGTAAGAAAGATAAGAACATGAAAAAATAGTAAATATCTTATAAGAAGGAAAGTATTACTTTCGGTGTTGAAAATACACAAAAATTCAAATATCTTGTAAATATTTTTTTTTTAATTTAGATACAAATTCATCTTTAAAAAGAACAAAAAATCTTGAAAGTTGCAGTCTCTTACAATAAAAAATAATGTAAAAATTCTATCATCAGTGATATTATACTCAATACAGTTGTGTTTAAATTTCTGTCTAGCTTTTTGCTCTTGGAATATTCTAGTGGTTAACACTATTCCCAAAAAAATTTTAAAGCTTATTTTTTAAGAAGAGAAAGAAGTTGTGATTGGCTGCATCGGCTGGAAAGTAATTTTAAGTAATTAAAAAAAATTAAATTAAAGTGATTTAAATGAATAATTTAAGGAATTATTTAAAGCAATTTTAATTCAAAATAAAGGCTGCATAAGATTATGTCTTATTTTCTGTTTTTACATTTTGGCATTTATACGCTAAAACTGAAAGTCGATATCATCCGTTGCATTATATGCGTGCATTTCTGTACATTCAATTCGTTTCTAAATTCAAGTTACGTTTGCTTTTGTGTGAATATTTTTATCAAATAGAAATATCTTTGGCAAATATGGAATGTGAAATCGTGATTCTAAATGAATTTATGGAACTCATTGAGTTTATATACATAATATTTTGGACCTACGAAAATTTTTAAAAGACCACGGGACGGGAGGTGAGTGGTATTTTTGCAGCCTCAATAAGATTCTCCTCTATTAAAAGTGATAAAAATTAATAAATACAATAGAGGTGACATTTAGTACATAAGGGTAATCGGCAACTAGAATGTAAATTTATTTATTGAAAGAAGTACGTTAATAGTTGAAAAAAAAACGAGAAAAACTTTAAATACACCACATAATTTTTTTGGATCGATATCATTGAAAATAAAATATAATTTGTCTTGGTTATAAAAAACAGCTGAGCTTTTTGGATGATGCAAGAGACGCATACAAAAGTAGAAAAATAATATTTTTTATGCCTTTTATGCGTCTATATGTTCTATGCGTTTTACTCTGTAACTTTTCACATACAATTACTCTGACTCTACTTTCTTTACACATGCATATAACGCAAGAACGCATAGAACGGATGATATGGACTTTCAGCTTAAACAACGTGAGAGTATGTCTGAAACCTTTCCATTTCCTTTGTCAGTGGTAAAACATTCTGACCTACATAATATCTTGGCATTTGAAGTCTCATGAGCTGTAATTTATTTCAGCTTATGTCAACTAATTTCCACGTTAAATTGGTTGGTGTTGAGGGCAGAATATTTCTCTTACTTCTAAAGGCTCTTTTTCATTTCTTTTTCATTTTTGATACATCTCTTTTCTTTGCAATTTTCATTTGCTTTCTTTGATTTTTTTATTACAAGGCAGATCCTCTCTACCAAAATGGTTGCTTTTAAATTTTCACCAAAATAAATTAATATGTCCTTGAAAAATTTTTTAATCTGCACCATGTCAATTCAAGTTTCAGTGATATTTTTTATGTTCAAGCACCAACACGTTAAAAATTTAAAGTATTTATTCTTACCAAATATAATAAGCACATAAATATGGTTTTGTTTACTTGTTTGTAGATTTTAGCACCACATTTATCTTAATTGAGTTGTCCGGTAGCAACTGGATATTGTTGTCCGCAAATGGCTAAAGTTATTAACAAGAGAACAATATAATAAGATATGCAGGAAACAAATTAGATGAACAACAATTTAATTTTTTTTTTTAATTTTCTTCGTAAAACAATAACGATAAGAAAGGATGAACTGAGCAGAAATGATGTCAAAAGCAAAAAAAAAAAAAAACGAAAGATAAAAATATTTCACTACAAAGTGTCTGGCATTCAATATTGGTGACCGAAATAATAAATAAATTTTCCCACCTTCTTTAGAACATTTATTTGTAAGATTTAGGCTTTAAGAAAAGAAAAAAAACAAATTTATTATATTTAGAATGAACGATAAGTAATCTTAGTGTTCGTTTAAGTCATTCTGCCCATCCAATTGTGTATAAAAAACAAAGTTTATAACAATTTATTAGATTAATGAAAAAAGTTTACCAATAATTTCTTTTATGAATAATATATTCTAAAACATTTTTTTTTTCTACAAAGCTCAACTGGTAATTGCAATCAGATATAGTTTTTTGCTATAACTCAGCAGAGTTTGGAAAATACGAACTTAAATACTTTCTTTATAATTCAATAGATATATAGCTATATATATATATATATATATATATATATATATATATATATATATATATATATATATATATATATATATATATATATATATATATATATATATATATATATGTATGTATATTATTACAAGCAACATATTGTAAAGGAAAATTTACAAGTTAAGGTTTAAAGTTTAACAGAAATCGGCCAAGCCGTTCTCATTTTATGAATTATTGGATTTTGCCACGCCCCTCCGCCCACAGACCGAAAATAAAAAAATTGGACTTCACAGTGTCACCCGCCCGATTATTCTGAAGTTTCCATGAAAAATTTGTCAAAATCGGCCCAGCTGTTTTGGAGCCATTACGTTACATACATACATACACACATCCTATTTTATATATATAGATAGACTAGCTGACCCGGGCAAACGTTGTTTCGCCTTCAAATTTGCACTAAATCCACATAGCAATTATTGGTCAAATACCGGTATCGGGCTAATTAACCCCACTACACTCTGATTAAGGACCCAACGCCTTCAGCAAAATGCAGCATAGGCTTATCGCGCTGATCTCTATTGGGCAAAACAAAAAAAAAACAAAATATTGGGCCATCTGTCGGACGAACTTCAAACTACACAGAAACACTCCTCACGTCCCATAGAACATGTATATAAAATTTGGTCAAAATCGGTCCAGTAGTTTTAGAGTTTAGCGATCACGAACATACACGTAATTTTTATGTACATATAGCTGACACCGTCAGCTCAAAATATCTTCGGAACTACATAACTGATTTAAGAGTTTGATATCTCGTTTTGAAGAACATGACAACGGCTTTCCAAAATAAAAAAGCACAAAAAATAAATATATGTATATGTCATTGGTGGTGTAATATGAAAATTGGATTTTGCCACGCCCTTCCGCCCACAGACCGAAAATAAAAAATCAGACTTCGCAGTGTCACCCGGCCGGATATTCTGAAGGTTCCCTGAAAATTTCGTCAAAATCGGCCCAGCCGTTTTGGAGCCATTACGTTACATACATACATACATACATACATACACACATCCTATTTTATATATATAGATTAGTAATAATTGTGGCTATATTTTATTGATTTTTTGGTTAATTGATCGTCGAATTTGTTACTATTTTTCCACCACTATCTTACTTTCTAAGCTCTTGCCAATATTTTCTATATCTCAAGTCTTTACGAATAAAGGAAACAATTTATCATAGATATCTCATTTTCGTATGCATTGAATAATTAAAGTTTAAGCATAAAAATTTCTTTAAAAACTTTTACTTGTATCAAACTTTTGAAGAAAAACATAATGCTTTAAAATATTTAAAGATTGAATAAAACAGTTACTATATAGTGTAGTTGTGTTATTTTAACTTGTTTCATTAACGTAACTTTCAAAGGCACGCACTATTGTTTGAACCACAATGACTGCGCGTTCAAATACATATACTTCCGTTTCCGTTGTATATAAACTCCCTCAAATACAGCGACACATATTCGTATACACACCCACCTAAACATGACATATTCAAATAATTACAAGTGAAGCAACAACACACTTCTGCTTGTTTGAATATTCTGTGTACTTGTACAGTTAAAATTGCATTTTATAACTGTAAGCAATTATGTACCGTTATGTGAAATTATACCACATGCTAATATAAGACTGCTGAATATACTGTGGCTGATATAACAAATGGGATTTTTGTTTGGAATATAAAGCAAATCCTTATTTATAAAACCTGCAAGCCATGATGTATTATTCTTGATAGAAAAAGAAATTAATTTTATTTTTAGTAACAGAATTCTTTGAATTAGCAAATATTTTGTGTGAAAGCAAACTTGTCTGCTAATAATTTTGCAAAAAATTTTATGAAAAAATAAGTAGTTATCAAATGTTTTTTAAAGTCGGAACTGATACTAGCAGGTATATTGAATAATTTTGGTTCAAAGCAAAATTTACTTTGACAAAATGTTTCTTTGATATTTTTGGCAATACTTTTTTGTGTACATTCGGAGAAAATTCTTCATAACAAAATTTATTTTTTAAAGGCTTAACTGCTTGGATTCTTTTTACCATATTTAATTATTTGAGCTTAAGGTATTTATTAAAGCTTAAAAATATTTATTATTCCTAATATTAAATGGGCTTTTAAATAAAATTTTGGAGGTAGTTACAAAAATATAAATGACAAAATAAAATTAAATGTTGTTACTAAAAATAATAAAATGCATCAGTTCGAACAATATTAATAGAAAAATCAAAGAAATGTAATTATAATAATATAAAGTATGAAAAATTGATAAGAAATTGAAAGTTTAGAAAAACACCTTGTAATGTTCACGATAATGACATATGTTATAAATTTCATAAAGGTACCACTAACAAAAAATAAAATATTGCAATAGATAGGATATTAACTCTTCTATAAATATAGAAATTTCATATTTTTACAGAAAAATTCTTTAGCATATCATTGCCTAAATTTTAAACACTATTCTGATTTCGAGATTATATCACTTTATATATTGAAAATAGATATAAGCGCAGATTTATATTGGAAATGCTTCCACTTAAAAAGATACCATTACATAAAATAATTGATTTTAGAACTGGTAGTAGATCAAATAAATATTTTTTTTTTATTTTATATAATTAATACTTATAATTTATTAGTTCTTTATATTTTGTGTATGTGCCTACTTACCTATTTGAATAACTTAGATAAATAATTTTTTTTAAATTGCAATACTTGATTTTTTTCACTTTAATATTGATAATAATAAGTAATAGGGGCATTAAATTTAAATAATTATATATAATACATATACATACACAAAAGCCCATACAAAAAGATTATAAAAAATATTAGATTTGCTTTATATTAATTAGGAAAATTATCAAATTTATTAAGCCTCACTGTACGTCAATACTTTTTTCATATTTGCTTGTCTTTACATAAACAGCAACTGCAACAACATCAGCAACCACTTGTATTTTCTTCTCACTTTTGTTGTTTTTATCGGATTAATGTCGAAGTACACGAAGAGGATATAAATGTTGTCCAAAGCATTGCAAAAATGTTTTAGGGCATTTCAATTTGCTTTTGAAAAAAGTTAAGCTATTTCTCAAATTAGAGCGCATTTAAATGAAGTTTCTCTAAGGGGTATGCCTTTTGAGCTACTATGGTGGGTCTTCATTTACTGTTACTAAATTAGACACATTGTATGATTGTGTAGGACAGCAAAATTATAAACCTTTGCTGCCAGAGTATATAGATTAATTTTTCAGTAAGAAAAATTATTATATATTATAGTATATCGACTGATAAGATGTTGAAAAAGTTGTATTTGTTATAAATTTTTTTTGTGAGAGTTTGGAATTACCGCCATTATTGGCATATTTTACTTTCAAAATATTATTTGATATGCACTTTATCTAAACATCAATAACAAACTTGTACTTGATATGCATTTTATCTAAACATAATAATAAACTTTACTTTGATCTTTCCAAATTAATACTTGCACAAGCATTTTCCATAATATAAAATTAACTTTATATTTTTTATCGAGCAACTAATACGTTGCTTCTTTTCTAATCTAGTCCAATGAAAAAAATAACTGGCCAAAAATATTTTCGGTTTTGTATTGTGAAATAAAGTGCAGATGGTTATTTCCATATTTATGCAAAATGTGTATTCTATTAGTCGTTCATATATTCAGAAAATAGTTACTGTAAATTAATTTTTATAAATATAACAATAATGACGAAAAATTCGGAGAAGCCAATTTAGTTATACATATTAGAAACTGATACCGATTTGCCACAATAAATGCGAAACAGACATTATCTCTGATATAAAAATATTAAAGAAATCATTGTACATTTTCAATGGCTCCTATTGGTTATGCAGTGATTTTTTGTATATGCTAACACATACGTTTGCATTTCTATAGTGATGACATATTTTCGTCTCTTATCTTTGCATCATTTCCGTAATTTTGTTTTGAATATTTTTGCCATTGAACATGTAGTGACAATAAAATAAACCTTTTACAATTTCTTTGTCCAAAATTCAAATTTCGTGTAAAATATAAGCAGCAATAAACAGATCGTAAAATAAAATAAAAAGTAACTTAGCACACATAAAGGAGCATGTCATAACCCAGCACACATACGGTCTAACGTTTAAAAAATTATATTATTTTAATAGAAGACATTATTCTTAATATATTTTCAAACCATTTTAAATATTGTTACTGTAACAAAACATACTTTAATGATATTAAACATCTTCTATCATTTGCACAACACTTTTTAGATAATTGCAGGCAATTGGTTAGACCACAGCGTTATTTTATTATTTGCGTATAGAAATTATGTGTTAAACAAAGTTTCAGGACTTCAGTGAACAGAAGAAAAATTGGTGGTTATAGATCAACTGTGTCCCTATATTTAACACAATATAGTGCACAGAAAATATTGTATTCCAAATAGTGGTTCCATTAGTACTAAACAATGCGGAAACAAACACATGTCTTGTATCTTAAGAAAATCCTCTCTTAGTCCAGAAATTTGGATTTTAAGAATTACATTGAAACTATTAATACAAAATTATAAGAACAACAATAAAATGTACTCTAATTAAGTACAGCAGCCCATATTTTCGTTTGTTTAGCTCTAACGTTATGAATTCCATAAAACACTTATTCCCTGAATGATGATTCCAAAAATATTTATTATTAATGAATGAAATCAAAATGTTCGCTAGGATAGTAAAAAATCGATAAAATTCGTATTTATTTACTACATGAGAATTATATTCAACAATTCTATATATTGGCAAGCTTCAATTTAAAAAAATATTGAAATATAAATCAAAGCCTGCTAGGAAGCAATCCTTATTGGTTGCCAAGTGCATAGATGATATGGTTAAGTTTACTTAATGAATTTCTAAAATAAAAAGTATCAATGTAAATATCTATAATCTAAAGTGATTATATTCTATAAGAACTTAAGCCTACCCTCTCACAGGACTCAAATAAATCACGATATTGAAGGAAAATTAGCAAAGAGTATTGTATGTAACTCTCAAGTCTTCAAAGATTCTAAGTATGTACATCCCCAACTTAGACGAATATGAAATATAGAAAACAAATTTTTATTTTTTCATTATACCGATAACCACTATGTACCATGTATATAGCAGAGTATATATATGTTAATCCTTACGTACCTACTGAATAAAAGGTCTTTTTAATTACAGAGTATTTTTTACAGGAATGTGAACAGAAATATTATGGTCCTTTAATTTATGTGGATACAGAGCGTGACTATAAATATTTATTACATGTTTTTTCTCATAAAATACTGTTATGGCTGAGAATGGAAAAAAGATAACATTCTTCTTTAGGTATTCATGGGAAAAAGACAGTGAATTCTTTTTTTATGAAAGTTCTTATGATAGATATTTTCTTAAAAATTTTACTTACTAAATTTTTTTTTGCACTCTTTAAGTGCTTAAGACATATCACAATCTACTACAGGTAATATTTTCGTATAATTTCAGGAGACATTGCGATTGGAAGGGTTTTTAAATTTCAAATTATTTTCTAGTCATTACTTAATTACTTGTATTGCTTAATACAACCATATAAATCCTAATTACAGCTTAGTCATAATCTAATTTTACTACAGCCATTGTATTACGAATGCTAAACCTTTGGATTTACTCTTCACTGTAAATGATTCTCTTATTTTAATTGTTGCAAATAATATTTATCTTCCTTATTTCATCCTTACTATTAATGTATTTATTATCTTCGCTTTGCAGCAGCATTACATACTTTATACATCATTTGGCGATTTAGAAATGAATATGTAATTAAATTAGTTATTCAGTTAATATACTTTTCTTGATTGCAAAGGGAGTCAAGAGCAAAAAATTATTTATAAGTACATAAAAGTTTTGTGCTCATAAAAATATTGGTACATTAGAAACCCAATTAATAAGGGACAATAAAGGTATTGAGTTAATTACAACACGTGTACATTTGTAAGACAAATAGTATTAACAACATATACTACGTTTATACGCACGCCTTATTTGCAAATAAAAAAGAAGAATGTTGCCGTATAACTTTTTTATTGTAACTTATTAACTCACTTAAACAAGTCGTGAATAACGACACTATTTGCAAATAAAAAGTAAGACGTTGCCACTTCATGAACGTTTTTTGTGTTTTACTTACCAAACAATCATATTTTCGTCACATGGCATCACTAATAATAACATAAGTTCTGTATGCAATTTCCCGTATAAACAGTGAATTAGTTATTTGCAAATAGTTCTATTTGCAAATAAGACGTGCGTATAAACGTGGTAATAATTAATATTGATTAAAAAAATTAAAATAAATAAATGGGAAAGTTTTAAAGTTTCGATGTTTTATTAGACAAATTATAATTTATTAAAAAAAGGCAGAAAAATATTGTCACTTTTTTCAGTTTTGTATATAAATGGCTGTCAAATAAAACTATTGCTTGTATATAATACAAAATTTTTTAGATATTATAAACTTCATATTTCAATAAACTAAATATGAAAAAAAACTCCACACTAATGACGAATCACAGCTTTAGTTAACTAATACTACACTTAATACATTTATACAAGATAGAGACTCATACACTTTCCCAAGCTGACTTTAATTTCCTAAGCAAGTTAAATTAGAGAATTATAGACGACTAGGATATAGGAACATAAATGATTATGCAGTTGAGCAAACAACATGAACGTAGCCAAGTTGTTATTGTTGCTGCATCTGCAACCACTGTTGTTAATGTTGAAAATTTCGGATATTTTGTTGGGCATCCTTTGAGTTGAGCTGTACGTTCAAGTGAGTTATTTGAGTTGAATTTATGTTTTGCATTGTTGCAGGCCTTGAACGTTAGTATGAATTTTTTATTGTTGGTGTATTAAAGACTTAATCTGCACAACATTCCAGAAAAAGCTTAAGGAAGTATAATTAGTTATTATACCACTAGGTTAATAAAGGTTTTAAACATGATTTTAAATTAATTGGTAGTGAGTAATAGAAAAAAGAACATTTGCTGAAAGTTTTGAAATTTTCTAAGATTTGGCTTAAACAGTTAAAAAATGCAAAAATTTCGCAGGAGTTCAACGAGAAAAGTTATTTGTTGTTACTGAAGCATATGGTTTATGAAAAACGTTTTACAAAACTGTTTAAATTACAATTAAGCTAAGATTTTTAAATGTATGAAAGTCATTTGATTCTGTTAAAGTTTTATAGAAACAACAAATCATACAACTTTTGTTAGATTCGCATTTCTCATTTGGTAGGCACCATTGAAATGTTGGAGTATACTTCCCCGACAACAGTTAACATTAGCAAGATTTTTAAATATTGTTAGAAAAATGTTTTACTTCTTCTGATAGTTAATGAATACATTTGTTATCAACCGAAGATCGACCAGCTATATAAATATGTAAGACAAGAAAATTTTTGCTGTGTTGTTGTAATAAAAATCTCTGGAACTAATAAGTTTAAATTTTTTAAATTAAAAAGTAGATAAATTTGGTAACATTTTTGAAACCCTCATATTACTCGTATGTATAAGAATAGAGTGTGAGTGCTTTTCAAACGTGAAGTGTACTGATAATTTGGATAGCTTCTATAAAATCAAGCATATATACGTATAATAATATCTTTGATAATTAATAAACATAAATATTGGGTGTATTAAATAATGTAATCTTAAGATATCGTTACTTTTGAAAACTTAAAAAATCAGTAAATGATAACTTGTCTTAAGTATTCATAAAAATTATAAACCATTTCTTTAAAACTGAATAATTTGACTTAACCAACATAAATGAAAACTACTTTTTGAAGTTGGGTTTTCGCTGGAAATCATAATAAAAACTAGTAAGTATCAAAGAATCTTTGAATTGGAAAAATATGTTATGGCAGTAAACAGAAAGTTCTTATTACAATATTCAAGTATATTTTATTACCATTCCCAAAAAACAAGTTGAAGTAATTTCAATCTTAAAGGCGTTTCTTTAGATTAGCAACCAAAAAATTTAAACTAATTATTTCTTCCACTTTTTTATTCTACTGCTGGTATTCAAATTGAGTCTTAAAACTACATCTGCTTTAATTCTGGTATAAAAAAATAAGAAATAATCTTCATAAAATGTAAATCTTCCATTCCACTGACTGAACTTTGTTATTCCAAAAGAACGTAAAACAATATAAATGAAATGCAAGCAGACGGAGAGACACTAGACCTTGATAACCTTTTTTTAAAAGATATGGTTAACTTACAAGAAGTAATTTTTGGCTATTTTTTAAATTTTTAAATGTATGAAAGTCATTTGATTCTGTTAAAGTTTTATAGAAACAACAAATCATACAACTTTTGTTAGATTCGCATTTCTCATTTGGTAGGCACCATTGAAATGTTGGAGTATACTTCCCCGACAACAGTTAACATTAGCAAGATTTTTAAATATTGTTAGAAAAATGTTTTACTTCTTCTGATAGTTAATGAATACATTTGTTATCAACCGAAGATCGACCAGCTATATAAATATGTAAGACAAGAAAATTTTTGCTGTGTTGTTGTAATAAAAATCTCTGGAACTAATAAGTTTAAATTTTTTAAATTAAAAAGTAGATAAATTTGGTAACATTTTTGAAACCCTCATATTACTCGTATGTATAAGAATAGAGTGTGAGTGCTTTTCAAACGTGAAGTGTACTGATAATTTGGATAGCTTCTATAAAATCAAGCATATATACGTATAATAATATCTTTGATAATTAATAAACATAAATATTGGGTGTATTAAATAATGTAATCTTAAGATATCGTTACTTTTGAAAACTTAAAAAATCAGTAAATGATAACTTGTCTTAAGTATTCATAAAAATTATAAACCATTTCTTTAAAACTGAATAATTTGACTTAACCAACATAAATGAAAACTACTTTTTGAAGTTGGGTTTTCGCTGGAAATCATAATAAAAACTAGTAAGTATCAAAGAATCTTTGAATTGGAAAAATATGTTATGGCAGTAAACAGAAAGTTCTTATTACAATATTCAAGTATATTTTATTACCATTCCCAAAAAACAAGTTGAAGTAATTTCAATCTTAAAGGCGTTTCTTTAGATTAGCAACCAAAAAATTTAAACTAATTATTTCTTCCACTTTTTTATTCTACTGCTGGTATTCAAATTGAGTCTTAAAACTACATCTGCTTTAATTCTGGTATAAAAAAATAAGAAATAATCTTCATAAAATGTAAATCTTCCATTCCACTGACTGAACTTTGTTATTCCAAAAGAACGTAAAACAATATAAATGAAATGCAAGCAGACGGAGAGACACTAGACCTTGATAACCTTTTTTTAAAAGATATGGTTAACTTACAAGAAGTAATTTTTGGCTATTTTTCCCATTTAATGCATAAGTTTTCATTACATATTGTCAACAATTGTTTGTACTGCCTGTAACGTATGAGTGATATTTAATTTTATCAATCATACGTATTATTGACATCTCTTGATGGACTATTTTTAGATTTATATTATTTATATATTTTAAAACAAATTATTTTAAGGTCTCTCTTATTTTTTTTATTTATCGATCTTTCAGTATCATCTTCAGGATATTTATTTATTTTAAAACTTATATAAAATAAAGAAATATCCCGAAAATAGTACTTGAGGAGTACTGAAATACCGATAAATAAAATAAGAGAGACCTTAAGATTAAAAAATATTTTAAACTGATTAGTTATATTTAGATTAGATATAGTAAGAAATTAAATTAAAAGAAATGATTTTCTAAGGTTGAAGTTATGCCACATTAATTGAACAGATTGTGCGTTAATGATTTTATTTATAATGTGAAATGAAAAATAAAATTCTTATTTCCAATATTTAATACTAAAATTTATTGGAATATTCTCCGTATATATGTGGAAAGCTCACGTTGAGCATAATGTTTACTGTAGTAATTGTATAAAAGCATTCTAATCCTACTATGAGTATGTATTTTATAATATTCGTATGTCATGGGGAATTCTCATATTGTATTAAACTTCACTGGAGGTTTTGTTCAGCGATCATTTAAATATCGTCATATGAATATCTAGGGCCACAACAAATAGAGCAAATACATTATTAATTGTAATTAATCTAAACAAATGCCAAAAATAAAAACGGAACCGTAAATTGAATTTCAAAAATGCTTAAATGGTCACACTATTGTACTCATACATGAACATAGATATGGACACATGTGCATGTATATCAAAATGGTGCTTCATACCAGCTTAACTTTTATTTTGGCCTCAAAAAGTTTATTAGGCTATTTCAATGAACAAATATGTGCAATTCAATGCTGAGTATATATTTTGTTTTTTAAATGACAATGGAAGTCGTTTACACTGTAGGCGTTCGCTGGTGAACACTAGTCGTGTTTTAGTAACAGAAATACGTAGTTGTTTGACTAGGTAGGTTTTGTTTTTAATTACCAATATTGCTAAAATGTGTTGTTGGCTCATGTTTGCATTTCGTTTCTAGTATTGTGTGGAAGGTTCGTAAGCTTGGGCGTTTGCGGGAAAAAGTTAAAAAATTTCAATAGTATGTAAAAATATTATATTGTGAAATTTAGATTTAGTTACGTGTTTCAATTCCTAGTGTTTTAACAGTTTATTAATGCTTGCATTTTTTTCTTTTTTTTGCAAAAGAAATATAATATTATAAATATTTTTAAATTTGGTATATCTATTAATGTATTTGTGTACAAAATATTAAAAATAGAAATTTTTAATAGCTGAACTATTTTGAAGCTCAAATTTCACAACTGACGACTATAGTAGAAGTCACAGAAAGAAAGTCATATCAATAAGAAATCAGTAAAAAAATGAAAAAAAAAAGAAATTCAGAACTTTGTTAAGGTTCAGTCTGAAGAATTTCTTTAAGTAGAAGCGAGTCGATATTAGCTTCTACTTCATAAAATTAAATTGCAATCTGAAATTTTTGAAAAACCCATGATAACTAACGTCCACCGATTTTTAACTGCATTACAGACAATATTCTTTTGATTAAAAAAAAACTGCCTGTTTACAATTTTTGATAATGAATTTTTTAGTGATGAATATTAATAACGAAACAATATATAACTATAGATGGTTGGAGTTTTATTTGGATTAATAAAATTTGTGCTGGGTCTAATTTGATTTGTATCTCTATAGATTTCTATAAATAACTAACAAAAAATGTCCAATTCATATCATATTGAAAAATTTTAATTTTTATATTATATTATTCATCGAGCAAATATGCTGTGAAATCAGGCTTGCAACAATTTTTCCACTTGTTCTTAACCCATCGAACATATTTTTTCTTGGTCCTATCAAGTTTAAATCTCATCGTAGAACGATGTTTATATATTTTTAAATGTTATTTATAATTATAAATAACAATAAAATAAAAAAAAAATTTCATAAGATTGCTAAGAATAAAACACTGCAAAAGAAGCTACATTTGATTTTATGAATTTTCAATTGACATAAGGAATTTAAGGAAAATAATATTTCTCTTGTGCAAAATTTATGTTCACACCTTATATAAATATTATTTCATTAGTTTTAAAACTTTCTAAAAATATACCTTAGCTGAGACTATTTCATTAGTTTAATTTACACTATCGCATTTAAAATATTGTGATAAAATTCGGGAAACTCAATAGAAGATAAATTTTCTTAGTATTTTAATGAATGATCTTCAGTCGAATTATAAATTTTTTATCTATTTGCGATATTTTACCAATCCCATGTGTGGTCTCAGAAAATTTTTACAATTAAATTAACAAATTCCATAAAAAATTTTAAAAAAATTAATTGTAAAATTTTGCTGACGATACCATCACAGGAGTGGAAAAGTATCATAATTATACACATACAAAAAAATTGCTTAAAATAGTATTTACTCTAAATTTGTTAACGAAAATTGACAAAGAAAACGATCGAAGTTTTAATAATTAATATAACCCTGTTTTGTTGGTGATTACCAATAAGTTAAATTTCAACAATTATTTGCAATAATTATTAATATCGGCTAACACTATTCTCTGTTTCCAGTTTTAAAACTACAAAACGACTTTTAAGCTCCAAACCGTAATTGGAGCAATGTCAAAGGAGTACATTAGAACTTTACAAATAAAGAATTACACAAATATGTTATGAAATTAACACAAAAGAAAATTGTTTTGCCTAGTACCAATTAAAAAAACAATATAATAAAGGAAAATATCCTAAATCAAAATTTAGATTTTAATTGAGTCAACAGACCCAGAGTAATTCAAGTCAAGGTCAACTTACAATATCTTATTTTATTCTTATTTAATTAAAAAAAGAATGAAGTAATTGAGTTTGTCTTAGCGAATTATCTATATGAAATTTTGAATCATGCAATTAATTATATCTAATAGTATTTAAACATCATTTAATTGCACACTATATTGGCAATTTTGTCACAGATTTTTTTCAAGAATTTAAATATACAGTCTAGCAGGTCTAACCAACACCGTTAAAAAGTCGTAATTGCTTATACGAAAACCTAATCGTGTTTTAGATTAATTGCGCTTTAAAAATTCTATCAAAAGAGGGACCATTCCGTAGCCTAAGTACAAGATTATATAAAACAAACATCGCTGAAAAGGAAAAAAGAATATTTATTTAACGTATATGAAATACCAAGCATTTAATATTTTAAATTTAGTGTACAAAATACGATACATATGAAAAGTAAAAAAAATATATGTTTTTTATAGTACAAATCGAAATACTTCTATTTTAGTTTTGATATTTATCATATCTTCTACTTTCTATTCAGAGAAAGTAGTGACTTTATAGTTATAGTTATAGGAAATAGTTTTCTCTTATGCGAAGACCGTTTTAAGAAATATCTTGATTAAGCGAAAAACAAATGCTGAAATTTAAAATTTTCTCATATTCGAATTCGACTGTTTACAAAAAACTCAAGAATGTTGCGTAAATGCAAATTAAGAAAATATAAAATCAATATAGATTAATCATTGTACTTGCTCGGCTTCTGTTTCTCTGCTGTTTGTAGTTGGAAAGCTTTTTGCTTTGTTCACCAGTTTGTAATCCAATTTATTGGTAAAAAGTAAGTGTGCAAAACATCAATTCATGTTATGAAAAAATTCAAAATACTATATTTTACCATGTACATTTGTACAAATGCTACATAGTACGTTCTTTTAGTGACGTTTAAGTAAATCTCAAAAATAAAGTTTTTAAGCTGTTGAGGACAAACAGCATTTTTAATTTATAAATTCGTAAACATTTTAGAACCTAAGCGATCAAAATATTTGATACGTCCTTAATATTAAACTATCATTTTTATTTACTGAGGAAAATACGTTTCAATATCCTTTTAATATTAAAAAAAATTTAATCATATCTAAGGCTGCACCAAAAATTACCGATATGGTATCTATTTTAATAATGTTGATAGCATTTTTTATTACTCTAATTGCAAAAAAAAATTTTAATATGTATAAACAAAATTTAAAAATAAGATAAATAAGTTAGAGATGTAATGTTGAAACATATTTTTATAAAATGCGTATTTTTATATCAAATAAACATTACTAGTTACATACACACGTCCACTCAAGACACAAATCAGTTCGAGCGTAGGGGAAAGCGGTTTAACAAATTTGACTATCAAACCAAATTTTTAGATATGTTCTCTTATTTGCTAATAGTTTACTTTAATTTTCTATATGATATTTCATATTGTTCTATTAATTTGCTATGCCAGCATCAACAAAGCTTTAAATAAATAATTAAAATAATTAGATAATTTTATACTAGACTTAGAAATTTTAAAATAGAATTAATATTATTTGTACATAATAATTAAGAACGGTTTTTACTAATAGTAATAAAAAAACTAAAACCTAGAACGAGTTTTTTCTATCTGGGAATGTAAACACTTTAAACTTCAAAGGAAAGACTCACAAGCACTACTGCCAGAGTTACAGATTTATTTGCACTACTTATATGGCCATTATTTTAATTATAAAATAAATTATATTTATTATATTTTATTATATATTTTAAATCTGATTTTCATTAGACAAGTCAGTTGTCACGAAAATAATATTTGAAATTAATTAATATGATAACTAAATATATTCGCTTGTGACATTCGTTAGCATCACGTTTATCTATTATGTTTCAATTCAAAGAAATATAATTAAAATTCATTAAGAAAGTGACTTGCTCAGCTAGTGTGTAGTGTACTGATAGATTTCTTCAGTTCCATTCCCAACTGCAACTCTGTTCTGCTTAAATACAAACGAATGAACGTCTATGTAACTAAGTTCTTTAAACCCAAGTAACAATATAATTTCTATTTACATTCATAATATTAAAATAAGTAATATTTTATTGTTTGTTGTTGGCTTAGCTAAGGTATATGCCTGCTCTTTTAGCCAAATCATGATTGAAAAGCATTTAAGCAACAAACAATAAAATATTAAATAGCTATTTTGGAGAATATCTCGAATAACAAATTTGATAAATATTAAAATAAATAATTAAATAAATAAATACTAATAATTACCCATAAATCCAATTTAAAACTTATATATATATATATATATATATATATATATATATATATATATATATATATATATATATATTAATTTATCGCAAATAGTGTGAAAAAACATCTTCGCAAGCGAATTAATTTTTTCGCTTTAAAAGTCCAACGAATTGTGCAGGACAAAAAGTGCTATTGGTAAACTTTTCGTTTTCATAAAAAATTTTCTATATATAAAAACATGTATTGAAATTAGTTTAGAGGTTTTTCCAATATCATAAGATTATTTTCGATTTTTGCTAATTTTACTTTAATAGATTCTGGCAATACTGGACGAAAGTTCATTTTTTAATGTGTTAAAAGGAGAATACAAATAAAATGAAGTAGATATAACATAAGTATATATTCTTATAATAATTTTAAAGAGTATGTTATTGTTTCTGCGCAAACGTGTTTCTGTTACTGAATAATTTTAAATGAATTCACTTAAAGCATAAAGAAATTTGATTTCATTAGAGTCATTGCATTCGGGGTAGGTTTTTGTACTCTGAACAGAGAGATAAACTACTGAGGAAATGTTGTGTTGTTTATATGTTTTTTTATATTTCCGCATAACACACTAATATATTACACTAAAAAAAGTAAATAAAATTAATTTATATATAGAAAAATTTAGCTCATAAAAACTCAACATGATTGTCGTGTGGAGCAAAAGCTATTTTTTACTGTAAAAATTTTCTTGTTGTTACAAAAAACTCTTTATCCAATATCAAAAAAGTTCTTATTACCTACAAAGTTGTACTAAATTTTTTTGAAAATTGAAATATATTCGCAGTTTCAAAATTTTTATTTTTTACTTTAATACTTTTTGAATTACTAAAACATTATTAAATTTGGCAAGTTTAGTTAATGAATTTCTCTAGAATTCTGAATGCTTCGCTTTTGAGGAAGAATGTATGGGCAAACATGGAACAAATGCTCTTACTCAGAAATAATGAGGTATATATTAAATTAAAAAATGCATATGCACTAATTTTAAGTTCATGTATTTTTTGGAAGCAGTTAAACTTTACTTTTACCTAAATTAAACTTCTTTTACTAAATAAATTTTTTATAAAATCTAAAAAAGTTTCGAAAATATACTAATATTTCAAACGTAAGACATTGGCGTGGGATAGTATGAACTATTTTTTTTTATATATTTTTCCTTCGGTTTCGAGAAAAGTTTTATTTCAACTTATGCAGTTTTTAGCCACTCAACAGGAAGATTTTTCGATAAGGCTTCTTTTTGCCTTTTTAAATATATTTATTGCTATCAATATTTATCAAGTTTGTTATTCGAGATATTCTCCAAAATAACTTTTTAATATTTTATTGTTAGTTGTTGGCTTAGCTAGGTATATGCTTGCATTTCATTGGCGCTAACCAAATCATCAGTACAATTTTAGCCAAATCATGATTGAAAAGCATTCAAGCTCGTATACTTATGCCACAGACTATAAATACTATATAAGAATTCAAACAGAACTCAATCATATTTTTCTATTTGTATTCAACAAAAACCACATAAGTATAACAGCTTTAGAATGCTGTTGTACAAAAACAATACAACAAACACTTGTAATTGACTTGCGTCTTTTTTTTTCTTTTTACGCCTTTATACAATTATTTGCCCTTTGGGTGATAATGAAAGTATTTATAAGGCAAAGTGAAAAACGAAATTTATAATAACAATATTTATGAAATTTGGTATTCGAGATATTCTCCAAAGCAACTATTTAATATTTTATTGTTAGTTGTTGGCTTAGCTAAAATGGTTCTGATGATTTAGTTAGCGCCAATGAAATGCAGGCATATACATAGCTAAGCCAACAACAAACAACAAACAATAAAATATTAAATATTAATTGTTACCATTATTTTTTGAGTGTATATAAAGGCATGAACAATTGTGAAGGAAGTTTCATTTCAAAATGTGTTTGTTGATAAAAACGCGTATATTATAAGGGAATTATAAATAATTATAATAAATAGTCCAGCATTTGTTGAAATTCCGAAACATGTAACAAAATTTCGAGTCCAATTTTAGCTTCATTTATAATATCATCATTGTTTATCGAATATTGCTATGATTAATCTTAAACTATAAATCGCTTACATGTTGGTGATTATGACAAGTTAAAGTGTGATTTAAAATCCATTTACTTTGCAATCTAATAAAGCAATATATTAAGGTATCATTGCTTAATACCTTCATTATGTGGTGATTCTTTTTTAAATAAAATGTAAGTTTTGATTGCATATAGCCGATACTTTAACGATTTGCTCTGGTAACATTGTCTACTTTATATATCTGTATTTAATGTTTAAACTTAAACGATAATAACCTCTCTTTATGTCTCTAGCTCTCTCTGCACATCTCAAAAGGACACACATAGTTATAAAAGCTTTGAAAATATAATATGCATATTTTTTTCCTTGCAGGAGTGGTATGTTGATAAAGTTTAGCCGATATGGATCCCAGTGCTTTACAAAACATGGATCGGGACGCATTAAAAAAACAAATCGAAAATATGAAATATCAGGCCAATATGGAAAGATGGCCATTGTCTAAAAGTATTGCAGAGTGAGTATCTGAAGTGAAAAAGGACAAATTCACAAAAGTATATATGAATACTCCTATGCATTATACATATTAAAATTCAAGAAAAAGTTACTAAAAGTGTTCTTAAAAACTTAAATGTGTTTACGTTTACTTTTCCAAAGGTGGTTGACAATATTTTATTTCGTAATAGTACAATAAAAATACCAATGTATGTATATGTGCATATTTGCTGCCGTTATATATATATATATATATATATATATATATATATATATATATATATATATATATATATATATATACATACATATATATATATATATATATATATATATATATATATATATATACATACATATATATATATATATATATATATATATATATATATATATATATATATATATATATATATATATATATATATATATATATGTGTGTGTGTGTGTGTGTGCGTGTGTTTGAAACACTGTAATTTTGCGGTAATGCGCAGACATGAGCGACAAGTATACACACAGATATGCAAATAATTCCTTCTTGAAGTATCTTTGATAGAGTGGTGCATGATAAAATCCCTAATAACAGACCAAATAAGAACTAAAACAAATTCCCTTTCTATAGTTTTTATATTCAATCAATAAATATGTATAAGTGAACCAGAAATAAATAGCAAATATAATAATTACATACACAGAATATATTAAAAATTAAAAACAAATATATATGTAGGTACGTGTGTGTCTATTAGAGAACATATGCATGTGTATACCTGCATATGTAAACGATTAGTTCTTGCTCGTTTAAATCTTTAAAATCAAGAGCCAAAAAAGGAACAATAAACAAAATACGAATATACATTGGCTTCTGGAAAAAAGTGTGAAAAATTTTTATATTTTTTTCAGATTTTCGTGGATAAGGTGATTATCGATTTTAAGCCGAAACCCATTAAATATACAACCAATCTCCTGTGAGAGACAGAAAAAAAGTAGTAGAATTTGCACATGTGTGCATACGTGTACAAGATTTTCTCATGTCTATATGTAAAACAGCATCCTAAAATGATTACAATACTGTATCATTACGATGTGTATAGATTTTGTCATTCAGAAATTGCAAAATTGTGACGAAATTTCTATATTTGTATATACACTTACAACATTTTAACTTTTTATATATGTAATTTTCATTCACTTAGAACAAAATGATATACCATTTTGTACATGGTACCCGGTTACTACTATATAAATTATTTAAAACAATGTGTGTTATTTGTGTTATAGGCTATAAATAAAAAAATATTAATATATTTTTTCAAAGAAAGAATGATTTTGTAACACATCTCCTACTGTTCACTATGGACATTGAAGAAAAATAATTACATATTTAATTATATATTTCAGCTAAATATTTAATTAGTTTAAGTAATTAAAAAAAATTCAATACAAATTCTGGTTAGTCTGGCCAAAGTTTGAGTTCTGACATTTTCATTCAGATCAGTAGGTTTTACAGATTATTTTTATTAAGGAAAAAAATAAGGAGAAGCAAATTGTTACACCAGCAGAATGGAGCAAAGGTCTCTAAGACTTACTCGGGACCAACTACACCATGCTCCTAATACTGTGTGAACCCAATGCGATCCTTCTCGCTTCTATATGCAGTCAGTTCTACGTATACAGATGGCAATTGTGGCACATGACGGTTACAGATCATGAAAAACCCCTTTCTAAGGAGCTGCAGTTATATAGGCTCCCATTGCTAGTGATCAGCAGCTTCTGTTGTTTAGTTCACGTGCATTTAAAGATATAAATGTTTATATCAGGAAGATTCAAAAGCCAGCCACTATAACCGAACCAAACCTCCCTCCTTTAACCCATACATTTCTTCCCGCCATTTCGTTTTCAACCACAGCCAGCACGTGGTATCTGAAGAGGCTTTATCATCAATCAGTCTACGACAAGAATAGGGATAATAATTTGCATGGCTTTAGATAGGTACCTGGTTAGCCATGAATTTGGGACACAAAATAAAAATTGAGAAAAGTCACTTCCTCGCGCAGCCTGAGGTATTGGTAGCACCTCATTTCCAGACGAGCAAGCGCATCCTGTTCTTGTACTTAATTCTATTTCCTAAGCACACGACCATTGCCATAGTATTTTAGGGATTGGAGTATAACATACAAGATAAAGATGTAATCAGGCAATATCCAGAAATTGCAATAGCACCGACCTCGCAGACAAGGCACAATGCAATGCTCGTTGTGAATCTTTTTATTTTTGCTACCCGGTAGTTGGTTTTAGTTGGTATCACGATGAAATAAGATATAGGCACATTTAGTAGGATTGAGAGGTGGCTCCCATGTAACCCTAGAGTAGTAGTAGTAGTAGGTGATGTTAACAGCACCATCATCTTCAGCGTTAATGTTAGTCCCCTTTTAAGGGGACGTATGAAATAATGCCCAACAAAATAGCTCCCAATAAAATAATTTAAAATAAATTAGGACCTAAACAAATTTTATAGGTCTCAAGAAAATTCAATAAAGTAAATTATGCGCAAAACTGCAAATAAAAAACAAAAAAAATTTAATTTATTTTCATAATGAAATAGCTCCCATGCAAAAACAATATTAAGTATGGAAATAAAATAGCACAACAAAGTGAATAGACTTCGCTTTTGCTTCCCTGGTATGTTAAAAGCCACCTTCTCTTTCTAAAAATATCGTGTTGCCAAGATGAGGATTAATGCAAATTTAAGGCCTGAGAACTGCAAGTAATAATTTCAAAATAAACTGTGATACAGCATGATAGAATGAATGCAAAATGTACAAGCGGCAATTGTTGAAAGATGAAAATAACAAAAGTAAAAGAATTTTATTCTACCGCATGCGAAATTCTTGTATGTAAATTTCTCACCTAAAACTTTGTCATAAATTAAAATTTAAGTTCTTTAACGTAATTGAATTAGTCATCTAATTAACAGACATTTTTTTAGTCAATGTTAATATTAGTAAGGCATTTAAAAATAGCTGCTCTTGAAAAATCGTATGCTAATCGAATTAACACTAATTGCATTAGGACAAGCATTTGCTGCCGCAAGCACTTGCTTGTAAATAAATGAGCATATATTTACAGACTATACGTGTGTAAGTATATACTCATGACGTGTTTGTTTCTAATAAAACTTTAATATATATTTTGGTCCACCTTCATGTTTGTATTCTGTTCTAAAAAATATAATGTAGTGCAAATAGGAATGTGTTAATTTCTAAGTATGTTGCACATAAAATGGCTGTATAAAAGAGCGCCCAAAAGAAATGATGTGACACATATAAAATAAGTGGTAATTTTTTGCAACATTTTCATTTTCATTTTAGAATATCTTAGCATAAATAAAGACCGGAAATCTTTTTTATTTTTTGTTGTATTTTATCGATTAAAAAGCATTAGGTTTATTTTATTTTATTTGGGACCTATTTTACTTTCTTTAATTAAAAAATTTTTAATAGAGAATATATATGTTCCATTTAAACAATGCAGAAACTGCCTGCCTTTTCCGAATTCAAGGCCTTTTCCTCAGTGGTATGCCGAAATCAGGCTTCGCTTTCTAAAGCAATGACGGTTTTTGACACAGTATAACCCTTGCACTCGTCTGAAAGCCGGCAATGCAATAATTTTTTAGAAAGCAAAAATGTATTTGAGTATATCACATGGGATAAGGTCTTTGTACCCAGCCAGGAGTAGAGCTCAAGGACTTTTTCTATGAGATATGAAAAAGCCCATTTGGCTTTCTCTAATATTTATACATTTTGAATTTATTTCATTTTTTTGGGTTAAATTGTATTGCTACTTGTTTAATTATAAAAATTTTTACAAAATGTGAAATATATTTTATTTGCAAATTAGGGAATAATATCATTTTCTTTGGGACTAATTCCATTAATTTCCTGGTAACTTGTTTAATTCTGTTTAGATTCTAGTCCATTGGGACTTACATCGCTGGACATTATTTCGTACAGCCCGAAAGTTTTGAAAATTTGTTATATATTTTTTACTAAACTTTATGTCAGGGCTAGATAGTAAAAAAATTTTCTGCTGTGTGAAATATTTTGTTTATGGAAATAGAGGTGTTGCGTTATTTTATTTTTTTCGTCAACGTACATATTTCATTTTGTGTGGAAAGATTATGGAAAATATAAAAATTATATTACGTAGATATTAGCTATTTCGAGTTGCTATTATTCCTCAATTGTGAAATTGATAAAACGATCTAGTAGCATAAAAAACGTACCCTACATTAGTGTGGCGATATTTTTTCCGCTAAGAATACACTTCAACTAAAAATTTTTTTTATATCTAAATTATTGAACTTTCTTCGCCATCTCTTGATTTGAAATAAATATTCAAATTTTCGTTAATGTTGTTTTTTTTTTTTTTGCAAAATCATGTCAACCGTCTCTGATCATTACATATCCTAGTTGCAGTGGTTTTGTTCTTTGGTATTGCAGCAGGAATAATTACAGTTATTGTATTGTAATTGCTATGTGTATCAAATATTCCTCGTACATTATGTACTTATTGGCGATAGTCTTAAACTTGATGTCTCCCTTTGAGTACGACTTAAATTATGAGGGCGTTTTTTGAAAACTTATGTAAAAAAATATTTCGTCACATGACTGTTGAAATTCATTCTACTATAGTTTCCGATTTCTATGAAACGAAATGCTTATTTCAAGAAAAATTAACTATGAATTCTAATAATGAACAAATATATTACGCCCACTAAGAAAAATATTATTAATATTTTGAGAACTTTCAGGTTTTGTTCCACGAAAATCAAAATTTTAAAGTTTTTATAAATATACATGCAAACATATGTAGCCTAATAATTTCCGACTGTATTGCTTATTTACTTTAATGTTTACAAAAATATTCTTTGTAATTTTTTCAGATTGCGTTCATTTGTAGAAGAATATGAAAAAAATGACCCTCTTATAAATGCTCCGGACAAGAAAAACAATCCGTGGGCTGAAAAAGGAAAATGTATTATTATGTAATATTATCGTTTGCTACAAAAATATCCAAATATTAAACAAAAACATTTGCAACATAAACAACTCAAGAGAAACTCCAAATACTTCGACAACAATAACAACAAGAAACATTTCGTGCGAACCAATTCTAATGGCTTCTTAGACGAATGTAATTCCTCTGATCCGATAAATACCAAGAAGAAAATAAAACAGTTACACCCTCGTTATTTTCCTATCGTATTAAGTTCTATAAATATAATAATAGTAAGTAATAATTATTATTAATAATTTATAATAATTTTTAATTATAATTATTAACACAAAGCAAATTACAAAAACAACCAAAATCATTGTAAAATTTAATAGAGGAACATAAAGCAAAATTCTAGGAAGGCCATTATTACAGTAAATGTTTCACTTTATTTATTTGCGCAAATGGGAAGTCTTGCAAAGTCTGTTGCGAGGTAATTACAGCTGTAATAGATTTGGCAAATTAAGCAACACAGCAATGGAATCGAAAAATTACAATACAAATAGGAAAGAGAAAGGAAGCCAATGATAGTTGCTACATCTTCAAACACATAATCCATTTTTCATAATCTTTTTTGTTTATTATTAAGTAAAACTTGTTCTTTATTAAAAAACCCACTAGTTATAGACACATCAAAAGCAAAAATTTTAAAAAAATACATAATGAAACAAATTATGAAAATAAACTACTAATGAAAAATTAAATATTAATTTATATAGCATTTAATTTATATTAAATGATTTTTTTGTCTATATTATGATGACTCGATAATTGACTTTTATTATGTATGATCATGCATAATCCTTTGATCTTATGAGGGTGAGTATACAACATATTATTGAAATTAAAATTAGTTAGTCTGGTTCTAGTTCGATTATTGAATTTGTCAATTCGGATTAGTAATTATTCGAAATTATTTATGTTAAGGAAGAACAGAGCAGATGACGATTATACATCGACTACTTAACGCACTCTTGTAAGAATATAATAACAGCAGCCATCCAAAAAGAAGTGAAATGAATGATCAGAAACATGTAACTGTTCCATTCTGCTAGTGTAATTTGCACCTCCTTACTTCCTCTGTAATAAAAATATTTTGATAAATATATTAATCTGAACTGACAAATTTAGCAATCGAAATCAAACCATAACAATTAAATTTATTTTACCCAATTTAGCTCGAAGAATTGAATTACATTAAATTAAGTCTGAACTGAAGTCGTTCGTTGGATAATGTCTTTAAGAAGAGATAAAGTAGGATGGAATGCCTACAAGAAAGACACACACATAAAGTCACAGACTTATTGACCTGTCCTCCTAACTTTGCGATGTAACTACAGTGTTAAATATATTTTTATTGTTAGTTTTTCGCTGCCACTTTCTTGCGCCTTAAACTAACTACAGTCTTTCTGAATTAATTTAATTTTCTAAGCATCCTCATAAAATTCCTATTATCACGTTGAAATTTCCGATTTAACCTGGCTGCAAGTTTTTTTAGGTTCTTCTAAATTTCATTCGAATTTCTATTCTGTTCTTTATAAATCATAACCCACCACTCACTTTGGTTGTTAAGTGCAAATAATCTTTGCAAAACTGAATAAACTCTACTTCAAAATAAATTACCTCTAATTATGATGGAAATAAAATTATAATAAAATGTAAGAAAAAGGAATCTTCATATTTCCGCTAGATGTTTTCATGATTAAGCTGGTGATGTTGACTACAACTATAAAGGCGAGTTGCTAGTGCAAAGGAAAGGATAAGAAAAATTATAATGATTGTGTTAAAATTAATTAAATGTTTTTTATATCATTTTTATCGCAGTAAAGCGGGTTTTTATGATAAAAATTGATATTATTATTGATTATAATTTGATGATAGTAAAAATTGAACATAAAAGTGTTTCTATTTTATATTGCGGCGATAAACAAACAGTTAAACTATTATTTTCTTATTAGACTAATGCACATTTTAGCACAGGTTTTTGGAAAATAAGTTAATTATTGAGGTTTCTTTACATTATATAATATCAAAAACTAATAATATCTAATCATAATAACATTTCGCATATGCAAACACTTCTTTATTTTTGAAATCTTCTTTGAGGACGAGATCTCACATAAATGAAATTCGAGTTTATCTCAGTTACAGCAGAGATAAATATTTTAGATTTAAAGTCCTTTGTTGGGCTTCTGCATTTAAGACGGGGAAACCTAAAATAATAATTTCTATTTCTATTTACGTTGTTCTGACTCTTTCATTTATTTCACACTCTTTCATATATTTTGTTGGCATGATTTTTTAATAATATTTGCCACCATGCAGCGGCAAATAGAAACAAACATATTTGTTTTAGTCTGAGTTACGTTTAACAATATTTTTTTAACAGGAGCAGCATTGCAGTATTGCTGTTTTCGCAAGAGATCAAAAGATATGTTGTATATGCATGTTACTTGCACGAACGTAAAGCTGTTAGTTTTTTTAAACTATCAGAAAATCTTAAAAAGCATTTCAAAGTTAAATAACATATAACTAACAAGTTTTGCAAAACTTAAAATTTAAAATAAGTTCCTATAAAAAATTTAGTGTTTCTTTATTTGTGATTATTATTCTGTTAGTATCCTTTCAGGATCACATTTGGTGTAATTTAAATTTTAAATTCTTTACACTTTTTTCTTGAAAGTAATATATCAAGAAATATCTATGCAAACATGTTGGGCAAGCAACTTTCATTTATCCAGGACTGTCTATATTTCTCTCTCTCTTTCTCTGTCTTGTCTAAAAAGCTGATAAGCATATAAACTTATTCTTTAGATTTTTTTCCATTACCCCTCTTGGGACATCTCCATCTTACACTATTTGTTGCAGTTGTTATCGCATCTTTCCATATAAGACTGTACTGTCCTAGTTTTTGAAGTATCGTGCGTCTCCATGTATGCATTCTTTAGATCATTACTGTGAAAACTTAGAAGAGACATAGGTGATAGGTATCAACGATTTTCTAAAGTTCCAGTGAATATTGCCCAACCTGCTCATGTTTCTTATACCGAGTAAAGTTATCTCTCGAGGATTTAAAGCGAAGGTCGTACTGATAACCCAAATTAAACAGGCAGTGAAATACTACGCTCTCTAATAAGATTTGTCTGGAAAAGCTAAGGCGACGCGAAGTATACGTAACATGCTTATGTATTGATATTACGCATACGTGGGGTAAGACTTGTTATTTTATTATCAAAAACATCATAGAGGACGGGGCCTTACATATGTACGTCATTATTAAAATATAAAATACAAAGAAGTAGAAGCTTATGTTGGTCACCTAAATTAATAATCAAAGTAACAATTAAAGGTAACAATTAAAAGAAAAGAAAGAACCAACTTAAGAAATTAAGTTTTTTATTCCTAGTAAAATTATTTTACTTGCTTGAATAAGAAACAATGTCAAATTTTATACGCAAAATGTGTATAGTAAGTAAATTGAATTTTTAGTTTTATCAACAAATATTTATTATTTCATCAATACTCCCAGGGATATTTAGTAGACACTTTATTTAAACCTTAAAAAACTATTATGTAGTTATAACATTAAGATATCCCAGCGATGTAGTTCTTATTTATAAAATCCTACTTTTATTGGCCTCTTCACTTTCGGGAGGAAAAAATATATCAAGGAGGATAAAACAGATGATAATGATTTATAAACTAAAAATAAGGCTCAAGTTTTCATTAACAAATAATAACATATTAGTAGATAATAAAAATTAATCCCGACAATTATGGCACTTTTTGGTAGAGGCTTTATGTGTTTTAGCTCATCTTCGTATTTTCATTGGTTTTTTCATGTCCTTGGAACAAGCAAGTTGCAGTATAAAGTTAAAGTAAAAGTAAGTGACTTAGACATGACAAATGTTTTTGGTTGTATTATATATATATATATATATATATATATATATATATATATATATATATATATATATATATATAGCATAAAAATATATTAAATAAAAATAGAAAAAAATTCTTTCAATTAATTCAATACTGGAAAATATTTAATTATCGTCATAATAATATGAAGTACGAAAAATAATAGAAGTAATATTCCAACCCAACGCCTGTAAGTGACACCAGTGTTTTTGCACACACGAGGATTCAAATACTCCCGCAAGCTTTTAAAAACTAAGCAAAGCAACAAAGGAATATGAAACATTTTAAAATTTTTATACAAGTTAACATTCAATTTCATGTAAATACTACCAGTGTTACCAATTTAGCTTTTTGTATGCTATATTTAGTTGTAAGAAACTTTTTTGTACATAAAATCTCAATACCGTATGACTTTATCAGGTATTTTTTATAATTTTTAAATATTTTTCAAAATTGTTTAACGCAGAGTAAATATAATTTCCAGTAAATTATTTGAGCTCAAATTATAATAATGACAATGTAACGCAATTAATTGTAATAGTTATATGTCCAATATTTTCCAATTGCATTATATTATTTTACTTATTTGAAATGAACGATCAAAAAGTTTTCTAAAAAATATTATAACGAAAAACGGAATTGACAATAAGAAGAAAAAGGTTGCAGATATACACATTGCCTAAGATTTTAAAAAGTAATTATATAATTTAATTTCCACTTATTTCTTTTATAAATCAAATATTCGTAATTAAAAATTATTGATGCGGTCGTACATATTGTTACAAATGGAAGTAAAAATTTGAAAATAAAATATTTTGTGGTAAGAAATTTATGCTAATTTACAAACTTTAAAGTCCTGGAATAAAATCAAGATACTGAAGCCGCAAGTCGATATCATCCTTTCTGTCCGTTGTTGTGTTTTAAGTATGTGTCAAAAATGTTGAATCAGAGAAATTGTATGTGACAGGTTACAGAGCAAAGCGAATAAGACGTATAGAATTCATAAAGAAGGTTTACTTTCTACTTTTGTATTCATGCATCATGAAAAATTTCAGCTTTTTTTTATAGCCAAAGATGAAAAATTATATTTTATTTCCAATGATATCGATTAAAAATTTGTGTGGTGGATTTTAATTTTTTTTTTTTTTTTGCAATAAAAAACTTTTTAGTAAAAGAATAGCTTTCATAATAAAGTTTACATCTATCATATTTCTCTCTGTAATGAAAAATTCTACGACCGCACATCATGTCAGTATGTGAGGTGGAAAGGCTACCTCCAATATGGAAGAAAGGCATCATCGATAAAATACCGAAAAGTGGCGATTTGAAAGATTGCAAGAACTGGAGAGGAATCACTCTGCTTAACACCATATACAAGACACTAGCAGTCATAATACAGGGAAAGCTTCAAAGAAAAATGGAGCAATCTACGAGATGAATAAGCAGGTATCCGACTAAACAGGAGCTGCATAGACCATGCCAAAACTCCACGCATCATAAAGGAACAATCTCTAGAATGGCGTACTCCCTTGTACCAACTGTTTGTAGATTTCAAGAAAGCCTTTGATACTATCAGACGGACTGCCATATGAAAAGTATTGAAAAGAAAAGGAATACAACAGAAAATAACTCGAATCATCAGAGATATGTACCAGGATTCAGAACTATCAGTTCTTCACAACGGGAATATAAGCTAATCATTTCACATAAATGCCGGATTAAATCAAGGATGCCCCCTATCATCGCTGCTAATCACTTTAGTGCTGGACGACATCATTAGCAAAGTCTGTTTTTAGAGAAGAGAAATCACATAGAGCCTCTCACGATAATTCCAGAATTTGGATTATGCGAATAATATCTGTCTACTCTCGCACATGATCTCCAACATGCAATCAAAAGTAGAAGATCTGCTAAAATCAGCTTGCAATGTTAGACTTGAGATACATATCAAGAATACCAAAGCTATGAGAATCAACAACGTTAGCACCGATAACATCATGCTGCAATACCAGTCAGTTCAATACGTAGAAGCATCTGCTATCTAAGCAGTAAGTATCAACGAATGGCGGCGCTGAAACCAACGTAAATATTCTGGCCTAAGAACGTCACCAACACGGATCTCTGGAGCCTTATCAACGAGAAACCCATACTAACATATAAAAAACGTAGGAAATGGAGGTAAATCGTCCATACCATCAGAATGAATCCTACGAGTGTAACACGGATGGCGCTATAATGGAACCCTCAAGGCTCAAGAAGCCGTGGTCGACCAATGAATACAAGGAGACGCACGATACTTCAAGAACTACGACAGCGCAATATTACATGCGAAGACGCGAAAACAACTGCAACAAATCGTGTAAGATGGAGATGCTTTTGGAAAGCCATATGCTTCCAAAAAATTAAAAATTCTAAGCTATTTTATTTATTGCAATACTAACATCCACTACAATGCTAATGTTGTTTGAGATGATATTACTTAGATGGCCAAGAATACTTAATAATTCTCACAGATCCAGTTTTTTTATATAATTAAATGTACTTTTATCTTTACAACTAGCGTAATCACATCAACTATATTTACGTTGTCTTTATATCCTTTAAAACGACAGAAGGCTTTATTGATGCATATAACTGAAATTATCCTTTATAATTAGAAACAGAACAGAAAAAAAATTTCGGTACAAAACATGGTTTTATTTACGGCAACGCTAGTGATAACTCATGCACAGCTGTTTGATTGTCAAAATGTTTTTGGTTGCTAAATGAAATAATTTCGTAAAAAAATAAGAGTTTTTGTGTCCTTGTAAATGTGTTTTGTTATTGCCATATGAAAATGGACTCACAACAAATGGCAAGAAAGAAAGTTAATTAAAATTTCATGCTTGACGTTTCGTTATTAAAACAAACCTTTTGAGGAATGAAATTAAGAGAGAGAAATTTATTTTCGTTTAAACTAAGAAAAAACTATAAAATATTTTAGAATTTAATTTAAAGCAGTTTTTCTCCAAAGAAATTTATGCTTAACATTGACAGTCTTAAACTAATAAGTATATACAATTCTAATTATTATGAGAAATATATCTGTGGAAAGAAGAGATTTGTTATTTATTGGTTATATATATTCATTGTAATATGCATACTTATATGTATTTATATGATGATTCGTAGCCAACAAAAAATTTTTTCATAAATATATATACCTATATTCCCCTCGATCCTACAAGGAGCATAGGGACTCTTGATTATATATTTTAGCTAATATATAGAAATATTGATATGAAACCTCTTTGTTCTAACTAAAATTTCAGCTATTTTTATATAGATGGACATACATATTTGCATTTTTATCACGAGTACTAGGCACTAGTTCTGTATGCATAAATTGAAAATAATAAAATATTTATATATAAATATATTTTTGCAATTGCTCATTTTACAAGTCAGTTGTATTACAGAATCGATTGCAAAGTTTCTAGTAAGTATATTTCATATCCGATGAGTTTTCGGAAAGTCATGAAGTGCATTATGATTGTAAATAAATTCTTTTTATATTGCTGAAGAATTTAGACCTAATGATAAAATTATTAGAAAGGATGCAAATATGCATTACTTCCATTACCTTTAAGTTTTCACAACTTCTTTCAAAGGTTTTTTTTTAGTGAATCTTTGTATGCGTAAAAACGAAAATCACAAAACCATCGTGTCATGATGACCTCTAAAGGAAAATGGAAACTTCAATGAGACCAAGCGACTAATTAGGTCTACACCTGAGCTTAGGAATCACATGAAGGCAGCAATCTAAGATCACAGTGAAGAAAAACGCATTCTAATATTTATTTAAATACTGGACTCTTTTTTGCACAAGTTTAAGCTGTTTACAGTGTATTAAATTTAATGCAATTCGGATTAACCTCTGGATTTTAATCCCTTTTTCCCATGTATTCTAAGGTACTACAAGGCAACTTTCTGTTTTTTTTTTTAAACGTATTTTCAATTCCTTTTTTTCCATGTTATTTTTCATTTAATAAATTAGTCTCGATGTTGAATGAAATATCCATAAGTTTTGTAAGAAGTGTTTCATTCTTACATTATTATATCCTTCTTGTTTAGTTACGGATTATGTTATTACTAATTTTTTATTTTTTTTCCTTCTTTTGTTCATAACTATTCTTCTATTGTATGTATATCTGCTATAATGGGCAGTGTTCTACACATGGAACTTAACATTTTAATAGACTTATAATTAAGTGTATAAAATTGTATAACTTGAGCTAATGTTATGACCCTTGAGCTCACTTCTTGTAATAATTTGTTTGTTAAGGGAACTCATAATATATTGTATGAAAATAAGAATTATTAAAGCAAAGAAAAAAACAAACAATAAATAAACATCACGTACGATAATTATGTAGTAAACATGCTCATGCATATGATTAAATGTGGCGTACAAATAGTTTGTAAACAATAATTAAGATAAATTACTTTATCAAATGGCATTGTCAACAAAAAAATGTGTTTGTCTTGTTTCCAAGACATAAAAAAACAATGCTACAAGAATAAATCTTTCTTCAATTTATATTTTTTTAAGAAGCATCCTTTTTCCCTTTTAACATCACTTGTGTATAAATTAAGAATAATATTTGTTATAATCCAGAATATTTTGGATATTGTTTATTTGAAAATTATATTGAATTTTCCTTGTTAGATTTATATATAAATTCCCTAATTAGATTTATATTAAATTTCCCTAATCAAAAATGATTAATTATGGGTCAGAAAATGGTACTGTTGCTTAATTATGGTCCCTCGATAGACTAGTGTATAACGTACTAGTCTACGAGTACACAGTTGATGGTCCTGCTTCCCATTTAAGACTCTGTGTTGATTCAACATGAACTAATTAATTGAAACATTTTTATAATGTAAACACGCATGATCACGAAAAAGTGTTAGAGGTTGAAAGGATATTTTTATATACATGTCCAAAAGAAGTACAGTAAGTAAGGATTTTCTTAGTTCTCTAACATCTTCCGACTTGGTTTTTTGGAATACAGGGAATTCAGGTAATACCAACATTGAAGTATTTGACTACTGTAAGATTTACTTGTGGAAGGATTTAATTTAAATATGGTACAAATGCGTATAAATCATCATGATTTTCCGTTTTTTAGAAATATATGTATCGCATTACATAGAAATTATAACTTCAAATAAAATCCATTTACTTGTCGTTAATCATCTTATTAATAGGAAATTATTACTTAATTAAAAAAACCTTTTACTTAAAGTAATAAATAAATGGAATTGTTGAGTGAAGTCATCAATTTTAATTTCGATTCACCAGAGCATTTAACTGAAGTTAAGAGCTTGTCGCATAGTTTCAAGATTCAAATTTTGAGAAAACAATTAGGTATGGAAAAGAATTGAAAGCAGGTTTTTTCCAGCACATAAATATGGCGATAGTGCAAATAGTTTCATCATATATAGTTTCATCTTTGTTCTCTTGGTTCATCTTATAAGATTTAGACTCGCTGACAGACATCAGCTAATGAGTCGATAACTTTGCGAGGCAAATTTAGAAGAGAAAACAATGAAATCCTCTGTTATAGTTGTATTCACGAAAGTTTGTGATGCTTGTGTAAAACACAACAACGGTGACTGAAAATAATTCTTTAATCTTATTAAAACATAATAAAGTAACACGTGTCAAAAAATTTTTCTTCCAGTATTATAATGCCTTTGAATTTACAGTCCACCTGCCAACTTCGCTCAAGCTTTTGAAGAGGAAATTTTAAATGAAACATAAAGCGATTTATTTTTTACAACACAATTGGAAATAATAAGTTCCTACTAAGAAAAAGCTTCTAATAAATTCATAATTATGCTGAGATTATCTAGATTTTGAAGGCTAATGTTCGTAACGTGTTTTGATTGAGAAAAAATAAATTAATCATAAGGTAATGGTCCAAAGTCAACAGAAAGAAATTCAACTATAATTTCAAACTACACAGTAGAATATGCCAGCGCTATTTCTAGCAGCCGCAACACCCTCTCTTCAGCTCTAAAGTAAGTGCCATGCTCGCCGCCAATTTTCATGTGACGATGGTTTTATGGGAATTAGTGCTACTTTCGGGGGTTACAGCACAATAGAATTTATTTGATTCCGGTATTTAAAAAAAACTTTATTTTTATTTTTATCTTAAGCAGTATTCTAATTATCAAATAATTACCCAAGTCAAACATCCGTGCTTTTGCAGAAAACTTTAATATTTTTAATCATTCGTTTTCTATTTAAGTCAAACTTTAAGTCAGTTCGTAAGCTTATTGGTAAAGCCCAAGCAAAAAGCAAAATTCTTATGTCTTTGTTGATTTAATACGGAAGTAGTTGTGATCTCTTTGTCTAGATTATTATATCTGGTTGTCGTAAAAACAATGAAAGTATCGTTCCTTAGGATAATTTATTAAATTTTTTTCTTAAAATATCAATATTTTTTTTCTTTACAAGGGCAACAATTTTTTTTCCTTTGTTTGGAAAACAAAAACCCCACTTGTAGTTTAAGGTGCGAAAATTTTCTCCTTTTAATAATTTTGTTTTATAAAAAAGAAAACAAATATCAATTGATGACTATTAAAACATCAACAATTATCTCCAGATTTTTCGCTATTTTTGACTTCTTCAATATTAAAACAAGTATCTTAGAAGGTCTAACTATTAATGGAATAGGGAGACTTTCTCTGATATGCAAGCCCATTTTAAAAATCCTCCATTAATAAACAAAATTTATGAAGCTTTACAGGATACTATAAAAGATGGATTTCCTTATATTTTTTGCACTATCTTGAAAAATTGCATTTAATTCTTTTTCAAACAGAACAAAAATTAATTATTATATACCATAAAGGTTGCGCTCATTTTATTTTGCAAATAATATATAAAGAAAATAATACTCGTATGACCATAATAGGATATTCAAAGTAAGCCTTTACAAAAATTTTCTATTGACTATTTTAAATGCTGTTTAAAATATATATTAATTAATAAAAATACATATATTTAAAGCTCAAATAAATTAATAAACCAAAACAATCAGCTTTATTTAACTATTTTTGTTTGTCCTTACGCAAACACTAAAATGGAAATATTTTATAAATGTGCAAAATAATTTTGAAAAATAATATACACGAAACTTTAAATGTTTAAGCCGCATGAGAATACGGCATTAGAAATTGATTGTTGACTTTAATCAACTGCACACACGAGTGCCTCAGGCAAATAAATTCAATGAAATACATATATACAAAATTATATCGACGAGCTTAAATTAATTATTTTGAATTGAAACAATGAAAATGTGTATACATAAGTGTTACTTTGTATTCAAACTGATTAAAATAATCCATTTTAATTATTTATGAACTATAAAATTTCAAAGAAACTCAACTACACAGTAGAAGAAATATCTATAGATTTGAAATAAAATGAACACACGACTTAAAAGTTTTCTTTTTTTGCAAGTTCTACATGTAACTAAAAATATGGAATTTTTATTGTGACTTGGACACTGCTACCGAAAATTTGTAGAAATTTCCCTTTCACTAAACCAAACAATAATAACAGTCTTAGAAGGAACCTGTGGATACTTGTAACTTTTAGCTGGGGATTAGCTTTGTGTGTCTCGGGTTCTTTATACAAAATAATCATGTCAAAGTTTCGGGTTGGAAATATTTAAAGAAAAAATTTTAACTTTCTTCTTTCTGTTTTGTTTGAGCGACAGCAATAATTTAATTTTTTTATCATCTTTCAGTGCGATGGCACTCTACTGATTTCTGTTGTAAGAATTTCACCTGTTGCAAAGTAATTCAATTACGTACAAAGTTTATTAATTTTTTTAATAAAA
The DNA here is from genome assembly GCA_963681545.1 of Germaria angustata. Taxonomy (NCBI): domain Eukaryota; kingdom Metazoa; phylum Arthropoda; class Insecta; order Diptera; family Tachinidae; genus Germaria; species Germaria angustata. The sequence goes on along the minus strand of OY812999.1, from coordinate 98,535,466 downwards.
TTTTCAATGATTTTTAGTTAACAAAAATTTTGTTATCCAGGCAATTTGACTTTGCACAGGTGTTGTAAATGGCACACCTGAGGATTGTATTGGTACTTTTAATTATGAATCAACAATTTAGTGTTAAATGTGTTAATTTAATTATTATAGAAAATCCAAAATTATCTCCAGATTTTTATATATTTTTTAAGGGAGTGTATGATAAAAAATAAATCATAAATTTTACAAATAATAACCCTTCAATTCAAAGATAAACTTTTGTTAATGGAATAAAGAAGTTTTCTTCTACGCAATAAATATAAAGACACTTTTTTGACTTTTCCAAGACTGTAGGAAAAACAAACGAGTTCCCAGTATTTTTCATTAAAATTTTATTTTTGTAGAAACGTTTCGTTTTAGAGTTAAAAAATTAATATTTTCCTACACTCTGATCTCATGCTTTAAAATGCTATGATTTTATTAATTTTATTCCTCTTCAGATGTAAAAATATGAGTGTTGCAAAAATAATTAGAAATATTTTCAGGTATAAGTGTTGATAATGGTTCGTTGATTGGTTCCCTACGGAAATTAAAAAAAAATTCCAAAAGTTTTAGTTCAAAATGTGTTGTACCAACTGTGTGCGCAAAAGGTAAAAGAGAAAAAAAACTTTTCGAAAGTTCTAACAGACAGATAGGGAAGGGAAAGTGATTTTTTCTCTGGCATGAAAAATATTCGACACAAAAAATTTTCAAAGAAACTTTATGGTATATTTAAAAAAAATTTATGTTTTATTTAGCGAAACTTTTATGCTTAAAAAAATTTCGCTATTAAAAAATTAAGTTCTGAGAAATAACTATAGTGGAGTTTTATTGCAGCGGTAGCATGCGGAAGTCGTATTACTACGGACGTTGACCAATGTGTGCTGTGAAATCAAATTTATGTAGTAATAACATATGATGCATTTTAAATATTTAGTATATTGTAGTGATAATAAAACTAATAATGTTATTATAAAATGCTTTTAGAAAGTATTTTCTAAAAGCATTATTTTTAATAACGGCCTTAAGACGACAGTGTAATTACACCAATTGTATTGTTGTAGTAGCGTTTAGTTATATAAAATTTTGTGGGAGAATGAAACGCTTCTCACAATATTATTTGATTAATTTTTCAAAATATTTCCGGGCCTTAATCAGGGAAAATTGGAGTCTAGTTACCTTCTTCCTTTTTGCTTGTGTCAATTTTCATGTTTAAGTTTCTCTGGTTCAAAAAACTTATTAAACACAATTATCGTTTCATTATAAGCAAATTAAGCTATTTAATATCAAGTATTGGTGGCTGTAAAGGTATCTATCCCATAAATAAAATTTATTTTTGTAGCATTATATAATTTGTAGCATTATAATATTTCTAGCATTATAATATTCGTAAATTTTTTTATATTTTTTATATTATTCTACTCTATTTTGTAAATTTTTTTCATATTTTCTAATATTATTCTATATTTTCTTTAATGATTTTGTTAAGCTTTATTTAATATATCAATTGAATGAGTTTACTTTGATGATAAATATTTTTTGAGACTTTCCAGCCATGAAAAATTTTAGTAATTTATAATGCCTCAGAATGATCGACTTGCATTTTTTGATATGCATCTGTCTTACTTTTACTCTAAAGACATATTGTATACTAGATGATTTTATACTCTTCAAAAATCCAAGCTACTTTATATTTATGTCGATTTTACCCTTTCCACTATATAAAAACCCAGGTATTTCACTTGGGAGCCAATATGAAGGAATAAAGGATTCGCAGTGGTAAGCCACAAGCAGACCATGTTTTGGACTATTGTGGCTTCCAACAATAAGTCCGACATTTATTTTTAGATAAATTGAGAAAGTACGGTGGTGTGTCTCCTAGCCTGCTCCTTTTTGAGTGCAATAGTTGGTCAGCTTAGTGGGGGCTTTGAAATCACCAAATATCGCAAGAACCAATTTCTAATTAAACATTCAAATTAAATGATTTGTTTGCAAAGAATGCTTATGACAATACAAAAAAATTGAGCATTCATTAGAACACATAAATTGATGAAATCCTTATTTGAAAACTATGTATACATATACATTTTATATAAAACATAACAAAACAAGCACACAAAACTTCATTTAAACTACTAAAAAATATGCAATCAGAAATGAAGGCGCACTACCGTGTTTAGCTGATGTGTAATTTAACATTTTTGCAAACAATAGCACAAATTTGGGGCACTATTCAATTATAAAGTTCACCTGCCGCCACAATAATACCATATAAATACATTGATGTATAATATTGGCTAAATATTATAGATATACATACATGTACGAACAAATATGCGAATATAATAAAAGCATTCACCCACGTATGGCAATAATTTGTGTAAAAATTAAGAATAATTTTGTTTAAAGGAAGAATATAGAGGCCACCAAACATAATAAATTACCAATATATTAAGGACAATTTCAATGTTATTATGGGTTTTTCTTAAAAGATCAATAATATAAATCTTCAACGGACGAATTTATAAACAACCCAAAACATCTTTATAAATCATTCTTATGAAAATTTTATAAAGAGAGTAATTACCAAGGTTTTGTCGACAGCTGAGGTAGTCCAACTAAAAAATTTGACGAATATATTTAACATCATAATATACTATTTTATTACAATATTCAAATAAGCATATGTGAAAGCTCTTTTTAATGACTACATGGAACACAAGTGTGCTTGTATACGGCTAGAGCACAATTGGTTAGCGACATTTGCATTTTTTAAAATTTTTGTAATGTTTGTACACGAATAAATTTAGCATTTGTGAACCGATTTTTCAAATTGTTTTTTTTTTGTTTTTGTTTGACAGACTTTTCTAACAGATTGGTTCCATACTATTTCAAAAATTGGACAGGCAATTCACAGCACGAGCAAATATTGAATATCGCATAACTCCCCAATTTATGGACCGACATTGCAACAAAAAATTTACGAAGGTATTTCAATCTTTCCTGGAAGTAACACATAAACTAGAAATTGATTATATTAGGTTTCACACTGACCAATAATTGCTTAAGCTTAATAATCTGCTCGATTGCTCTTTGTATTGAGTCAGAATTATTTATATAAAATTCGTAGTAGGCCTTTATATTGAAAGAGTCATTAGAAGCTGCTGTGCAAAACTGTTTGCCGAAGACTCATTATTAATACTTAGACTAGGATTGAATTATTGTTTGATAATTTTGACTAAGTTTCCAACACAAAACCTTAGTAGGAAATAGGAATAGGCCAATACTGCAAAATCTTTTCTTGTATTCTTTTTTATCTAGACCTCATTAATGCAATGAATTGTGCTAAAACTAATAGAATAAGTCAGGAGGAGAGGCTTGTGTCTGTGGTAAATTTTTTTAAACTTTTTCATATTGAGATTGATACCGAAGTCCATTAGACCCAGATTATTACACAAACGTAAAGTTGGACCAAAGAAAAAATTTTCTCTGTTATACGAAGTTTGCTGGCAAAACAAATAAAAATGGATGCACTCATGATAAAAAGCGAGTTATTCGCAAAAAAAGAATGATAAAGCAGTGATTTACTCCCTACACTCTGTCCATGCTACAGTGAGTTACTAAAAATGAGTATACCGCTGTCACCGATAAACTTTTTCGCCCTCTTCTCTACATGGAACTTTTAAATAGACTTTGAAACACCGTCCCATTTTTTCTAGCCCTAAGGTATTCTTATACTTATTCCAATTGTTAGGGTAATGTAATTTTTTAACATGACCTTAGGCTTAAGTCAATTCATTTGTATAATTGCTATCAAATAAGTTTAACTTCAAATTAGCTAAACTTTTAATAATAATGAAATATTTTAAATATTCCTAGCATTGTTGTTATGTAAACGTAATTAATAACACAAAACAAAACATGAGAAATTAATTATAGGAAAATCTTATCTAATCATGATGAAAACGTGTTAAAGTTTGAATAATATATATATATATATATATATATATATATATATATATATATATATATATATATATATATATATATATATATATATATATATATATATATATATATATATATATATATATTGTTTTATAAGTAACTTTTAATTTGAAATTAAGGCTCATATTATTCCATATAATAAAACCAATATTTAATAGCAAAATAGAAAACCATGAAAACCGCAGAATACACACTCGTATGTTGATGAATACAAATATGTTCAGCGAATATAAAACATCTGCAAGAAATTTAATTGTATTTAAATGTAAATATTATACTAAAACTAATTAACGAGCAATTACTTAACCACATATAAAATAATTAAAGATAAAATACAAAGCAAAAAATATGGACAATATCAGAAGCTTTCAATAAAAAGGAAATTATAAAGCACACAAACACTCATTTTTTTTTGCGGGTGAGCTGGGGAAATGCATTACTACATTCATAGTGGATCGTCACCCACTATGATATGTCGGGCTCTCCCATATGGGCATACCGACTAAAACCCCACCTCATCTCTTTGGGAGATACTTCCACCTCGGGACCGCTTTCGCATTACTTCGAGGTGGCTCCCTCCTTGGTCAGGAGACCGCCTTCCGCATGCCTGCGTCCAGGCACCCGCTTTTTTTTCTCTTCTCCTTTGTCTAGCTTAGTCGCTGTCCTAGCCTATCCCAAGCTGCTGTGTGCTCTATCCAGATCTTTCTTCTTAGCTCGAAGCACACATTCGACGTACGTTGCCACTGCATTCCACGCTTCCGCATTACTTATCATCTTGTCAACAAGGTTTGCCGTCGTGATCAAACCGATTTGCATCTCCACTTGTTGTCGGCTTATGACCCAGCGTTGGCAGGAGAAAAACGTGTGTTCGGCATCGTCAACTATATCGCTTTCTTCGTACAAATAAAATGGTGTACTGAACTTTCCCATTCTGTGCAAATATTTTCTAAAATAGCCGTGTCCGGAGAGCATCTGTGTCAAGTAATAGTTCACCTCTCCGTGTTTTCTTTCCATCCATTTCCGTATATCTGGTATAAGTTTGGCTGTCCATCTACCGTTCCTATCTTCGCTCCATAGTGCTTGCCATCTTTCAATAGTTGCCTGCCTAGCATCTGGCAAAGGCATTGTGTCCGCTATAGATCGTCTTGTGATAAATACTCTCTTGCGTTCCACTGCGTAAAGGTCGATTGGAAGCATGCCTGCTATCACAAAGACAGCGGATGCCGATACTGTGCGGTATGCCGATGCCACGCGCAACGCCGCTGTCCTCTGCACTGAGAATAATGCATTTGCTCTTCTCTTGGTACTAAGCGTGTCTGCCCAGATTTCACATCCATACAAAAGGACACTGTTGCATGCTTCCATCAGCAGCTTCCTTTTGCATGATAGAGGTCCTCCAACATTCGCCATTAATCTGCTCAGCTGTGCCGTTATCTTTGCCGCTTTTGTGGATACATATTGAATGTGTTGCGAGTATGTCAACCTCCTATCCATCCTTATACCTAGGTAGTTCACGCTTTCCTTGGTGGTTATTAAAACATCCTCGAACCGCATTTCTATCTCGGTTGGCATGTGCAGTCCTGTGAGAAACACCAACTCTGTTTTGTGTGTGGCTAGCTCTAGCCCATGTGAGTCTAGCCAGGCCCTGGTTGTTATCATCACTTGTCTGAGTCTCCTCTGGGCATCGTCCGTGTTCCTAGCTGTGACGACTGCTGCGATGTCATCTGCGTAGCCAACTAAGAATGCGTCCTCTGGAATTTCGATTCTCAGGATTTCATCGTAGCTCGCGTTCCACAAATCTGGTCCTAAAATAGAGCCCTGTGCCGCTCCCGAGGTGACGACCATACTTTTCGGGCCCTCCTTGGTGTCGTATAAGAGAACCCTGTCTTTCAAATATTTACCAATTATCTTCATTAGATATGTTGGCACTGCGAAATTTCTCTTCAAGGCTTTCAACACGTCTGCCCATCTTAGGCTATTGAAAGCATTCCTTACGTCGAGAGTGGCGAGAAGAACCACGGGCCTGCTGAAATGATTTCTCTGCTGGACAAGTTTGACAACATCCGTTATCTCCTTCACGGCATCTATTGTACACCTGCCTGGCCGAAATCCATATTGTCTCCTGGATAAGCCACCCCCCCCCCTATTGATAGCTTCTTCTAGGAGGGGCTTGAGTAGTTTCTCCAATAGTTTTCCTGCCGAATCCAGCATACAGAGTGGTCTGTATGATGATGGCAAGTGTGGTTCTCCTTTTCCTTTGCTTATGAGCACTAGCTTTTGTTTTTTCCACGGCTCTGGAAAAACGCCTTCCCTCAGGCAGCTATTATACATTTCTAAAAGCAATCTTGGTCGAGTAATTGCAATTTTCTTCACCACCTCGGCTGGTATTCCATCAGGTCCAGGGGCCTTTCCATTCTTGAGGGTTAGAGCTGCTGCCCTCAGTTCTTCTACGGTGAATGGGATAAACTGGGTTTGTGTTGCCACATCCTCCGTGTTGTAGATGTCATTCCTTAAGCCATGCTTAGGAAAGAGTGTTGTCACTATATTCTCCATTGTCCTTTCGTCCATCTCCTGCGCGGGGTTTTTAAACCCAAGCTTCTACATGACTAATTTATATCCAAGGCCCCATGGGTCCCTATTAATATCTTCCCTGAGCTCCTCGAATTGTTGTCTTTTACTATTCTGTATGGCTCTTCCCAACCTCTTTTTTGCTTCCTTGTATTCAGCATGCTCTGCATCTGCTGTGCCTCTACGCCTTGCCCTAGTATATTTTCGACGCTGTCGTATACAATTACGCCCTTCTTCTATTGTGCTGTTCCACCAATATACAGCGGTTTTATATTTGTTCCGCTTTCTCGTTTTTGGCATTGCTTTGTCACAGCCCATTCGAATTATATTCATGACTTGGTTAGATATATTTACGGCATCTTCTCCTAATTCCTGTTTTCATATTTGGTAGTCAACCTCTGCCACGAGCGCAGATGTGTCCAACTTGCCCACGTTCCATCTGCGAGTGCCACCACTTGTGCTTCCTTGATGTGTAAGGGTGTTTCTCTGGAGGGAGTATGATATGTACTGGTGATCACTGGCCGTGTATTTTTCGAGAACTTTCCAGTTCAGAACTCTCCCAGCCAATCTTTCAGACACCAATGTCACATCTGGTATTGTACCCTCACACTGTGGTCTCCTGAAAGTGGGAACATTTCCAACGTTAGCGACTATCAATCCACTTCTCGCTGCTAGTTCAATTATCCTTTTTCCTCTTGAGTTAGTAGTCGGCATTCCCCATTCCACTGCTCTAGAGTTAACATCGCCCCCCACTAGGATATCTCCTCCTAGGTCTCTTATGGCGTCCTCCATCGCATCGAGTTTACCTTGGAGAATATCAATACTATCACTCGGTGTGAGATAGCAGCTTAATAGTGTGATCTCTTCAAACTGCACCCATACGAATCCGTTTCCCTTGCCTGAGTTCTTTGGTCGTAGCCTTCTGTTGTTTGGTATCCATATAGCAGCAGTGTCTGTGTCATCACTTAACCAGAACCCACTCGTCTTGCTCGTATATTGCTCGCTGATAATCGCGATGTCCGCTCTCTGCTCCAGAATAATCTGTGGTAAGAGAGAATCAGCGACTTTTCCCCTATGCATATTTAGTTGAAGTACTTTCATTTCGCCGTCTGTTTGTCTGCCTTACAGCCCCTCGATCCAGGTAGGTGATCCGTTGGGCTACTTCCTTTTTGTAAGCATATGCAACATATTGGAGGATTTTTGCACTCCTTCAGCTTGTGTCCTTTTTGCCCGCACTGGATGCAAAGTCCCACGGCCTTTCTATTAGGTCCCTTGCATTCCCATTGAAGATGGCCCGCTCCAAAACATCTGTAACAGCGTTTGGTCTCCTCCCTGTATCTCATAATTATATATATATATATATATATATATATATATATATATATATATATATATATATATATATATATATATATATATATATATATATATATATATATATATATATATATATATATATATATATATATATATATATTAAACTTGAGTGTATCAGAAGTATTTAGGATGATTAAAAATTATTTTCCGAACAAATGGATCAAAATAAATATTTTTTGGTTTTTTGCTAAATAAGTTGCATTAAGTCCAACAGAAAGGAAAGGTATTAATATTTAAATGGATTAAAAGAGATAATATTGTGTGCATTCGCTGATGACTATAGATTAGTTCTAGAAAATTAGTGCAGTCTGCAGATGATGAAGACAGCCACAATAATATTGTTAAAGTCTTTACCAACATCCTCGAAAAAAATCGACATTAAAAATTAGAGACAAAAAAATTACAAAACTTAATACAATTACAATTTCCATCCAACATAAGTATATTTGCTTGCTACACAACAAAGAAAACAATATTGACTCAACAGTAGAATATTAAATATGAATATTTATGAGTAATTGTAGCAATGTGTTTTAGTTATTGTTGCTATTTTCCTATGATTTATTATTCAGGGTATTGAAAATACTATTGCTGGGTTAAAAATGAAAACGCTTAACATCCTGACAAAGCCAGCCACAAAATGCTTTTGGAGCTAAACCAATTAAATGGTTACTTATTATTAACTTTTAAGCCAATTTAAGTCTAAAACATTATTCAAAGAAATGAAATTTTTATTTGTTTGACGGGATATCAAATCTCGGAAAACATCGTGCGAAAGTGAAATCTTATAAAAATCATAAAAAAATATGGCGTAAAAATCCAGCCCTTCAAATATTCATAAGCTATAAACTGGATGAAAATTATTCATTAAAGAAGGTAATTTTCTGAGTGCACCTCATCCTATTGAAACTAGAGTGGATATATGCCTCCGATATTTATATGAGAAGTGATATATTTACAATCACTTTAAATATAGCATTAGCTAAAGCTCACCAGAGGTATGCCAGAAGTTTCAGGAATATATGCATATTGCTGCTAATAAATAGTTACAATTATGGAGAATAGAGGTGAACGAACAGAAATGTGTGAGTATTACGTTTGCATTGTATAGACAAATATGTCGCAATACTCTAACGATACAATAAAATATCCAATTTTATGGTTGGTTAAAAGGGAAATCGCATATAGACAAGGAAGATATTAAATTTAAAGCAGCTTAACTTGCTTATTAAAAGAAACTCTTCACTAAATCCAAATCTTTACAAATTAATTTGAAAACCCATAAGTTGCTATGAGATTTAGATATGAGGCAACTCCTCGGTATCAAATTTAGACTAAAAATTTGTAGGCGTAAATACAAAATTCTACATGCAGTAACTGCCGCTACATGTTAACGAAGAAATCTTCAGATTCATGAAGATCTAGACGTTCCATTGGTTTAAAATATGGTTTTAAAATACCTAAAGAAACTGGGATATCAGCCTAATTCTCTATTTTGTAATATTTTAGTCTTTAGAGACCATAATTGGCTGAGCAAAAGGAATACTTTCGGTCCTTGTTAAACACAAAAAACTCGAAGACGATGCAGAAATTGTATTTTTTTAGTACTGACAATTACAAGAACAAGCCGAATCCAAGTGCTTCAAAGTATCCCGTTTCATAAAATTAAAATAAAATTAAAATAATTCTTCATTATTCTGAAAGCTCTCTTAATATCTTTATTTATTTGTTCGTTTCCGTCTCAGATATTTATATGATAAATTTTCAAGCCGTGAAGGTAACAATTCTTTTATTTTATATATTTATTTTAAAATTTTTCATATCCCCTCCTGTTCTTGTTTTTAGTATTTGTCATAACATTTGACCCTTAACAAAACTTACCATCAAAAAGTATTAAATGCCTCAAGTTTATAAAAAAGATATAGAAGATATAGATTACGTTAAATAAACAATGAAATTTATAAAAAAAATTTTGAATATCAACAACATCCATATACATACACATAAAATTGGTCGCTAAGCACGTTGGGATGGTGGTATTAGACTTGCTCCCTTGATAGTCCACACGTTTGTGAAAACTGACCTTTTTTATCATGTTTTTGATTTACCCTTTTTTCTTTTCACGTACTTTGATATCATATTCCACTGTAAAAGTCCTAAATGATGTACAAATTCAATTGACTAAAAGATAAAACTGTTGTATTCAACAAAATATGTTGGCTATAATATTTAAAACCTTTGCACTCAAATTTATATGAATTCCTTAAACAATAAAAGGTTTTATTATTTCATCTTTTAATACAGAGTATTAAATTAAAGGTGAAAGCACTTTTTTCAAGTCGTAATTTTTTATAAATGATACAAATCCCAATGGAATTAGCCCCAATTAAATAATATCCAATGAAATAGAACCTAAAAATTAAATGGGCCCCACAAGAAATTTAATAAAATAAATCAAACACAATGTAATATTTTCAGAATCTGAAAACAAAATAAAAGCTTATATTCTGGAATTTTTCCTTACGAACGAGTTCCCTCGGAAGATAAGTCCGTAATGTTTAAATATTTAAAACAACAAAGACGCTTTTTAAAATATAACACAAAATTAAAGAAAGTTAAATTAATTTTAAACAAACTTATATAAGTACCAGATTTTATTCCGATGAAATACTATAAAAAAAGTTAAGTTAAAACTATAAAATTAATTTTCTTTGTTTTTACTTCTAAGTACGACGACAGCTTGTTAATTCTATTACTTAACGCTAATTTCTAGTTTGCTGTATTGCCAAGCTTTTCACACTAATACTTACATTTGATTCAGTAGAGTGCAAGAAATGTTTAGCAAAAGGAGAAAATTAATAAACACCTACAATTAGTAAACTAATCAATCATGAAAAGAACTAAGAACTAGTTTTGTCTTACTACATGTAATTAGTCATGGATATGAATATATTTCTGAATTTTACAAAAATTTTGTATAAGTAGTCCTCAAAGATAAGGCTTCGAGTCTAGAAAAATATTTTAAGGAGTTATGATTAATTCCTTGGTTCATATTAAGGAGTAGTGTCTTCAAAATTTTACAATAGTGGCAGTGAAAATATCAAGCGTAGCTTTAAAGTGAAAGTTAAAGTGAGCAAATATGGGTATTCAAGCTCTGTTAGAAACTTTCATTTTTATTGCATATTCAGCTGGTTTTTTCTTAAATCTTGCTTTAAGGTTTCTATTAAATCTACATTCTATTAAATGTAAACATTTTTAATTCTTACATCTTCTCCATATTCTAAATTTCTCCATCATGATCTGAATTTGAATGCCCAAATTTATTGCTATTTGCACTCCAAAATGCCATAAGTTTCAACTTATTTTAAGCTTTAGTATAAGCTCTAATTTTAGTTCTAACTAAGAAATTAATTTCAACTAAGTCGTAACGAAACAGAATATAAATAACTTAAGCAAGAGCGAAAGTTAAGCTGAAGCTAAATATTAGTTTAAATATTCGTCAGCAAAATATTCCACTTATATTTCAAACTCTCAATTTTAATAAATTTATTCAAGTTCTATTGCACCATTGCATATTAAAAAGTTCTATTCATAACACGTTATGTCCTTTTCTTTTATTGTCGTGGCTTTCAAGACGAAAATGTCCTACAACAAGTTTTGCATAAATTTTTAGATCTCCTTTAGCATTTCATGACATCTTAAGCAATTCAATGTGTTGCAATAAAACTTAAATGGTATAAAGAAGAAGAAAAAATTGCATCTCTTTGAGCACAAGGAGAAGAAATAGTTTAAAAAGAAAACCAAAATAATAAAAGTGTATTAAAATTAGTAACAAAGATTATTTTAACGACACTTTCAATTTGCTTAAAAAATTTTTATTGACATAAAATATGTTCAACAATGTAAGGGAGTATAAAGAACGTTTTGAGGGAAGTAGCATGTTATTTAGTTAGTTCGTTTACACTAGCAGACATATTGTACTTTTATGAACGTGTAAGTAAGATGAATAATTAAAAATATTTTCCCAGAAAATCATTAGTGCAAGGACGATTAATGGCAGCTTTTTTTAGTTGAAATTTGGACACAATATTGAATAAAATTTAATAAAAACTAAATTTAAAGAAAACACGTGGTTAATGCAATTATAATTGCATGCTTTCATTGATGTTTCTTATCACAATTATCATGTTATTATATTCATCGTGTATTAATTAGAATAATATAAAGAAGACGAGGTTCCATATTCTTACATGGTTTTTATTAAAAATTCGCTAGTGTGCGTATTTACATATAATCTATAAAAAATTATATGCATTCAAATAAATTAAAAACAATTATTTTACTTAATCAGAATGAATAAGAAGACATAATGAATAAGAAGACAGAAATTAGAAACACTCAGAATCTATGGGAGGAGTTGAACGCGCCACTCTCTGACTATTAGTCTAGTACCCTACCCACTACCTTAAGAGGACTTAAATTTCATGATTTTTACACGTAGGTAAAAACATTGTTAACAAAGACACAACTGACACAAAGTAATAATAAAGAGAAAATTTTTGCTGTTTCTGGGATAGAGTTTTTCATATTTATGTGTTTCATTCAATGCTGGCTATAAAAAAATGGCCTGTAACATCCAAAATGAGAGCTAATTTCATCAAACAGTTTGAGTAATTTATAATTTCCTGTTGTTCGTGTTCATTAACATTAAGGATATTTGTTGTACTTACTTACTTACTCACCTTAAATGATTAGAATCTTGTTGAAATGAAATACTTTCTTGTACACAATTTGTGGGATATAAATATTCTTCTGAATGAAACACTTCAACTCCGTAAAGTTGCACTATAAATATTTTCACGAAAAATTACATTTGACATGCAACATTATCTGCTTCGAGACTAAGAAATAGACTAAGGAAGAAAGGGAAGACAGAAAAATGTTATGTACTATCGTGACTATTGTAACAAAACTAAGTCCAATATTTAGTTGCAAAGGCAACATTGTAATTTTGTGTTCGAAATAGTTTCATGTTTAACAATTAATGATGCTTGAGCTCGAAATTATTGTATTTATAAATAATGAGCAATAATGTATTTATAAATAATGATGAAAGGTTAACGGTTTGAAATAAAACCATTTTGGAAAGTGAGATGAGCCTTTAAGAATTTTAAAAATAGTTTTTCAAATTGCTAAAAAATTTTGTTTTTTTTTATTTTAAAGGCTGAAGGATCATAGACAACAAACAATATATAAAAGAACTTAACCAAAAGAACTTAACCTGTTTTTTGTAAACTCCAATTACTACATATCTCTGACTATCCACTTTTTTATATTGTACATTGTAAATGTCACATTCTTACATAGACTTTTTCAGCTCAGCTTTAAAAAATTTTGCAATTTCAGATATTTTCTCTCGTTTATAAAATAAGACCTGAAATATCCGAAGAAAGAATAAAAGCTTTAGACTAATCAAAATTAAAATTTATTATTTTGGAATATCTCACATGTTTCTGCCAAGCAAATACAAAATGAGAATTCTATATTGTATATGATTATTATAAAATACTTCATCATAGTAGGTGTTAGAATGCTTTTATACAAACAACACAAAAATCAGTTGAATTTTTCATTAGTATATTTTTTTTTCTCTCTTGCACCATGTATACAATTGAACAGCCCTTTGCTCTTGACGATTGCATTTAACATGAAAAATGAAAACCTTTATGTTAAATATGGTTATGTATTTTGTAATAATCATATACGATAGAGAATTACCATAATTTTAAAGTAGAGTTTTCTACAATAAAAAAGTTATACCGTAAAGAGCTACTAAACGTGCCATATATCTTAAATGTAAGGGTTGTAGGATTTTTCAAACCAATTCCCAGTAATAATGTCCAAGGAAGAAAAATGAAACAAAGTCCTGTTTACACTTAACAAATCCCAATACACATGTCATTTATTTGAATCCCCGATGACGAAGGCGATCATTTACGTAAAGTTATCTTTGAAAAAAAGTTATTATTGTTTACAAGGTAACACCACGAAACAGATGGTTGGCCAGCAGAGTTTCTGCCAAAATATATTTACGACTACAAAAATGTCTGAAGCAACGGCCATGGGAAGAATTCCAGCAAAAATATAATTTAGTGAATATTTTTTTTTCGTTAAACCTCATTATGGGAACTGCATTGGAATAACGTTGATAAGATCATCAATTGTTTCTCAAATCATATATTTTAAAAGTAAACTTCTGGGTACGAGTTTCACTGATGCTAGTTCATCGGAAACTATTTCCCTCTGCAACTCTGCAACCTTCACCCATAGCGAACTGAAGATATCGGATTGATATATGCATCAAGTGACTTATATGCAGAAGAATTATATGCAGGCCTTAAAAAATTTCAGGGACCGAAAAGATTTGGAATACCCAAGTATCCTGAAGATGGTATGCGGAGAGTAAAGAAATATCGATAAATAAAACCAAACAAGAGAGGCGTTAAATTTAAAAAAAGAAATTAAATTGATTAATTTTTAATAATCCATATAATTTTAAATAAAACATTATTGGCATAAGCTATTTGATTTTTTGTTGTATATAAATCTTGATAATAATAATAACAATAGTAATACAAAAATACTTCAAAGTAATTTAAATATATTAACTAATTAAACGCACTTTTGTCCTTATAGTACACCATACCTTTGAAATTTTCCTAATGAAAAATGCAACCAACTCAGGCTTATTGTTTAACTTCCTGTACTTTTTTCAAAAAAAATTTATCTTTTATTTTAAGTGTAACTTTTATTACGAAAAATGCTTAATATTTGTAAAATATTATATGCGAGTATTATATTACTTTTATAAATTCTTCACTTTTGCTTGATAACTTTTGCCAAATAAGTTATTTAAGACATAAACTCACTAAACAATTACATAAAAGAAGAAACGGAAAGAAAGAGAGAAAAATTAATTAATTTTTTTTTTAATTTCCGCTTCCTTAAAAGTTTTACACATTTTGCTTTTTTAACATTTGAACATTCGCGTGATGCAATTTCACGCATATTTGCACGTCTTGACAATTTCATTATTAAATAAATGTCAGCATAATTTAAAAGGTATTTTAAGCGGAGTTTAAAATAACTTTTGCCAGCCAGAACAAACACAGAATCCTCTCTCTTTAAAATTTTTATTAGGGTCGCTGTGTTAAATATTTTATATGCTTGTGTTGGTTGTAGGAATTTTAAAAGATATTATTTAAAATGTACTAACCTCTTCTTATTAAATTTTTGCTTATTCTTGGCATTTGCTTTAGCAACTGAGAATAGCTTACAAATTCAGTATTTTTTTTAATTTCTCTCATATTTTCCTTGGACCTCAGGATGTATGAAGGTAACGCAAAAGTAACTGGTTCCACAATTAATTCTTATTGAAGGTGACAAGGCTTATTAATGTGTTGTAAAAGTGATACAAAATAACAATTTTAACATGACAGAGACAAGTTTGCACTGATATTAAAAACATTTTAATTTTAAAAAGCAGCCCCGATTCTGTTAAATACAAATAAAACCCTTGTTTTCCCTTTTTTGTCGAATTAGAATTCCTGTCCAGCCGTATGTAATTCAATGGTAAAATGATATTCAAATCTACTTAAAAAGTGCCTACTCTATCGAAAATATTGTTTCGTAGACCAAAAGCTGGTCTAAAGTCAGAAAAAAATTTATCGAAGACAGATTTGAAACTTTAGTTTAATTTTTATTAATATTTTATTGTCACAAATATGTACATATATATTTATAACTATTCACTTAAGCCAGTGAAGGCTTGTTGTGCGTGGGACCTTCGCACTACGAGTCTAGTATACTACCTACTAGTCTACGAAGGTCAGTTGCTTAATAGCAACATATGAAAAAGAGGCCCTATGCTCCTTATAGGATCGATGGGAACATATATATATATATATATATATATATATATATATATATAACATATGAAAAAACCTCAATCATATAAGCAATATTTTAAATTAAAAATGTTATCTTGTTATATAGTTTTATATTTATATATTGAAATCTTTTTTCTAAAATCTTTAAACAGTTCTATATATATTTACTCAATTCTATATATATCACCACATATTTATAGTAGATGTGAAAATATACATTTTCCAACCAAATAAATCCGTCAGAAAG
Organism: Germaria angustata; assembly: GCA_963681545.1. NCBI lineage: Eukaryota > Metazoa > Arthropoda > Insecta > Diptera > Tachinidae > Germaria > Germaria angustata. Next base: position 98,519,299 of record OY812999.1, on the reverse strand, counting down.
TTGTTGTTTAAAATTTTTAAAAATACATTCATTTCAATCCAATTGTCAGTTAAGTGACTTTTGTTGTCCTCAAGAGCCATTAATGATTTATATCATTTTATTACATTTTTGTAAATGTCGCAGATGATGTTCAATTGTTGGTGAATGATAGTGGTCTCTGAATAAAGAGCTAAATGAGATTCTAGATTGGACAGAACACATCTGTTTATCTATCAACCCTTTGAAGTAAAAGGCTATATTCTCTTCTTATAGTTCAGCACCTTCATCGATATATCGTATAAACTATCCAATAGCCTTTGTGTTGCATCAAAAAGTTCTAAGCATTTATAGTGACTGTAGATTTGACTTTGTTCATCAAATTATTAGTGTAATACATAGAGTATCATTTACGTTGAGAATATAGTACAACCCAGCTTTTCTTCTACCCTTAAAAAGAAAAAAAAAAACATATTGATAATACATTGTATCTTTCATTGTTTTTTATGGAATTGAAGTATATTCTAGAATGTCGCAACAGTATGTTACAATAGCTCGGGTTTGCTACAATGGGGTTGTGCATTTTATGTTTGGTCTTAGATAGAGGGATCATGTTTTTGACTATATTGTCATGAATTTAGGATCAGAGTTTTAAAGTTTTTTTGATCACTGCTTCTTACTCAGCTTAAAAATGAAGAATGCAGGCCCTTATAACTATGAGAAAAATTTAAGCTCGGCTGTTCTCCGAGAGCTTATGCGCTAATATGTCCAAATCATTCCACGTTTATTATGAGCAGGTATTGCTACCATTTATTTTTAGGGTTGCTAGAATTTGGAATATCTTGTTTCCATATGAATTTCGTTGTTTTGATAAAACTATAGTTCAATTTAGAAACATTGTAAAAACATACATGTGATTTAAATGTTGTGCTGCCCCGTTACTAACCACTTTGTTACCGTTTTTCTTGAATCAAATAAACTTTTCTCATTATTCGTGAAAAAATTATGGTTGTATTATTTTCTCTATTATTTTGAATTAGTTAGTATTACTATACCGTTTCCGTAAATTATTTTGAATTCTATCGGCCTTAGAGCTTAAAGATTTATTGATTATAATAAACAAAATAATAACATTGATAGCATTTATGAAAAGTTTATAATAAGTCTATGAGGAGAAATAATGTTTTATGTTGCTTACAAATCTATAGTCAATGCTATATTATTTTATCCTTCCTATAACAAAAAAGCTGCTTTTACAAATTATTATAATTTAAAGCAGAGATAGGGAAATGGGAGGTAATATGAAGTCGAAAGACAACAGAAAATAGTGGAAATCTTAAGCATATAGTTCTGTTTTAAAAGAAATGTGGTAAATATTTTTCACAGCTTATTCTTTGAAATATAATACATTCGACTGCAAAATAATTTTTTTAAGATATTAACTACCAAACTTCTTTTATATATTAAAGCAAGCTTTATTACTAATACAACCCCCACTTCACGTCTAACTCGATTTTGCTCTTCAGGACGTGAGTATGTTTATTATCCTTTTGTTTGTCTGTGAAAACTTGTGCAAACATATGGATAACGCCATTCATTTAATTTTCTGTATGTTCAGTGTTTTTATTTTTATTGTTGTTGCTTCTATTTTGCTTAATACAAGAGCCTTCACACAAATGTTAGTAAGTTTTTTAGGGTGTTTTAATTTGAATTCAATACTGATGTTTCTGCTCTTATGCCTATGTGAGCTTGAATTTATAATATATACATGTTAATGAATACGTTATTGAAAAACATGTGCTTCCTGAAGTTTGAAACTGGAGGTATAGATATTTTTCTAATTGATACCTACTGCAATTTCATGAATAGAAATAATATGGCATGTATTAAGTGAAACTTAAAGATAACAATAGCAATAAAAGTTTGTTATCGTACAAAAAATGAAGTCGTAAGAAAGAAATATAATAACATGTTTCTATTACTTAGAGTAATGTTGTAGAAAACCATAATATTTGTCCGAGAAAGGTGTATTGAAATCTAAAATTATTTTACTATTTCTTGTGTATAAAACTACATTATTTCACTATTTTTTACACATGTACATGTCTTTATTATTTTTTTTTATTTATTTGATATTGAGATTAAATTTCTAGCTGTTTTTGTATAAGTTTTGCTTGAAATTTTGGATAAGTTTTTTAAGTTTCGGTACATTTTAGCACAAGAAAATATTCTGTAGTATAGCGTATTGGAAAAAGTATTTTATATATCCATAAAATAATTATTCTTATATAGAGTGCAGTTAGGTAATCTAAGCAAAAAGAAGTCACTGGTTTAATCTTTTTATTTTTTTTTTTAATTGTGTTATCTTAGTTATGACCAATCATTAGAAAAGTCTAAATATTTTATTTTAGTATGTGCTAATCAGAGTAAGTTCTGCATTATAGAAGTTATAGAATAACTTCTATAATGCATTCAAACCAACTATCATTTTAAATGAATATGAAAGAAGTACCTTTAATGTGATTTCCATTTTAATTTCATTATGCTACTTTAAATATTTTAGGATTTTTATTACCTTGGCTACACAAATTATGTTTGTAGATTGCCGATGAAATAGAGATGTTTAATCTTAATTAGGTCTTATTTAAATTATCTGATCTCTTTAACAATCCATATATTTTTAAATAGAAAAAGAGCAATAGAGTGGATTGCTAAAGTTTGAAAAAAGTGAAAAGTTATTTATAAAAAGAGTTGTATGAAATGGTTCGTATATTACGTGTTTTTATATGTATATGTTCTTAGATTACAGTTTGATACCTTAAAAGATCACAGAATTAAATGTACAGGGTGGTGGACAGTATTTAAAAAAACAGGCCTTCAAAGGATTTGATACAGAAACTTCTCTAAAAAACTTAATTTATATTTTAAACACTTTTAAATAACCAAAAACCAATACAAAACCAACTAAAATCCAGCACTGGATGGAATTCTATAATTAAGTAGATTTTATGACAGAGAACAAAGTAATAGTTTAACCAAAATCCAAGACTGTATGCAACTTGTTGACTTAAAATGTTAATGGGTACTAGTAGCGTATGATTTATATTCTATATCAGTAACAAAAATATTACTCATACGCATTTCTAACATTTAACTAGGCACAAGCAGCAACATTTAAATGAAAAAAATATACATACGTATACATACATACACCTATAATTATCCTTTCTTTATTTGTGAGTTGCAAAAATGAAGAGTAGTAATTTATTTTATGAGTAAACTACATATTAGAGTTTTATTCTTTGTTATTAAGAATATACCTCCGTCCATCACCAAACAACTAATACGACCTAAATGCACGACTCCCTTTACAATATTAAATGTCATAAACAAAAAAGTTTTGGGGGTTTCAAATGATAACTAAAAACATGTAGAGGTTCAAGGTAATGAAATGCATTAACACTTCCAAAAATTAGGGCATTAGAGCGAATTATTATATACAAGCTTAATTTAAAAAGTCTCCATTATATTGTGTACAGATAATGCGGTTAATAATGTAGTCTTTATTAAAAAATGTAATACAATAAATTTAAAAATGCCATTGGCCGGTACTTAAAAGCTTCTTAAATACTCGTAAGCTGGAAAATTTCCAGTCTCGTGTTTTTGAAAAAAAAAATATATTTAGGAAAATTAGAAATGTTTAAGAATGCACAACAAATCAGAAAAAAGTTTTATGGAAAAAGTCTAGTAATTGCACATATGATTAAAAAGCTCATATTATATTCCTCTTTATTCTTAAGTCTAACGATTTGTGATGATAATGGTTTTAATAATTTAATTTTAGTTATGACTCTTAAGAAGGTTTAATCCTATTTTAAGATAGAGTACCAGATTAACTAAAAATTCCTATTTTTTTAAAGTTAGCAACTAAAAAAGCTAGTAAATATGTAAGGAAAGAAACAACACATTTTATAAAACGTAACGTTATAAAACGTGAATGCAAGATAATTTTCATATGTATATATTTATCATGAAAACCAAATAAGTTTTTAATACAGAAAATCTTATTTACATATGAAAAAAATTTATTAATATTTAACCTTATTGTCGGGTATTTAATGAAGTAAATGTTTGGAAATACTATCGCTAATCTTATTACTACGGTAACACAAAAGTTAAGTCAGTTAAGGATATTTCATTAGACGCTGATATGTTTTTATTTCAAAACAAAATTTGTAGCACCAAATAATATAATAAAATCAGTTTCTTTTACACATCTTTATCTAAAAATTTAATTTCATATATTTTCCTATTACTTTGTAATATAAGTACTGTTAAAATTCTCTATCTTAATTTTCAGTCTTTTAATTTATTATCGTGGCATTTGTTTACTTTTTACTTTTATTAATGAAACCTTAAGTCAGACATAAAAATTCCTCTTTATAACTTTGTTAGCGTCTTCTATTGTTGTCCTTTTGAGGCTGTTGTTTTATTTCTTTCTATGTTGTCAACACATTGCTTTAGAAAGATTTTGAGTATATTACAAAAAAGGAAAATAGAGATTAAAACGAAAACTCAGTCTTGTTTTGTTTAATAATGAAGGGATATATGCGGAAATAAGTTTAAATAAAACGCATGTTAAGCGACCATAATATAAAGTGGTCAAAGGCAACTGATTACAATTTACCCATTGACGACCAATAAGCAAAAGTTCTTCTTTTGTGTTATAGCCTCTAAAACTGTGAGAAAAACTCTTCTGTAGAAAATTTTCTAGCTATGCTCATATAAGAAATAATACATCTATGTACTAAGCTAAGAAAAATATGTTGAAAATATAAGCTGTTATCGAATTTATGTAACACAGTTTTTGCCGAAGACACACAGATGCATATTCAAGTCTTTCGATCTTGAATGGACTATGTATTTTATTATTGACGGATTATGTAATTGTTTTTCCCGTTGGCTTATGAGTGAAAGTTTTTAGCTTAAGCAACTAATTCATGTATACTTTAACAACTGTTTTCACTAATTAAACTAAATACATGATACGATGATTATATCATTAACATATTTTTACTTAATTTTTACATACCAAGTGTGTAGCAATATTAAACATTTTTTTGTATAATTTATCTATTTGGCTGTATAATACTAAGTGAAAAAATTGGGACAAAATTTTTTTAAGACATCGAATGGAATTTCATGTGATCAGTTGTTTTTTTTTCTTTTTTGTTTACTTCAATAAACCAACCATCAGCAGACAAAAGAAATTGCGTGCTAAAAATAATCTCAGTAATAGTTTGAAAATAAGTGTTTTGAAGAAATTGCTTTTATATAATTATGGTACCAATCTATACGCCCTTGTATTAATGGTGAAATATTGATGTACTAGTCTTGTCAAGCTCCTACATCTAGGTTGAAGCTGTTGCAAATATTTACCAATTATATACATATCGAGCCTTTGGTGCAATAACGTAGTAATTCAAAAAAGCTTGTTTTGCAGAAATTGAGTTTAAAGTTTTGAATTTACACACAACTTAATGGTAAAAGAAAATTCGGTTCTTTTCTCAAGAGCTGAGTACACAAGATATTTTTATGAAAATTTTACAGAATATAAAAAACGACAAGGCGAATAATTTCGTAATATAACCTTAAAAAATTCAAATTTTGAGTTACTACGGTATTGCACCAAAGGCTCGATATATAAATTAGTTTTAGATTTTTTTTTTAAATCTATATGACGACATATTGAGTTTGATATTTTAAAATAAATTATTGAATAAAACAGTTTGTGAAAGAAACAATCACACCCTTCAACCTATTGAAAGATCAAAAATGCTCCATATGAAAAAAGATCACATTAGTCTTTGCATTATTAATAAATGCATAGAAAAAATCAGTAAAATCAGAAAAGGCTTAGAATTTTAAAATATATAATTTATTCTCTGTAACTTTGTTTATTATTTATTAACAAACAATAAAAATTGGAGTTAAATATATAAGTTCGTAAACATACAATATTAACAAAAATATTATATGCGAGTATAATTTATCATTAATTCTTAAAATCCATTTCATATTATTTCAAAGACATAAAAGACTTAAAATATATAAAAAATTCATTTACGTAGCTTACACACAATATTTTAGAACTTCAATATTAAAAAAGTGGACTCAAATAATTAATGGTGTTCGAACATGCCATCTTGAAGTGCTATTAAATGCATAAAGAAATGTCACCCAAAATGTTTAATTTTGGGGGTGTGATTTAGTCGACTCTTAATTGAGGCTAAAAAAATTAATTATAAAATAGAACAAACACAAGATTTTTTAAGCAAAAACATTTTTATATCAACAACACAATAAACAAATGTATAATGTAATTTTTTATACTTTGTAAGACAAATCCGATTATATTGGGTTTTTAGTTTGGGACTGCTCCTTATAAAAATTACTATGATTAAATACTCGTAAACTATTTAGTAAACTTTGCCCTAAATCAGCGTAGTATTACTACCACCTAACAAAATATAAAGATGTTATCCGTCTTATTACACTCCTAATTATATATATATATATATATATATATATATATATATATATATATATATATATATATATATATATATATATATTATTATTATTATTAAAGGAGAAGTTTTGCCGGAATGGATTTGGTATATCATTATTACATTAGTAGGGCATTTGAAAATCCTAGGAAAACTGCTAGATGATCCAAATATCAGAATAACTGATCACATAAGTGCATCCTTAAAAATAACTGGACAAGAAGTTAGATGCCTTTTTCACTCATTAAACCCAAAAAATTTAATTTCTAATATTTTATTGTTTGTTGTTGGCTTAGCTAGGTATATGTCTGCATTTTATTGGCGCTAACCAAATCATCAGTACCCTTTTACCCAAATCATGATTGAAAAGCATTCAAGCTCGTATACTTATGCCACAGACTACAAATACTATATGAGAATTCAAACAGAACTCAATATTTTCCTATTTGTAATCAACAAAAAAGACTTGCGTCTTTTTGTTTTTTTTACGCCTTTATACAATTAATCGCCCTTTGGGTGATAATAAAAGTATTTATAAGGCAAAATGAAAAACCAACCTAAGCCAACAACAAACAATAAAATATTAAAATAGTTATTTTGGAAAATATCTCGAATAACAAATTTGATAAATAGAATTTCTAGTAAATAGAGAATGGAGAATTCTCATATTGTATTTGATTTCCTTATTGTTATTGGCCAAGTTCACCAACCATTTGTATTAGCGATCAATGAAACATTGACATATGAAAAGCTAAAACCAGAATAACAATACATTCGTAGTTAATTTTTTCAATTAATTTATTTTTTTTTTATAATCTGACATTGCACTTTTGTTTATTACGATGAAAATAATGGCTATACTTCTAATTCGAATTCCTTTCAGTTATATAACAAATACCACTCTACTTCTGCTCATCGTCTACAGCAAAAAAAAAATATATTCAAGAGAAATCAAAGCAAGGAATTAAAAGAAACGAACAAATTTTAAAATTTTGAAACACAAAATTTTTAATAAAGTTTTTAGCTGCGCTGTGAATTAAACTTTTGTAAATTCGCCTTGAATACTGTAATTACTTGACACAATGATGGCATATTGCGACAGCCAGAGTTAATTCCAACCATGTGTTTTATAGGTTTATATTTATTATCATTATTATCAATTAACTTTTATCATTATGTTTGAATTGAAAAAAATATGCACACATTTACTGTAGTCTAACCTTACATGCTTCAGATCTTTTTCTCATTTGTCAATTTGTGTATTAAAAATATAAAAAAAAAAATCTTTTAATTTTGTTTGAAATTTTGTTAAATAATTTTAATTTCCTGAAAAAGACACCGACAGGTTGTAGAAATATCGAATAATTAAAAATAAATATATTCTTTAAAAAGGACCTCAAACTGAAAAAAAATTCAGTTAGTTAATCGAAATAAAGGTCAAATAATATCATCAATTTATATTTTATTATATATAAAATTAGTTGTACTTTTTAGTGAAAACTTTGCATACGCTCCTGATTGAAAATTAGTTAATTTAATTTGATTATGTTTATTCTTGTTCCTTATTAAATTATATATAAAAAAACTCTGTGGGTTCTTGTATGTTTAAATTAATGGGATTATATATAATAATACATGATTCTTCTAATTTTACCACCTATCATTCCAAAATATTATAAATAATTTTCTTTAATAATAACACGAACATTATATAGATTTAATATAAAGAGATATTTAGTGATTAATCGTTTTCAAATCAGACATACCGTGGCCTATGTTACAGAAATATTAAAAAAAAATAAGGAAAAGATAAATCTAACAAATGAGCTGATTTGAAACCAAAAGTTAAGTTACTTTCTGCAACATATGTACGTCATTTGGCTGCTAAACTGAAATAAAATAATCGATTTTCCCATTTCCTTGTTTGTTTCCTTAGCGTTATAAAGGCCTATTAGCATGATTAGCTAATTACTTTTCCCCTTCTATAATTTATACTTTTATCTTCAAGAAGCAAAACATAAATTTATGTAAAGGTAGAAATTCATAAAATTATATTTGTGAAACCTCCTTTTATTGAAAAAATCACAAATGTTGCGAAAAAAAGACATGCAGCCGGTACATTTACTTTCTAAGGACATTCCCGTAAACAAATTTATTTATTTATTTATTTATTTATTTACTTATTCATCTACAGAAATATATTCTTACAGATTACAAAATTATTTTAATTGAAATATTTGAATAACATAGATTTAAACATAGTATAGTTGACATCAAAATTTAAGGAGGGAGTTAAGCTATTACATAAATGTAAGCATCTTGCAATAGGTTCATTATTTGCATAATTAGTTAATTCTTAAACCCCTTGGGGGACAATACAAAGTAAAATAATTTTTTAATTCAGGGCAATCAATATTACCAGATAATACATTATAAGCTAGCAATAATGAGGAACAGGTTCTGCGGTCGCTTAATGATTGTAGGCCCAGCAACTTTCTCCTAGCCTCATAAGGAGGTAGCTCATACTGCCAATTTAACTTTAAAGCAGTCTTAGTAAAAATTTTTTGAATGCGTTCAACGCGATTAGATAGACCCAAATGATAGGGATTCCAGACAATAGAACAATATTCTAAAATACTTCGAATCAAAGAAATGTATAAAGATTTAAGGGTATATGCGTCCCTGAAATCTTTAGAATTTCTTTTAATTAAGCCGAGCATAACATAAGCTCTAGAAACCACATAATCAATATGTCTAGAAAAAGTTAATTTGGCGTCAAAAATAACACCTAAATCTCTGACCTCATTTACCTGCTTAAGCATGATACCGCTAAGGGAGTAATCAAACTTAATTGGATTAGAAATATGTGTGTAGGACAATGTGCAACATTTAGAAATATTAATTTTTATACCATTTTTAGAACACCAGTTGGAGAGATTGTCAAGGTCAGCCTGCAATTTATGACAGTCTGCCAAATTAGAGATGCAAGAATATAATTTCAAATCATCTGCAAATAACAAGCATTTGGAAAATTTAAAAGCTAATGGTAAGTCATTGATAAAAACTATAAAAAGTAGTGGACCAATATGTGTACCCTGCGGAATACCAGAATAGGCGTCTGTTAGAACCGATGATAAAGCATTGTCAATTTTAACTATAAGTTTTCTGTCAATCAAAAAACTTTTAAAAAATATTTTACACACAAAGAAAACAGAATCGGAATGGTAAAAGAATTTTTTACCAACTTAATTCTGCCACTTGCGTGAACTCTAATAATATTCGATTAAAATAATTGAATATTAATATTCGATTGGAACATTGTTACATTTCATTATCAGTATATTTTCTGGCCTAAGAGCAGAGTTTGTTGTCAATTTTATGTAAGCTTTTTTAAGTTCATTAAATACTAAACGTATACTCGAATTTATTTATTAATAGAACCAGACTAACAAACTAAGTAAAAGTTTCATGTGTTACCATATTTTAAACAAATGTTAAGTATTAAAAAATATGATAGATTATTAAACTGCCTCAGGTTTTTAGTACAATAATATGCTTAGTACTTAGATAATATTGTTTAAGAAATCTAATAGCTTATTCATTTTATTAATTTTTCTAATATTTCTGAAATTTTATTACAAGTTAACTAAAGAAATATTTTCTAAATTAAATAATTAAATACTTAAACACAATTACGAAGTTTCTAATGTAATGTTTATGAATATATTTGCAACTATTTTAGTTTTTCGTCAAACAGAAGTTTTCGAATACCAAGTTTTTCTTAAACTCCTTTATGCTTTCTCTAAGTACCCTTTATTGGTATTGCTTAAGAAAGTTTTTAGTTCAATGAACTTCCGAGTTTAACTATAAGTAAATTTTTGAGTTATATATTGAATTTTCACTTCTTATACAGATCAATACTTGAAGAAAAACAAAACCAAGAAGTCTAATCATACAGAGGAAATATACAAAAGTATAATTGTATGCATGTTCTCGTACATGTTAATTTTTAGAAAAAAAGTTGCTTAAGATTAAGTAAGTTAGCAACCATTTAACTTTTGACTTAAGATTGATTGGAAAATTCAACCATAGTGACTTGCATTCGTACTTGTACAAAATGAAAGGAAAGTTTATTAAAGTCACAATATTTGTGATGTTATTTTGTTTTGAGGTGGGCCTTTTTATTAACTTTTATTCAAAACTCTTTAAAATACTATCATTTTAGAATTTCATCAAAGCGAGCAATTCACCATAGGAAAATAATTTCCTGGTAAAAGATTAGCCAAATAAAAATACTTTAATAACTCGGCAAAAAATTTAAAATAGAAAATAAGTAAATGATTCAAATACTTGTAAACCCAAGAAAATGTACTAAATTAAAATGAATACGATCTGATCATGTGACTAGCACTGAGATGCCAAAAGTATATTTTGTTTTTTATATTTTCAATTAGTCAAAATTCTTTAAGGCTCTAATAATAAGAAAAAAGTAGGAGAAATGTGAAGAAAAAATATTTTCTTGTGTATTATCGTTAATCGTTAGGATTTTGTAAAAAGGAAGTCCTTCAAAACTTTTATCCAATAAAAATTTTCTATAATTTTTTTACCACATTCTTCAATTTTAAAAGCAAAGTTGTCTTATTTGTCGGCTTTTTGATACTCTGCTTAAAAGATTTAAACTTAAGGCTCTAGTAAATCACAAACAAGCTGATGAAAATCTGTTTAAATTTAATGTTTCATTTTACTTTTTTCATTTAGTTAGTTTATTATATAAATTAATTATTTTTATTCATATACTAAATTGCATTGACTTTAATAATAAATGCCTTTCTAAAATGTGTGACTTGCCAAAGCTGCAATGATAGTGGTGGTATTAAAATGCCACTCATTTTGTTAGTCAGTTCAACAAATGCTCAAATGCATTTTTTGAACAATTCTTTTATTCTTATTCCATTCACTCAGTACTTTTGTATTAGAGCTCCTTCATGATTTTTTTAGGTGATGGTTTCAAATTACTACTTTCCATACTTACAAACATGGCACATATACTTTTAGTACTTTTGATAAATGCGAACTCTAGTGTTTGCATAGATGTAACTTTGATTTAGTAGAAAGTAAACGGAACAAATATTTAAAATCTTTTGTTAAATGTGTCAGTTGATACCATTTTCTATGAGTGTCGGATTTCAACACAATAAGTTTTTGGTGAATAATGTCAAACAACTTTTTGATGGACAGGTGTTGGGTACTTTTCAATTATAATTTATAGTCTATGAAAGCTAAAACTTTTAAACTGAACTATAATTTACTGAGTAAATGAAAGTTATAAAAGGAAAGTATTCGCAAAAATTATAATTTCAAAACTTGTTAAATAAAAGGGACACTTGTTGACCAAAGCGGCAAAGGATGTAAACTTATGCCTCAAGGATAGCACATAGAAAGAAATTTAAAAGAATTTTTTCAAGTCCATCAGACTGAAAAATATACTCACTGCCTCAACATTCCATATATTTAAAATAAGGTTTGGGTAGGTTTACCCGTTTGGCTAATTAATTAGTAAAAGCAATACTCCTTTCAAAAGAATAAAGAATTTTGTTGCTCTATTATTTATTTACTACTTATTATATAATTTTTTTTATTAACGCATCTCCATTTTGATTTGCTGGCGAATAATCTGCAATTTTCCCCTTTATCGCCTTTTTTGATTATGACTTCAGTTATGTTTATTTAAATAACTGCCTTACAATATTGTTTATTTATCCCTACAGAATAGTCCATTAATTATAAGGAATTTTGGATGTTGGTAGCTTGTGTGTATTAATGTATTTCGGATAGCATTCAAATGTTATTTAACAAAAAGATTCCTTCCCCTTTTTTATCGCTTATCGCATTTTTTAAACTTTGCACAACAATAAATTTATTTAATGTTGAAAATTAAAAAGGTGGATATTTAATCTACTAGTATCTGAATTATAGCGGAAGTATCGAAAATATATTTACTTATTTACTGAATACTTAATTGAAATGTGTATTTTTATACACCTGCATGTATATAGATAGAAAATTTTCATTTTATTATAAAACAACGTCGGCAATTCAAGCTATTGAACCATTCACTGCAAATAACCAGATTATTAGAATAATTGGTGACACGTTAACATTTTTGTTAGCAATCTAGTTTAATCCTGTGTATGTGTTTCAATTTATTACAATTTTTATTTAATTTCATACAGCATCTAGTTCTGCATCTGGTTTATTATTTAAAAAGCTTAAGTTTCAAAGAACCTCGAAATTCGTATTGAATATTTAAATAAATTTTTGCTGTACATATAGAAAAGAAGTTTTATGGAAAAAAGTTGAAAGTATGAATATTATGCTATTTGAACTATAACTTTTCTAAAATTGCTGAAAGTGGGAAAATTTAATTCTTTCGAAATTATTGTATTTACAATATCGAATTTTTATTTCAAAATTTGGTTCGTATAATTTAAAAGCTAACCAAAAGTTGTTCCTGCTAATCGAAAAATGGCTGAACTGCGATATTAAATAATATTATATACGCTTGTATTCGCTTGTTTTGTACAAGTTTCTTAGATTTTTGCATTGGTGCACCAAAGTTCCACAAAGCACGAGGATATAGAAACAAAGTAGACATGGCTAATAGAAAACAATTATGTTAGAATTGCTGATAACTGTATCACTGTGAAAATTTAATTTAGATAACAAACGTACGTTATATTTCTCCAATTCAATTTATTATTTTTTTCTTTTTTCTTAAAAATGTCACATAGCAAACTATTGCAATTAATAATAAAAAATTAAAAAAATTAAATATAAAAAAACGTTACCTAACGTTAAGAGCAGTAAATGTCTCCTGTCTTGTTAATGACGCATTTTTTAAACTTGTTATGGATCTGTGCACCTTTCATGCCTTTGCACTTTTTTATTTAAAATTTTAAATAATAGTTTAAAAATGTATTGTTTGTTGTAGACCTAACAGATCATATGCCGTCATTTAAGCCACATCGTCAGTGAACTTTTCAAACTGATTAAAGTTCACTAACGATTTGATATAGCAACCAAAGAAATGTTGGCATATGAAGAGTTAAAGGCACAATATACAATATAGTTTTAAGACTATTTTAAAAATTTTAAATAAGAAAATAAAAAAAATAAATAAATAAATGCAAAGGCATGAAAGATCGACAGATCGACAACAGACATACAATACAGTTGCAGGTAACGTTTTTTTTATTGCAAAAAATTGTTTATATAATTACCATTTGACATTGTTAAGCAGAAAGAAAAATAAAAAATAGGATTAGAAAAACAAAACGATATCTACTCGTAAATTGGGTTTTCACAGTGACTTAACTTGTCTAATATTGTTTCTTTTTTGTATATGAATTTTGATGCACCACTGCCCAAATCTAAGAGACTTGTACAAAACAAGCGAATTTCTAGTTAAAAATCTTTTGTGCTCCTAAAATAAAACTATTAATTTGACCCAACGAAATTTACGTTCTTTGCTAAAATTACCAAGGGAAATCACAGCTGGCATGTCAGGTGTTAAGCAAGCATAGCAGCTGAAGTTAACGCTGCATTAAGCTTGCGTTTGTAAAGTCTGCATTCCAAAATGTAACATTGATTTTTCCATTTTATTAAAGATGCCAAAAAAGGAATTATTTTGATATCTTACCTAAATTAAAAACTGCATTTAAAGTTTTTTTCAAGCTAACAATGTTTTTGTAATAAATAAATATTCCTACAATATATAACTGAGATAATAAAACTATTCTGGTTCAAAAAGTGTATGCTTACCTTAAGAAAATTATGCAATAATATTTTCTTTCATTATACTACGTTTAATAATATAATATTTTAAACTAAATTGAATGCTAGAATCTTCCCTTTATTTTCTAGACTATGACAAACTATGATTAAAATAGAACCAGCCTACTATGGAGAAATATCTTAACTTCAAGCATGGTGCGAGTTAAATATAACTTGACTCCTTTTTCATTTACAGCACACATTAGTTAGTGTTGCTGTTGAGTAGTTTAATGTCACTGCTATGTCTTATATTCTATGCATATGTGCCGGTACAAAATTGTTGCTCAGAGTTTGATTTTAAAATTTTAATTTTTGACCTTTTCATAATAATACTTTAGTTGTGGTAGTCTGTTTCAATCCCTTCAATGCCATGATGCGATTTTACTACAACCTTAACATGTGGTATTGTATAAAACAAATGTTTAAACAAAATTATTAAAGCTCAAAGAAATAATATTATATGATATAATAAAATAATAAATACGTGCATTCCAGCTATTTCATGGAGTGATATTCAAATCAAACAATAAAAGTTAAAGAGTCTTAATAAAAATTTTATTAGAAAAAGCAAAAATTGTATTTCAAAATAACTTGGATACACAGCAGGCAAAAGCTCCTGCTGCTTTTTTTTATTATTTTCTGAAATTGAAAATGCAATCATTCTTTATAAACATTATTTTATATTTGAAAAATAATATCAAATAATGCACAGGCATTTTAAACCCAACAACTTTTGAAAAAAAAATGTATTTGATTAAAAGCTTCAATTTTATTTGTTTACAGGCTGAAGAGACAAAAAAAATACTTGAACAAATTTCATCTAGTATTGTTGATGATGTTTGTATGTATTTGACTTAACTTTTTAACAAAATTCGCTTACTTTCTGTAAGTAAAATAGTTTTTGTGTATAAATTAGTTTTAACATGTTCAAGTGAAAAATAACAAATGTAGACATAATTTAATGTTGTTCGGGAAATAATCCCTTTCTCAAATTTAATTTTTAAACAGCCAATTTTATACCATCAATAATAATAGTTAAGTTGTCTATATTCAACAATAAAATCAAACCAATTCCCCATGCAAAATATTTCAATGATCTTAATAATTATAGATATATTTTTATTTTTAAGCCAAAAAGCAAGAAGCAGCTGATTTAAGGTGGAAATTTGCTGAGGTTGCATTTTTTTGACTATAATCGAATCGATACCAAGGAGGCTGTTTTTGTCATATTCAGGAAAAGGCTTTATTTAATAGTTTTTAAAACTTAAAACTATATATACATTTATTTATTTGTTAGTTTTAATTTTAATAATTTATGTTTTAAAAATTGTTGGTATGTAATGTTGTTTTTTCTATAAAAATTTCAATAAAATTAGGCACTTTATCCTGATGAGGTAGAAAATTCACTTGCTTTTTAGAAGTTCTTTATAATGATAATATACATGATGTAAGAAAAATAAAATAGACCTAAATTTAATACGATTGTTTATTGTGTTTGCCAAAAAACCATTTAAAGCCTATTATGATTACGTATTATATAATAATAATAGTTCCCATATTAAATTTGATTTGCTCGGCGTAAAGATATGAGGTTGCATATTTTCAAACTCTTCACTGATAAGTTAAAAACCGTCAAAATTTTGGCTAAAATGACAACAAACCATAAAGTTTGTTTTAAACTATTATTATTTTAAACTTTTATTAGGAAAAATATCCGAATATATTTTAATATTAAGGATTTGTAACATTTGTGCACGTTAAAATTCTTCTAAATTTTTTTTTGGTCAACATAAAATGCGCACAATTAGAAAAACATTTCATAAAAATATTTATCGCGGTATAAGATTTACTTGTAAGTAGTATTTTCTCTTCAAAATTGTTACAATTGTTTCTACTGTAAGATTTTTCTCTTCAATATACTTATCTACCAATTAACAACTTATAAAATTTTAATTTTTCTATTACAAAAGTGGTAATTACCATTTTATTGTTGTATTGTCTTCCTAACAACAGTTCATATTAATTTTGTTAATCTTATTAGAGAGCATGTTTAAGCCTTTTATGTGTAAGTCCTTTCTTTTTAGAGCAATAATTAGAGAAATTCTTACAGAAGAAGTTAAGCGGAAACTAGGCGATTGTTATAAAGAAACATCATAAAGCACAATGTATAGCACTTAGTCAAATTCCTAATTTACAAAAAAAAACACTAAATATTTACATACCTTTTGTGATTGAAATTCATTGACATACAATTTTTAAAAACTCCAAAAAATTATTTTAATTATCAAGAATCAAATAAGCCGTTTTTAATTTTGTGGCAAATCAACTCGAATTTCTATAATGGAATAAAATGTCTTATTTCATTTAATTCATAATATCTCAGAATTATTTTTAAGCTCTTAAGATGTTATAAAGTGTCAGCATATATATAATATTTAATGAGAAAATGTTATAATAATATTTGTAGCACATAAAGACGTAATTGGAAGATTAAAATTATATTATGTAAAGCTGACAGTGGTATCGGGTGTTACCGGAACTTCAAAAAGTTGTACGTATTTAATTTACTGTATTTTTAATGATATATCCTGGGGTACACAAAAATCTAAATCATGTACTCAAATTCTACCTTTGCTAGACAAGATCTTATGATCTTATTATTCAACTTGTTTCTAGAAAACAAAGCAAACCTTCTTCTTAATAGACACCGACCAAGACAGTATAGTTTGATAGTGAATATGTGTTATGTTTTTTTAAATACCTTTACAAGTACGCTTACATATAAGTTTTGTATGAATTTAACGTCTCTTTACTAAAGTATTACATAATTATCAAACTACACAGCAATAATTTATAGACACTATAAATATTATGAAACAAAATTTACACTCACTAATCTGACATTATTCGAAACATATACTGATATAATTTTTGTTTGCTTTGTTTTTTACAAAGCTAATAAACAAAAACTTTGAAACTGCTCCGCTTGTCTGCACGAACACCCGGAGAGTTCAGCAGAAATCGAACCTGTGACCTTCCTACTACTAGTCTATGACAATAAATACTATTTTACAAAGACATCCAATATTTTTACTACTATCAACACGCTACTAATAAGATCTTGCATATTTTTTAAATATAATAATATCTTTAGTGAATATATGAAATCTGTCTAAATATATTTTGTTTTCAAAGACTCCACTATAAGGTGTTAATTTATTTCAGCCAATAAATTTAAGTTGCATTATAAATCTAAATAATCAAAACTTTAGCCTAGAACTTTAATACGTTAAGAACATTTCTCAAGTTGCCTTTGCTTTTGAAGTCTCTTTTTCTGAGCAAATTTGAAAAAAATCTGTAAAAAATCAAATAAAAATTACAACATTTTATAGAAGACTAGAGTTTCTTGCTGATATAAATATCTTAGAGAAATTAAATTGTTACTCTTGATATGCTGAAAAATCATAAATAAAACTAACTTTGAATCATTATGAAGCTCTAAGCGAACACAAATACAGATAACGTATACTTAATATCAATATCATTGTGCGTATTGAATATCACTCATACGCAAGTTGACTGCCTGGTCTGTGCAAAATGCTTTTCAACTAAAGCTAAAATAAATCAGAGATTTTGAAATCATAGCATCTATACATCAATTTTATTCATTAGAGTATAACACGAAATAATTTGTAAATGTTATCGTATACAATTTACCTCAATTTCGCGGCTTTTAAAGCAAATTCTTCGTATCTTGATACATGCACGTTAATGCTACACATATTAATGTAACCACGGTTTTGTTTTAAATGTTTTATTCACAAATGGTAAAGTAGTTTTTTTTTCTACTTCACGTCATGAGTTGAACTGGTTATTAAAAAATTGGATATCGATTGGAGTATAGAGGGAGCTTGTAAATCTTAGCTTGCATATTTTAACGATGATAATAACAAGAAAGTTTAGAATAAACTTCCACAATTGGTTAGAATAAACTTCATAAGATTCATTATGTATAACATAAAAGAGATAAAATGAGGATATAATATTAAATGATATATAGTACCAGCTATCGGTAATACTCATGCTTCAAATAACAGAGCTAATATTGGTATTTCACCATTGAATTTTAGCTACCTTTGGATTATCTAGGCGTAAGTCTACCACTAAAAAATTTTCCATATTCCAAACATTCTAATTTAGATACCTTCCCGCGACATTGCGAAACATTTGTTATCCATGCCATTTGTTATCATATTATATGGCAACTCTTAGCCGATATAGAAAAAGGAAATATTTTTATATTGGCTTTATGTTTATAATTCTCTACCATTAATTTTTTTCTTGTATCTTATTTTCTTTCTATTCATTTGAATTTGTTGCTTTTCTATACAAAGTTTGAATAAGTGGCTTAAACTAACAAGCATATAAAAAATTTTCCACCTTAAGTCTAAAAAAATATAAAAAATAATAAAAAAAACTGTAAGGAAACAACAGCAAAGCTTATAGAATTTGTATAGCATCAAACAAACTAACTAAGTCATTTCAAATTGTTATATTTCATTTAAAAATGTGGAATGTAAATAAAGAATTTTTGACTTTTGACTTGCTGGCTACCAATTGTCTCTATATCTCCATCCTAAGTATCAAAGAACACTAAAAAGCGGAAGCAAATTCGAATTATTACATTAAATTTGCGCCAAATTGTATCAGAGTTTATTAAAAATAGACAAAGTTCCTCACATTTGTTTCCCTATTAAAATTTCATTGAAAAAATTACTATAGGATTCGTGCTATAGCAAAAATTTGTGGAAAAATTTATGTATATTTTAAAATAATGAACAAGATCAGGCAAAAAAAAAAATAGTTGGTGATAAATAAATTATTCATTTCCAGGAAGCGGATAAGTTCAATAAATTGTATGAATTTTTAAAAACCATTTAATACACGAAAGACTGAATGAGATTATCAATTAATTGTATTTTAAAATATACCGTAGAGTAAACTTACAAAAATCGTATATAAGACAGTTAAAGAAATTTGGTTTTTTAGCAAATCAGTTGTTACGCAACTAATTATATATAAATATATTAATAAATTTAATTGATTAAAGTACTTTAAAAGTTTTTTTCCTAACGTATATAAATTTTTTGCAAAAATTCTAGGCATAAAAAAGGGGAATAATAAATTCAATTTTGTTGGCAGCAATGTTTCTAATGCAAAATAATATTAAGATCATGTAAATAAAAAGATTTAGCAAGAAGTATTTACAAAAACCACTCACAAATATATTGTTTATTTTAAGCCAAAATGAAAGTTTCATATAACTCTCATTTCGAGTGGCATTTTGTATGCAAACAAATCTGTTTTTTATTAACTCTAAACACATTTGTCAAGAGTTTGATGGTGGTGAATTCTTTTTTTCGTCTTACATTTTTGTTTTAAGATACATAATAAATAAATTTATTTTTCTGAGATTTCAGCACATTTGAAAATATTTTTTTGCATATTATTTAAATCGTGCTACTTCTTTATATTTTTTTATTGTTATCGGAACAAATTTTTAAAACTTTCACTAAAAGAGGTTTAAGAAAATTAATTTTTTTTTAAATTCGTTCTCACAGTAGCTCAAGCGCAGCAAGTACAAATATTCGCGTTTTTCATTATTTGAAGTTATATAAGAAGCAACATATTTATATCTTAAATATTAGCCGCTTTCCTCATCATAACTGAACACTATCAAAAAAAAAATTATAATAATAATAAGAAAGAATAAATTCTAGCTTCATAAATTGTAGGACAAGTGAAGCAATATCAAATTCTGAAAACTATTGTAACAAACAAATTCCATTGCCGTAGAATCACTATACAAATTGATAAATATTTTTTATTTTATTAACGAGCTTTAGGTCTTTTTAAAAAAAACAATTTTTTTATTTCAATATTTCGACGCCTCTTTGGTCGCCTTATTTTTTTAAAATTTTGCCTAAAGAAGATGCCCAAAGAGGCGTCGAAATATTGGAATAAAAAAAATTGTTTTTAATAAAAAGATCTAAAGCTCTTTTCATAAATTTTTACATCATAACTAATACAAAAGACTTCCTGTACGATGCATATCAATTATTCAAAATATATTTGGCTATAAAACTTCTTAAAGTTTTACTAGGATTAATTTAGCTTTTACTTTATTTATTTATTTATTTATTGAGGTCTATAGATTATTAATCCTTACAGACTAAATGAATAATACAAAATGAAAATTTAAAACTAACTATATAAAAACAAAATAATTTTACATTTTATAACATTATTACTTTCAGAAATATCTATAATCTGATACAATTTATTAAAATTTTCACAGATTCGACGAAAGGAGTCATTATTAGCATAATTAGATCTGTAGTAATTTAGGCTGAACAGCTGAAAATTTCGAGTGGGTCGAGTTGGAACGCAAAAATTTATTTTTCCGCTTGGGTTAATCTAAATTGTGATTGAGTTAAATTTGTTTTTGTTTTGAGTTAAACTTTAATAAATATATTGAAGTGAAAATGTATTATTCTCTAGATATTATCTTTCAAAATGTTATCAGGAAAATTATGCAAATCAATATAATATTTGGAAAAGAAGACAGACTGTAGTGGATATAGAAATGAATTATTTTAAAAATATTTGATTTATAAATAAAACATGCTTTCAGAAATATTTTATTAAAACTTTATTAGATAATATATAAAGCGTATATACCACCATTAGCTCCTTAAAGAACAACATCTATGTAGAATGAACCCCTCAATGATCATACGCTCTGGTACATGTATTTGTAAAGGATCTTGAAGGAAAAAAAACACTAGTCAAAAATTCATTTTGTATCGCGAAGTTTCCATAATTAGAAACCATACATTAGACACGTGACAATCTGGGTACCAGGAAATGCGAACGACTCGGAAATTTTGTTTTTACATTAACTACTGTCTCTAAAGAGTGAAAAAAAATTTCAGAGATTTTTGTTTCATATTTTTTATATTTTTTTTAATGTGGAAAATGCTAGCATAAGATAACATATGTATTATGTTTACATTAGAATGCTTTCAACACATACATTCGTATTAATGTATATAGGTTTACGGTTTACAGTTGCAGTAGTACTATGCCAATTGAAAATATGAACAAATTTGGAAACGTGAACACCATTAAAAAAGAGTAGTTCACGTTTTTGCGAATTCACTATAAATAAAAAAGGTTTTTTTCTGCAAGAGTTCTTCAGATTAAGGTACTAGTGCGTATAGTTATTATAAAATTAGTTTTAAATCACTCATACCCTGAAGACAATTATGTAATTTTTTTTCATTTGAAAATTTTGATAAATTTTTTAATTAAAAATAATAAAATTTTTAATAATTTTAAAAGATATCATCAAAGTTGTTGTCTAATTTACTCAAAACAACTCTAATATATCTGAGCTTATAAAAGGTATTTTAAATTGTTTATTTTTTTAGTATAATAGATTGTTGCAAAACGATTTAAGAATATGAAGGAAAACCTTATTTTATATGTTCTAAATTAAAAATTGTTAAGACAAAGTAATTGGTATGTAGCCATTCAAACTATTCTAAATTGTAGTGCTTGTCATTACAAAGTTATTTAAAGTGTTCTCAAATTCATTAGTATTATTGATGCTTGATCAGGAATAAGTTTGCTTATTGTTTTATAATAGCAAATGCTGCATTAGCAACAAAATCTATCTATATATCTATAAGATTCTAATATTGGAAATAACGTCTAAGTGGATTTAGTTTCGAGAGATAATCATTTTATGTATGTATATTTAGTGATATTTCAACTATTCTTCTTTTTAAACTGACAATAAAGTCCAATTAAAAATTTAGTTGGCTACGGGTTTTTAGCAAAAAATATTAGCTACTCAAAAATTATTGATTTATTGTATTTTAATATCATGTTTTAGATTTGGAGCTAAAAGTCTCGCGGGAAAAAAATTCAAAAAATGCCGTAAAGCGAGCACTTGGGAAGTGACCATTTAAGATATATAAATCTTTACTGTGGCATTAATTTCACACTTTTAAATTAACTTTTTATGAGAACAGAGCTTCTCTTTTCATTTATAATAAAATGGCAGCCGGTTAAATTATGACAATACTTTTAAATGTTAAACAAATCACTGCATTTGAAAATATCTAAAAGACTGAATCAATCATTTTTATGACACGCCTTTGATGCGTTTTTATACACAAAAAATTTTTATAAAAGATTTTAGAACTTGAGATATTTGCAATATTACAAGCTGATGTATTACCAGACGTGCTGTGCATCAGATGCACCGCAGCGGTGTATTACCAACTAAGCCCAATATTCAGCAGATTGCTGTGCCAATTCACAGTAAAATAGGTTTGTGTTGATAAAGACAAGTTTGTTTAACTTAAACTGTTTTTATCTCCCACTACAGCACAAGCAGTGGAAAGGAAAAAATAATAAAATAATATTTTGGCCAGAAGAATTAGATTTCATACCACCGTGCTATACTTACATCATTCATACGTCTAAATGTCTAACACAAAACACGACACCAGCAGATGCAACGGAAGCATCAACAGTCATAAAGTAACATAAACGATTATATCGCCAACATCTGTTGTTGTAAATTACTATTATGCATGCAACTTCAATAGCAGATAAAATAACACATTGAAGCTGATGTATGCATATTAAACTACAGTGCAAAAACACAACACATCGAGCTAAATGCACAAACACCACTTAAATGTCATCAAAGGAACAATATCTTCATAGACACACCTAGCCAAGAACAAACAAAACAACAACAAAATGTGTTGCATGAAAACTAGGAATATAAAATGCTAAGAGACATGTTTATATTGCAAAATATTAAAATGGCATCAAATAGGAGAATGAAAATTTTTTCGAGCAGAAAATTTTTGTATAAGAATATAAGTTATAATTTAGTTATAGACTAATCATAGTGAAGTCACAAATTTTCTTAGTTTAAATATAATTTAGTTATAATCATAGTTATAGTATAAAAAAAGTTTTGTCAGCTGATGGTTGAAGTAGTTAGCGAATGATTGATACTCTTCTATGGTATGGCACATCGACAATAAATAATTTGTCTTTCTTAGTCAACGTATTCTTTTAATTTGTCGCAATTGTATATATTTAAAACACATTCAAAGCTCTTGGATAGATTGACCCTGCCTGCAGCTTTTAATCTATAGTCTGTCACATGTTCCATGATTGGACCTTTTCGTTTATTGGTTATTTACTTTAATAAAAGCAAATACTGCCTTTATATTATTTTAATTTAAGCAAACATTTCTTCCCTAACTTCGTCGTTCATGTCCTTTTCAAAAGGAAAATCATTCTGTTATTATTTTCGACTGAGAGAATTTTTCCGTGTTTAAAATTTTATTTAAAGAGGTTGGTTAGTTATCTTTATTTTTATTTTCGGTTAAGAAACTTCTATGTTTCAAATTTGATTAAAAGCCGTTTCTTAATTTAAGAGAAGCACTGCAAGCTAGAAAGACTCCTTTTCGTTTATATATAATTAAATAATTTATTTTATTTTTATTATTTTAAGGCCCTTCCTATTTTAGGTTGCGATATTTTATAACACTTCGAGTACCATCGAGATATTTGTTTATTTTATGTAAAAGAGTTTTTGACTTAAACTAACAAATTTTTTTTTTGCTAGTTTATACTTTTTGTTCAATTCCATTGAAAATTTAATATAATTTATTTAAGTATATATGGCCTTTGAAAGAAAATGCATAATATTATCCAATGATTGTTAAATATAGGAAATAAAGTTACAACTTATTTTATTTATTCAAAAATTTGTAGTTTGGACTTGTTTATTTACATCTCCAAACTAGAATATCTCCAAAATAAAAAATTTTTATTATTAATCGGATTCTTACTCCAACTCTTTATATAAAAAAACTTTGCACTTGTTATTAACTTGTTCAAAAGCATAACAAATCCACTATGATTTACTTAACATACAACAGTTTGAACATTTAAATTAATGTCTCAATTTCGTTAAATGTTAATGGGCTGTAACCATATTGAGCATAAAATAAAAAAATTCTCTTCTGCAAGGATAATAAATTACCTTTGCAGAGGCCTCTTTCTGTATATTTCTCTCTTAAAGAAACATATTTGTGAACCTTAAAAAACTTAGTAAGAGCGAGAGCGATACCAACAAGTAAATATTTTGTGAACATATTTAGTAACAATTTATCTGTTAACACAAGCGGTTGTGCCAGGAGAAAATAAGGAGATAAATTAACGAAAAAATTTAAATTATTACTGGCTTTGTGAAAAGTAAATAAAAAAATTTTTATCAATAATGTAACAGCTGTGAAAATTTCAAATACATTAAATACAATACTGCATGAAAATAAAATGCACCAAAATTGATGAAATGAAACCTAAATATTAATAAGTAATGCTAAATTGAAACACTGGCTGTTGGTATTTAATTAAAAATAAATTTTATATGTTGATATAAAATAATTAAGCTTTAGTTTGTATAAAAGGTATCACTTCCTCTGTTATAGTTTAAATGAGAAACATCTCTGAAGCATATCTTTTTATAAG
This sequence comes from Germaria angustata, assembly GCA_963681545.1. NCBI lineage: Eukaryota > Metazoa > Arthropoda > Insecta > Diptera > Tachinidae > Germaria > Germaria angustata. Next base: position 98,494,292 of record OY812999.1, on the reverse strand, counting down.
GAAAGGAATTAAAAAAATTGGGCAGTGGCTGGTCGAAATTTGGCTGTTACTATTTCTATCCTAATAATTAATATAAAATAATTAATATGCATACATATAATTAAAAAAAATAATTATAATAATTTTTATATATAGTTTCTATCAGGAGCATAGGGCTATAAATCTCTTGCATGTCCTGAGTAAAAGCACGTGTACTGGTTGGAATGACTATGTGTGTCTCTTATAAATTAAAAGAAGACATTTTTTTCATCTGGAAGTAGCGAAAGGAAACGTCTAAGTTTATGTACATAAAATATCTAGAGGCGTTAAAAAGTCATAGGTCATGGATAATTACCCTCAGCAATTGCGATTAAATTAAGTAAAATAATTGTGAATAAAAAATATGAACATTTAAATAAGATAAATTTAATTTATAGGGTTATTATTATTATTATATTTCCCTAACAGGTTTCAATGTGTCAAACATTTGGCTCTTTGTAGAAGGAGCTTATGCAACTGTAAATTATATAGAGTATTTGAACATTTCTTAAAGACAAACGTTAGCCTTTCTGATCTACACCCATATCATTTAACTCAAGCACAAATTATATAAACATAAACCCAATTCAATTTAAGATAAACGCAAGTCAATTCAATCCAAATCCTAATTAGGTAAGTTCGAACTGAAATTAAATAAGCGCAAAACGCATATCAATTTAATTCAAATGCAAATCAATTTGACCCAAAAGCAAATCAAATGTATTTAATTAGAGATCAAACGCTTTTTATATATTTTTAGTTAATTTAATAACTATTGGTCATTGATTAGATAAAATCATTGTTAAAAGACACTAAATTAAAATTCTGATTTTATAATAAACAGAATCATGTTAATATTGTAGTTGGAACAGTTTTTTCAAGGGTCTACCAATTTTAAAAATGAAGGTACATTTATTCACTATTGTGATTTTAAACTCCTTGAAAAGATCCACGAAATGGATTAATTTTATGCAAATATGGGCGTAGATATTATACGCCAGGCTGATTAGTAGAGAAGAGAAATGTTTTCCAAAACTTAAGGCGCATATTCAATAAATTTTAGGCCAAGCGGATCAGTATCAAAGTCTGCAAATTATTACTGAAATTGGTGTGCATTCCATTATGGCCACCGATTGTTCCATCTGCAGACATGATTAAAAGTGTCGTTATATCCATAAACACTACGATATTTAACTTAAGAAGATTATGCCACTTTTAAATATATCATAATATCCTCATGGCAAAACTTTATAAAGTTATGCTAGTATTTGAAATACTACTCGTATATAGGAGAGAATTTTTTTACCACAATAAAGGCTGGCAAAGCCAGCAGGAGAAAATCCTTTTATTTGCCAAAGGCTGGCTGTTCAGGAAATTATGATATTTTAAATAACAACTTCGCTCTATAAAGATTTTCTGACTAGCAGGACTTCGTTCGAGGGATTTTTTCAGTTGTTGGCCATTTATACCTTTTAGATATCATAATATCCTTGGACATATCGCAGTTGTACTTATGGACACCATGATACTCTTAAAAAAGTCTTTATGTCCATGGACAATATGACACAGTTATCTATGATGGCAGGTCACCATTGTTTTCGATGATTTACTTGGGTTTAGGTTAATCTGTTAATTAAAAAAAAATATGCATATACACGCGTATATAGAATTAAGGAACAAGGTGTATTGGTACAATCTATTTTATATATTTATGTTCACATTGAAAACATTTATTAGAAAATTCCAAAGCAAATTAATTGGTATTTAGAGCAATTTTCGTAAATAATTTCTTCAAAGAAAAGCTTTAATGCTCAAAATTAATCTGCTTTAATTTTTACAACTTTTATTGTTGAAAAAGTGATTTATATGAGAGATAAGAAAAGCATACATCTATAATACAAATGATATTGTTTATAATGCTACTCAAAAGAAAAACATAAATTACATATCATTAAAGACTAAAAAGTTCTGGGTATACATCTATAACAATTTTCCTTCAGTAGTAGGCTTTTGTAAACTTAAATTAAATGTCTTCGGTGTTTGTAAGCCAAGATATTGTGCAGAAGGAATAAACAATTTCTTATTGTATTTTATTTTATTTTTTTTTGTTCCTATGCAAGTAAAAAACAATAGACTTTGCTTTTACTTCATTAGACATTTTTGACCCACATATAATATTCTAGTAATGTTCTAAGACAGACATTTCTAAAAAAAGTTTGATATGCAATCTTAAATATTCACTTAATATTTGTAAAAAAAATTATTGCACAGCAGTTGCAAAAAGAGACCATTGAATGGCATCAAAAATATTATGGATTCCAAATTGTTTGTTTAATTTTGATCCCTTAATACAAGACAATATCATCCTGGATATTGTAAATAAATAGTTCTTAAACTATAAATGAAATGCCTGGTCTTTATTTACATATATTTTCATTTGAGAGCCATGAAAAGCAAATTATTACACTAAAATACAGTCACTATCCAATAACTTGTTTGAGTAGACTTTTTTAAATAAATTATTTGATTTCCTATTATATTATCATAAATTTACATTTTATTTTTTTTTTCACAAATAAGAGCTGAGCAAATTAAACCCAATAACAACATTAAGAAAAAACGGTATATACTATACGAAAAAATATTTTTCTTCAATGAACTTTTGATTTTCTGAATATTGTATACAAAAAACTCTCTTCATATTGCAATTTTTTTTTTGGAAAATCACGTACCAAACTTCAACAACATTCTGTATTTTTTTCGGTTTCGGTTGCTTATTGGCCAACAGACAAGCAAGAGGATGCACATAAAAACAAATGCGAACAAGACAAGGAACCAAGTAAACCAAGAATTCTTAGCTGGAATTGTATCCTTCCTTTAGTCTTATTTATATTCTATAGATTTGTTGAAAGTTTTCTGGAATTCTTTTTCAAAAGAAACCTTAAATTTCTTTCTTTAATTAACTTAAGTTTACATTTATTAGAGAGCAGGCTAACAGAGTTACAAATCGTAAAGGGTAGGAAAAACTCGGCAAAATGTCTGCAACAATGGTTTGAAGAAATTAAACCTAGAAAATTGCATCTTTGGTTTGTGAAGCTGGTAGGGACGAAAAAATAATTTTTTATATTAATATTAAAGATTGTTTTTTTAAGCTTGTGAAAAATATTAGACAATAAAAAACACTATGGAAAACAACTTGAATTTTTCTTGATTCTATGTTGTAATTCAAGATAAACATTATATCAATATTTTTATATATTAATAAAAAAATATGTTACTGTCTGTCCATAGAAGTTATTAACTGATTATTTTAAGCTGTTAGAAGCAAAATAGGGTTTCAAATTAAAATATGGATTTAAGAACCTCCTCCTCCTTTTGTTTTAAAATTCGTCAAGGAACATAAATTACACACAAAAAACGGTGATCAAGTTAATCACAAAATGTGACAGGAAAATATATTTAAGACAAGTTCATAACTAAAGACATAATTTTATTAATGTGACAGTATTAATAAGATGCAAAGTGTATGTCGGTCTACGCCTGGCTAAAAATTGTTAGGAAACAAAAAGCTTGGGACGAGAAGTAAATAAAATCTTAAAACATAAAATTCATAGTTGATGTTATCTAAAAATCAATCAAGCAAAATATATTGTTTCTTTTAAGTTTGCTACCACTATCTGCGTAACGATAGTATTTGCTACATTTCCATGACTATGCCACAAAATTTGCCACTACTTTACTTGATTTCTTATTTATCCGCACTGCTAATACTGATAACAGACATTGGACTTAAAAATTTATTCTTTCTTTTTTTCAATTCATAATGACAGAAATATTTTTTGTTACAATTGTTTTCATTGAACTGACCAAAATAATTGTGTGTAAAAACATTTTTTTTTGGAAAAGATTTTAGTAAAAATGATATTTAAGGCAAATGCTGAAGTTTTCAACTTTCATTTTAAAAAGAAGTTTTTTCCTTTATTTTGGTACCATAAAATTAATAGTGTAACTAAAGAATGTCATGTCCTTGGGAGGTATTTTTTCTTTATAAAGAGTAGTACTCGCGCTATGTAATACATAAGACATCAAAATAGAAACTTTGGAAGCAAAGTTAACATTTTCAAAATTATGAAATCATCCATATCAACAATCATTCAGATTATAAGTTTTAAATTTTAATCCAATACTTGGCAGGATCACTTTGTAATATTTTACATTTAAAAAGTGCTTAACGCTTGGCACGTTTGGCTTGTAATATTCAAAATTTTTAAACATATTTAGGAATGTTTTCGAAGCCATAAATCTTTAGAAAAACAGGAATGGAAATTTTCTTATATGCACTGATTCGATATTCTATTCAAAAGCAATCTTGAATACGACGATAATGTGTATTACGTAAAATCTGCTAGAAAAATTTTGATGGACATATATCCAAATGTTGAACTACTATGGGTTCTCGGTCACTCGGGCGTCAAAGGTAATTAATTGGCAGATAAAACTGCAAATAATACTACGATTAATCTAATATTAATGACACCGAATTATAGTAAACTGGATCTGGTGAAATTTTTGAACCGATACTATCCGACACGTAATGGAAAAGTCCCCTCAACATTGAACTGATACAGAGCGATTAACACACCACCTACTACAAGGTTGTTAGGTTAGGTTGATTGGAGGGGTGTGATGGCCCATGTCATACGACATACACTTAAGCCAGTGAAGGCTACTATAATATTTGATATAAAAAAAATGTTTTGTATAATATCTCGAGAATAGATCAAATAAATTTTATTAGGCTAAGATTGGGCCACAAAAATATATCACACTCTCATCTTTTAAATATACCTGTGTAATTGTAAAATTGCACAGCCGAATAATTTGGGCACATTTTAACATCATATTTAAAATTTTCTTATCAAGGTGGACAGAGTTTTCGAGATATTAACGCAAAACAATTTTTGTCTTCGCCATCGAAGGCCGATATATAAAAATTATTATAAATTTCCTTAAAATACTGATATATATATATATATATATATATATATATATATATATATATATATATATATATATATATATATACAACTTAATCTAAGAACTTATTTAATATTATTTATTGCTATACATAAACAAATTTTTTTCCAACATTGTTAACATCTGAATTAATATATGAATTTCTTTTTTATTTTATTTTTTATCTAATTTAATATTTTTTTACTTGTTTTTTCTTAATTTTTCTAACTCTTCTGAAATTGTCTTATAATTTTTAATTATTAGCTAATTAAATAAATAAATACTCGAGTAAGCATTAATTTTTGTTTGGTCCCAGGGAGTTTGCTTTAATTGAATTTTATTGATTATCAATTAATAATTCTTTTGTAGGGCCTAACGACTAAATTTTTAAGCCCTAACTGACACAATTTCAAAACTTTTAATTACTAAAACAAAATATATTAGCTAATCAATCAAACTTTTCAGTCAGAAGGAAAAAATTATAAAATAGTATAAAATTTCTGTTATTATTACCATAAAATATATATTGGATTCATATCAACAATGATCAAAGTTGTTTAATTTGCTTGTATGTATTCCACACACAGATACTATTTATACTGTAATGCAACACAGTTATGCTTACATGTGGTAATATTTCATAAGTGTGTGTTACACCTGAATGCAGGCAATAACAAATTTGCAAGCATATGAACGAACATATGATGTGTCCTCTGGCCAGGATAAAAAAAATTAATTTTCTAATATGTAACTTAAGCAAAGAATCATGCATTATAAATACAAGGAATCAGGAGAGAGCAGGTATGCTTTTATGTACTTCATAAAAGCCAGCGTATAATAATTAATTGAAAAAATAAAAACAACCACATGAATACTGTAACAACAAACACACATTAAGACTTTAGTTTGTTTAGCAATAGTTAGTGTTTAATAAATATAATTATATTCATATATATATATATATATATATATATATATATATATATATATATATATATATATATATATATATATATATATATATATATATATATATATATATATATATATATATATATATATATATATAGATATATTCTTTAAGTGCACACCGTAATGCAAACAATAACGAAAATATGTCTTAGGAAGATAAAAGTATAATAACCTGACAGTAATTTCCTTTTTGTAAATACAAAGAACTTTAATAAAACAAAAACTTTTTAGAAAAATATTCAAACGACTTCAAATATAGACTTTAAAAAGTTTGAAATAAATATAACAGAATTCAAAGAAGTACCAGCTTAAAACCTGTTTAAAGTTTATATTTGCGGATGTCGTTTTATCCTTAAAATATCTCTATAAATGCTACAAATATGGATTCATATTGTACTTTTAATACCACGAGTTGTTGTTTTACAACAGATATATAAAAATATGAACGTATTTTTCTATATATAACATGATTTTTATTTCTTTATTAAACAATTTAAATATAATTATTAAATCAATTCATGACACCAATTCTTGTCTTTTTTTTTTTTGTACATGCTGTTTGTGACTTTCTCTTATTTTAACCGCGATGATACGTGATATCAAATTACAACAAAGTTGATAAAGAGAAGTTAATAAATCACTTAATCGTTAATGTAAACCATAGTAGTTGTTGATAAATTTAGCTTTTGTCCAGTTTTTAAATTTTACTGAGATGTTAATAGACCTTATGTTTTTCTTAATCTATAATTCAAATTGATTTCAATTTGCCATTATGAAAATAAAGTAGTAAACTTAAGAAGAATCAACTGAGTTATCTTTCAGTTTTCCAAAGTTATAAAATTAACAGCTTAAAACTTTATTTTACAATAAAAACACAGCAACAAAAATATTGTTAAATATGCGAGTATTAGGCCAAGCAGTTAACAATATTTTTTTAACTCATTGATTTATACACGTTTAAAGAAACATCTCGAAAATGTTTACATTGTTGATAATTCTAGTCAATCAGTTATGCTATTTACCGCTTTTTGAATTTCGATGGTTTATTCATTATTCCTAATCTTCATTGTTTACAAATTGTTATTTATGTTAATGCCTGTATGTTCCAAAACAAACAGTACAATACATTAATCTTTATACAATCCTTTAATTTTTTTATAGCTCTTGTTGTTGGTGTCTCTCATGTGCTTTGATGCACATAAAAATATTTTTGTTTCTCTGGATTTGAAAAGGATTTTATGTACTGTTTGCTTTCATTTTTATTTGTTCTTTTCTTTTCGCAGACTACGTGGTTACATGTCGACGAACAAAGTATTTTAATCTTAAAAACTCCTGGTGAAAAACGTGCGTGGATGCTTTGAATGCGAGATGTTAAAGGATTGGATAAAGGCTGGCATATGTATTGAATAGATCAAAAGGAATATTTCATTGTTATGTGTGAGTTAAAATACATATAACTTATGGTAGTTAAAGGATTTAATAAACAAAACTTTATATAATAACATCTGCTCGAAGACGACTTAAACTTAATAAATGTGAAAATTATAATAAGAATTTTAACGACTTCCATTTTAGAGAGTGAAAATATCTATTTTAATATTTAGCATATAAATTCGACAATTTTAAATTTTGGAAAAACCAAATATATTGCAACCCAAAAATGTAATGAATTTATTATTAATATTTTAGTTTGTTTGCATAACCTCCCCCCATAATAATCTTGTCTGTATTTATAAATTTTTTTTATTTTTTTTAATGAAATACATGAGAAATAAAATTTTTTTTTAAATTTTCAAGTGAACACATTTTCATATAAAATGATAAGAGAACATTATTATTGGTCATTATTAATATAAATATTTATACTATTTTTCAAAATTACTCTAGAGTAAAATAAAAAAAGTACGCGCTTTTGTAGTATTAATTTTTTATGTTATGACTGCGATTGTATTATTAAATATTTAAACGAACAACAACGAAATCGTCAAAACAACAATAAAATTGCAGTCTTCAAAAAAAAATTGACATAGTAAAGCTCAAGCGATGCATGAATATACCACACACTGAAAAAAATGCACGAGGAAGAACATTACTTATGGAAAAGAAGACGTATAAAAATCTCAACTATAAAGGATAATTCTAAAAGGAACTGAAAAACGTCAAGCAAAACGTTAATTTTATTACATGTGGAATACTCCTAGGTCTTAACTTCGCAGTAAGGTTTCTGGAGGTCTATAATGTAATACGATTTTAATTCTGAATTACTATCACAACGTAGAACAAACCTCTTGAATTATAAAATGACTCTATCACCAAAAGTTTTACAAAAGTGACCAGCACGTGGCCATTTCTTGGCACACAAACTGCCGTTGTAAAATTTAAACAACTTTCAAGGACATGCAATTCGACATGAATTTGCATTACTATAACACTGTTACACGTTATTTTTGTCAAATTTATGATGAGCTAAGCGTGTCCATAAATTTGTTAAGCCAATTTTCATCATCGCACATCAAATTGGGCATATATACCAGAATCAGCTATATGCCATCTTCAGCGGCCTTTTTTATTACTGAATCATTTTAATGTCGACAAAATTTTGATATAAAAGGAGTTAAAATTTTTCTTCGAGCATTTAAGAATCATACGGAGAGTACCAAATATATTGAATACACAAGATGTAATTTCGGTACTAGTCTTAAATCAGGGATTTTTATTGTTCGCACTGCCATTACCAACCGTTTCAGTACACTACTCGTATATTAATAAAAATAATATAATACATTTAATCAATACCAAATATAAAATAATATTTTTATATTTTTTGATCCTTTTCAATTATTCTAATCAAAATATTATTTAAGTATAAGGTCTTCTTAATAAATAGTTCACAAGTTTTAGTTCTACTTATAAGTATCGATATTCTGACAATCATTGAGTATCATATTAGCGAAATTATTTTTAATTAACCAGACCTTGTGCTTAAATAATATTGTAATTTGAAGCAAAATGTTAGGTGATATGAAAGCCAATTTTGACCGTAGACTAATAGTTTTCATGCTTAACTAGCAGCCAAAGTTTCAGAGTTTCAATTCCTACCATAGACTCTGGACGTTTTTGCTTTCTGTCTTTATACTTTACTATTACCAATTTTTTTCTCTATCTATCACAAGTATCATAAAAGGCCAAATCAGGGATCCTAGTGAGCAGAACAAACTTGTTGAATCTAAACCTTATATTTGTCAGTATGGTTTTTGTAGTCACAGCCATTTTTCGTTTAATGTGGCTCTATTGCTAAAACATTATGATTAAATATTTAAAGCCTAGAATGTTATAAGACAAAGTAATACTTATGTGTATATGAGGATGCTATTGGATGAAGTAGTTAGCGCGTTGATTATTAAATTATGATTGAGAGCACTGTTCAGATCAATTCATCAACATTATTAATTTTTCTGATTTGCATTAGTGTGGCATTGTGTCAGTTGTTGTTGGACTATAATGAATGCAACAGTATCGGAATGAAATATATACCACACCACTGTCTTTTATCGGCGAAGTAAAATAATTTGAAAAATTGATACAACACATACAGCTACTCAACAGCAGATTTGCAATTCTCTCTCTCATTTTCATTACCTGCAGAATCCCTACCACTATCCTTTTCACAAAGAATCAACACTTTTAGTATTAGGCATTTCTTGTTTTAGTTTTATTTCTCCTTAAAAAATATATTTTGCTGACTATAAAAATGAGTATATACAAGATTGGCATGAAGTATTTTTTCGACAATCACAACAAATCCACGCTGGGTAGGAATAGTAGGAGTGGCAGCTCCTTTGAAATTTATTACTAGGGTTTCATATATCATAATGACTATATTAGTAAGAGTTCTCAAGGTTGATATGAATTAGAGATGGCTAATTTTAACCAATTCGTGAAAGAAGCAGGAATAAGGATACTTCTCACACTGACGCTAAAGTTTATCCTTTTTAAGTTTTAAAAATGAAATTTTTAACAAGAAAATTTATATAACATCAAATATAGTGTATGAAAAATTTTTTAAAACCAAGAAATATAATAAAAGACCTAATTTTGACCTCTTAGACTTATAGCTCCTAACCCGCAGATGATACATATATATTCATTTTAGTTGTTTTAGACTTCCTATAGACCACCTCTGAAATTCAAAAAATTTTTCGGGTTTTCCACATTTATATTTAATACCATAAAGACCAATTTTTTAGCCATCAAAAGTGTAACATTAACGAAAGATTTTTTCAATAATATTTTAAGTCTTGTAAAAAAATTCCAAGAGTAGAGCAAAAACAATGCTTTATTCTAAAACACTGCTTTATTGGAATTTAGTTAGTTTTTTAATAGACTAAATGAAACAATGTAATGAAACTATAAAAAAATATATAAATTTTATTCTGACAATATAATTGATGTACTTGAAAGTTATTATATCTTGTTGAAAGAAATATTGAAACTTGTACAAGTATTTCCTTTAAGAAAAAACAGGAACAAAATACACCAGTTCAATAAAAAAATTATTTGGTTTTTTCCACATGGATGATTTTATACTGAAAGTTTCTTTGTTTGTTTAAATACTTATAAATACAATAAAAATTTGGCCAAGTTTTCAACCCCAATTTTTTTTGAACTGTTTACTTAAAACAGCAATCATTACCATTATCATCATAATTGAACTTTACGCTCTTTTTTGGCTTCATCTGTTTGCCATAAATAATGTGAAGGAAAAACAAATAGATTGTGTGATTATTTTCGCAAAGATTTTCAAGGGTTGGCATAATTTGTGCGATGAAATAATATTTTTTTTTTTTGGTAAATTTACACGTTGACAGTGGCTTAATATTATTTTACTAAGATACAGTCTAAAAGCAAGTGCTGAAAAATGTTTTTCAATGTTTAGACTTTTTTTAATAAGGATGAGTTGATTTCAATTTGTATAGACTATTTCATGTAGAGATCTACAATTAGAATAATATGGGAGTAGTGACGATTTCCAAAAAAAATTGTTTTAGATGGACTTTTGAAAAAGGTTTAAGATCACGATTACCATTCCATTCAAAACATTTAACGACTGCAAAAAATTATTTATTATATAAAATTCTTTCGACTAAGTTCAAAAAACGGATTGTGTATTTTTTTTGACAATTTTAAAATAAAAATATTAAAAATCTTTTCATTTTTTAGTTATTAATATATGTCGAAAATTTTAACAAAGTCAATGACAAATATTTATGCTGGTTTATATAATAAATTATATTATTATAATTATTAGACCCTATATACCGCAGGGAAAAAATACCGCCCCTTTGGAATGCTGTAAATGAAACCCAACATAATGATGAAACCATCATCTCGAAAATACATGAAAAACATTTAAAATTGTATTTAATTGTATCGTTTTTGCTGGCTCTGAATGACGAGAAAAAGTATTAAGGTATCTTGAAAAAGTGAACAACTGAACTTAATCTCAACATAAAATAAATAACATATAATACCTTCTTAACTAACACTAAGACAATCAAGGAACGTTTGAATTTAATTAAATAAATCCAAATAATCAACGATTTTACTACTTGTTGTCACAAGGGCGTAAACTCTTATCTTGTTTAGTTGCCATTTGATAACATCATCTTTTTGTATAAAACCAAGTCTAATGACCTTTTCTATGAGAAATGGTTGCTGGGTAACAATGACAAATTGGTTTGGGCAATAGAAGTTTTTGTAAAGTTTACAGACTGTACCAGCTTGTACTCTATTTGCATTACAAATTAGATAATACCATATTGAATCCTATGCAGTTATTTAAATAGTGATGAATTTACAACGTTGGGTTATTAAACAAATACATGATATGGTAGAACTTTCAGAAAAGTTTAATGTGTATTTTAACAAGGACAACTTTAAGCTTCAATTAATTTTTTATTGATATAAAAATATATCTAATGTATGTTCAAAATATAGTTTTCCTTTATATCATATAGCAAATGAAATAAATTCATTCAAAGTACATTAATTTTTTTTAGTACAATATGAAACACAAGAACCTTAAGGAACTTTGTAGAATGATCAAGGATTAAGTTTGTGGACACACGTAAACTATATTTTAACTATTTGACTTTTGTGTTTTATTTAAGTCAGCTAAGCGTATGGTGTTTACTCTGCTCGATATATTTTTTCTAGTACATGGAAATACTGATTTATGGTGTCTTGTCATTTGATTGATTGAATTCTCAAGGGTTGAAGGGGGAAATATATTCAGTTTTAGTTTTACTATGTTTAGCCTAATTTATAAAATACAAACACACACACACACACACACACACACATATATATATATATATATATATATATATATATATATATATATATATATATATATATATATATATATATATATATATATATATATATGTATATGTATATATAATGAATTTTTTGTTTTCCCCTAAAAGTACTTTGTGCAAAAGGGAAAAATTAATTTGTTATAATGAGTTCATCAAAAAACTTGCTGTCTCGAATATGTTTAATTAATTGAGAAAAAGAAACAATCACTGTAAATAATTTCTATATTGAATACTAAGTTGAAAATAAAATATTCAAGCTTTAAATAATGTTAATAATTTTGTTCAGGCCCACAATTGTGTGTTTTAATTAAAGTATTTTCAGAATGGGTAACAAAGCATAAATTTAATCAAATAAAAATTGCCTCTTAGCCCATCAAACAGCCAATTAGAGGAATTAGAGAGAGACTAAAAATCAGTTTAAAAGCTAAAATTGTTTGTCTGTTAGTAAATTAATATAGTAAGAGTGTGAAAATGCTCTCTTTATTTACGTTATATGATATACATTCCACAAATTTAGTTTTTGGATCGAGTAGTACTCCCAAATATTAAATCTACGGTTCCCAATCACATTCCTTGCCCCAAATTAATATGTTGCTTTGCAAACATTTCATTTTCTTTTGAAATAAAATGCCAGTTTAAAATTTAAATGTTTTCTTAAATAATTTATTGCTTTTTTTAATTTTTTATTATTCTTCTAGATTTTATTTCTTTTTTACACATGCCACACATAGTTGACAGTGTAGTGTTTCCGAAATATACAAAAAGAAATTTCATATACAAAAACTTTCACTTAATTAAGCTTCCAGTAAACTCAAAGGAGAAAGCTTTAATACAATTTTTTTTTAAATTTAAATCCTTTAGAGGAAGCCATTAATTATGATAAGGTGGATATGCAATTGTTACAAGAAACTTTTATGTACAACTACATAATTAAACCTTAATGGCAACCAGAAGACTATATTATGCTTTTTTTAAGTATAATAGTATTATCACATCATGAGATATTTATATATATATAATAATTATATATAAATTTATTTGTAGGTTAAACAAAACTCTTACTGTATCTATTATTGTGACTGCTAAGAACAGCTCAGCAAAATTTTAATTAATTATCTTAGAACAATTACACTAACAAAATGGTGGAAGAAAATCTGTTTCTTAGTCAAAAAAAATTATATTAATAGATCACAAATACTATTTAGTAACACTTGTTCACGCTTCTATAGACTTTCAGTTAATCACAGAAGCAGATAGTATATTACAATATCATTTAATAATGTTCGTATTACAGCAAATGTAGACAATCGCCTGAACAATTAATAAATGCTCTTGTATGTGTATTTGACTCACGTACTCACAAATCCTTTCACTTGACATGTTAACAGTGAACAACTAAGCTTAGTCATGTTGATTATAATTCGATTAACATGAAAATGTATTGCTAATTAAGAATTAAAATGACCTTATTTTAGTTTTTTTTTTTAACAAGAAAATAAGCACCATACGTATGTTCATATAAAAGTATTAATTGTAATCAAATTCATGTTCACTGCCAAATGATAAAAAAAATCAATGATAGTTTAAATTGCAAATTGTTGAAGATAATTTTGGTCTTGCAAAGTTTCACTAACGCAGCTGAAAAAATCCTATTGGGAAAAATTTATAAAAAATAATTTTTTTAAATAAAAGAAGCCAAAAGCAAATCTTTTTGAGCCTAATAATATAAATAAAACGACTTTTAATTAGTATGAAACAACTTCCAGTTTTTGAAATATATTTAATTTATGTTTAGATTTTTTTAAAAAACAGTTTTTGTATAAAATGAAATTAAAGTATTAAAAATGAAATAAAGCAATACAAGTGTTTTTGCGTTATTTAATTGAGAAAAAATGTGGGATGTATTTCGCTTAATTTAGTCCTTTTGCTGGGAGCAAGGACTTTTTCCTTAAGGTATATCCGAAAGAGCATAGTTTCTAGAATTATTTCAACATCGGTGGCCTTCACTCAGGTGCAAAAATTTCCTTCTCGAAAACATATCAATATCCATCATCTCTTTCTAAGAGTTTGTATGAAAATACACCTAACAAAGTAAATCCCACTGAAATAACTACAAATAGACTAAATAAAAAAACTTCAGAAGTCCCAACAAATTTTAATTTAATGTATCCAAAGGAAATGAAATCACACTCAAATCTGTAAATAAAATAAAGTCCAAATTTGGGACTTTTTCTAATAAAATATAAATAAAATAAAATAACTCCAATACAAAAAGAGAAGAAGGACTTCCAATGAAACAAAACCAAAATAATATGAAACAATTACAAAGCAAGGAAATTTATTTAAATAAAATTTATTATCTAAACTCAGCCTCAAAATGCTTTTTCTAGATCTAATGAATTTTTGAATATTTTATTTCAATTTTAAGCCAATAATTTTTTTTAAATCATGAGCCTATTGATAAATTTAATATAACAACACTGTGATGTTAAATAAGATGGCATTACGTACACAATTCTATTACAAACTAGTCATAAAGGACTATGAAAAGCGAGCTATTTTAGAATTTAAATAGCCTTTTTTCTTATTAATTTATTTTCAGAACTCATCAAACTAGATTTGGATTTTTCTTGCCGCTTGCTGACTTATCTTCGCACCAAAGCTGCCACTCCTGCCAGTGCGTTATAATGGCCAACGTTCGGTTATCTCTAGAAATATGTTAAAAACTGTTTACGATTTTGATTTTTTTGCTTTGTTTAGTTAATTTCTTATGATAAAAAATAGCTAAACGAAAATGAAAGTCGTGAACCTTACCCCACTCATATAAATTCTGCGAGTGTAATGCACCTTCTTTGACCGATAAATAAATCTGTTTTTTGGCGATTATTTTCTATCGAGATGGGACTTCACGAAATATTTATAAAATATTTGTTTTTTCTTAAATATAATAAAATATTTTTTTTATATTGTCATATTTAAGTCCTGTCCTGTTTTCTGTGTGATTGGTTGGTTTTAATTGAGCTAATAACAAAGATCAACGTTTTACTTTATTTTTGAAAATTGGAATTAACATGATTCTATTAATTTAAATATCGCGAAAGAACTCAAAACCTAATGGCTTTTAAAAAGAAAAAAAATTATTCTTATGACTTCTACAGAATATAGTGACAAATTAAGGTGTTTATGAAAAATAAATAAAATTATCCAAACACATTTTATTGCAAATAAATTTCAAGTAAAATGATATTTTATTGTTAAAAAGCAGTATTTTTTTAATTTCTATGAGCATAAATAAGAAACAAATTCCTTGTATCTGTATTCGATTTGTTATTTAAAAAAAATCTATGTAATGAAAAATAAAATAGCAGAATAAATAACTTTTATATAAAATAAATCATACGGCCATTTTATTGAATTTAAATAAAAGTGGAAACTCACATTTTAAGGATTTTTATTTTGCACGTAAAAACGAAAAGGGAAACGATGAAATGTTGAATAAATTTTGATAAAAATTAGGTTAAAATTAAGTGCTTAAAAACATATCCATATGCAAATTTAAGTTTATAAAGGTTGATTATATTTTATAAACATTAATTAGTTAAAATTTATTTTTATTCTGAAATAAGGAAAATTAAATATAATATTGTTCATTATAAAGTTAAGAAAGAAATTCCTTAATTCTTTGATTATTTCAAATATGTTTGTTTTTTAGCTCATTTATAAAGCATTAGAAAATCATAAAAATTTTTAGACTAATTATAAAATTAAGGACATCGTAACATTAATAATATATTCACTTAACTTCCACATACAAAACCGTTAATATATTTTTCTCAATTGTTTAGTTTAATGGGTTTTAATACAACAATTTGAGGGATATTAATTTGTTTATCCTTTTGGACCCTGATATCAAGCACTTAATAAGGACATATTTTGAGCGAAATTTAAGATTTATATAAAAATAAAACTTTTCTAATATTATTATATCAAATATGTAAATGCGAAAACTAAAATTATTATTGGTAAAATGTTGTGGTACTCTTCTACGAGTGTCTAACAATGGTGATTTCACTTACCATTGAGCGAAAACTTTAAAAGTCAAGAAAAAACAAGGTTGGTGCTCCAAGTAGAAGTAGAAATTCATGAACGAAATTTTTCCATGACGTCATAAATAGTAAAATGCATACATATGTCTTTTCGCACGTTTTGACCATTTCCTGAAATTTTCATTTTTTTTTCTATACTTTTCAAAAGTGAACTTTCATTTTATCTAATCCTTTTAGATCTCCTAATTTATATTTTTTCAAGTATAGTGCTTTTGGTATGTATTTAAGCGTATATATTTGTACACTTATGTGTTTCTTGCATTGCAAAATATTTGTAGTTGTAACCATAAGAACTTGATACAACGAACGAAGGTCTTCGTGGTTACGGAATGTAAATAAACTTTATTTTAAATATACTTTGTTTCTGTAAAAAACATTATTTTTTAAGCATGATTTGACAACAAAAAATCATGTTGCCTGGTAAGTTTGTAAACCTTCCAGACTTGTAGTTTATTCCCAGACATACATAAATGAGCAGTTTTATTTCAATATGCAATAATTTTTTTTTGCAAAAAAAGTTAATTTTGCCAAATTGAACGCGATGCAAAAATGGTAGTACTTCTGGTTTTTGATCAAATAATTTTTATAATTTTTGCGAAGTTTCCTGTTTGCTGGAAGTTTGTGTTATTTCTAGTGATAAGTGTAGGCAACTGAGTACTTCATATTGCCATGCCTTTAGATGATTTGACAGTCACATTAATTAAAAAGAAAACGATTTTTTGGTTGCTGTGAGAAAAAATTAACAAAAATTTGTTGGAAATATACCTAAAGTTGTACACATTTAAATTAATTTTAAATTTTACCATTGTAACAAAAATCGGATGAATAAAATTTTTCTAATACTTATTAAAAACAGTAAGACTACACTAAACGTTAAAAGGACATATATATATATATATATATATATATATATATATATATATATATATATATATATATATATATATATATAATTTGATATCCTAGTGTTAACAAACTTAAAACAGAGCGTGGATTTTTTTTCCATTAATATATAATATTTTATTAAAATGCTATCGAAAATATACAATAAAATTTTTCTGTATCAATCACAAGATGTTTTATCTTCTTTTATATAAAACAGAAATAACGTCTAAATATTTGTTCTTTTCATTCAAATAAATCATTATATTTACCTAAAAATTTCTCGTCATTTAATACTGCATGCAATAACGAACAATTTTGCTACGACCAGAAACTCAATTTCCCAAAGTCGTAAATAATGGAATTTTATTCACAATTTTTTGGCAGAAATATAAAATGACAAAACTTGTTTCAGAAAGAGTTAATTTTATTTTCACTCTGATTGGAAACTAACACCTTAACAATATGAATAAATACGGCCTATAACAATGTGTTCATCAGTCTAAGCAAAATTTGATTTATGTACTCATGCACTTTTAAAGACCTGCACTTGTACTGAATATCACTGCAAATGTATTGTGGAAGTGCACACTAACATCAACTAAAATGAGTTCTTCAAAATGGACACGAAAAATGGTCATGCATCAACCCATGTGCAAAAAAAATAATTGTAGGCTTATGTATAAACCTTGTGTTTTAATTAAAAATTGTCATAAAGACATATCAACATGCCTCCGCTTCAAATTGCAACAATCTGGCATTGTATTTATAGCTGACTGCACAAGCACTTTTGTGACAGTTTTTGCTAGTTTTTGCATCATATTAATATAATAGACTAGAATTTAGACACATATAAATATTTCTATGACTGATAGTTATGATGATATTTATGAATAAAAAAAGGATATAATGACGAAGGAAATCGCTATGTCTATCAGCATGAAACTATTATATTGTTTTGTGCAACTTTTACTAAAAAAAAACATGAATTGGGATGTGTAAGGCGCGAAATATTGTAATAAAATTCAAAGTTTTATGAATAATTTTCAACACAAAAGTATAGAGATCAGAATTTTTTATTAGTATTAAAATTAATTTTATTTCGCCACTTCAGAGATAAAAATGTTTATAATTTTACATACATGTAATGTAAAATTATCGATTACAGTTGTTTGTAAGATAATTTTTTATAAATACTATTAAGTATATCAATAAGTTTTCCACTTCTCTCCTAGATCCCGTATAATGCAATGGTTCATAAAAAAGTAATTGTATCGATGATTTTTGCTCCAGAAAAAATATTCGATAATTTTTCTTAAGAAAAACTCGTTTACTGATGAATATATTTTTTAATGAAAACTGCTTTTTCTGCTATATTTCAGTTTCTTTTTACCACTTTGACTTATGAATAATTTACGATACCAGTCGAATTTCCTTCTAAATATTGAAAAAATATTATTAAAAAATGTTTCCTTTAATTAAAGAGAATAAATACACAAATAAGTTTTCTTATGAAATGAAGAAGATATCAGCTGGTATAGTCAATATATCTATATGCTATATATCTATATGTATCCGAGAAGGATACACTTAAATGTTGCTGTTTATGGTAATATAATGACGAAAACTTAATACTAAATAAATAACAAGCTAAGCGACAAGGGTGCTATAGACTTGATCATTGAAGAGGAGGTGTAGGAGACCCGGAAAATAGCGTTGTTATGCTCTGCTGTTTGAGTTTGAGTTAAAGTTAAATTTTGCTTATCAGTTTTTTAGTTAAACTGTTATATAGGCTCAAGGTCTTATTTAATGGTTAAATAATTTTATTTGTAAATACCGATATTTCGATATAAGTTGAGTATCATCTTCAGGAAAATTATATTTGTATAATAAACACAATTTTCCTGCAAATGATACTCAATAATTATCGAAACTAATAAAGTTGTTTAATCATTAAATAAGAACTTGAGCTTAAAAAATATTTTAATAAAAATTGCTATAAAGAAGTAAAAAATATACAGATATTATGAAATATTGACTATAAGGCAATAACTTTTTCTTCACTTAAAAGCTATAAGAAACAATATATTAAAATCTTACTACTCTTAACAATAAAAATATGAAACTGTGTGCTTTTGTATACTTGGACGTCTATATGTCTGCTGCTCTAGTATGCAAGAGCAAATGAACGGATATAAATGCAATTTGTTAGAAGGATAGCTTATATCCTGGATCAATACAAATGACACTTTTAAACATGGTAAAGTGCTTGGTTTGACTACTTGTGCTGCAATTATTATGTTTAAAAATCGTCCTCTAAATAAGCAGCATAAGAAAGTTGTTTAAATATGCCGCACAAATAGCTTATAGGATGCATTATTTTAAAGCAAAATCTCTATCATGGAAAAATTTTGTATTGACGTGTTAAACACTAATGATATAATTTTTATGATTGGAGAGTTTGGCTTAAACAATTATATAGCTTATATAGATTAAATACTGCATTATCATGAAAGATATCCTTTATCTAGGTAAATTAATCGGTTTAATTTCTTATGGACTAATGCTATAATTCTAATATTTGTACAATTGCTACTTGGAGGGGTGAAGGAATTGGAAAAAATTGTGTTTCTCTGGTAAGATTCTGATGCAAAAATATAAGTCTTGTATCCATAAAAGATGTGATTTAGCTTAAAAACTTTAGCACTTTTTATTACAAGGATATTTTTAACCCATATTTAGAGGGGCTCCTCTGTTCAGCTGTATTTTTCGACATTAATTTTTTGGAAATTCAGAATACTACTGCAAAAGAGTTCTAAATAGTTAAAAAAGTCCTGAATGACCTGCGCTTCTTATATATTTATCCTTAAAAATACCAGCAATCAAGGCTTCACTTTCAAATCTTTTTAAAGCTGGTAATAAATAATATGCTTAAGCTTTTTTTCTAATAATAGATTTTTTATAAAATATATTTACATTTTTCAATGCTGTTAAACAGCATTTAAATGTTAACACTACCAGTATTGATGTCAAATAAAAAATATTAGGATCATAAAAATTTATAAAACCGCAGTGCTAAAAATATTTAATATAAAAATGAAGAAATTATGTGAAAAGACATTAAAAAATTCCTTAAATCATTTTGCTAACAAAAGACCAGCCGGAAGAAATGGTTTGGCATTTGTGGCACAAAAAAAAGACGATATATCCTTTTACTTGTTTATAAATAGAAAATATCCTTTTTTTGTATTTATAATATGATTTAGTAGTTGCTTTTTGTGAAAACAATTTTCCGAGTAAATTCTTTTTTCCTTTCATGTGTAGCCAAGGAATATTTTTTGTGTTGCATTTCCAACGTTGGTTATGTTTCTGTTACTTTTAAGATATCTGTATGTTTATAAGTTTGTTTTCCTGTATCATCCTTAAAAGAATACTATATCTGCTCTTGGCTGTTTAACTTTAGGTTGAATTTTTATTTGATGTCACATAGTAAAGCGATATAAAATAAATTGGAAGAAAATATGTTCACTTTTAAATCACTCAGATGATTTGCATCATACAGATACAAAAATGATTTGTGCAGTAATAAGTGGAATGTTGGTGTCCAGCATACAATTGTACGAAAGGTTATTGGACCGTATTATGCGTAAATATATTTTTAAACTAAAAAAATTTTATAAACTTGCCACAATTGTGGAAATATTTTATGGGGTCTTGACTTAAAAGCTAATATCCACTTAATTATTTTAATATATAATGCATTTAGACAAGCATTTGTTGCAGTTGCGTAGAATTAATTTAGTTTGTTTTTTAGTTAATTATAAAGACAATATATTAGCGCTAACAAAACCATCAGTACCCTTTAGCCAAATCATGTTAGAAAAGCATTTAAATTCGTATATTTATACTAAAAATACAAACACTATATGAGAATCTAAACAGAACTCAATTATATTCTTCCATTTGTAACCTGCGAAACATATAAGTATAACAACACAAGAAACAATTACAATCGACTTGCGTCTTTTTTTAATTTTTTTACGCAAAAAGATTTGAAGATTTCCAAAAATATTAGTTAACAGTTTTTAGACACATTTTGAAATAATATTTTAGTATATCATAACTAATTTAGTTAGGACCATGCGAACTTTTTTCAAAAGTTTGTTCATCAAGCCAGCATAGTGCAATTTAACCCCTTCATACTTTTCTTTACATTTGGTTTTTTAGTCTTAATTCTATTTGTCAAAGTTTAATGCAATCTACGACGTCGCAGAAATCTAATTGTGTCCATAAGGCAGAATCGCTAACAAATCCATGATATTAAGTCCTTCTCAACAATTATATTTTGTGTCCATTTATATTATAACGTCCATAAATAACATTTAATTTATTTTTTATTTTATTTATATTCGATCAGTCTTCAAAAATGTTTTGTACATCTTTTTAGCTACTCCAGATTAGTATGTTCCGAATTAAAATTTATATTTATTGAAACAATCTAATTTTCAAGTATAATATTTAAAAATTATATATTAATAAATATTCCTCGATTGGCTCAAGAAATTCATGTACAACAAAATTTTCATATATTGCCTTGAAATATTTATATAAAAATTTTCGTGTTGTATAAATGCTTTTCTCTGCACAAACATATGAATATTTTTTTCTATTTACTTTTAATCTTTCTTCGCTATTATTCAGGTTTAGTCCTTTTTCCGTTTAATTTCAGTGATAGTCGTTTCCAGTTTTTGTCAATCACACATTAAAAAGATGTTTTTTTTTTTTGCAAATGATGAGATAAAAAGTCAAACCTTTTACCAATTAAGTGGAATAAATTAACATTTCATTAAAGCTCAAACAAAGACAAAAATTTTTTTCTTAATTAGTTTTGTATAAGTCTGCACTACATCCTGTTTTGCTAATAAAATGCTACAGTTATAATCACAAAATCCAAAAAAGCGGTCTTCTGTGATGGCCAAGTAAATGGAATAAAGGAAATAAAATGTTAACATGGATTAGAGACAATAAATTGTAATAGAAAAACCACCTGCTTTTTACATTCATGCATCCTACAATTTTCTTATTTTTTTTATTTAACTGTTTTTTTAGGTTTTCCTCTGTTATTTTACCTGCTGGTAGCTTATTTATCTGTGACTTTTGATTTCCGCTCGAGTGATAAAATATCTGAACTATTTTGCGCCCTTCATTTAAACACAATACTTTCATTTAGTTTTTCCGATTTCGTGCTAAATGTTAGACAATTAGATAAAGCAACAGCATGATTTGTTTAAATCAATTAAAAATGATTTTAATACTTTTTTTGCTATTATATTCTATTTCAAAGTAGACTGCTGTCATTTGAATTAAGTTTATTATTTAAAAATCTTGGTTATATAGTCGTGGACAATTTACCTACCACCGTATTGTGGTAAATGATTTAATATAATTACTTTTGGGCCAAGAGCATAAATTTTGTTTTTATATCCTGAAGACATCTAAATTGATTTGAATGAAATTCGGATAGAATAACCCTTAGATTAGCAGTTTGATTGCTAGTGAACTAATGCTATAGTTGTTATATTTGGAAATCAGTCATAGGCTTCTTAAGGGAATTGAATGAAATTTGGAACAGGAATAATTTGTAGCCTCGAATAACATATGAGAAATTATTATAAATCACACAATTATTATAAATAACACGTCCTAAAGAACTTGATTAACCGATTTTTTATTTTGTATAAACACTGGCGTGTATCAGTGAATCAGGTGGGTGCATGTCTGTAGGAGAAGCTTATATGATTTATAGGTTTTATATTAACCAAGATATGGAATATCCTTTATATTCCTTCTAGGACGTCTTTTGTACCTAAATAAAGTATCAGTCACGTATAAAAGCAATTACAATTTTCCAGTTGTTCAATGAAAGCTGTTCGGTGCATTTGTCTGTGAGCCATCTATTATAAGATCCATTTAGCCGCTTGCATAGCTCAATCTATTTTTAATTATATTACCATTTGTTCAAACACCATTTCTGTTTTCATTATTTCGTGTATCATTTATTTGGTGCAAAAAAAATTCATAACTGAAAAATTTATGTCGCCATATAGTTTTTCTTATTATGTAAATTATTTCAACTCTTGAATATATTATAAAAATTTTTTTAAGTTACATATATTGATAAACCTTTGTAGAAAATTAAGGACTAATAGACAATAAGTTTAAAATTTTTTTTATATTTTCCTTCAATTGAATTTAAATTATTTGAAAAACAGCTGGTATAGATTTCTGCTACATCATGCATATTTTTGTTTAAAAAATGCTTAACACAAACGTATGTTGCATGAAAGCATTGGCTGTGCTTTCTTCCGCTGTGTTTGTTTTGCATCCATTCGTAGAAAATAATAGTGTTTAGAGTGTGAGTATGAAGCCAACTGTTTTGTGCCTTTAGGCATCACATCTCGTCAACACATGTCATCTTTTCTCTCCTTTTCACACATTCATTGATTCTTTTTTTTTTTTTTGTTTTTATTATTTCCGCTTGAAAGCTGCATATGCAGCTCTTTTTGTGCAATTTTGTAACAACTGTTCTGGCAAAACTTTTTATAAAAACGAAAAATGAGCATTTTTCAGAGCGTTTCAAAGAATGGAAAATATGAAGAAATGGTTGTAGTGGCTTGAAGAAGAAATTTTATATATTTTATCATAGAGTTTAATTTTGTTTTTTTATAGGCTGTTGGAATATTTGCTTTGCTTTGACAAAATTATCATATGTTGTGGGTTAAGTATGTCTAACAGCTTGTTGATGTTCATCACATCTACTGATCAGTAGATTTTGACAATGAGATTTTAAAAACAATCTAATAGTTAGTCGGTCAGCACCAACGAATTGTTACTCATACTGATAGTTTAGGTAGCAACAAGTAACAAACTATTAAAAAAAATTTATTCTACTTATTCCAGGAGTAATATAAAGTTTAGTAAATATTACAATATATTCATTAGTAGACTTTTCACAGATATAACATAAGGATATCTTGGATATAGTAGCTAAGGAAATTATTATATTTTAAGTCATACAATTAGTAAACTATTTGTATATTCATTTTATAAAACAACAGCACTAGATTTTTAAACACTAATACGAAAACAGTCTGCAGAAAACTTTCAAACCTTGGCCGATTTCCGATAACTTTGAAAGGTGTCTTGCCGTTGTTCAGCCATAATGCACGATATTACTTGTGAGTCAAACATTAACGTCAAGTTTTTTGCTCAACTTAATGTGAGCAGCGCGTTAAGATTGTTGAAGCCTTTAACAAAATCAAAATGCATTTCGTGATTTTTTTATTCAGGGACGAGGCACACTTTCACCTATAACGATTCGTTAACAAGCAAAATTCACGCATTTGGGTAAATCAGAATCCACGAATGATTGTTATAAAGCCGATTCATCCACAAAGAGTGACTGTTTGTTGCGGTTTATGGATTGGTGGCGTTATCGGGCCGTATTTCTTCAAAAATGAGACCGGCCAACCGGTTACCGTGAATGGTGTTCGCTATAGCGCGATGATAACGGACTTCTTGTGACCAGAAATTGAGGATATGGGCCTGAACAATATGTGGTTTCTACAAGATGGTGCCACTTGTCACACAGCCAACGAAACAATGGCTCTTATGCGCGAGAAATTCAATGGCCGTATTATCTTATGTCGTGGCGATGTTAATTGGGCGCCACGATCAGGTGATTTGACACCATTAGACTTCTTTCTTTGGGGATATTTAGAAGAAAAAATTTACGTCAATAAGCAAAGAACAATTCAAGAGCTAAAGGATAAGATAATTCGGTATATTAAAGACATTGAACCTCAATTAAAAATATGGACCATCGGGTAGAGGTATGCCAACAAAGCCGTTGCGAGCATATGGCCAATATTTTGGCCAAAATTACATTTAATTTTCATAAAAAAATATTAAGATAATTCTCTAAAAACTTTTTATTTTATTTACAATTAACAGGTGCATTTTGGTTGGACCACCCTTCAACAGGGCTTTGTTCCCTATTCCACTATAAATATTTTAAAAGAATGTAGTAACTTGCAATAAGGCAATTATATGATACAAAGGAATTATACTATTAAAATTTATATAAATGTTATTGATTAATTTACCATATGTATTTTTGCCTTCTTTTTATTTTTTGCTAACTTCAAATTTCGTCAAGAGCAAATATATACGCTAAATATATCCATTATTCTTAAATGATGTATTGCTTTAAAAAGTATGTATTGGAAGTTTCAAAAGGAAAAGCTTTGTTTATTTGCAACTTGTAATATGTTTTTGTATTTTACATTTACATGCCAATGGTTTGCAGCAAAAAAAACTACAAATTCATCTATTCATGTCTTTTTACCCGATACACATTAAGAGTTGCACATGCAAAGACACACTCACTCTTATTATAGACAAACATCCATCTAAGCAGCAACAATACAACTTACATGACTACACGTTTCCATGTTTCCCGTCAAACTGCATTTCGTAACTTTTAACAATTACGTATTCAAACGTAAAATGTTGCCACTTGTATAGGTTGCTTCAGTTGTAAAAGTTACTGTGAAAGAGAAAAATAAAATACTAATTAGTAAAATGTACTGATGGTCTTCGGAAGTATATTGATTTATTTAATGATCGCAGAGATAAAAGCCGGTCCTTAACTCTTTGAATGTAAAGGAAAATCTGACATCAGTTTTTTTTTTCTTCAACGAAAATTACTTTTTAAATTTATTTTTAATAATAGACATTTTAATTTATTCTAATTCATCAATTAGTACAATTTGTTACCATGTAGTCCTCGTCTAGGACACATGTGGTTCGGCAAATTGGATGTGCCTCGGAAAGGGACGACAAGGACGGTGATGAACGACTTTATTTACTCAGTGCAAAGAGCACCATCAGGTTGGGTCTTATGGTAGGTACTGACGTAAATCTTTGTACTAGGAAAATAGACCAGTAGTGTTTTCTATGATCGCTACACCATCACCATATTTCTTTTAAATTTCTCAATAAAATAAATAAAAATTGTTATAAACTGATACAAAAAATATTTTATTTGTTAATTGAATTAAAAAAATCTACTTTTTACAATGAATTGGCATCAATTTTTCGAAACTTCAAAATTATACTAAAATCGTTTGAAGTATGCTGAACTAGAACTATTTGTGAAAAATTTTTTTTTGTATTTTCTTCCTGAGAATCTTTTCTCCATAAGTCGAGTTAGAGTTATATTATTTAGTTACCAAAAGCATTATAGTATCTCACTTCCACTGTGCTAAATGCATCAAATTAATTTCTGAGTATGTACGTGTGTACCAGTGTTTAATTCTTTTGTTAATTCACATGAGTAAAAAAACAACTACAATAAATACCATATAACTCTCACTCACACTCTATTCACTTTTGTTTTTGTTTATTTTATCTAAATGATATTAAGGCACACAAAAGGAAATTAGTGTTTTGGGAAGCGGAAAAATTGTTTGGATCGTTTTAATTTATCTTTAGGTGAATGTGTTTAAGTGTAGGTGTCTCTAATAAATGTGCATCAGGAAAAGAATGAATAAATGAAGTAGTTGTTATGGTAGAAGCTCATATAAATGATGGTTATATAAATGGCAAATGTATTTAAACTAATAGTAAAATTAAGCTTTTAATAAAGCATATTAAGTTGAATAAAAATAACAAGCAAAATTATGTTTCTCTGGTTGAGCTTTAATTTGAGAATTTTTTTTTAAATTCTGTACGTAAATTTTATAAAAAAATTCATGAAGAAAAATCATGAATGAAGAAGTGAAAAATTATTAACAATTTGTGTCACTAATACATATAACACTTGCAAATTAAGATTAATTTCTATTTGGTGCAATTCACTCTATTATATATCATTTACTATGAATATAATAATTTAACTGGATACACTTAATTAATTTTATCTGCCGATTAGAACTTTCATTCTTAATTCTGAATTTTGCATTTGTTAGCTTTTGAAAAAGATCATTGTCGTAGTTATAAGTCAATGTAGGATAATTTCATGTAGTATATAGCATTACCACGGCCTTTTCCCAAACTATTCCGCATATTATGTCTTACTTTGATATTATGAAAGTAGATCTGATTCGTATGATTAATATTTATTGATAAACTAAATTAAATATTTCTCATATGTACGTAAATTGATTCAAATAAAGCAGCAAATAATTCTTTTAATACTGTAATGCAATAACAATGGGTAGTTTTTAGCTTCATATATAAATATCTAAAGATAGATAGGTTGTATTTAAATACGAAATTAAGTTCTTTAGAGTTTTCTTAATGATATGTAAACAGCCTTATTTAAATTCTAATAAAATTAAATGTATTGACCATATGAGCCTGATGATTATTTTTTGCTCGCAGATATCGGCAAAGTTTTCCTTCATTTTACATAAATTAACTGTAACATGTAGTTTTATGAGAATTTTCGAAAATGTTTTATTCTAGCTTTTTGAGCTTTCCAAATATTTATTTTATAAATTTCATTCTGCCCTTAAATTATAATCTTCTCCTGCAATATTTCTATTTTTAATATTACACAACTTTTTTTGAAAACCAAAGACGATTTGTTTGGGAGCTTTTCGATGCTGTTATATTTGTATGTCACTTTTGTTTAAATACAACTTAATATTAAATAAAAATTAACTAAATATGTATTTAAAAAAGGAGCCATAAGGAAAATAAGGGACAATATTTAACAAAATATTTTTTTATATTTTAATATGATTTAATTTTAGGAAGTTTATATATATTAGATCCTTCAATAATTATATTACTCATTTAAAAAAAATTTGCAATGTTATACTTAAGCGTTAGTACGACATTCGCATATATTTCTCATATAAAAATTAAAACTCTTAAAACCGATCATTTCAACCTTAAATCATAAGGAAAAATAGAGAAGAAGGAGCTAAATAAATAATACATACTAGTTTCGTACTAACCCACATTGCTGTTATTACTCAAATACAAGATGAGTTCAGTTCTTGTGTTATTTCTTTATATGAAATGATAAAACCTCAGTAGTGCAGCCGCCTTAAAAAATTATAAATGGACACATGAACACTGATGATGATGGTATAGTAACCAGCAATATTACCAGTGACTTCTCATTACTGTTTTTTAATAAAAGATGAATTGAAAAATTTAATAATGTAACTTAAAAAATTTAAAAGTCCTATTCAGGCCAGACTAGTAACAATTTAAAAAAAATTCTTTGAAAATTATACTATTGCATTTATCCCTTTAGAGCCGAATTTCTTATGAGATATAAAAAAAAACAAATTGTCTTGAAATTTATAAACGATTCTCTATCATTTAACAGCCTTAAAATATTAAAGTAAAAAGAAAGAAGGTTGCATTCATTATTTAAGAAAATAAGGAGATTATATAAATTTTTATCCAAAAAAAATGTTGAGAGCACAAGACGAAAAATAAAGCAAATCATTCATCTTGAAGAGATGGTTTGCATAAAACAAATGAAAAAAATTATCATTGCATTACACATTCATTTTCTTAAGACTGATGTTAAAGAAAAACGTAAATATAATTTGGTGAAAAGAATAAATATTAAAGTAGACAAAAAATCTTCTAAAAAGAATTTTTAACTACACGTTTTGTAAACTTAAATTAAATTTCGTATATATCCTTACAAACTTAAATCGAAAATTTTCTGGTAATTAAAGAGGTGCTTTGTTTGCAATCGGTTTTAATTTTTAGCAGTTGATCGTCTAATCAATAATATTTTATTAATAAATTGATAACAAACTTAACTTTAGTTACAAAGACGTAGCATACATTAATACCAATAAAACAAACTTATTAGTTATTGAATTTCTATAAGAATAGACACCAATGTAAATGCAATTTTCCTATGAAAGTTGTATGGAAAATAATTATTTTTAGTAGATGCCAGTTTTGTTAACCTTATCAGCATGTGGTGCTTTATAAGAAGGATTAATTTAGCCAATTCTTTTATCAAAAAGAATAATTTTTCCTAATCGTATTAATCTTTACAATTGCTACTTATGTTGAATTTATGTGTATGTCATATATTTAACTTTATTTTCCAAATACAAATCCTGTTACAATAATTTTGCCTAAATATCATATATTTTTTAATTATTGGATTTGACAAAAGTATTTGTACCATAATGTATACGAAGTTGAGTATGTATATGTATGAAAATCGTTACGGTTATATATTAGAAAAATGGATGTTTGATAGATATCACATCAGAAAAATTTATTAGTAATTAAAATTTTTTTTTAATTTATATATAGAATCTTCTATCTAATTGACACAGTTAAGCTTATGTACTATTCACATAATAAGCATAAAAGCTTTTAATTTAAGTGAACTGATTGTTGTAAATATAATAGTTATAAATAATAAAATATACATTAATTGATGGCCTTTAATATTACAATTTTTCGCAATTTCGTTTTTTTCTTGTCAAGGATGATCGCCCTTTTATAATTGTTTTCCAACAATGTTTGCAAATCACAAAAAACATTTTATAAATCGGACATTATTTTTAAAGGTTTTTACTTCGTATTTTATCTTCTTGTTTTATCCCTTAAAGATGTCCTGCATATATCTGTACTATTATGGCAAGTGAAGTTCAGCATATTTTTTTAGTTGGATTGCAAGTAAAATCTAATACGCTTTCAGTTCAAACACCAAGTTGTCATAATACCATGAAAACACAAAGTAAAATGTATTTTCCATTTATTAATAAAATGTAATTCTCGAAAACAATTTATAGTTTTAGTTTTATTGTTAATGAGATATTCCCATTTAGTGTGAAATTTCGAAACAGGCTATAATTATATATCAAAAAGTACCTCAAAATCAATTGTTTGAATAAATTTCATAAATACATTTCTTCCTTACTATTTATTTTTTATAGCTAAGCCACACTTTGTTTACTTTTTCGAGCATAAATAGATTGCGATCCTTTTATTTTCCATTAATTGGAATTGGTTTTTACAGAAGCAACATTTAAAATGTTAAAAAAAATTATTTTTTTTTCCTTTTCACAGTTATACAATAAACATACTAAAACCCCATAACGACAGTTTTCACAATCACTAATGGTCAGTTTAATAAGGACAAACGAAATAAATTTATATGTTAAGCTATTTGAAAGTCAAGGCAAAAGAAAGAGTAAAGCCATAGAAAAACTGAAATATAAATACGACCACTTAAAAACTATTTAATTGATTTTAAATTAAAGCATCCAATAAAATTTAAAAATAATACTGACAGCAGATAATTTTAGTTTAATTTACCAAAAATATTCCTATGAAAACTCCAATAAGATCCTTTTTTTGGAAAAAAGTCTAAAGAAAATTTTCATAATTTGATTACAGATGGTAACAGAGATCCTAAAAAACTATGTAGATACTAAGAACGGCTAATGAAAGTCATAGATCTTAGTTTCTCGTATGTAGATGTCATTTAGTTTTTTGTTTCAATAATACCATAATGGCCTAATTTTACTTCCTTAGTAAGGAATAATATCATAAACAATAGTACGGCCTTATTTCTTAACTCAATGTGAAATAAAGCCAAATGTTTTTTTGCCTTTGGCGTTATAACACTGCAATAACACATCTAAAATTGTCCATGAATATTTATATCTATTAATAGGTTATTTATAATATGTTCTGAGGATAGTAACTATAAGTTTATACTAAGTTTTCTAAGCTTCAGGACCTTTATGACTTCATCATAAATATTTAGAAATATAAATTTTATATATACCATAATAGTTTTATTAAAATGTAATTGCGTACATTTGCTTGTTATCTATATATACAAAAAATTAAAATTATAAAGGAAGTTTCCTACATCTACATATAACAGATGGGTGAATAAAAAAACCTTTTCCATACGAAAGGAAGCAAAATTGAGTCATACGTTTAATAAAAATAATAAAAAAGACAGTCGTTGAATCAACACATTTATTTAAGACATAAATGTTAATAAATTTAATATTTTCTGATAAAAGGATTTGGTATAGTAAAAAATAAACTAAGCAAAAGTTAACCTGCGTCTTTGTTTAGCTTTCTACAATAAATGTTTGAAATTTTCAGCATTAATGCGGAAGTACTGATTTTGCTTGGTATAAGCTATTGAATATATTTTTGATACTGTTAAAAAAATTCAACTTTACCATCTTTTTATCTGTGTTCAATACTCCCAGCTTTGACGTCTTTTAAATACACTGGCGTTTGGATACACAAATTTATATAAAAAGTATAGAAAATCACGTATTAATCTCTCCTTTTTTTCCACTTGGTAATAACTCTCACTAGCAATACGTGATTTGAGAGTTAAAAATTTGGTTTGCCTTGAAAAACTACAGGAAAGCTAAAACCGATTGAAAGTCCTGTCGTGTGTAAAGGTATTAAAATCAATAAATTGTAAATTACATATTCTAATACAATGTAAAACATGAGCTATATTCATTTTTTATTTTAGTTTAATAAGTTTACACTGTTTCATAGTTTCTCTCCCGTAGGTTTTGTAAGTTTTTTAATATTTATTTTTGTCATACCTGCTGTCCTTAAACGCATATATTTTTTCTATTCCGATTAAAAAAAGCGAAATGATCTCCAAAGTAATGACATTTTAAATATTATCAAGGCATCAATTTGTGAATTTCTTCAACTTCTTAAAAAGTTAAGTAGACAGATTTAATGTTAAGAACTTAAATTAATTAAGAAACTCTATGAAATTTAGTTCTGGTCTTAAAAGAGGTCGGAAGTACTGTAAGGAGAAATTTTATTAAGCCAAGTACAAAACCTTTCATTCAAGAATGGACTTGAGCTTGATTAAAATCATAAGGATGATTTCACGAAAGGCAGTATTTTGCTTCCGCAAGTATAACCAGGCAAGCCGATTTCTTATTTTTAAATATTTCGTTTTCATATCCTTTTTTGAATTGTTTGTATTTAAATTTTATTATATTTTTTTTTTGCTATTGGACCTCTAGGGTTCTAGCCTCTACTAACTCAGTTATTACACTATTACTACATATATATGGAGTACGAGGCCAGCTTACATATACAAAATAAACCTTTCGTATTCGATTTAAGATTTCCAAGGTAGATTTGTGTTTTTCCTACTTATGTTTTTAGGTCAATTTTTAATTAAAGAAGAAAGTAAAAACTTGAAATATAATACGAAATTTTCTTAATGTGACTGTGCCTGTCTCATATTGACTTTTTTATAAGATCTTTTTCTATAGAATATGCTTATATTGATATTAGTGCTGATAAAATTACCAACATGTAGTCCGAGGATTATAATCTGATTCATATGATCATTATCTAAATTTTGGCTAAGTTTTTCTATGAGAAATACTTCTTATTTTTATTTTAATAATAATAAATAAAATACGAAGCCACCCTCACCACAGTCAATAACAATTGCTTTACCATCATCATTTGCAGCAACAATACTATAAGCAGCGTCTTCGTTTCTAAAATAAAAACTACTAGAATTTCATAAATTCCGTGTTTTCACCATAATGAATGATAATTAATTTTGCAGTAGTGTTTATACTTTTTGCTTTGACGTGTAAAAGAAAGCGTCCAAATAAGTTTCCAAAATTATTTGCACTTATAGATCCAGCGTAACTAAGTAAGAACCAAAAGTTCAAAAAATCCCAACAGAAAATGAAAGAATTTTTAGAATAAAAAGGAAATATATAGTTGTTAATAAAAACTTAAATTTTTTACATTTTTACATACATATATAAAAAAAGAAAAGAAGCATTACTAATAATCAAATGAAATTTTTAATAATATTTACTAAATAAAATAAGTAGAACGTTAGTGTATTTAGCTGTTTTAGGTATATTAATGAAAACAAGGTATAAGCTTTGGTATAAGAGGCAGCAAAATAGCTTCTTTTTTTAAGCATATATGCATACTGCAGTATGCGGCATATAATAAATGTTTCATAAATTATGTAGTGGTTTCTATATTCCATGAAGTATTTTTGGTTTAGGGGAAGTAGCATATTATTATCTTCTATTTATGGTTTATTTGCCATAGTTCAATTTTTTATGTTAAAAACTCTACGAAATTGTCATCATACTTTAAATAACATTTCCTTCAATATTAAACTAAATTATATTTACATATATAATGTGGCTTATAAAACCCAGAGCTTTATCTCCTGTGTTGTTGGGAACAACACACAACATATAACGCTATTATTATTGCTTATAATTTTCCTAGATAGCAAACTTCTTTTCTATAACTCGATTCTAAAACTAATATGGATGATGCTATTGTATTCAGTTATATGGCCCTCATTTGGCATCTAACATAGAAAAGGTACAAATGAGACAAACTGAAATCCTTCCTACAATTATTGTAGCCTCCTGGTATGTAAAAAACTCGTACAAACGCAAAGACATAGATGTTCCATTGGTTACAACTGTGGTTTCAAAACACATGACAACAGAAATAGAAGAAATTGAGCACCATCCAAGCCCACTAGTCCGCAACATTTCAAATTGTAGAGGCCACAGGCTACTGCAAAGGAGGGAGGCTCTTAGCCGAATATGAGAAATTTGAAGTCCAACGAATAATGCTAATAAATGGAAAAAAAGATTTAGAGCCAAATTTTGTTCCGAGCCACATGTGCCTTTTTTGTTTAACGTTTATAAATGTCATTTGATCTAACATTTACAGTGCCATACACTATAAACGATCTTATGCGAACAAATGTATGCACTTAAATATATATATATATATATATATATATATATATATATATATATATATATATATATATATATATATATATATATATATATATATATATATATATATATATATATATATATATATATTAAGGTTAAATTTCCTTGTATATTCAATTACGACAAGATCTTTATTAATTATATGCAGTATTAAATAAGTAAGCATTAAAATATACATAATATTTACAATACCGCTACAAGAAATTGGCTCTTTGGACAAGTAGTGTGCAAAGCCATGTCGATGTCATACCTCGGTTTTTAAGACTCAAAATAATGCAAGTAAAATATTTACAGCTTAAAGCCTCATATTCAAATTTATCCTATTTTATTATTGACACATTCTCAATAGAAGTCACTGTCCTTCACTAAAACATCTCGTTGGCTCTCCAAACATTAATAGAATAGTCATGTTGTTCTGTGTTTTATTCTTGTTTCTTAATTTGTGGTTCTTGAATGATATTTGAGCTCATATAATGTAGTTGATGAGTTCGTTGTTACTGAGGGACTGCTACAACAATACCAACATGGGAAAAATTAACAACATCATGCCAGGCAATAATTTATAGCAGTTGCGGATGAAACTACACTGGGAGTTTTATTTATAGTTTTTGTGCGCTAATTTTTTATTTGGGTAAATTAAATGTTATAAATTAAACAGGCTTAAATTTTACAATGGTTTTAACTTACAATTTTGTAATAGGAATTTATCATGACGTTAAGAGGACCCGAAATATTATTTTCATTTATTTATTGATTCACAATTTTAGCTACTCTTATAATTAATTTTTCAGCTTAATTTTCTGAGTACAGTTACTCGATTTGTTCTTCTATTCTTGAAAAAAGATTAAAATCTTTAATGGGAATCAAACCAACTGTTCCAGATTGTGGATTAAAAGCACTACCAACATGGCATCATATTTTTCGATACAAGAAATAAAAGTTATATATGCATTTTTGGTTGTTTCCCACACTCATATTATTATCCAGTGTATTTTTTTTTTGCACCATTAAATTTTTATAAATTTTACCGCTTAGGCAAAGTAGTATTGTGGACATTTCAAACAATATGAAATTTTCATAAATAACAAATTATAATTTGTAATCACGTTAGTGGTGTATACGTAATGTTTTTATACGAATAGTATATCACATTACTCATACGCACCAGGAAGTTAAGTTTTGTTTAAAAAAATATGAAGTTTTAAAACATCAACATATCTTTATTTAAGCACAAATAATTTTCTTTTATATATTACTTTATTTACCAAATTTTTTTGTGAAAAGAAGCTGTATAATGATAATTATTTATAATATTAGGGGTTTCCAGTTTTAAAAGTATGTAAAATTAAATAAAACGCACAAAATGCTATGATTTTGATAAAATTTTTATTGTATTCTAACGTTTGGGCATTGCCACTGCGTGCAAAATAAAATGTCATTTAATTGAGTGGCTCTGCTCTACAATGATTGCTGCAGTGGATTCTTTTAGAGCAATTTTTGACCACTTTTTGCATATTTCGGGTGATGTCTTGTCGATAACATAAAGAACATTAGTTTGTACATGATCCTACGTAAGGAAATTATCCGCGTAGACACGATCTTAGACATTGTCTCACAACAAAATATAATAAAAAAAATTAACTAATTGCATGATATCGGTAGCCAATAGACGTCGCCAAAACATTAAATTGCACATTCTGCAAACTTCCAATTCTTCCTATAAGTCAAAATCGTTGGTTTATTGTTGCACGTAGCAACGTCTTGTTGACTTGTTCATATTATAATCTTTGATTGTAGGGTAAAAGCTTCGGTTATCAAACGGCTATAGTATTCTGAATTAACGGTAATGATTTTTCCAGCATTGTTTTCAAATATAAATGGCCCGATGACACCTCCAGACCATAATGAGCACCAATCAGTCACTTTTTCCGGATGCAATGATTTTTCTACAATTAGTTTTGGATTCTCCCAGCCCAAAATGTGAAAATTTTGCATGATGTTGGCTGATACATTAACAATATTGCAGTTTTTTGTGTCATTATTACATAAGAAATTTTGTATACTACAATTATTTCCTCATATTTTTCTTCTATAATTTATTATTCAAAATAAAATAACTTTTGGGTTGTAAGATTTATGAAAAATTATATTGTTTGTCAAATATTTTGAACTGAACGAACATGAACTCCTATTTATTACTTGCATATTTAAAAGCATTTTTTAAATAGAAAAATATACTTTGAAAGTATTCACATAAAGAAAATTCCTTGAATAGAAATTTTTTAAGTATATGGCTAGTGCACCGCTATTATTATAACTTTAAATATTTTAATATTTCATATTCTTTATTTTTCAACCTTTAATATAAATCTAATACATTTTTCTTTAATTTCCAACTGCTTAAAATTAAATATTTTAAAACTAGTTTTCTACACTTTCTGATATGCTATATATCCATAAATATACATATATATTTATTAAGGACCATTGAAATATATAAAACAATATGTCGTTATTAAATTACTCAATTTCCCTTTTTTTTACTTTTGCATCTCTATGTTACAAATTGAAATAACTTCCAAGCAAATATCTTATTTTTTTCATATATTTTTGCACTTTTCCTAGTCTTTTTGCTCTCTCGCCTTTCAAAAAATATACGAATATAATATTAATGCTTGAATTTAATACATTAACGCTTATACACAGTTCAAACTCATATACTACGACAGTAGAGATGCTTAAACCTGTTGTGGTAATAAATATTTGTGCAGTATGTTGTGCTTGTTTTTTTGTAGAAAAATATACTTGTGGCACACGAAACAAGAGCAGACAAATAAACGTCATTTGTTTCGAAAACATAATGCTATCAAAAGCACCATGAAATACTATATGTAAAAGAAATAAAAAAATAAAAAAAAAACTAAATAGAAGATAGTAAAGGGATTACACAGAAATATATACAAATTTACTCAGAACACTATGAATAATTTGAAGGGGAAATTTGAAATTTTTTAAACGCAGTATTAATACAATTTTGAATCATTCTTATAAGATTTACCTTCAGTTGGTTTCAGAGTATTAGCCAATATATTTTATCCAAAATAATTAAATGGGAATACAGTAAAACCAAACTTTTATTCGTTAGATTTTTCTGGTAAATATACTATTAATATCGATTATAAAAAAATTTATATATTATAAATATATTGTAATAAATATAAATATTTAATAATAATAATAATTTTTTTATGTTTTTCATAAAAATATGCAGCCTGTTGATAGTAAAGAGCATCAAGTATTACGAACCTGCACTCAAATAGACTGAGAATGCAAAATATTTTGGATTATTTCTATACACAAATTGTATAAAAAATTTTATATATAAATAAGTGGATACATCTACCTTTATTTTATAATTCCAAGTTAGTAATCGGAGTAGAGGTTATTGAGTGTAATAGTTCGTCAATGCATTTTATATCATAAATAATTTTTAGAACCATGGAAATATGATAAAATTCTGAGTCAAATAACTATCAGTGATATAACATTTAACAGATTATGGTCTAAAAATAAAAAATGTACCAAAAAAAAAAAATGCATGGAATTGACTAAAAAAATTAAATAGTTTTTGAAACTGAAAATGAAATAAAATTTAAAATTCGTTATTCACAATGAAATGAGTCCCATGCTTAAAACAGAAAAAAGTCCCGATTAAATAAAACCAGAAAATATTAAATAAGTATAAAACAAAGAATTGCTTTAGATAGTTAAACCGGGTGCCTATACACCCTACGTCTGCGCTTTCGAAAGAATTTCTACATTGCCGGTCCTCAAACTTCTTAGAAGCTCGCATAAAATTTGTCACGCGCAGTTACATATTTATAAATAATAAAACTAAACATATATGACTTAAATAATACTATCAATATATTAGAACTAAAAATTATATAAGCATTTACACAAAACGTTAAACATGGACAAACACACACACACACACATGTTAATAGACAAACATTCAAAAATTTTTCCATTAACCCAATAGACACAAGGTCAGATGTTGATTGTTTTAATTTTTTTTAGTTAAATATTCTATCTATTGTTACTTCTTTAGAGCTGGATAAGGGCCTAAATTAAAAATTATCAACACAATTCGAGGTCAGATGAGTTGAGACTACACATTTGAAAAATAGTTGAGCTCCATACTATTCCCATACCAACGAAAAATTTCTAACCTGCCAGTGTAATAATTGGCTTTTCCATTCTTCTTCCTTAATAAAAAATAATAATAATTTGAAAAAATTAATTATCTGAATGAGCCAATCCAGCAACCGAACTCGATCTAGATTAATTATTTTCAATTAATGAAAAGTTTTACAAAACTGTCAAAAATAGCTCGTGATACTTTGTTACTTTATTAGAAAAAAATTATTTAAAATTGTTTAAAATTTCATTTTATATGCTGTCAAAATCCTATTTAAAAATAATTCGTATGAAATAGTTACAAGGCAGTGTTTCAAAAGTGTAATCTGTTCATGCTTTGAACAACAAATTGAGGTCCAGCCAACATTTTTTAACCTGTAATGGCACTTAATTCGTATGAAATTTTAATTAAAAAAAAAACAAAAAACACAGTTTTGTAAATATATTTTATTAATTATATAAAACAATATTGCAAAAATTTTTGCACGTATAATTTTTCAGCCGAAGTAATAAATTTTGTCAATTTGTTTTTATAAATTCGAAAAGATTACCAATCTAAGGCAAAGGAAATTACAAAAAAAAATTGTTCTCAACTATGAGAAATTTTTTTAAAACTTTCAACTTATTTTGCTATCTTTAAAGGCTTTAAAAATTAGTATTTGTGTTTGCGAGGACAGTTTGATAATTCTGTGACTTTTTGGATAAAACATATCTTTGAAAAAAAAAATATTTTTTTATAAAAGCACATTACAATTGTTCTTTTTCATTTCGATATATTTAGAACAGTGTACAAGTACTAATAATAAAAAGGCTTAAGATCCTAAATGACGATCAGTTCGTTTGTACCAATTCTCTAAACAATCAGAACTTGCTTCAAATAAGAAAACAAAAAATATTCACATGGGACTAAATCTGAAGAGTATACTAGGCGGGGTAGTAGCTTAATAAATATGAGTGAACCACTTTGACGGAACAGCACTTTTTTTCTTTCGATAAGAACGTTTTTATTTCAAATGAATATTGAATCTATCATTAAAAAAACATTTACAATATTAACTGGTAACCATTTTCAGCCCATTTCTTTTAGAAAGGTAAAGCTAAGATTAAGACAATTAATGCCTACTACCTAAAAATATTACCCCTTTAGGGAAGAATACATTGTTGAAAGAACATATGATGAAATGAGAAAGTTTAATTCTTGTAAAATTATGTTTTTTCTCTATTTTTTATTAATTTTGTTTAAGTTAATAAACACATACCTCGAAACTACTCGAATTCGAGTAGAAGAGTTTAAATCGCTGATCTATTCAACATTTTTCGTGTGGTATTAAACGTCTCGAAAAGGTCTTTTCCAATTTTAACCGATGATTTTGTATCAGTTAATGTAATTCTGCATAAGCGTATTATTTGTTTATTTATTTATTTATTTCTTTAAGTCAATGGATACAATAATAATCCTTACTGACTAGCAAATTAAAGTAAATGTACAACTAAAATAAGTTATTTAATTGCGATTTAAAGATACTATTTGGCAGCGATATATCTAAGTATTCACAATAGCTGTTAAATAATTTCAGTGATTTATTAATTGGCTCATTAATTGCATAATCGGTTCTATGAAATTCAATATGAAAAAAGTAATATTTCCTAAGAGATCTCTGAGGAACGGATATTTTTATATTAGCAAGTAACTCAGTACAGTCAATATTACTATTGACAATTCCATGAAGAAATAACAGAGCAGAGATTATTCTGCGGACTTCTTAGGATTTCATTGAGATCCATATACATCTATGCTCATAAGAAGTTAAAGGAGTTGAAAAATACAAAGAAGAAACACAAATTTTAGAAACTTAATTTGAACTTTTTCCAGGCGATATATGTGTATCTTAGCATTAGGGCTCCAAATAAAGGAAGCATATTCCAATAAAGATCGTACAAACGATGAGAAAATAATTTTTTTAGTACAAAAATCAAAATTCAAAGTATTCCGCTTAATAAAGCTTAGAAGAGAATAAGCTCTCGGAATTATATAACTTAGGTAATTAACAAAAGATAATTTATTATCAAAAACAACACCAAGGTCAAGGATCTCATTAACAATTTGTATACTTTGATTGTTCATTAGATAAGAAGTATTTAAAGTATGGCGGCATCTATAAAAAGTCATATGTCTACATTTTTTAATATTAAAAGGAAGGCCATTTAATTCAGACCAGACTACAGCTCTACTAACATCTTCCTGTAATTCCTGAGAATCACGAATACAGAAAATAGGCTTAAAAATCTTTAAGTCATCGGCATACAGAAGACATTTAGAGTAGTGGAAACAGTGGAAGATATCATTAACCCTTTGACGCGTGGTGTACATTATAATGTACGTCGATTTTATCAACTCTTCACTGATGTGAATTTTTGCATACATGCAATTAATTTGCAGTTATAGGTTCGTTATTTTGTTGTTATTTGAATTCTTAAGAGGCTGTACAATATCAACACAATGTGAAATCAATTTATTATATTTTATCCTGTCATCATCGACGCAGCGTACAGTGTGTTAAAGTTTATTTTCAAATTTTAAAAATATATATATAATTGATTGTTTTTCACAAAAAAGGTTAGGTTTTTTTTTGCTTATTTTTTCGATGTTTTCTAACGTAAATATACGTTTTGCATAAATACGATATTTTAGGCGTTAATGATATCTAAAAAAGAATGTACATTAAAATGTACATTTAGTAAAATCTTCAATGTACATTTAAATGTACATTATATTTTAATATACAAATTTTGAAGGGACAAGAATTTCTTTTTAAATAAATAAAGTACACAATAACACATTGCGATGAAATTCTTGTAATACGCAGCAAAAATGCATTGATCACAAATATGCAAATGCACAATGAAGAATATCATCATTCCGTTAGGTAGTTCTTAGAAGTGCAACTCAACAGTCCCGTTAGGTCGTTGGGTTGTTTACTCTTTTCAGAAGATAGTTGGCGACGTCTAGTCGCGTTTTTTTATATTTTGTTTTAAGGAGTAGCTAGCAGTAGTTCACATAAAGGATAAAAAGAGTTGTTTTTATTTATTTTTTTTAATCGTTCATGATCAGTGAAAGTGGCAAGATCGTTGTGTACTTGAAATATATTGTTAAGAGTAAATCTTTTTTGTACAACAAATAAGCTAAAAGTCTGAATTTTTTGAATATAAATAATGTCGAATTTAACAATCAAGGAAATTTTTGATATATTGAATGAATCGGACATCGAAGAAGTTGTAGAATTCTGTGAAAGTGACAATAATATTGAAAATCAGAACGAGGATATTGTTATCGTTAATCGCGTCGTGTATAGTTCATCGGATAATAACCAAGACGAGATAAATGAAGCCAATATTTCAAATGCTCTTATCAACCGTGAAGGTCCTGCAGGTACTAAAGAATTAGACGTTAGTGCATCGACAAATTATATATGTATATGCAAAGAAGCAAGATATAAAATGGCGTGATCCAACACCATTTCGATTTGAAAGTACTGAAAGCTATGAAGATGAGAAAACACCATACTAATTTTACAATATTTTACGGATAAATTATTTCAAAATTTTGCTTCCTACACAAATTTATATGCAACTCAAAATAATGTAGGACACTTCAAAAGTACTGATTGCAACGAATTAAAAATTATTTGGATTGCACATTTTGATTGGTACTATGAAGTTCTCTAGGCTCAGACTTTACTGGGACCCATTGCTTGGTATTGAAAGCTTTCGAAACACATTAACTTGTGACAGGTTTTGCCAGTTGCGGAATAATTTACATATCGTAAATAATTTGGATAAGAATATAGATACTACTGACAAATTTTGGAAAGTCAGACCTGTTATTGAAGCCGTTAGAAAGAGGTGTTTAGAATTAGAAGTAGAAGAAGTACTATCCGTAGACGAGCAAATCATACCGTATACTGGAAAATTATCAACGAAGCAGTATATAAAAGGTAAACCTAATCCTTGGGGTGTAAAAGTGTACGTATTAGCTGACAAATCTGGAATGCCGTACGACTTTTTTCTTTATCAAGGAAGTTCTACTAATATTAGCTCTAACAATTTATCCCAATTCGGGTTTGGAGCTTCAGT
Source organism: Germaria angustata (assembly GCA_963681545.1). Lineage (NCBI taxonomy): Eukaryota > Metazoa > Arthropoda > Insecta > Diptera > Tachinidae > Germaria > Germaria angustata. The sequence goes on along the minus strand of OY812999.1, from coordinate 98,451,716 downwards.
TGTTCTCCAATTATCTGAAAGAATTAAAAATAAAGGTCACACATTATATTGTGATAATTTTTTTTACATCGTACCAGCTATTGGAAATACTTAGCCAAAATTTATAAATGCAGTAGGAACTGTAAGAATTGATCGGTTTGCATCACCTCCTCTAATAGATGACAAAGCATTTTCGATTAGAAATTGCGAATGCTCTTCTATACAAGAGTCAGAAGTCAACACAAAAGCGGGGACGCCCTTCAAATACAAATTCAAATCTTTCAACTTTATCACCTGTTTCATCTAAAAGAAAAAATTGAGGTAAGACCAATTCGAGATATACAATTGGATGGCATAGATCACATGCCATGCCATGACGGCAAAAAAGAAGCAACAAGATGCAAAAATAATTGCAAAACAAGCCAAGGAGTAGCTGGAAGAACTCATTTCTTTTGTCAAAAATGTAAAATTCATTTATGTATTACTAAGGAACGAAATTGTTTTCTACAAATGCATACCAAATAATACTTTTTAAAGATATTTAGCACGTATTCACATATATATTTAAACATACATATATATATATTTAAACATACATATATATATTTAAACATGCATATTTCACCTTACCAGCAATGAATTTGTTCGCTTATTTTTTAAATAAATTTTTAAATGTGTTCTTTTTATTTAAGTATGTATACTAAAAACATTTTAATCAATAAAAAATAAATTAAAAAGTTTATATATTGAAGCGGATTGTACATTAAAATGTACATCTTTAAAACCCACTTTAGAATAAAAATTTGTCCCCATAATTTTTTACACGTGTTTTTTGAAGCCTTTTTAAGCATTACAAACCACACATAAAATTTTGCAATGACCGGAAATAATTCCCGTATGAAAGGGTTAATTAAAATGTTAAAAAGTAACGGACCTAAAACACTACCTTGAGGAATACCGGAAGTAGGAATAAAAGGATCAGAGCATAGATCATTAATAGTGACAACGCAATGTCTATTAATTAGATAATGCAGGAACCATCTAAGCATTTGAAAGTGGAAACCAATTTTCGATAATTTTAGTAGTAGCAAATCATGTGGAACGCGGTCAAAGGCTTTAGCAAAATCAGTGTAAATAGAGTCAATTTGAGCTTTGCAGGTATACCAACTTCAGACACGGCTTTACCTTTACCTTTGCTTCTATCGGACTGTCAAAAGGAGCTTTGTAGTCGATGCAAATGGTTTTGTGTCCTTTCTTATGCACAGATCACAACATGCTAATGTTCCAGTCATTGCGAATGTGTTCTTCTAGCCAAATAGTTCTAACAAGTCCGTGCATACTCCTTAACAAGTTGCTGCCTCCGACTTAAAACAGTTCTGCGGGCAGACCATCTGTATCTGCAGCTTCGCGATTCTTCAGCAGGGATATTGCTTTCTCATATCATTTTGTCTAGGTAGTGTATATTTGACACCATTGTCAATGCTTGGTTCAGAGTTATCCTCTTTTCTATTATCATCTGATACCAACAGCATGGAGAAATGTTACCGTCATTATCTTTACAAGAGCCTATGCTATGCCAATGATATTGATATCATGGGGCGGTTGAAAGGTAACTGCAACATTCTTCAGTATTGAAAAGGATTCAGCAAAAGTGGCTCTGGTAGTAAATGAAGATAAAACAAAGTTAATGGTATCAACCAACAAAGAAGCAGCAAGACTGGGTCAATATGTGAACGTTGATGACTATAACTTCGAGTTAGTGAACAACTTTATCCATCTCGGTACCGCCATAAGCCAAACAAATAACATAAGCTTGGAAATAAAACGAAGAACTATTCTTGCTAATAGATGCTATTTCAGGCTAAACAATCAGTTCAGAAACAAAGCCCTCACTCTGGCTAGGGCATGTCATACGTATGGTGAGAATACTTAGAAGGCGAAGACCCAAATTCCGGTGGAAGGATCAAGCTGATTGATAGAAACTAAAAGAGAAACGCATTATATCGACGCGCATGAAAAACTATTCTGAATCAGGCTACTGACCTAAATGGTTGTTTAAAGCCACCTAAGAAGAAGAAAACTATTAAGTGAACAGAGCTATGCCTTCATCACTAAAACAGACCAACAACACCTAACACAATGCCACACTAACGGATATCAGAAAAGTTTGCGATTTTGACGAAGTAACAATATTGAATAAAATGCTACACATACAGCTAAGAAAGTGAATGCTTCAACTTAACACCAGCATCGCTTCAACTGCGATATAACAATTAATAAATAAAAGCGCAATAGTCGACTTGTAAAAAGAATTAATCTCTCTCTTTCCGTTTTACCACATGTACTATCTGCACTATCCCCTTCTCAAAGAAGTAACAATTTAAGCAGTAGTCATTAATTGCTGAATGTTACTTCTCAATATTAAAATATAAAAAAAATATAAAAAGAAATTTAGTTTGAGATCATAATAAATTTAAAATAAAGTCTGCATGTTTGCTGGGACCTGACATTTATTCACATGTTATCTACAACATCGTACGAAAAACATGCTCTTAAAGTGTGATATTTTATATTATTTTATGTTAGAAATACATTTCAAGCACTTTTACTCGAGTACTAATGTATGGTATATCAAAGAAATAAATACACATGTAAGTGGATTTTTGCGGGCTTATATAAGTGTGGAGCATGTTTGTTTTACTCCTTCATGTACATCATTTTTTTTCTTTTATTTGAAGCAAAAATATACAAATGGAAACAAAATATCGAATTATTTTGGTTGAGTAGTCACGTCAGGGATACACTATAATTGTTTGTAGTATATTTTTAGTAAAATTTGGGTAGAAATATTTTTTTACAAACTTAAGTGATATTAAATTGCAACTCATTAAAAAAAATTATTTATCGGAAATGGTCAAGTAACGGCGACGATCTTGGAACTTAGAGCCAGGAACTTGCAGACTAATTCTAACAGCCAGTAATATATTGTGTTAATAATATTTTTAGGAAAAACCTACTTAAGTTCTATTACTATTCTTGTTTTTTTTTTAAATAGCCACAAGTGGCGAAGACGTTCCGACTTATTCGAAGAAACACCCAAAACGTTTTAGTGAGAGTCGTACCAGCGACTCTCAAACTACTAGTCCAATGACTAGTACATTTAAAGCTAATTCTGTTAAGATAATCAAAGCTTCTATACTGTGTTACTATATCAAATTTGTGTTATAAGCTTAAAAATCAGAATCAACAACTGTAAATACTTTCGGGTAATCACATATTTAAAATTATGTTTAAATCAAATCGTTTTTTCGTTAAGAAATTCTTAATGATATATTGAAATTAATTACTTCTTCAATTAAAATGTCCTTCGTAGACTAATAGGTAGTGTACTAGACTCGTAGTGCGAAGGTCCCAGGTTCGAATCCTGCAGCAGAACTCTAGCAGTTTGTGTCTGATAATTAAAAGGGAGCGCACAACAAGCCTTCACTGGCTTAAGTGTATGTTGTATGACATGGGCTATCACACCCCTCCAATCAACCTAACGTAACCTAACCTAATTAAAATGTCGATTACTCAAATAAAAATTGGTTTGTAAAGCAGATACAATAGATGTCAAATTCTTTTAATTATATTGTTTCTATAAGATAAAAATTATTTTAAAAATCAACTGAAAATAAGAAAATAGTTACAAAATACGGCCCGCAACTGGTGATAATAAAGCATTGAAAACAAAACTAAATAACAAAGAAATAAACGGTATATTAGTAGTGTACAGTTGTGGCACTAAATGTTGCAAATATTACATTTTGCTATCTGCCACTGGATAGCAAAAAAAAAAAACAAAAACTACTGCAATAGATTTTTTTTAACAATGTTGTTTGTATAATGATTTTAATTAGATAATGAAAATGTTGTTGAATTATTTAGTTTCTAAAAGGTATGAGCTAAAGTAACAAAGAAGCAACTGACAAGTGAAATAGACCAATAATATTATTTTTTCTTTCAACTTAAAATTTAAAATTTTTTATATATAATTGCAGTTTTTCTAATGAAAGGAAAAGATTATAATAAAAAGGAAATAATTTCTATAGACATTATAATATATTATTTATTTATTGTTTCATAACAGTGGTTAACGAATAAAAGTTTGATTGTGTTTTTTTTAAAGCAGCAGCTTCTGCTGTTTAGTAACAGTCTCTAGAGATCTATCTATTGATAGCAAGAGAACTTCAGAGACTTGTGCTGACCCAAGCGAGCCGCCTTTAACCAACAAACTTCTCCGCCTATGTGGATCTATATCACAATCATAATGCAATTTTCAAAGGAGCTTCCCCAATAATTGGTCTTGGACAAGTACTATGGTCTACTGCCACCCGTGCGAATAGCAACCATGTTTTGCAAACAAATTAAAAACTTTAAGTTATAGCAACTTTATTCACTAAAAGTTAAAAAAACGACTTTTTGTCAATTTATTTGCCGTCCGTCGGCATTAGAAATGGAGTTATTCTTATTGTAGGTTTCATTACCGACGACAAGTTTCCTGCAAAGCAAACACTTTTTGTTTCTAAAAACTAAAACTTCTAAAACTTCATTGTTTGTCTCAGTTTTGCTTATAATATTAATCAATTTAAAAGCTTTTTTGAAAATTGACTTCTTTCTTATTAAAGTGCAGCTTTTCAGATGACATACTCAGGTGGAAATTTAACCATAATTTGGTCGCAATTTATATATTTTCCACTTGCTTTGCTGCCATAAAAACTATTGAAAATATTTCCATTTACCCTCTTGTTTTTCAGTACAAATTAGATACTTGTATGTATGAAGTAAATGCATTTTTTAAGAACTTTATGTGTAGTTGCTTCTCTATCAAGTTTCAAGGAAACCAAACAACATCATCGTCTGGAAATTACTTTTGGCTTACAATGAAGCTGAGAAGGTATACGTATAGATAAGGTAATAAAGGCAGACTGATAGTTTTTTATTAAAAATAATAATTACCCCGATAGGAAACTAAAGAGTATAATTTACTTATTTAAAAAATATGTGTATAAGCAAATATAATGTATTTATTTAATTTTTAAAACTAATGGTTTGAGTGATATATGGTTTTTGTTCCTTCTAAGTGAATAAAGATTTTCTAAAGTGTCAATTATCTTGATCCACGTAGGGACAAGGAGAGATTTCATGTTGCTTTTATTAACTTATTTGTTCATCTTATTGTTCTAACTGACTGCAAATTAGAGTATAAAGAAATATAATCAAACATTTTGATTAGCAATGGAGATTCTATACAAACATTAGAAGCCTTCTTCATAAAAATTATTTTTTGATTTTCATAGGTAAAGCTTACCAAAAATGCTTTCACATAAACTTTATTTTCTGAACCTTTCATAAGCCAAAAATATTTCATATGAATAAGGCAGCAACTGCCATGTATTCAGAAAATGTTTTTTATGAAAATTTTAAAGCAGGTATTTACCGACTTTTAACCTACTTAAAAAAACATATTAAAAATATCATTCAAATACTCTCTTTGTTCGAATGAAAAAAATTTAATTCTTCCCAATTTATTATAGTCTTATTAAATTAATTAGCAAACAAATTGCAACAGTGTATTCCATATGATTACACATGATATTGCATACGATTAAACAAACTTTTGTCAAACTAAAAATTTTTGTTAATTAATTTGAACTTTATATAAAAACTAAAATATTTTTTTCAAACGGCCGTAAATATTTAAACACATTTCTATAAGACATTCAATAACATTAACATATAAAAAAATACATTGTAAATATCATTAAAACTTCTAAAAATTACTCCAAATGTATCTGCATAAGAATGATTTGTTTGGAATACGTGAGTCATATTGGTGGGTAGGATGAACGTGGAACATTAAAGTTTATTATATGAAGAAATCAGTACAAATATCACCATTTATAAAATTGAAATATGCACCATATCATGCATCCTCCGCCCCTTCTATAACATAAAGCAAATTAACAAGATTTACCCCAGCTTCGTAGAAACGAAGATAAAAAATGGCTTTAAAAAATTCTCAAACAAAAGAACAGGAAGTGCTGTTGATTTAACTGGTAGGAACACATGTAGCTGATCCGTTCTCAAAAATAGGTATAATTAGAGATATAACCAATGGATTTATGAAGTCAGAATGAGGTAACTCTTCAGATTAGCACTTAATAAAAGATAACTTTCTCCGTGTTTAAAGTCTATAAAATTAAGTTTTAATAAGAGTAAATTGAGGCCAAGCTTATCAAAAGTCAATATAAATAACATTTGCAAGTTAACTATCATTAAATGTGGTGATCGAGAAAATCATTTAGACACCTATCAAAAAGATAAGGTATTGAGTTTTACTTTGCCGTTATATTACAATATTTTTAAAGAATTTGCCGTCAAATGTGATGTGTTCATGATGTTATTTATAAAATAATTATAAGCAACATAAAGTTTAACATGAGCCATATTCCGTTTAAAGAAATCTATTTTTATGCTTTTCCGTCTTATCAAATTCATATTTTTTAAGATCAAGGCAAAATAACCACATTCATATATAAATCTATAGCAGGTATCACAATAGGCTGGCTGAAAGATGCCTATTTAAAGCCCAGATGGGTTATGGAGGAAACAAATATATAAAAGGCTTCCGAGCTTTCAATAAACATATTTAACATCACACTTAAGTCTTCAAAACCGACGTTATTTCGAACTAAATAACGTTGTCCCTTTTCTCCAACTAAAAGTATTGTTATTAGAAAAATTAAGAAAGTTTTTTTTCGTTATATTCGAAATTTATTTTTTAATACCAACATTAATTTCTGTTTCCATTCCTTGCCACTGATGTATAGTAGTTTTTGTTTGTTGTTATTGCTTCTAATTCTAATAAAATAATCATTTACAGCATATTTGGAACACCAGCAATTACTCACTTTGTTTATGAAAAAGTCAGAAAAAATACTTGGAAAACTTTCATGTGTCTTTTTAAAACTACATTACTTTATACCTAAAGCGGAAACAATAAAAAAGTTAACAGAAAAATGTTTATGGCACAACGACACTTTAACATCATTTGTCTTGAAATTTATTATTCAGTTGTTGTGTGAAGAGCGAACTGTGCTTTGCAATGGTTCCATTTTTGTTATAGTCCAAAGTACAATATAATTAAATAATAGTTTCGTGAAAAAATCTGGTGAATAATTAAACAGTTAAAGGATATAATTCTTTCGAATAAAAAAATATGCTGAGAACCAAAAGGATAAGTAAAAATGCCATTGAAGGCGTATACTTAATTTGAACCGCTGTGTAAAATACGTTTATATTACGTATACGCAGTGAAGTAGTATAATACATATAACTTTTTTAAGATAAAAACAATAATTTTTAAATTTGATACTTTTACTCAATAATTACTTTTCTTCGGGTTGTATGACAAAGACAGTGATTTAAGATTTTTTATTTGTAGATTTCGTTGTATTACAAGATATTAAATATAACTCCTGTTTTTTAAAGTTTCTTGGGCAAAATAAATTTTTACTTTATTTAAGCTAAAACCAGTAAATCATTTGGAATTGTTGGTATTTCCGAGACCTTGCGATAAAGTAGTCTTACCATAACTAAATGTAATGTTTCCAAAAGAGTTCAGATATGCACAACAGACCGAAAACCACAAAAATTTTTACAAATACTTTCTTTTTAAAATCAAACTTTAAAAATATATTTCTTTACAAACTGTTATTTTCTGTTACACACTTCTTTCTAGATTTATGTGGTTGTTTCTCACTGAGTAATATTTCAGTCTGCTGTAGGATAAACAAGCTTATTTCCTTATTTAATAAAACTTATTTTTAATTCGAATGTTTTTCATATTTTAGCTTGTGATTTTAAAAAATAAACATTAAAAAGTTTTAGTGGCATGTTTTTAGATATAAAATTAATCTTGTGAATTGAGTGATGATGTGTCTGCGTTTCTCCAGTAAATTAGTAAATTTTTTGATTATTTTCTTTAATAGACTCGAAACGGCAAATTCTTTAATATAAAGTTGTAAGTTTCAAAGCTTGGAACTGAAATTGACTTTGTTAAAAAAAGTAATTTTAAAATAGCATAAAAGTTTTGATAAGACTTTGCACGCCAATTAAATCAAGCAGAAGCAACTAATTTTCTAAGGATTTCAAATATCGTTTAAATATACTGTTATGGCAAGCAGTTAAGATCTATTTACAATTTTATCTTAAATTTTCACTTTTAGTAAAGAAATAAATAAAGTGGCACATGACTTAAATAAGCAAATATAAGACAATTAAGACCAACACAGCTATAAATAGCGATGAAAATATCTGAAATTTAAACACAGCAAATACATCATTATTTCTGTCTCCATCTTATTTAACATAATTTTTTCTTTAAATCCTTATATACTTACACGAATACAAACTGAACGGATCTTATTTAAAAATCGTATGAATATACTAAAGCATGAGAAGTTTTTTACTTTAAATAAACAAGAAAATAAATATAAAAAAAAACTTTTTCATTTCGAATTTGTGAAAAAGGTGAGCAACGAAATTTTAAGAAACAAAAAAGGTAAGGGATACACGACAAAACTTAGCACATTTGTTATTCTATTATTGCAACAAGAAAAACAAAAAATAGTCTACGGTTGCAAAAAGAAGATTAAAATTGTGTAAAGAAACTCTTAACACAGCTTAAGTGAGACAACTTTTACATACTCCCAAAAGCGAAAAAAATTGTTTTTAAACATATTTGAAGTCATGCATAAAATATCTTTGAAAAATTTGATTGCGTTTTCTCCTTTTTTTAATAAACACATATATTTTTCAAATGTTCGTGGTTAAAATTTGTTTTAAAAACAATAAATTTGAGTTAAAAAGATCTTGTTCCGTTTTAGAAATTTTAAATAGGAAGATTAATCACGTTACTCACAAAAAAATCCTCTTCAAGAATCGCCCCATTAGAGTTGTTGTAGATGGGATTTTATCCAATGAGTTGAAGTTAATTAAGGATATCGCAAGGACGTTTTCTTTCCTCTACACTATTTTTTATTTTTTTACTCCAACTTTCAACTGTATCTACTCCTTTGTAATTGACATCAGGATTTTTTCTTCGCATTCATTTAATAATAGGCCAATCTTTCGGAGATCAAGGCCGTGAGGAAGGACATGAATGGTACAGTTAATGACAATTTGATTGACAAAGTACTATACTTATATGAAAAAAAAAATTAATTAAATGTGTACAAAATATAAATCCCATTAATTTTAAAATTTAATGCCATTTACCCATCAAATCACTGAACTGTTTTTTTTTATTATAAATTTAAATACTGGAATTAGGGTAATTGATTTCATACAATCATTTAATCCTGCAGTCTGTATGATCCATCGTTTTATATCCAAGACTGTGCTTATGAATATTTCCTTTTTTATGTATTTCTCCTCTTGTTCGACAACGTGTATAATATAAATAAATAAAGAAAATAGTTCATTAAAAATTTGTACTTGACTGCATCTGATACGGGCGAACGTAAGCATGAATGTTTCATGTCTGCATATTTTTATGCTCGTTTATTTACCCAGCTTTCCGCTCACAGTCTTAAAATAAGTTTTCATGGCACACACATACAGACATCAGTCACACATTGAAAAAATCACACAAATTACAATGCCATTTTCTTTAGGCAATCAGGCAATTACTTGCTGCCAATCCCGACATTTAATAAGATATTTATTAAAAAATTAGCAACTGTTTGAGCACAAGAAGAAAAGATCCTTTAGCGACAAAAATAAAGAAAGTGCACAAGGACTTCCTTTATAAGGGTATGATAATAGGAGAGATAAAAGCAATATTTGAAATTTCCAAAACATTTTTTAATATAATTTATTAGACACTAGAACAACATTAAAAGGTTTAACAAACTCTTAGAATAAACATTTTTATTATTCGTTTTTATATATTTAACTCACTGGGAATGTCAATGCTGCCCAACTTAACCTTGCACTTTGCTTAATAAGAGGAAAATCCTTACTTGCAGTATAAAATCAGCAATGACCAATTAAATATTTCATCAGAATCTAAGTACACATATACTTATAATTATTGTAGTGTGACCAACATCAGATTGGAACTATTTGATTCCACTTCGATGTTTTTTAGCATTTGAAACCAATAATAAAAAAACCAATAATAAAAAGGCTAGCAGTAATCTCTTGTTACCAAAAATTTATCAGGCTATTGCTGTGCTCTTGCTCACCGAAGTCTACCGCTTTATTAGAATAACGATCAATATCTGTCTACTACACGTTCCTTCACTACATATTTTATTCAAGCAGAATGTCTGCAGGAATGCAATCCATATACCAGGTACCAGGATGTGGTAGGGTATATAAAAATGCTAACCCTACTATACGATGACAAAATACGTCTGACTCTTACGCTATACTGAAACTTTAATATCCTTTTTGCTGAGAGAAAATTAAAGACAAAACCAAGTCATAAGGTATGAAGAAGCTGACGAGCTTTTGCCTACTGGCGGCTCTAAAGGGGAAAAATATTGTGAAAAAAGAAAACTAAATTAGACTCGTGCTGAGTATAATTGTTTTTTGTGCTGTTTGTATAAAAGTTTTCTAATCCTGGTGTGATTATATATATATATATATAATATATATATATATATGTATATATATATATATATATATATATATATATATATATATATATATGATTATGAATAAATATTGTATGTAATTTGTTTGGCATAAGCATATTAGGATGAAGGCTTGCAAACTATTTAAAGTTGACTGACGATTTGGATCAACAAACAATAAAATATCAGCGAAGGAAGGCACAACAAACATTAAATTTTTGAACCCCTATTTGTTTAAACCCTTAGTGTCTAGGAATATACCAAATGATAACTTTCAATGCTCCATTTTACACAACTCACCCTTCCCTAGCCCTAGATTAATTAAAGTTGACAGGGCAGCCACAAAATATAATTTTTTCGTAAAAATTAAGGACATAATGCGTATTATGTTAAACAGAAGATTAACCACACCCTACATGTTCCTAGAACTTTCTGCCATTCAAGTTCCATAGAATCATCAAGATCTTTACGGAAAGCTTAAGAGGTTACCCAGTTGATTTTCGCGGAGACAGCTTACGCCCTAAAGAAAATGGTTTACTATATTCCTGGCAGCCAAATAGCTGTAAAAAAGGAAGTGAACTTACTATAGCTCCAAAGCTGAGTCTTGTTTATATTAAAGGTGGAAACTATGGGCAGACATTTTTCAGTTCAATTTACTTCGGATATAATTACAACATTCCTTTGCCATTTTCACAAATCTGAGATCGAGCTTGCTCTAAAAGACTTGTGCTCTTATTTATTATTCCAAAAACTGTAATATTCTGATAAGATATTGTTCGAACAGAACCAACGATTGCATGCGACAGTTTTGATTTCAGTACTTTTAAACTATGAATCCTGATGGCCTTTAAAATGAGGCAGCTTGGAATACAATAAAAGTCTTGCGTAGACCAAGTGTAACCAAAAGATTTAGTACCAGAACCCACATTCGAACTGTCCCTGAAAAAAATGCGTTATTTCTACATATAAGTGTTTAAAAAAAATCGAGAATAAATTCAGTTGTTTCATAATACTGACGTGGTAAGAAATAACAAAGGTTTTTTGGGCCTTCTGGCAATACAATTAGTTTAAAAATATGCTAGAGATGAAACCAATTTGGAAAATTATTTACTTAAATGAAATGTAGATAAAAACCCTCAGGAAGTACATATGTTATCGACTTAATATCTTCTTCTGAAAATAAAGATCAAAATATGAAGAAAATTTGTCAAATTGGCTTAGCCGAGCGAAACTTATTTAACTTAATGCCACAAGATGAAAGAACTACATATATATACTTCTGATGTTAGAAAGTAGGTGCATTACCGTCTCCTTATATAAAGTGAAAGCTTACTGCTGCACAGTGGGATAATTAATTTTTCTGGACTATATACATTAGTGAAATACTTTCTAATTTCCGAAATTTCAGCACTTTCCGTTCATACAAATTAAGGATCAACTAAACACAGTAATGTAAAATTTTTGTAATGTAAGTATATGTTGCACTCGTTTAGATTTTTTGTGATTTAAAAGCAAATTAAAATGTTGTTACCTCAGCAATATTCGGGGTGTTTTACCATTCTAATTACAATAGTTTGAATTTATAAATTTATGTAATTGAAACTCTTATATATTATATATTTTTCAAGTTGTTTTATAATGCTTTTAATTACCTGGTGTCAAAAAAATTTAAACTTTTAAAATTTAATATGTGAAAACTTTAATGCTTGTTTAATTTAATGGGAAATAAAACTACTAGTAATATAATGATGAGTTAATAAACTAAATATGTCACTACAAATTTTTATTTTAAACCATTTTTAAGCCAATTTTCTAGTGTTTCTTTTTATTTCAAAGATATGGTAGTAAACAGCCTGTAGTAAAAAAACATTGATAGCCATAATTTTTTTCTATGAAGTAAATACTAGATCAACTAAATAAAAGAATAAAATAAAAATACAGAAAGAAGAAATAAATAAAATCTCTTCTTCTCGACAATTTTCGTGCAAATTCCAATGATATTGTTAATACAATAATTGTTATTATGCAGTGCTTTGCAAAATGTGTTTAAAGATTTAGGAAAATTTAAATGTTTTCTTAGATGGAAATGGTGCATTTGGTTTTTGTTTTGTTTATGAAGTTTTCTCTTATTATGGCTTTTAAGACTTCCGGTGCGGAAGTTAATTTGCTTAAGTTGATATTTATTTTAATTGCGATTGTTTCTTGATTAACAGAAGAAGAAAATGATAGCAAAACAAATGAGTCATGCCAGATTCGCTTTAAAATAAATAATAGTAATTTTAAATATTTAACTTAATATAATTATCGACTTGTTATTGTTTCACTTATTTGCTTGATCAAATATTTCTTGCGAATTTTCAAAGATTTATTATTAAGATCCAAGACTATATTTGCCCATAGCCAGCAAAACGTAATATCAACCAATATCTGTATGTCACGTTAAAAGAGCTAACCCTTTTACATGCCATTGTTAGCACATTTTGGACATTAAAACTTCATTTTGTTATGTGAAGCGTAGAATCTACTTTCAAATAAATTTATTTCCATAAAATTTTAATATATAAATAAGAAAAAAGGCGAAAGTAAAATGTTTATTTTAAGTACCATTTTATATGCGTACAAATCTACTTCATATGAACTTTAAACAAACATATGGAATCCTTATTTACATTGCACTCCTTTTGGTTTTTCTCTTTACATTTTGAATTTCCAAAACATATGAAAACTTTATTTGATTTTCTGTGACATCAGCACAAATATAACCAAATTTTTTATGGTTTTGTTTTAAGGATTTTTTGTTTGTTGTTCTGCTTTCAACGAAATTCAAAAGATTTGCATTTTATGTAGTTTAAAAGCATTGAAAAGATCGCAATAAATATATGAGCGTGTACTTGTTTTAAGAAAGTAAATTTATGCGCATTGGTTATCATATCAAAAGTTTTTAATAAACATTTCCATATATAAAGTTGTTTTATAAAAATTATATTTCTACAGTTTATATTTGTTTTTTCGCTGAAATATGAGGAAAAAAGTTAAAAGCAAAATCAATAAGTCTTCTAATGCCTGCCTATTTAATGCTAAAGGCAACTTATTTAAATCTTTATGATAAATATAAAGAAAACACTTTGCGATTCTAATTGAAAAAATGATTACTTGGAGAAAAATTCTAAAATAACAAATTTCAATAATAAATATTTTGTTCGTTAATACTGTATAAAATTAGAATAAATTGTGATGTCGATTAGAAAAAATAAAATGATATAAAAAACGATGTTATAAAAAATTATATATATTGTACTATAGTACACAACAATTATACTATATATAACTTTTTTTGTACATATTATTTTGAGTTCTTATTTAGTTTCTTTTTTAGGTCAGGCTTATAAAGGCTGAAGATACTGTCAATTCACAATTTCTACAACGAAAAAAACTTTCGTTCCTTTCGTCATAATCGTTAAAAAACACATAAGCACCGTGATCTTAGAACAAAATACATTTTTTAAAATATTCAATGATCTTCAAATGCACTTGTCATTGCAAAAACAAATTTAATGAATGTTTTCTAAGTCTGAAAATCAAATGACATCGTTATTTAAACGTGAAAATAATATGCACAGATGGAAATCGTATTGAATTGAATTTAAAAGTAATTGAACTTAATTATTTTGTTGAATGAAACTTTACTCTAAGCCTAGATTGTAAACTTGTATCATGCAATTTGACTTCAAAAACAATCTGGAGCTATGGGTTTTAGTTAAAGGGCACAGCTTAGGAATTCTATTTAGAAAAAATTTAATGGCTTGAATATAAAATCCTTCATCCAATTAGAGACACTTCTAGGTATGTAAAAGATTTGTACATTTATAAAGATCGAAACATTTCAATAAAAAATTGAGGACTATCATAATCCACTACCTCCAACATTCTAAACTATAGGGGAAGCTGGAATATTAATAATCCGGTAAATTTTTACATACTTATAATAGTTTTGTTGTTTATATTACAAAGGAAAAATCTATATGCTTTGCCTTAACAACAGAAGCTCATAAGCTTTGTAATAGTATTTTTTTAAGTAATATATATACATCTTTTTCATTTCCGACTATTCCTATCAAATTGTAATCCTTTATGTTCATCTTACACCACAAAGTATCTGGTGAACTCGATTGATTTGCCAATAAATTTAATCAAATCATACAATGTTTTAAAGTGCTACATTGCTTTATGTATTGAGATACTTGCCACTTTACGTACACATTGCACTGGCAAGTAAATGTAACATGTAAATCTTATTAATAAGACTAATTTACGGTTTACACATGATTAAACATATAAAATATAAATGATTTCTGCTAAAGTGTGTATGTCTGTGTATGGCAATACACTCCAAGTTTAAATTCATATAAATATTTATGTATCATTTTAGAGTAGAAATAAATTGTGAGAGCTTTCATGCTCAATACTGTGTTTATTTAACCAATTCAATTTTGGTTATCATACAGATAGACATTATATATTTATATTTCTGTAATGACATGTATAAATATGTTAAATGTATTTCTGTAGAAATTTGCTTTCAGTTTGTGTATTCGTTTGATTAAGCATCAAAAATTTGTTCAACCGAAATATGTATGTAGAAGAATTTGTAACACAAATTTATAGTGTTTTTTTTTTTCTTTTTGTTTCTCCGGACTTTTGATTTGTAATTAATATCTCTTAGATCTGAACATATAAGTCACTTCAAGGGTAAAAAAAGAATGAATATGGTGATATTAAACAGAGTTTATCATTTTCCGTAGTTTACTAGAGGAAAACTTATTTCTGTGTGAGGCAGTATTATGCTATGGAAATCGTATTGATTTTAATACAATTTTATTTTACAACACAGTATGCATTTTTCATTTAATAAAATAATAATAACTTTTATGATTTAGTTCACTAAGCTTCTATTTAGGGTAATAATAAAATGATTGTAGCCAAAAATACATTTAGAAATTTTATACAATATGAATTTTTACAAAATTTGATATGTAAGAATAGATTGCTCTTGCTGGGCGTTATCTGATTCTTCAGCCAAACTAGTAACATTTACCCTTTTAACACTATGGAACGTGTCATCGAAGTCTTAAAAAAACACTAGAATTCTTCTTTTTGAATATCTTGTATCAATTATTTATCTTCTTGTTTCAAGGACTTCTAAAATAAAAGGATTGCAAATAATTTGTGAAATTTACTTCAAGCTATATATTTATTGTGATTGTATATACAAAACACAGTAACTACCTTCTCTTGAAGAGATGTCAATATCTATTTAATGAAGGCTACCTTCCATGTATATACAGATCCGCTTAATAATGCAAAAAATATTTCATGTGGGTTTTTATATATATTTGCCAGATTTTATTAACAATTATATTAAATTTTTATTACATACTTAAAATTTCAAATAATTCCCTTATCTTTGCGTTCTAATCACAATTACTAATCTTTCAAAGAAATGCACAACCAAGATAATGTTTAATGTCAACTTAATATTTGAAGATAAAGTCCTTTTTAAATATTAATGAACTGTTAATGTTTCATCATACAAAATACTAATACTTTACAGACCCTTTTTCATGTCAAATGCTCTCTTTAAAAAAAGCAAAATTTATTGTATAGCAATGAAATTTCTCCTCTCTGATACATATTAATTCAACTTTTACATTTTCCTGCTTTACTATAAAAACAAAAGAGTTCGTTTATATTTTTTCTCTTTCAACAACTCGTGGTTTATATTTTAGGCTCAATTAATGTTGAGCTTCGTGGAAATGTATACTACACGAAAGGAAAAGGACACAGCAGACTTACGATTGAAAAAGTTTCTCATTCTATAGCAAACATTTTGTAATAATTTTTAGTGGCAAATTGTCTGTTAATGAAAACGGTTGTGTTAGGGGTAAAAATTATAGTAAAGAAAGCTAAAATATGGATGAAAATTACGCTAATAGGCAGATTTATAGTTAAAGGACATTTTAATCAATTAAACATTATTAAACATTTTTAAAGTTTTAGATTGAAAGTGTCAGTAGTTGCACAAATGATCTATTTTCTCTCTTTAAATATTTAAAGATATATTTCTTTGAGTTTGGAAGTATGAAAAGTTGTTCGGAACTTCAACTTATGTGATTTTATAATCGAAGCTTTTTAGGTGGAGAAAAACTATTCCGTTTTATAAGATCAGCATTTCGTTTTTAATGTTTTCCTTTCGTAGATTCCCAAATAATAACCTTCATTCCACGATAACTTTTTTGTATTTCCTAGGCTTAGCTTTATCAATAAATTTTTGTATCCTTTGCTTTATTCTTGTTAAGCTCACTGGAAAAAATACTGGTTACATTTATTGCCTCAACTCTGGATTGAAGTAGTAATTCCATTACAGTTTTGAAGGACATGGTAGAAGTCAAGTACAATGTCAGCTTCACAATTATGTTCGGATCAAATATTATAATCATTTTAGAAAATTTTCTCAATAGCAAATGTTTTAATGTCACAACTCATTTTTCAATATATTGCACGTACATGAAAATATATTTAATGGCAAGTTGCAACATACTTTACTCTTAGATTTTAAAAATTTTTTTAACTTTACAAAGTCTGTCACGACTTTTGAATTCTTTTCTATGTATAAAAATTTCATTTCTTACATTTTTGTACTTTAAGCTGCACATAAAAAATAAAAATGAAAAAATCGAAACTCGACAACAACTAAAGAAGGACTTTAGAAGCATTTGAGGCATAAGCTTTTTAAATATTTTTAAAACATTTAAGAGTTCAACTTTCTTCATTTTGTCTTTAGTTTCAAGTTTTCCCTTTTTGGTTTGGTTTCTTTTTAATTTTTCTTAAGCCAGCCACGTATGAAACTTCGTAATACTCTTAGTTTTTTGTGGAAACAAAACACACACACTCATAAAAAACAAAAAGAAAAAATTAATGTTAACCACCCGACAAACAACCACAAACAAAAATTTTTCTTTTCTAAGACTTTTGTTTGTATCCTTTAAGATTGTCCTATTTTATTTTTTAGTAACAATGTTTAAGAAGGATGAATTTTATATTTATTTTTCAAAATTAACTTTAATTCGTGCAGAGCAGCAGGCCTTCAGAAAAAGAAGTAAGATTCTATGGAACTCAACCGTTGTGCTACTGAAAGTTATACATCTTAAATAACCTATAGATGATAACATTGCTTCCCTCTATCTTCAGCACTATTGCACATAAAAAGTTTTAATGGACATGCAACAGCAACGAATAGAAGCCACTTTTCGCGAAAATATTCCTTCACCATTGTCTTGTTTCTTAGCGCCTGATAGATTTGGCCCAATACTCTTTGTAACATTCATTTTGCTATTTATTCCTATAGAGTTTTGATATGAAACAGTTCATTCAATAAGCAAAATTAGTAGAGTTTCGAAAAAGATTTAAATTAAAGTTGTCAACGAAAGTCGACGCTATTTCATACAAAATGGAGATGAGAGTATTTATTATAATATGAGAGTATTTATTATAATATTCTGCTTTCTTATATTAATAAATATATAGGCCTCGTGTCTTTGTGTCTTATGATGCGGTCCTTTCTAGAAAAAAGTATAATTTTTTTTTTTTCATTTTAAATAGAAAATTAATTGTAATAAACGCAAACTTATTAAGAAAAAGTCCTGACAGACCGTTAAATAGAGCGAAACTTTTATATTTTTCATAAATTGATCAAAACAATGTTAACCGTTTTTTTATAGAAACAAAAACGACACTAGTCTTGCGAAGTGAAAAAAGTTTGTTAAAAAAGTTCATCAAAAGCAAGGAAAATTTTATGAAAAATGAAAAAGTTATGAAAAAATTCCTTTTTGCAATATATTAAAAAAATTGACGCTTAAGTCCACAAAGCAATGATAAGGAAATGTGTTATATTTGTAATTTATACTTTTTATTTTTCTAATTAAAATGTGTCTAACAATTGCTAAAAAAAATTCATCCCTACATTTTTAAAGAATTTTTTTTAACAGGACTGTTTTTTTGTAATTCCTTAAAACAAACTGAATATATAGATAAAATCTAGTATATTTGAAAATGTTTATTAAAATATTATTCAAGTTTGAGGTGTTATTTAGTGGTTAAAGAATTTTATTTGAAGTTATTATTTCGATGCTCCTTAAGTATCATCCTCAGGAAAATTAGTTTTTTTAATTGTTGTTTATTGTACGCCAACCTGACGTATCTTTAAAATTTTATTGACACTAATCACCTCATTAGTAGACTTTAGGCTTAATATGTTTTAGAATATTCAACCTCAAGCCACAGTTTTTCAAATAACTAATAGGAGGGGTATCCTCACACATTTTTAATAAATACTCAGTGAGAACAAATTCAAGTAGTTTTAAACAATAGTACATTATTTTCTCGAATGTTGGGAGGATATCAATTATATTGTAAAAAGTACTCTTTTATTTGAAAATAATTTTTTTTTATTTTTTGTTGAAAGTGTTAATATTAAGAAATCTTTTTCCAGTGCTCAACACAAAAACAAAAACTACTGGGTGACTATATACTTCACGATCTTCGCTAAGAGTCGATGTCAAGATTAAACGATCTCTTAAAATACAAGACCTACTTCAAATCATAGGACCAATACTCGTTCTATCGCAACAAATTTGACAGGTTATATAATTTTAAAGAAGAGCATTTTGAAGTTTTTTAATTATAAATTTGCTTTTTAATGGGGAATGTTAAAAATATTCTATAGCTTATTATAGCTTATACTAGAACTAAATTAGTCGACATTTCATAAACTATCGTACGCGATTTTATTAGTTACCAAAAAAGTTAAGGAAAAATACTGTAACTTCCTAATAAAAAATTATGCAAATTCAGTGAAATTTTTCTGAGAGGTACTTTGGAAGGGTTAATCAATATTAATTTTAAATCCGTATTTTCTATTGCCGCATATTTTATATGAAAATATTATCTTATAAATTATCCACACTCTTTAGTATTATGAAGGTATATTCCGATAATTAATTAAAAAAGGATTTTTAATTAAATCCGAAAATTTAATAACTTCATGTTTTTCTACATTAACATCTGTGTATTTTCATGACTTCGTAGGCAAATCTTTTTAACTTTGTTTTTCCCAAAACTTACTCTCTATATTACATTGACTTAAGGCCATTACTGGTTTAAGTGCTCATATGACTGAAATATGGCGCGATGGTTATTAAACACATCATGACGAAATAATATTCCCAAGTTCAAATTCTAGTCAAATATGGCAGCAGAATGCGTGGAATGGCTCACACAAAAATTAGAGCTACGATAGCCGAAATTTTCAAGGGCAGCGAGTCCAACAATTGTTTTGTATTGTGTCTGACAGGGTAAAATATAGAAACAACTTGAATTGTAAAAATGCAAACAACAATTTTGTAGTGCATGGCAGGATCCGTCTTGCCTGTGTGCCATCCCACAATGGTTTATTCAGGAATAAGAATGCAAACTGCCTTATTACAGCTACACTGACCCACAGTAAACAGTGGAAGGAGGAAAATACTGGCAGTACTATCAGAGTGCTATAGAGCGAAACAGACAAGGATGGCGCTACAGAGAATGACGAATGCAGAAACAACTCCACTGTACTTTGTTTTTTGATTTTAGTGCCTGTACTGTAATTTATAAGATTCAATCTTGTTGTGCAGGCTACATATAAATAAATAAATAAATAAATAAATACTTGAATAGCTTTTATGTAGACAAGATACCGTTTTTTTTCGGATTAAACTTTACCGGCCATTATTCAACCCAGGAGCTTCAAGGCACGGAGTTTCTATGGCTTTTCATTTTTTTCATCATCTCTCCTCAACTTAACCTAAGATATGTGAACTAAAATAAAATGTATAAAAAGATGATTTTAGATTGCAGCGGATGCAATACTAAATATTCTATGGAACGAATAGTTTTTAAAGTGTTTCTAAAAAATTATTTTTTTTATAACATATTGACAAAACAGAATATGACAACTCTATGTTAAAATCATGGAAAACGGTCCCTGCCATTGACTCATTGACTTTTTGAAAAATTATTTTATTATCTCGACTTATTAAGAGTTTGGGCTTTTAGTGAAAATTTTCTCATTGGATTTTAAAAAAATAATTGTATACTCAATAAATATTGCATCTTACCATTTATTTTAACTTTTTTTTTTGGAAGTAACAAAAGTTCTTATTTTATTGATTTTTCAAACCATTTCGATTTTAGCTGATTTTAATAGGATATAACGCCATAAGAAAAACGAACAAAAACTTTTTCAAACAATGTTTAAAATTTTGATTATTTTTCGGAAAAACTTAAATGATCATTTAACGTATATAGTCACTGTGATCATTTAATGTATTAATAATATCTTAAAATATGTTAGCACCCAATGGTAAACTAATCTTAATTTAATATATATATATATATATATATATATATATATATATATATATATATATATATATATATATATATATATATATATATATATATATATATATATATATATATATATATATATATATATATATATATATATATATATATATATATATATATATATATATATATATATATATATATATATATATATATATATATATATATATATATATATATAATATATATATATATATATATATATATATATATATATATATATATATATATATATATATATATATAAATATATATATAGATATATATATATATATATATATATATATATATATATATATATATATATATATATATATATAATATATATATAGATATATATATATATATATATATATATATATATATATATATATATATATAGGTATATATATATATATATATATATATATATATATATATATATAGGTATATATATATATATATATATATATATATATATATATATATATATATAAAATTTCATCCTAAAGATTTGCATAACTTTTACAAAATGTTTAATTTCTTTTAATTTCCTGTCAAATAAAACTCAACCTTGAGTTACTATATTTAACCACTTGCTTTTGCTTAATTGTCTTATTCAAAACGGTCTTTCTTGTGGCTTCTGTTGAATACAATTAAATGTGTTTTTATTCATTTCCTTTTCTGTCTTTTTACCTTGAGGGTTTTCCTTCATAAATTTCTCTAAAAGAAATTCCTTTTGTGTTTACTAAAAATGTTACATCCTATACTTCCTGTTACAATGTGCTTCACCCTTACCATATTTCCTTTTATGATGTTTTGTTGTTGTTGTTAAAATACGTAACACTTTGAAAAAATAAATGCAAAATCTTAATGTTCTAATGTTCTATAACGTCCTCTGAGGATTTCTTTTCACGTTATTAGCTTATTTTAGTCTTATAAAAAATACTAAATTCTTCTAGGAGACAAAATATTGTGGTCTTTGGTTATTGTGATTGTTGTGTTTGGTTTTTTGTTTGTTTTTTTCTCAGATGGTGTTGTATTACCTTTGGTTGCCTACGCATAGTTTTAAGTGTTGCTATCGATTGCCATTAAAAACAATTAAAGGTTTTAATTTGGCAAGCAAAAAGGAATTTAGAAGTAGTTGTGAGAAATGTTAAACGGAAAGAACTTAATACCTAATTATTATATTATTACTTCTTTTGAAGATCTAATATCAATGCAGCAAGTCTCCGTGATTAATATAGTAAATAAAATTGGTAGTATGATACTGGGAACCATGGGTCGATTCCAGTTTTAATCGAAGCTTTATATTGTTTTTATTTGAACAATTTATTGAAACTTTTTAAAACAATTGAATAAATGTCCTTCATCTTCAAACGTGCAGTCTTACTGGCAGGAAATCGAACAAATCAACAGGTGTTGAATGTAAGATTGACCCTTTCATCTGTTGGAAACTAGAATTTGTTTTCCTTTTAGGGTTGCAAATAAATATTTGAGAGGAAAGAAACGGGAAGCCAAACACACATATATATATATATATATATATATATATATATATATATATATATATATATACATATATATATATATATATATGTATATATATATATATATATATATATATATATATATATATATATATATATATATATATATATATACATATATATATATATGTATATATATATATATATATATATATATATATATACTATTTTTACCTTAGGCAAAGCGTATAGAAAGTACACAATTGAATACAGAGTTTTTTTTAACAATGAACACAATTTTGTTTATAGAAGGATATTATTTAAGATGGGGTTAAGTTTTTTGTTTCGATAATTCAGTGCTTCTTAACAGCATCTGAAATTTTACATACTTTTTAATATTTTTTTATTTTGTATTCTGCCCCTAAGTACTTTTAAAAACTTATGTTTCAAGATCTTAAAACAGATATTGTATATTTATCTAAGTATATTGACAGACGGAATTTGTTTTGTTATTTATTTTTTTTTTTTGTCTTAACTTTCTATGTTTATCGCAGATACTTATTAGAAAAACAATACACAGAAAATAATTAAAGACAAAATTCTTTATGCTAATTTGACTAAGATTTAATATTTCACCAAAAAAAACTGTGTTAAGGGATATAGTTTGAGTACATGAAATAATGTTTACAACGTCCAGACACTAAAACACCATATTGTGCAATAAAAACGACATTAATATTAAGAAGAAAAGGTATTGAGGTTACTAAACACTAAAGATTGTGCTATGTTTCATAAAGATTGTTTATCTAAAGGTTCTTGTTATTTTTTAGGAGCATTTTTTTTGTCACGTTTCTTTTGGATCCTGGAGCTTTTGATTATTCCATATAAAAGAGCATCATGTTACTTTGTGAAAATAACAGAAATATAAAAATTCAACTGACTATCGTAAAAAAGCACAAAACTAAAAAAAATTAATTCCTCCTGTCCTAATATCAAGCCATAAAAGTAAAAATTCAATTAATTATAATTTCTGTGCGCACCTTTGTTTTATTTATTCATAAATAAATTTTTTAGGTGTTTGTTTCTTGAATATTGAATTCATGGCCAAAGGTTATTTTGTTAAACTGCCAGCAATTTTATTTTATTATTATTTTTAACTTATATAAGAAATTCAATATATCAGGATAATATACAGCTGCTTTTTATTTAAAATGAGAGTTATTCCATGGAGTCCTCGTATCGAAAATTAAATGTTTGTTGAAATTTTTCTAAGAATTTAAAACTGAAATTGCATAGGATTTATTTTCGAGTTATGCAACAATTAGTATCGATCTTGTGGACTCCACTTTTGCATCTCTATATAGATGCAGAAGTCTTCAGCAATAAGATCTAATAATTCGTCTAAAAATAAAATCAACTATTTAGTGTATAAGATTTTTCTAATTGAATATATTGAGAAGGAGATACTTAAAAATTGTTTCGACTTTCTCCGTTTTATTTTGCATAAAAGACGCCTGAATATGAAGACCAGAGAAAGACGTCATTAAATGCTTCCTTTTAAATAAATGCAGCATATCAGAATATTATATTTTTCCTCAGTACTAATTTGTATCCATCAACCATTAATTTAATATTTATTTAGTTTTTGTCAAAGGAAAAACTCATCACTTAAATTAAAAACAATACTTCAATATATCAATAGAAGTTTTTTTATTTATGCTTCATGATGGTAAGAAAATGATAAAATATCATCATATGATCACCTTTACATTGAAATGCGAAATGTTATACCAAAAGACTACATATTTAATTATTTGGCTAAAACATAAAAAATATATTAGAAGAACTTGGTCTTTGTTGAGCTTCGAAAGACAACTATTTTGAATTACATAATTTCACCATTAATCAAGCCCATTTTTGTTAACACGTAACACCACACGAAAAATCTGTATGATTCTCAAAACCACAAGCAAAGTTATCGACCAGGTGGTTTTTAGTGATTTTAAAAATTTTCGAAACGGAAAATTTTCAAATTGGTATTGATAAATAAATTTAATTTTAGTATACTTTTATAATAAAATCTTTAGAATATTTTATAACAACATGACTATTATTGAGCACCTTAAAGTACTCGTGCGCTTGGTTATGCCTAATGGGTTTTTTTTGTAGGTATATTTAATAAATTTAAAAATTAATAAAATTATTCGAACTTTTCACATTTGTTTTCTGTTGTAGTTTAAGCTGTTCTTATACCGATATTTCATTAGTTATTAATCCAAATAATCGGTGAACTTTATATGAACACATTCAATTTCATACACTTGTGGCAAAACATTTCAAAGCAATGTGAAAACTGTCTATGGTATACATATATTACAGAATATATATTCATAGTAGTCTGTTAAATACTGTATACAAAACTACATAAAAAATGTGGTCGGAATAGTGTTCAAACGTGAATAAAGATTCTGAAAGTCTAAGTCATTTAGAGATATTAAACACACTGGGCGTCCAAAAATCAAATTGTTGAAATATCAATATGGAAGCCTAACGTGAGAGTGTTGCTGAAAATCCTGAAACACTAATTCGGTGACAAGACAAGAACTTTAAATTTCAAGAAGCTTATCACAGTATATGCTCAGTAAGAATTTTATTATATTAGTACGGCCAATATGTGGCTACAAAAAATGCTACCATATGTCATACAGGCAGACAACTAACTCAGTTACTAGTATGCTGAAACAACAAAGTTTAGCAACATTTTTAAAAAATCAAATCTTGCGATAATCTTGGGATATCCAGTTTAAAAGCAGTTGGTTCCATATAATGTCGGACGATCAAGAAATAATATCTAATAGCATAAAAATGTGTACGTGTATCAGTGCCAAAAAATGTCGCTTTGCCAATAAAGTCCCTTTGTCACTGGATTTCTCTGGCAATGCAATGCTGGAAGGCACAAAGAAAGCAACAACAAATGCTAGCCGGAACCAAATATATAAAATGTAAACAAACAACAATAATGTTATGCTTTAAGTGTTGCTTTCTAGTTATTTAAAAGGACACACCAAGAAAAAAATTTTAAAAAGAACCAAAATCTCTTCTAAAATTAGCAGATTAAAATTACCAATATTCGTCTCTCTATCTTATCCTGTCAGTAGGCCGTTTGGACTACAAATACCTTTTCAAAATTTAACTTCAACATACCATTAAAATTAAAAAAAAGCACTGAAAAAGCTTATAGAAGTTATTTGTGTGTTGAAATTAATTAGGCTGAGGCAGTTAAAGCCTACAACTTAAAGTGTCATATTTTGGCAACAGTTAGTGAAATGAAAAGATTAATTATTTTACAATTCTACTATAGCGTATTTTATTAATACTTAAAATGCAATGAGAGTGCCTCGGTTTTAAGTAGATGTATTAAGTATAACTAAATTCCTAAATTTCTCATTTTATTTATGTGCCATTTTATACAAATACTATATATGAGATCGAAATATTTCCAAACATGATTGTTAAAGTATAATTTCGTTAGCACTAATGAAATACCAGCATGAACTAATTTTAGCCCACAACAAATAACAAAAAGTTTTGAAATAAAAACTTACACAAATATTTGTTACTATAATTTTTTTTCTTTCTAATTTTTTTGTATTTTCTTCTCTTAACAATAAAAAAAATTATTGGAACGGGAGTAAAAAAACAACTCAATAAAGGAAGAATTCGATTTAAACTCGTGAAAAAAAAGACAAGAATTCAATTTATTACGCCAGTGCTCCATGATATTATGCCGTACCAGTATAGAAGTGTTAAACGCCATATAAAAGGCATGTGAATAGGAGAAAGTATTTTTTATGTTTTTTTTTCTACAAAGGGAAACCACAAATTTGTGGCAGATGTAAGAAATTTATCGAAAGAGTCATGATTTACGACATGTCAATTGGGGAAAATAGATGCAAATGAACGTTTTGAAGAAGAAAAATTATGCATACAATTGCAAATTTTCGCCAAGTCTTATTTTTTATTGTGACACTATAAAATGTAACAATGATCCTGTATAGCGGAAATAAATAAAATTCTGAAAAATCTTTACTGCTGTTGGTAATTTATACTTTTGCAGCAATTTGAACTAGAGACTATTGAAAAAAAGTGCACTGAATTGAATAAAATATAGAATAAAATATAACAAGGACTAAAAAGTTATTGGTGAGTAACAGCTTTAAGATTTATGAATAATGGCTGAAATTACCCAAGTATATGGGAAAAATGAAAAGAAATGACTAGTTAAAAAAATGTTAGAAAAAAACAACAAAATATTAAGAATATACGACAATATAAAAAGAATATGCATCACTAACTTACTCGCCTATAAACATCTCAGTAAATTTATTTTTCTTGCAAAAAAAAATTTCAAATGTTGAGAGAAAAAATTAAGCTGACCTGCCTGTACGCATGAGCTTTCTGTAATAATTAATTAGATTTTATATATATATCATACCAAAGCGTCTTATTTCATAGAAATGTTGATCTTCAAAAGCAGCGCAAATATATTAATTCTCTTCAAATGCATCTAAATATTATTACTGTTTTATATATCTTTGGAAAAAAATAAGTTATTAGCTTTTATTTTATATATTATATTTTTTTTTTTTTATGGAATAACTGCTTTTACTATAAGAACTTAAACCGAAGTGGATAATCTTCATGATCATATTGTTTCGTATTCTAGAATAGAAATTGAACTACTTTACGTATGTAAGGAAATTGTTCATTATATTAATGGAAACTTTGATGGATATAATAAAGAATATTTAATGACGCTATTTTATTATCTCAATGAATGATGTGTGTTTCAGTGCAATACTTTTAAAGCTCACCACATCCATAGTCCGCTCCAACCAAGGATTATGATACACGCTTGCATCCCCAAGACTTGCCCATCGTTACTAAAGTGTCCTAAGGTTTCAAGTGTATTGCATTGGTAATTACAATAATAATAAGATAGCGTTTCCTCCAATATATAAAATTTTTATCTTTTTTAATAAAGAAACAGATTTATATTTTTTATTTTTTATTTTTATTTCTACTTATAAATTTTTTTATATACATTAAATATTTTACCTTTATGTACTTGATAGCAATATACCAAAAACTTTCCATAATATTCAAATAAGAATAGTAAAATAAGAATATTTGAAAGTCACACTAAAAGCCCACGTACCAAATAGTCTGTTAAAAGCCTCACGTTTCATTGCATCTTATTTTGCTTTTAAATTCCATTTATATAAATAAATTAATAAGAAAGGAATCTTATACACTTAACATTAAATGAAAAGAGAAATGGCCACATATTCTCGTTTACGGTTTTTCTTATTACCAACTTTTTTATCAACTATATAAAAAGTAAGTAATAAACTAAAACATACTTATTTAATATAAGCACGCACTCTTTGGTAAATTATTGTCTAATGCAATGACTCTGAAATAAAAAAAATTCCAGTAAAAATATAAAAGAAAAAAGTTGTATATATCTATGCCGATATACGCATCTATTGCCAACGTTATAGCATTTGTGGTACAGTTTTAAATGCCTTATTTTATATGAAAGTAAATAAATATATCTTTTTTATAGAAAATTGTTTTGCACGTTCTTTAAACTGCAATTTCAAGATTTTTATGAAGGAACAAAAAAAACGTAAAACTTTGCCCTAACAAAACGTGTCTCCATTAGATATTTTATCGACATTGTACTTAGACTATTTAAATTATTGAGAAGCTTTAAAATATTCTTCTAGTAAAATAGTTGCGAAAGTAAATACATATATCCAATCATTTCCTTGGCTGGCAATATTAATGTTCTCTTAAGCTCGACTTTAATATTTGGCTTTTTATATGAAAATCCACTTTTATATATAAGAATCCCATTAAACCAACATGAGTTTTAATGATATAAGTTTCACTAATAAAGACTTGGTGGTTCTTTAGCATTACCATTAAATTGTTTCTAAGAAGGGAAAGGCATTACAAAACCACGTTTTAAACTTTAACCTGAAGTATTGAAATATACTTTTGGATGTAGTCGTTAACTTTATCATTTAAAGATTTAGGAAAGAGTTTACGAATAAATACATATTTTTCAAAAAAATTTCTCTAAAAGAACATCATAAAATAATGGAAAATAAATTGAATACTGATTTATTTATTTTTTTTTTTTATTACAACAAAAACAAATCATCATCATAAAAATTCATAAATTTTAACACTTAATATAAATTAAAAGCCATTTTTCATAGCCAAAGTATTTATATTTGTTGAAATTTAATATAATCGAAAAAAACATAAAGTTTTCAGAGACTTATTTTAATATTCTTTATTATTGTAGAAGGATCTATGACAATTATAAGTAAAACAAAATATCGGTCAAATGCTTGCCACGTCCTCAGCGGGATACCTCCATCCGATGGTCAATATTTTCAATGACTATGAGACATAACTGAGGTTCAATGTCGTTAATGTGCCGAATTATTTCATCTTTTGGCTCTTGAATTGTTCTTGGCTTATTAATATACACTTTTTCTTTTAAATATCTCCAAAGAAAGAAGTCCAACGGTGTCAAATCACATGATCGTGGCGACATTGTTTCGTTGGCTGTGTGGCAAGTGGCACACATTGGCATGTTTTCACATTTTTTATTACCAATGAATATTATTACGAAAAAATTTTTAAATTTTACAGTGGGCTAAAATACCACCACATCAAAAAGTACGTTTCAAGATATCACCTCCAAGAACAAAATTTTATTATATACAAATTTTCGAAATGTAATTTCTTATTTATTTGCAAATAAATTTTTCCACTTATAATATGAGCAAGAGGTGGAAATTTCGGTAACCCAAGTTAAAAGATAACACTGTTGTGGTGGAAAAATATATTAGAAGGATAAATAGACACACATTTTTTACGTATGATAATATTAACCTCCACAATCTGCTTTTCTTCTCTCACATTACTCCCACCATATTCAAATTAGGCTTTAACAATATTACGAAATAAGAAGATAATTAAATATAACAGTGTTAGAGTAATTTAAAAAGAAATTGTAACGAGATGGTCAAATCTACCACTAACTGCACAGTTATAGTTTAATGATAAGTGGCCAGGTTCAAAATCAACCTGTACATATTTCATAAAAGAACATCGAATCGACAAAGAAGCAGAAAAATTAATATCAGCGAATCGTCAAAGGAACCCTTTTTTGGACATGCAGAAGAGTCATTTTGCAAACTTTATTGTTCCATCAACATTATATGTACATCAGTATTAAATTCAACTTAAATAATAAACAAAAATAACAACCAGTGACGATCCCTTTGCTTACTGTCTACATTTAATAGCGGAGTGTAGTCTTAGACAAATGGCTTCGAAGCCATTGTAAACATTATTCACAAGTTTATACTACAGCAACATTTAGGAAAAAGTTTTTTTTGGCTAACCCCACTTTAGGGAACGAAAAAGAACATCTTTTACTATCAATAAGTAATAATAGATAATTTTTGTTGCTCAATCTGAAACGTTGGCAGGCAAATAATATTTCTGTTTAACTACATGGCATATGCACTACACCCAATGCTTCAAGGGATAGATATGACAAAGATTCACGTCAGTACCTGCCCGAAGGCCTAACCTGACGGTGCACTTCGCACTGGGTGAATAAACCACTGTCCCCGTCGCCGCCTTCAGAGGCAATACAGGGTGCGGTTCCACATGCGCCCCCAATAGGGACGACATGGTTGCAAATTCTGTACAGGCTGCAGAACCATGTACAGACACCTTGCTAAAGTGCTGGAGCTATCTAACCTCCTAGCCACCCCAACGGCCCGCAACCATTAGAGCAGCTCTGTCGAATAGCAATAGCACCTAGAGGTATATGGCCTGAAGAGAGCATCTACAACAGGATCACTATCACCATATTGCAGACACATTCACCAGATAACCAGTCTAGGACAAGTCCCAGGGGCTACTAGTTCCCGTGGTACCAGATGGAATCTCTGGTCGGCCTTGTGTTAAAAACACCTCAGATTTTAGGTTCCGTGCAAACCTATAGCATCTCTACCCAGACAAGCATTGGCAAAGCTATTTCCTTAATTACTTATATGCACGTCCGTTGCCCTGGTTTCAGGGATTGGGTAGTAACATATTAAGTTCTACGGGTAACTGGCCAAAGGTCAAGGTCTGGAAAAACCATGTTACCCATCCGGACGAGCGAGCGAACTCACTTTTACCTTTAATTTACTTGCATGCCCGCCCGTTACCCTGTTAATTCAGGGATTGGGTAGCAACATACAAGTTTTTAGGGGTTATCAGCAAAAAGGCCTAGGTCCGGGAACCGGATAACCCTATACCCCAGGAAGCAAAACACCAAGCCACCAAGACAAGATGTATAATCCGTGCCCTCCGGGGGCTTCAAGGGACACTCTGAATTAAAAATCTCGGAGTAATATCAATATTTTAAAATTGAAAAAAATATTTGTTACTATAATAAAAATATTCCTTCGGCCGCCTCCACCTAAAAATTTCTGATGGATTTCAATACAGAAAAATTCATAAATGTTATCTTGTAACAGCTTTATGACGCAGGCAATTCCATTTTTTTTTCTAATTTTGCTTAAATCAAAAATGAGACGTCAGAACACCAAAAGACAAAATCAATTTAGAGTTCCTACTCACTCGCTTACTATTCCAAACAATTTCAACCGTTTTGACTTTTAAGCACTAAAAGTACAAAATAACTTTCTATCAAAATACATATAACTATTCAACTTTCAGATTTTTTTATTTAGTGCACAAATTGTCAAGTTTATCTGCTGCGTATGTCCATATTTTATTTCTATCAAATTGAAGCTAAAACTAACTAATATAAAAAATATCTGAAGTACATCAAAAAAACTCGTGTAAACAGATGTATAAACACACATACATAAAATCAGTGTTTACAAAAAGTGACAGAATGAATCGGAAAACATTGAAAATTGTTTGCAAATGCATTTGAGTGCATGTTTAAATAACGAATGACATGATTGGCATTTTAATGGTGCCACTGTCACTACTAATCATTTGAAGTAAAGATAATAAAAATATTGAAAATCAAGCTTAAAGTATATACATTATATACCTATGGATATTTTGGAAATTAAATGAACACAAAAATTAAATGATAATATCTTTCATCTCACAGCATTGTAGCGCTTACCGTTGACTGAATTGTCATTTCTAACATTTTCCACACAAAAACATGGGCCAACTCTCTATGAATGTCGTGCGGATATTCCAATCAGTAGATGTGTCAATTTTGTTTCGGCATAGCGGCGCCGAGATGAAAATGCGTCTCATCAGAAAATGCGACCTTTTGACCAAATTCAATATCCATTTGTTATGCAATATTTCTCAACGTTGCTAAAGCGTAAAGCGACTCACTTTGGTCCGCGGAGTGGTGATACTGACCAATAATCAATATAAGAGTTCTCTATCGTACTTGAATATTACAAAATATAAGACAATAATCATCGCAGATTACTTTCGATAAGCAATTTATATTCGATATGAACTTTTTTCTATACAATTTAAATAAAGTTTTTTCATGGCCCAAAGAGGCTTCAAAACATTGAACTATATAAATTTGTTTGCTTTTTATAAGAAGACCTGTGGCTCGTTTATTAAATAAAATATACACTGAGGCAAAATAATAGTACTAATAACTAAATAATATAAATAGTACTAAATTATTCAAAATTCGATGTAATTTTATTCGAGTTTTTTAAATGTCGATGCAAGTGAAACCGCTATCTGTATCCTTCTCAAAATTTGAGATGAGGATTTAGATCACTTCCAATTACGTTTACTTAAGCTTTGTCATTATTTGATTCGTATTCACCCAAAATGGAAGTTTTCTTCATTTTATTAAAAAAGATGAGTTTTTATCAATGAAAGTATTTTTATATTAAATAAGAAGCGCTCAGAGAGGCGTACAATTTCTCCACCATTTATGATTTATTTTACTTTATTTAAAAGAAAATCTATCATATATTGATTGAAAAAATAAATAGTTCTTCATATAAAATAAATATTATTATAAAGAAGGTGGTATCTGTTGTTCGAGTTTTGCAGAATTGTAAAAGTAGTTCATAATTACTTAAATTTTACTTTGTATTAAATTTCAAAAGGTTACTAATGGGTTCTTCAAGCCATTGAAAATATCATTCCTTAAAAATGGCCACAATTTTTTTCAATGGGATATTATTCAAGAAACGACCAAAACAAATAAAGTAAAGTTTATTAAGATTGATATGATCAAATCTTAATAAACTTTACTTTATTTGTTTTTCTTTTACAATTTATTCATTTAATATTAATAGGAACTCAAAAAGTGAGAAAAAGTTTAAAGATAAAAAAAAATATCAAATGTAACAAGTTCGTGTCTTAAAATTTTTATTATGACATTTTGGAGGATTTTTCAGTTTGTTTACATTATTAATAATAGCATCTAGTCTGATTTATTAATGCGCTTGAAGTTTTCTTACACTTTTTTTCATATTTTTAACTGCACATCAAAGAGAACATTCACCAGTGCATCAGAACTAAAGAAAATTACTCCTTTCGCTGCAGGACTCTGTAGTAAAATAATTTTGTAAAATTTTCGTTCTATTTATTATTGACAGTTACTGTCAAAGAGAAATCTAAAGAACCATATGTGCAGCTAATGGCACGAATAGGGTAATAAAGCAAGATACAAGATTACGGAATATTACTTTTTTCTTACCATACCCTTTCATATAAAGACATAATCTTCAATAGAGAACCGAAAATTATGAAAAAATCTCTGTACTTACATATAAAATATAGACTAATATAAAACCGCTTCTTTTTTTAAATCACATAAAAAGCAAACTTTATCTGTATATAAACTATTTTCGTAAAATAAAATTTAATTTCAGTGTCAACTTTTTTCAATTATCAATTCTTAACTTTTTGTGTTATTGAGACTTTGCACGCAATTTTGTTTTTGTTCTTTTCCTATCATGTAAAACCGATACTTCATTTTTATATGAGTCTATAGCCAAAGGGTTAAAAAAATTCAAACAATAAAAGTAATTTTTAAGACTATAATAAGAAGCCAACATTGTTGTCTTAATTGTCAATTAACAAGAAAGAAAATAAACAAAGGTCACGAAAAAGAAACAAAAGCTAAGAAAATAAAATCAAAATAAAAGATTATAAAGCGGTATGAGTAATAAACTCATAGCAATAGAAAAAATAACAAGATTATGAAAATAATCTTTGAGAGATACTTTAACGCTACATTAAATTATGCAAAGTTATAAATTTGAAATTAGCCCAGTTTAAATTTCATTAGCATTATCATAAAATTAATTTGATTAAAGGATACTAACTACATCTAAACATGTTTGCTAAATTAAAGGGATCTATTACTATCATGCTGGTACAAAGATTGTGACATATATATAAGAGTATTAAAAAATTCTGCGTCGTATTAGTAATATTAACAAAATATAAAGAAAAAATTGCGTATATATATATATATATATATATATATATATATATATATATATATATATATATATATATATATATATATATATATGTATATATGTATATATATATATATATATATATATGTATATATATATATATATATATATATATATATATATATATATATATATATATATATATATATATAGTATATATATATATATATATATATATATATATATATATATATATTATATATTTATATATATATATATATATATATATATATATATATATATATATATATATATATATATATATATATATATATATATATAGTATATATATATATATATATATATATATATATATATATATATATATATATATATATAAATTATATATATATATATATATATATATATATATATATATATATATATATATATATATATATATATATATATATATATATATATATACGCAATTTTTTCTTTTTATTTTGTTAATATTACTCATACGACGCAGAATTTTTTAATTTTTATATATTTGAAGCGCTTAACACATTGACTGCCATGGTGGTCACTGGTGATCGGCACTCGACTTGGCTATAGCGCCGCGTGGGCCATCGGTGACCAGCAATGCAGTAAATAATAAAAATTTTACGTCGGTGCCTTGGCAAACCAATGGGAAATGTGTCTGGCAATCAACGTGTAAAATATTAAGATAATAATTACTAAATGAACTATCTGCAACTGATTAAGTATGCAATTAATCTCTTGCATTAAAATGATCTATTATATATATATATATATATATATATATATATATATATATATATATATACCTTTTATATTCTTTTTTTATTCCTTTTTGAATTTTAGCATTAGCAATTTTTTTAATATTCTTCACATGTCTTAACACTTTATTTTCTTTGCTGTATTTTTATATAAACCTTGCGCCGACAGAAATTTTTTGGTCAGAAAACGAAAATGAAATAAAATTAAATAAAACACCATAAAAATATTAGATAGAAATGCAATTTTTGTGTGAAGAAACGTGTCAAGTAGATATAAACACTTCTATGCAGCAACTTTCAGCAATTCGACATTTTTATTTCATTGAAATTGCAAGAACACGAATTAGAAATTACTGAAAAAAATTTAATTTGCATTAAAACAATTTTAAAAGCTAAATGTTGCTTTGAACTAAATACAGTTATGTCTTGAAAGTATTTTGCAATATTTAAATATAAATAAAAACATGGTATTACGTAGCTTAAAAATTCAATAGCACTTGTAAAATAGTATCATTAATTTAAGAAAAAAAATATGGCCAGTCTTGTATTAAATAAAAAAATCATTAATTTTATTTAGGTATCTACATTAGATTACATTTAGTCGAACCAAACTCCTATTATAATTTTTAAGTAAATTTTAAATTCTTTAACTAACTTGCTTTTATGTTGGCCTTATATTTCTAATTGCCTTGAATTAATTATTTTGTTAAATTATATTGAAATTATATATTCATTTGTAATATTTCGTTGATTGGCATTATTTTAATTGTTCTGTTAATTTGCCTCAATATTTTATAAGTGGAATAATGTAACAAAATAATTTATTTTAACAGAAAATACATTGCTAAACCACAATGATAGCAAAAACGGCAACTACCTCAATAACAAGACCACAAATGTGCTACTTACGGGTTATATAATACACGCACTACTTAAACATGTTGATTAAAACATTCATATAAAATAAGACCACAGTTGCACATATGTAAACATGTATGGAAGTTGGCATGTGTACACTTTTGCGTTATAAAACCCAACAACCACATTAAGGAGGTGTAAAAGGAGGAATAAACATGAAGGTTCATCAACCATAAGATTTGTTGGTTAAAGTAAAATAATATTATAGAACATTAGATGGAGAGAAAATTACATTAATAAAGTGCTCTTACGGTTAACTTCGAATCCGTATATTGGGAATAGAAAAAACTATTGCTACAATGGTAGTCGACATTACACTTTCTTAAAGGTCTAATTTATTTATTGGCAGCAAGATTAAGGTAGTGTTTTTGTAGTAATTAGTTTCGCCGTTAATTTATTTCTCATTCTTGAGTTAAATTGATTATGTCTTTAATAACGCCAATTGTTACACGAAATTGCTTTATTTTTAATTTTTTATGTATTAGTGTAACTATATTAACTTTGCTTGACTTTGCCGGGCATATAATTTAAAAAAAATTAGTACCGATAATGCGTATCGAACAAATTTTTCATCATCAGCGATCCAGCATGAATAATTGGTGAAGGGCTACTAGAATACTACAAGATCATCTTTTTGATCTTTTGTAAATTGACTTTTTAATATCTGATAGAAAAGTGTGTAGGTGACACAAAGAAGTAACCAAAAGAAGAGTAAAGAAATCAGCTGTAAACAAATTTTCCTTTAATTTTAGTTAATTTCTCTATTTATTGGTATGCTGATTCCAATAATAATAACAAAGTTGTTTTACTGGCCAATTTCAAACATTTTAAATAACAAAATGCCTTAATTTTTTTGTAACATAAATAGTGTTTAGGCAACTAAACTCAGGTAAATTGAACACTTTATTTTACTTCCACTTCTTAATCGAGATCCATATTTTGACATAAAAACATACATCGCTCACAACGATAAGCTTCTAGCCTCTCAAAACGATAGTCGACTCCCAACGTTAAATAGTTAATTGAAATTTATTATATAAAGACAAAAAATTACACTTTCCCACACATTCTTTATCGCTTCTAATTCAGATAATAGTCACAAAAACAGTGAATTTCACTCTGTGCAATAGGAAGTCTATCAAAAAATTCGAGATCTTCCCACATTCGGATCACTACATTTTTTGATAGATTTCCTATTGCACCGAGTGAAATTCACTGTTTTTATGACTATTACCTGAATTAGAAGCGATAAAGAATGTGTGGGAAAGTGTAATTTTTTGTCTTTATATAATAAATTTCAATTAACTATTTTATTATTTTTTGGGACTTTTTTTCTTAAGAAACTCGAGCACAATTTAAGTCAATATTTTACTGATTTCTCAAATCTGCTTTAGCCTTAATATTCTATATATTTTAAATATTGGCATGATCGAAGAGAGATCTATGTCTCCTTACTGTCATTATTTATAAAATTTAAAGAAACTGGTGTCAAAATCATCACCGAAAAGACTTCTAAGGTTAAATTTTTCGGTTTTAGCTTAAATTCAAAGAGACCATAATGAATGTTGGATTTAAAAGTTTTTTTTTTAGAATTGGAATAAAAGCCATATTTAAAACTAAATAAGTAAATTGAATCCAACGCCGCAAATCTTTTTTAATTAAGTTTATTCTTGGCTCTCTCATATAAGTCTTGGGAGTCCCTCCCATGTTCTGTGAAACTCCATTTCTGATATTCAATGCACATCTTTATTGTGTTTAAAATGCGTTAATGCGTATTTTGGTTTTTATTATAATTTGAAGGCAGTTTTGGGTTTTTATTTTAATCTATTTCAATCTACATTTCCATTGTAATCTCCTGTTATTGCTGTTATTTAACTTTGTACTTGTGTGTTGTGTTTGTAAAACCATATTTATTGAAGTGTTTTTGGTTGTTCATTGATTAATATAGACGAATTTTTTATTTTAAATTTTATATAATTTTCTTTTAACACTTCTTAGGAACTGTTACCCCATTTCTAATATGGCTATGCTTTACTACTTAAGTACAAATTTAAAGAAGTAGTAGTTCTAACCGAGTTCCTTAATAATCTTAAAACATAGTGCTCACATTAAAAATTGCAATGATTTGGTGTTAGAAAAACTGTGAGCACGTTTAAGCTTGTTTAGAACTACTTATTACTAAGATGCATCAGGTAATTCAAGGGTTGCTGTTATTGTAGCCCAAATTGCAGGAAGAACTAGATTTTCTAAAATGCTCTTTGCAATAATACGGGGAAAATCGAATAGTTTAAGCTCTTCAGTGGAAGATGTACGTAATTTATGTTGAGAAAAGTATGTTAGTCTTTTGCTTGCACACGTGAAGGAAAACTATATTTGGTAAGCGATCATTACAGGCATAATCTATATTTATTCCGGCAATACATAATTGACACAATACTGTTATTATTATAAAAAAATATTTAAATATTTATTTTTTTATAGTTTTAAAGTAAATTTTTTTATTATTATACTTTACACTTTTTTACTACAATAAAAATCGTATGATTATGGCAGATTTCACTGCCCCACAAATTTTTATGAAACTTTGTGAAGTCACTGGTCGATGTCAAAAATTTCTAAATTATATTTCTTAAAGAAAGCGAGAAGTCGGAAGTTCTTTAAAAAAATAATAGAATCTGCCCTTATGATGTTCAATTCTGGAGCCATTCACTTGGCCGATATTATTTTCTTTGACTTAATTAAAAAATATTTAAAAAAAAGTTGACATGATATAAAATCTGATTTTAAGTTTGTATTCATTGACTTTTTATAACGTTAAAAAATAGTTAAAGTCATATATGATGAGCTGGCAGGATAATACGATGTCGGTAACGTAAAAAACAATTGCATTTTAGATAAAATTTTGATCTGTGGGACTCAAAGAATAAATTTAATAAATAAAAAAATAACTTCAATACAAAATTATTTACTATTTTTATAAATATTTACGCTTGTGTTTCACTGGAATATGTCAGCATATTTTTTTCAGCCGTGAGCGCAAGCATCAATATTAATTCCACCAACGTATGTAAATTTCTTTGAAAAACCAAAACATAAAAGCTTTTAAAATTCCCCTATTCAAATAGCAAAACTTTAGCATATAAATGAAGAAATTATTTCCTTTTACATTATGACTCGTAAAGTCATTATACTATTGTTTATTTATATGAAATTTTCTTGCAGTTATTTTTAAAAAAGTGCAAACTTTTTAATGTTCAAAACGAAATTCATGGAAAGTTTTTACCTCAAATAAACAGTTCTTGCATAGTTTGCATTTATTATGGAGGGAACGTAAACATCAAGAAAAACAAACTTTTCATGTATCCCGAAAGAACTTTTGATATAAAAAAGAACTAAGAAGTTTTATCATTATGTGGGTTGTAGATGCACAGGTGATGGTCATAATATTAAATTAATTTTGCTTATTTCTTCATATGTTTTTGTTTGTTTACATTTTACAGATTTTTATATGATGGTGTTGGATATAAAAGGTAATGTTTGTTTCGTAAGATATATGATCACCAAGTTGGAAAAAATTATTATAATTCTTTGCATATGTGAAAATTTAATGAACTAGTTCCACATAGTAATCATTAGCTATGAGTATTAGGTGGACGATGGAAATTGTCTTGCAAATTTAAAAAAAAAGTAACAAAATAGTTTTTTATCATCGCTGAGAGACAAGGATCATTATATCAAATTTTACCACGTTTGTCTCTTTTTAATAAGACATTTCCAAATTGAAGCGAATTGAATGTATAATTGCTTCATTTGAAACCATAGAGAAGTAAAACACGCATGCTGCTATATATATTTGTATCTTAAAAAAATATTATTGATGCCTGATTAAAATGATAATAATAAAGTTCTTAAAGGAATACATATCAGCAGTTTGTCGTTCAGAGTATTTGCAAATAAGTACATTAAAGATAGCTCAACAGACTGTAACTGTCATTTAAGTAGCTTCAAAAATTTAAATATATTGAAATATCCCTGAACAATTACGCTGTTTCCAAAATAATTTATATGTATGAAAACATAACTGAACTGTTTAATGCGTATAAAATTAAAGTCTTAAGACCCAAGCCCAAGTCGATTCCTCAATGCCAGATATGGTGAAATAATTTTTTTCAAAATTAATTTAATCACCAACCACTAAATTTTATATCATATTTAATGCATTTAAATAGCGATCTTAGAAAGTAAATATATGAATTATCAGATTCATATTTAAGTGATATATAACCTTAAGAATTCTCAGCGTGTTTGAAAAAACATATCAGTAGAAAATGAAGTTTTAGACATGTTTATAGAAGACATAATTCTCATAAGGTGGATTTCTACTTTTTTAAGCAGTGCATGACTATTTCACAGTTATGTCTTAAGCCATATTCTTTTATATTTTAAGATAAAATATATCTTTAGATATATCCAATTTATTTCTAGTTATTCTAATTTGCATCGTCGACGTTACATCAAGTCGGTATCAATATTATAACAATTGTGGAATCGTTGTCGACAAATAGTATTTATTATTGACAGGCTATTTCTATTAGCGGGTTAATAAAATGGTAAGTACACGCCAATAATAAGCATTTGTTGTCTACAATTTTGATAAAGGGGCATATAGGTTAAGTGTAGACTTTAGAACTTTTATATAATAATTTATCAAAAATATATTATCTGTTGCGGATTAAGCTGTTCATATATTCCATTGGCATTAACCAAATCATCAGTAAACTTTAACCGATACGTGAGCATTCAAACTCGTATGTTTATACAAAAACCAAAATTTTTATATAGAAATTATAAAATATTTAACAAACTGCACAACAAAGAATTTATGTTTGATATCTGTGTCTATTTTAATTTTCTTCCATCCTGAAAATCGAATTTTTCAAACGATTTGTTGGGGAGAATACCCCAAAATTAAATATATTTTTTTGTAAAATAAGGAATGTTTGGTAAAGCTTTTCAAGTATTTCGCATACGGCCTTAAATGTTTTCTCTAGTTTTTTTTTATAACTATCTTAAACATTTAATGCAAAATTAAAACCTCCTTAATAATTTCAGGGTGACGTCATACAGTTTACATCATTATTGCCCGTAGAAATTTATTTGCTAAATAAGTCTTCATGACTTGGCTAAATGTTGTAAAATTTTTCAATACTTATTACTTGGTTTTTTGGTTGTCATGTAAATGTAGGTGTGATCATCAAAAAGCGGCAACATCAAGAGGCCAAATATAACCCCAACAGCCTGTCGCTATTTATTGTGATTTTGCACCATGTAAAGTAAAGGCTTATTTAAATATGTATGTGCGTAAGTGATGAGTTAGAAGCTTCTTAAGTGATATTTTTTTTAGCTTCAAAATTATTATTTAATAGAGTACTTCATTTAAAATAAAAAAATTTATATACTTAGTTTATATTTGATGGGCTGAAGCAGAGCAAAGTTTTCTATTGGTTAAAAATTACTTTTAAAAATTTAATTTAATATTATGATTTATTGATGAAAGATATTCTATAGTAGACATGTCAGGGCCATTATGATCCACTTGCTTGTAACATTTTATCACTCAACCGAGGAAGCGTTAAGATTTTTTCCTAGATACATATCATTCAAATATTTAAATTACTGTTCAAATTCCATGATATTTTACTAATAATAAAACAAAAATATGTTGTGTCCCTTATTTGTCAAGCACTTATAGAACAACGAGCGTAACGTAATATGACAGTTATAAAAATGAAATCACGTTCATTTAAGATGGCACAAAACTATTGGCAAATACTTTCACAGTTCGAGTAAAACTGAAGAAGCAGAAAAATTCCCATAGTGGTTGCAAACTGCTTTCACAATTATACTAGAATTTAATATAAAGTTCAACTATTAAACACGCTTTTATTTTAATCATCGTAATAAGAGATAATAAACTGCTTATACGCATGTATTAATACTATCACGGTTCTACACACTCACACAGCCAGTGAACCACACACGTACATACAATTGAAAATTCCTGCCAACCATAAAAACTCCTGGTGTAAAAAGTGAAAGAGCCAAGTAAAATAAAATAATTTTACCGGCCAAAAACTTATACGGTAGTGCATTAATTAAGAATAAAAAAGTTTTTTATTAAAAGGAAAGTAAGGAAAAGTGCAACAAAACTCATGTTCGCATTTTTCTCAAATTACAGACAAACCTCAATAGGAGCGGCAAGCTTTTCCACTTGCGCCGGCTAACGCTAATGCTTGAACATCAGATGTAAATAAGAGCGATAACGCTTCTCAAAAACACAAATTGGGCTGGGTAGCGTTTTGACAACAATTAAGCTTAACTGTGGCAAATATTTAATTACATATTTGGGTATAAAAAAAAAACAAAACAAATTAGTTTTTAATAAAAACAAAAATTTGTAAAAAATTTTTATTCAATAAAGATTTTTGTTTGTTATTCAAATGACTATTAGGATTCTGTACATATTTAGCAAAATAAAATTTAAAATTCTACTTCACCATAAAATATCGTGCTTAAGTTTATACTTATATTATCCTAAATCAAAATTTTCCCTACAGCGATAGAGTTAGTAAAGTTGCACTCATGACAAGTAATAGTGATAACAGTATTAACTTAAGCTTTTCTAATATCATTTATCCCCAGAGTGTCATACCAATGTTTTCATATTTGTTTTATTATTCCAGTATAATTTTTCCTTGGCTGACTCATCGATTTAACGCCCACAATTTTCTTATTTGTTAGATCTTCCTTTTATTTTGTTAGAGTAAAGGAAATATCGATGTTATTTATGCCATACAATGGAGGTAAAAGAACTAGTTGAGCTTTAAACTAATGGTTAATATTTAGTTTATAAGTACAACGAGCCCACGCTATGTAGCAAAATTATCTTGATGTAATAAACAAATTTATTAAATATTATGTTTCTGCTAGTAATTTTTCGAAATCCATTTAAGACGAGATCCTTATTGTTGACGTTTGAAATAATATTTATACTTTTTGCCAGAATTGTTTTCATCTTTCGTACCATTTTCTTCTAAAGAAATAAATATTATTGTTTTTGTTTTTCTCCTCTTCAACTTTTATTTCCTTGAAGCATGGTATCCTTGTAGTATTGGTATCTTACGTATGTGTTTAGTGGGTGTATATTAAGAATTATTGATATGACCTCTGGCTAAATAAAGTCATTATAATATTTGTTTAACGAATCATAAATTATTAAAAAGAAATTGTAGAAAAACAAATTGGAAAAAACAGAAAAAGATTCCGTAATATTAACAATATATTAATAACGACAGTGCACAATGAGACACAAGAGAACAAAAATTTCTATAATATAATCACGGAGTGAATTCCAATTTCGAGCATATACGTACATAGATTCAATGCAGATTTTATTTGCATAAAATAATAATTTCAAGCAAATATGTCACTACCAAAGGCCATATTGAATTAATTCCAGGGAGCAGAGCTTTTCCGATCTTGTAGCTCTGCTTGATAACTAA
This sequence comes from Germaria angustata, assembly GCA_963681545.1. Taxonomy (NCBI): domain Eukaryota; kingdom Metazoa; phylum Arthropoda; class Insecta; order Diptera; family Tachinidae; genus Germaria; species Germaria angustata. The sequence goes on along the minus strand of OY812999.1, from coordinate 98,408,254 downwards.
TTGATTTTAACAAAGGTTTTATAAAACTATGAAAATTAACACACAAAAAATCATCTTTTGCTTAAAAACAAGGTCATGATATAAAAACTATGGATCAAAATTTTAACATAAAAAAACAATAAAACGAATAAACGATTTGAACATTAGTTCTATGTTCAAAATATTATATAAAAATAATTTTTTTACTACTGGAAGAGGAGCAGTCTGCTTCCTTAAGCTCCTAAATAAATATTTCTTTAGGAAAATAAAAAAAAATTTAAATAAATTTTAAGAAAAATACAAAATCTTGATATTTTAAATTTTGCTTTAAGGTTTCTCAACGTTTTCTCTAACAAAGAATGACTAGCAAAATATTGCTTTTTTTTTGGTTTTAACAATTTGAATTTAAATAGAACTAAAACAAATATTTTATTTATATTTATTGTGATTTATGATAAGAAATAATGCGATTATTAAATTTGACTAATAGCTGGGGAAACACAACCACTGTTTTTGTTATTTGCAGTTATGAAAAAAACAAAAATTTAAATTTTTCTCTAAAGGAAACTGATGACACTTGAACTCGAATTAAAAAAAATATGTTCATTTAGTGAACAATACATACAGTTCAATTAAAAAATAGATATATATTCTATATTATATTTCTTATTATTATGTTTTCGCGGAAGAACATTTATTGAAAAAAAACTAGAAAATACAAAAAGCAACTTTATTAAAAACTTCCACTTTATTGCTCTTGTTAACAGCGCACCATCATCTTAATAACAGCAATCCATCATCCATATGTTTTATCGTTTATCCAACTTTGAAGTTCAGTTTTTACACAGAAAAATATTTCTAACACAAAAACGCAGAAAAAAAGGTGAAAAACGAAAACTATACATACTATTCTTTTTAAACAATCAGACGAAGATATGTTGCCCATAGCGAGCTCCAATTAGTAATTTAAATTAAATTAAATTAAATTTGTTTATGCCACAATGTATGTACGTATATAAAAATAGCTAGAAGCAAAAAAACTTAAAAATATATGTACATATATATTTATAGGTAAACATAGTCATAGTGACATATTAAAAAAAGGATATAGACTGACGACGACAAAGCATTTTTGGTTAATGGAAATCAATGATATGAATGCAAATCACCACAGCTTGGACGATATAATCTATAATATAAAAAAAACTATATATCATAATATTTACTTACATAACTGTGCAGTAATAAGTTTTTAATGTAATGAATTTTAAATAAAAATATACCAACAACAACAAATTCTACGACAACAATATATGTAATTGGATAATGTATGGCAAAAATCAAAATAGTAAACACTGACAACAATTACATATGAGCTTTTTGACTATTTTTTCATTAGACTAAGACTAACTATGACTTCACAATGAAAAGACTATCAGCCTTATTCAAAAAAACTTAACACAGGTTGGTAAACCAACTTTAAGCAAAATTCCTTAAAGTTTCATTCAAAAACGATTGTTAGCTTAACACACGTATTGTAAACCAACGTTAACATCAAATAATTTAAAGCAGCTACTCACCTACTTTAAAGCGATGTTAAAATATTTTATTGTTTTCACAAACAAAGTTTTGTGAACAAAATTATTGATAATATTTGAAATTGTGTGGATTTGTGAAATAAAAAAATGGATTTATTAAATTTAATGAACAGAATTGGTAAAATTAATTTTTATTTTATGCGAAAATTATTTTCCAATGTAATTTTTTATTTAGAACGTGCCGCAATTAACGTCTGCCACATAAAAATTAAGGAAACTGGTGCTGATGCCGCGCAATATTACAAAAAAATGCTATACTTAGAGCATTTACTGGAAAATATTTTTAAAATCAATTAAATTAAAATACATAATTGGAAAACATATATTGACATACATATATATATCTTGATATTATTTAGTTTTTCATTTAGAAATATTTATTTAAATACATATGTACATCCTTTTAAGGTCTTGTAATATTAAAAAATAACAAATAAAATTAAGAAAACAAATACCTACTAGTTCAAATATTGCAATGTAAATCAAATAAGGAATTGGTTTTATTTTAATTTACATACTTAACGTTTGTACTAATGCAGACTAGGTTACCAAAGCAAAAAACATAATATTAATATTAAAAAGTTTTAAATAACTTAAAAGTAATTCCGTTTTTTTCCTTTTTTCACTGGTATTATTCTCATTGCTTATCTGTAGAACGAAATTTATAATTAACATATACCACGTTTATACGCACTTCTTATTTGCAAATATAACTATTTGCAAATAAATAATTCACTGTTTATACGGGAAATTGCATACAGAACTTATGTTATTATAAGTGATGCCATGTGACGAAAATATGATTGTTTGGTAAGTAAAACACAAAAAACGTTCATGAAGTGGCAACGTCTTACTTTTTATTTACAAATAGTGTCGTTATTCACAACTTGTTAGGTGAGTTAATAAGTTACAATAAAAAAGTTATACGGCAACATTCTTCTTTTTTATTTGCAAATAAGACGTGCGTATAAACGTAGTAATAGTCGTATGAATGTAAGTATATTTCTTAGATAAATAATGTAAATACAAAACTTTATAGTGATGTACATACAATCAAAACGAGTAAATAAAGCTCGTTCTTCAAGTAATCGGTTTACAACCTTTACAAAAAATAGGCGTATTTATTATTTTGCATTGCGATAAATCTATTTAGTTTATGTTTTTTATGTACTATAAATATCAATTTACATCTTAAGTACCGAAAAATGACATTTTATATTAAAACTATGCAAAACATTATCAATATATCCGACTATACGGATGAATAATACTCGTTTGTTTTGCATCGTTAACTATAAAGAGACAAGAGAGAAAATGATGGTGTTGCCATTATCAACATGTAAAATTTATTAAAGCATACACTAGCTAAAGTACTGTTTTTGCATGCGAATTTTTAACATAGGTTTGTTAGCCTTAAAGTCTTTGGTAACTAATGTGAACTTCAAGCCTCAATTAAGTTTTTTTTTGAATAAGGCTGTATAACTAGATTATGTCTAGACGTATAACTGGATCATGTCTAAACTATGATTATTCTCATGTATTATTCTTTTGCAGCTAAAACTTTTAAAATTTTTGGTAAAATTTGAAAAGATTCTAATGCGTAAATAATCGCAATTATACATTTCCATGGTCCGATATTTGAAAAATATATTAAATTTAAATTTTTAGTTAAATCAATATATTTGTTTGGACATGTTTGTTATAACTAATATTTGAAAATTCCTGAATTGATTTTTTTCCAAGCTGTTTAGAAAAAATTTCTAAAAAATAACGAATACCTTTCAATCTTCTTATAAAAATTATAAAAGATTTTTCTTTACTTTGGCCTTGTGTAAACATTACAAACGTTTATCTATTTTTTTACTTTTCTATACTTTATAAAAGTTTTTTATTAATAACCATCATACAAATTTTATAATTCTATACACCCAAACTGTGACACAGGAACCCTCTTGCTTTCGCTTGCATGCCTGTCTGTCTACCAGACACTTGAAATTTACCACAAAAAATATATAAGTATACATATATTAAATATTTAGTAGTGTTTGAATTCAATAAAAATTTTGTATTGAATTAAAATTTTTGTATTTAATTAGAATTTAACTTAGTAAACATATATGAACGCAATATTTTCTTAGAATAGTTAAAGCGAAAGTTACTTAATATTATTTTTAAAACGGAAAATGATATTTCAATGCTGACTTGTATTTTTGGATTGGCGTGATATGGACACTATCAGCATCATATCAGCCAGATATACGATTAATTGCTATTGCTCCACTGGTCTTGGCACATATCGGTTAGACTAGTACCAGGATACAAGCATGTTTCTTTTTTAAAGTAGAATTTTTAATTAAATGGATATACTTCCCTTTTTTAAAGTCGGTTAAAAAAATTGTTTTCCTAAACAACTAATGGTAATTGAGCAACAAACTGATATTAATTTTTCCCAGAAATTGTTCATGTGGCTGAGAACAAACAAGGAAACTTCTGTAGCAGTCACCAACTGGATATTTTGAACAGATGAGCTTAGAAAGTTGATTTTTTCACTCCCTCCCAGTTGTTGTCGGTTGTCACCTGTGTAATATCTCTAAAATTTAAGCAGTAACGCCTAATAATAAGATATTACAACTTAAAACAAATGTTCCAGGTCACAATCTTTTGGTGAAAAAGAGAGTTTTGAGTTATTGCCATGAAAATAAAATTTTTTCTTCGAGATTCGACGATATCATCAGTTTAAAAAAGTGATTTATGTTTAATCAAATACTGAAAGAAAGATTTTTTTGATCTAACATTCTTTCGATTCTGATTTCGATGATGTCCTTTTAGCATTAGAGGAAAAAATATGTTACTTGGTATTTGCTTTTCAATTAAATAAATGCCAAAATATGCTGAGAATATTTATTTTTCTCCAAAAATTTTTCCAAAAAATTTTGTTATTTGATGTAGACTTCTTGTCTACATGTTTTGATAAACATACATACATATATACATACTTACTTATATACAAGAATGATAGAAATAAAAATTACGCCTTGCGCATGATTTACCGTTTGATGACGTCGTAGTCCCCTCACAAAGGTTACCAAGTCTGTAACATATGTGAAATTTATAATATCTTGCAAAAAATGTATGTATTTTGTGAAAGTTGGCAGCCCTGTAATTAATTTACTCAGAGAGTTTTCCAAAAAGTCTTAAATCGGTTCTTAATAAATAACGAATTTCACATAAAATTTGATATTAAGTGTGTATTATACCAAAATAATTATAATTATAAAAAAAATTAACACATACTAGTTTGTTTTAAAGTTGCGAAAGAAAGAAAAACTACCGCAAATAAAAACAAAAGAGAGCAAAAAGTGTCAATATGAAGTGTGCAGTGGGCAAACGCAAAGAAATTAACCGCAAAAAAATGAGAAATTTTGTGTGTTTTAAATAAAATATTTATGTATTGACTATTTATATATGTAAGTATTTGACGATATTATACGCTTATTTCAAAAGTATATTTCAATCAAATAACGCGTTAAAAATGCTACATATCGAATTGAAGAATCGATATAATATTGACTACATTTTAACGTATCGCCTAAATCAGGATGTTCTGGAAAATTTTTTTGGAAAATTCGAGCGGAAGGAGGACTTCACGATCACCCTGATCTTAAAGAATTTTAATATAGATTTCGGTCATATATTCTAGGGTACAATGAAGGCATTTTGGGTACTAACGCATATAAGAAGGTTGACGATACTCCCGACTTAGATGTACATAATTCTTTAACAGGTAAATTTTATCATATCTACATATCATATTGTATTTCATATACATAATAGTTTTTTTTCCTACTAAATTCTTAACGTTATATACTTATAAGTGTTAATCCTTGCATCCAAGAGGATATATTGCAACTAGAAAGTAATAAAACCAAGTTAAATAACTTGGAGACTCTAGCCGGATATATTTGCAACAAATTAAAAAATGAAAATTCTAATCTTGTGGTTAGTCCTTTAAAGGACTCTAGCCAATCATGGGTTAACCACCTTAGTGAAGGTGGGCTATCAACTATCAACCATGGTAAGTCATCAACTTCATTAATGAAAACACAGACATCGTGTGATACTATCTTTTTAAAATTGAATGGCGAAAATTTTTTCCTTACAAGCGGGTATTTGCAGAAACATTTGTTGGAAGCAAAACAAATCAAAGAAAGTGAAGGTCTAAAAATTGTTTCTTTAGATGTAGGATGTATTTTAGAATTAGGTTTTTAAATGCTGAAATCGCTCAAAATACTAATAAGCGAAATAGGAAGTTAAATAAAACAACAACATTAATTCTACATTTACGAAAGTATTTTCACTTATTTCAATTTGTCTAGCGAGGATAGATATATATATATATATATATATATATATATAATATATATATATATATATATATATATATATATATATATATATATATATATATATATATATATATATATATATATATATCTATATATATATATATATATATATATATATATATATATATATATATATATACATATATATATATATATATATATATATATATATATATATATATCTATATATCTATATATATATATATATATATATATATATATATATATATATATATCTATATATCTATATATATATATATATATATATATATATATATATATATATATATATATATATATATATATATATAACTGACCTTCGTAGACTAGTAGGTAGTGTACTAGACTCGTAGTGCGAAGGTCCCAGGTTCGAATCCTGCCGCAGAACTCTGGCAGTTTGAAAGGGAGCGCACAACAAGCCTTCACTGGCTTAAGTGTATGTCGTATGACATGGGCTATCACACCCCTCCAATCAACCTAACCTAACCTAACCTATATATATATATATATATATATATATATATATATATATATATACATATATATATAGTAAATTATGAAAATAACTAACTTTTATTAACAAATTTAAATAGAAAAATTATAAATTTTCCCACTGTTATGTTTACACAAATATTATAAATATAGTGTGAGACCTACAAATTATTAGCCAATGAGAACAGACTTTTGTGACGTCAGAGTTCCTACATGCGCAGAAATGTTTTTTATGCCTGCGTGATAGCGTAATCTTTAGTTTTATTATTCCTTTATATATATAAACTTACACTATATAACAAAATTATTCATGTAACTGATTGTAAGAATATTTTGAAGAATTTTATTTTATTATTATACAGTATCGAACATTATACAGAAGGGTTAATTTTTTAATTTTTAAATTTTCAAATTGCGTATTTTATACATATAAACCCAATTTATACAATTAAAAATAAATAAATATTTAATTCCATTGTTTTATGTGATTTTAAATATTGGACAATGACCACAAAATAATTAATTGCATTCCAATTGCCACTACATTTTATATTTTATTTCTTTATTGGTTACTATGCATGGGAAAACATACAAATTATAATCAAAAATAAGATGAAATAAACGAAAAAAATATCGAATTACATTGCAAATAACCACAACAGACAAGACCACAACAAAGCTTATATATTATTTTTTCCTATTTACTGTTTCGATATGAAAATTCATTATACAAAAGGGCAAAACTTAAAAGCATAAACAACGCATATACATAAATATATTGTCACGCTTAACCTTTATATATATATATATATATATATATATATATATATATATATATACTTTTTTTTAAATATTCCTTTGAGGGCAATATATGTACATATTTCACAATTCGGTTATTTTGTTTCAGTCATGTTATCGTGCCTGTTTATTACAGGCTGATAGAATGGAATACAAATAGTTTAACTAACAGAGCGCCATTATACCGATCATTACTACGATGTTAACTATATGAAACTCTACACACGACTTAACTCTATTACAATGTTATATATCTCACTGTTTTACATACGACTGACCTCTCACTGCTTTTGTAATAAGAACCTATGTAACACGAAAGATATGGAATGTAAAATGACATAATGGACGTTGGATGGATGTTTATTTGACTGCTAACAGATATTGCTCTGCTGAAGCAACGTAACCACCAGCTGCCTTCATTAAATGTTTATTTTTATTATAGCTTTTTTTATTAAGACATTGTTATTGTTTCCAGTTACTTACTATTGTTCAGCTTAAGTTTGGTTGTAAGTGAATACCAATACAATGTTTCTTATAGCGTAGACAGACGACAGCGTTAATTTGCATTAGCAGTCTTAATTCAAATTAACTTGTGAATTATCCCCATCGCAATGTGTATTAGGTTTGATATAAATGCACGAAATCAGACTGAATTTATACTGAATTTAGCTTTTTCAATATGGCAATGCTATTGCCACTCTCTTATCGAGTGGAATACAAAGCCTCATGTTGGTATTCATCCTCTCCATATTTTGAACTTTTTCACAAACTTTTGGAAAATATTAAACCTACAAATTTCCACAATTGCCTTTCTCTTATTTCAGACTGTCCTCTTGCTATCCCAAGTTGTAGCAACACGTTCAGATTTATGGTTGCTAGTGCATGTACAATTCTTACATTATGGAGCAGTTTCAGCAAAAGTAATTTCAACTTTCTTTCAAATATATAGTGATTTTTCACCAACAGCATAGCTGCTAATCGTACTTTTTGCCTTCTATCCATTTGATTTCGATGTAAATGCCAAAAAAATTAGTTGACAAACAAACAGCTGTTTACTAAATGCAGAAACTGTCGTCTGTCAGCGTTAAATTTTAATTCACATTAGTGAGCTTCTAATGCAAATTAACGCTGTCGTCTGTCTACGCTATTAGTAATTTGTTTTTAGTACGATTTTTATCATTTTCATTATTCTTGTTTTTGCAGATTAATATCACTGAAGATTGCGCTATTTTTATTTCAAGAACTAGAATTAACTTTCACACAGTGGGTCTGTCCCAGTGATTATTTTCTAAAAAAAAACAAAAACAAAGCTTATGAACAATAATATCTTTTTATCGAACATTTTTAAAACTTTTGCTAATTAGTATGAATAAAAGCTTTGTTGACTACGTTTGTCATATATTCAGTAATGCTCCATGGTTAAATGAATCGTCGAACATTTTTGCAAGCTTCCCTTATTAATTAAAAGAAAAGCAAAATCCTATTATAGACTTTGATCCTTTCGTATCTTTGACGATTGCGGTTTGAAAATTATTTTGTTGTAGCCGTTAACATCAATATACATATGTAGATTTAAAATAAAAACTATAACATTTTTTTCCTTTCAACCGAAAGGTATGAAAGTATATGGCAGTTCAACACATTCGCCTTAATATGCTTTTTATTATAATATTGTCGATTACATCTTTTAAGAGAACCCTTTAATTTAAAACAAATTTTTTTATTTAAATAAATCACAATATACATATTAAAAATTTTCAGTAAATAATATCATAAAATAGAATTAATATTTAAATCTACACACACTTTATTTAACAACCAGCGTTTACTCCAAAACAGATGTTAAGGTGAAGGTACATAACACGCGTTACACGCGTCAGCGCGTTGTAGACTTCTGTCAAAAAAGTTGAACTAGAGTATTTTTATATGACAAGGTACATAAAAAAAGTCGGCAACGCGACTAACGCGTGAAGTTCGTTAACTTTCAACTTTTCACGCGTCATGTTTAAAAATGGCGGCTACTCAGCTCATATTTGTTTGTTATTTTAAATGTTGGTTGGTGAGCAATTAACTGTAGTCTACTTAAAAAATTAAAAAAATGGAAGAAAAATTAATAGAAGAAGTTAAAAAATACAAATTGTTGTACTCCAAGGGAAGTATAGACTACAAAAATAAAAGAAAACGTGCTGTTGCTTGGAACATGATAAGCATATCACTAAATATTCCTGGTAAGTAGAAATTTATTGTACAATGTATCGACACTTGAACAATTGTTGTATAACATTTTTCAGAATCTGTTTGCCAATCACGTTGGAAAAGTTTGCGTGACCGATACGTCAAGGAATTTAATAAATCCCACTTGGCTTCTGGCAGTGCTTGCGAGATGTCAGAGAGCCAGTGGATTTATTATCCAAATATGGAGTTTTTGCGTGAATACTTATTAATTTTCTAAAACATATTTCATTCAATTTAGATCAATATCGAGTATCCCATCGCACACGCCAACTGAAAGCAATTTTAGCTTTGATGTTCTGGAGGCATCCGATGATTCCTTCATAGATTATAGTGATTATGCAATTGTATGTCTAACTTAGTTTCTTCTCAAATACCAAAATCAACTTATACCATTTTATGTTTTTTGTAGCCGTTATCACCTACTGTTACTAATGACACTTCCTGCAGCGAAACAGCATCAACAACCCATCGCAGCAGAAAAAGGGCTGCTAAAAGAGATGAGCTAGGAGAATTTTTAAAAAAAATTGTCCTCAATAGCCGAAAAACGTTTCTGTGCCAAAGATGATGAAGTGTCTAAGGAAGAGGAAAGACATAAAGGTCTTTTTCTAATGGCACAAGATCTATTTAAAAAAATACCAGAGGACGTTGCTGATGAATGCAAAATTTTTTTGTTAACTATTTGCAAAACCAAATTAAACAACAAAAACAATAACACTGTTTACATATATGTATATATGAAATTTATTTATTTTTTTAAATATTTTATTCCTGTACATACGTACACATATGTACATAAAAAACTTTAGCTCAGATTTTATTTGAAAATAAATAAGTAGATACAAAGTGAACTTCTTAAATTAAAGGCTTCCCTGAAAGAATTGTTGGATGATAATCTAGTCACTTTTTGCAATGGAGGAACTTCCTTTCTCCAAAAGCCTTCTACTATTACACCATTTTGTTCTTTATCTACAAAATCTGGCGGACAATATGTGCTGTCGTGCATTTTGACATAATTATGCAGAACAACTGAGGCACATACAATTTTTTCTGCAGATTCTGGTGACATATTTAAAGTGCCTCGTAGAATTCTCCACCTTGCTGTCAAAATGCCAAATGCATTTTCAATCGTCCTTCGCGCTCTTGACAATCGCTTGTTAAAATTATTTTTTTCTTCGCTTAATAAAACTCCGGGATAGGGTCGCATTAAACAAGGCTTAATCGGGAATGCTGCATCGCCTACTAAATAATATGGAAACATATTTTTACTATTTGGCAGCATAGAGTCTGGAGGAAAAGTAAGGCTATTATTAATTAATTTTTTTCCAAAACCGGAGTATGTTAAAACACCTCCATCGCTCTGACTGCCATATGCTCCAATATCTACCGCAATAAAATTGTAGTTAGCATCGCACACCCCAAGAAGAACAATACTATAGTTTCCTGTAATTAAAAAAATTGTGCTTAATACAAATTCGGTATATATACACACATACATACATATGTATTTATGTACGTATATACTATACCTTTGTAATTGAAAAATTGTGAACCTGAATTTGGAGGGCATGTAATAGCAATGTGCTTGCCATCAATTGCTCCAACACAATTAGGCAAGTTCCACAAGTTGTTGAAAACTTCTGCAACTTCTTTCCACTTATTCTCAGTTGGAACTGGTATGTATATGTGGCTTAATTCATCCCATATCAACTGGCAAATTTCCAAAACAATTCTTCTTACTACTGACACAGACATTCTAAATGTCAAAGAGAGGTATTGTCTACTATCTCCGTGAGCTAGGTAACTAATATACATAGTTAATTAATTTATTGGTTGTATATTTTAGTAATCTTTAGTATACTTACACCAAAGTCATAAACAAGCGACAATCTGGAGAAATTGCTCTTGCAGAATTTTTTTCACATTTTTCCGCTAATTTAGAATATAGTGCATCGAACACTTCAGGATGCATTCTGGTGGCGATAAAAAATTGCTCCGGGTCATTTTTTAACTTTTGAAAACTTGATGCAAAAAACCCGGCAACGTCCCTTTCCAAGTATACTTCTCGTGACCAAAATCTTCTTTTATTTGTTCTTTGTGAAGTGTAAGTATGTACTACACTTAAAATTAACTCAATAAATTCAACGAAATGCATAAAATCTTGAAGCCTACTTATTTTGTTGTCCATTTTCAGAAAAAATTTACGCACAAATGAAGCAAATGTTGTTACCAGCTGATTGAGTATGAACGACTATGAAGCGTGTTGTGTAACTTGACGCGTGTAACGCGTATAAAGCTTACAACGCGTTCAACGCGCGCACGCGTGTAACGCGTGTTATGTACCTTCACCTTTAGTTTGGCGAAACAATTACTTGATGGAATAATATATTTAGCAAATAATATTCACCAACGTGTGATATTAAATTTAATTATACATTTCAATATTAGATATTTCGCAAAGGTAGGATATTTTTCAATTTTTTTTGATTTAGTTTTGTATAAGTGTCTTGTTATCTAATTCTTAAGTTTTCAAAAGGGCTATCAAAAGCCCAATACTTTGTCTAACATTTACTTTGAAATGTTAACAAAGTCCTTATAAAAAAATCAGTCTTATATAAAATATAAAAATTTATTTATTATTTTGTGAAAATTTTTAAAATTGTGAAAATATATGAACGACACTTAGGTATTTCATATGAAAATGTAACGTTTTATACAAAACCATAGTTTTTACAGGTGAATTTTAATTAATACATAAAAATACAACGAGAGAATCTCTCAAATAACGATATAGACTTAAATATGTATTGCAAAAATATTTCCCATATTGAAGCAGGGTATATTAAGAAAATCCGTTAATTATTTCCCTATTTGCTACCATATTTCACGAAAATATTTTCTTTGTTAACAAAAATTTTGTCTTCAATACAACAACCAGTTATCTATCATTCACACATATAAAAACTCAAACAAACAAATTTTTATTTACTCTTCTTAATAAAAATATGTACTTATGTAGATCATCAGCAGTTGATTGAAAACAAAAAAAACACATTTCTTACACACTAAGCAAAACACAAAAACAATATAGAAAACAAATTCTTCACCTACACACAGCCACACACACATTTTTACCTCATTCAAACTCGACAAACCTTCCTGCTACTCAAAAAATAAAAAAAGTGCCCATCATATTCATTTAGGCACATTAACTTGTGGTGTATGAACTCTAACATGTATGTGCAACATATAGGTTCGAAGAGACGCATATTAACTGTGTGTTAAATTTTAAAAGAGAAGTCGCTCATTCCGATTAACCAAGAGAAAAATTCTAAATAGTAAAACAAAAAACAATGCAATGATAAGAGAAGAAGAATTAAGCAAAAGCACAACAACAATAATAATTGTATGTAGGTCAGTGATGGAAAAGTTGTTACGATCGTACTTTTTTTGATACTATTTGATTTGAAAAAATACCGTGTTACTCCTCTGTTACATTTGATACTCTTGGTGATACGTCTTAAATTCATCTGTTTTAGTATAGCTATTGTTTGTTTTTTACATAACTATTAGTTAAAATAGATTGTTTAGTTATAATAATAAATTTGTATTTTATATTGGGTATTTTTTAAGGTATAAAACTTTAAATTGAAATAAATCCTAGGTGAATAACGCTACTGGTATAGATTTGGGCTTATTTGAAGGACAATACTCAATGATTTTTACTTTAATGTGATGTAGGAAGTTTTTTTGGAAATGGTCTTAAAATGTAAGAGAAAATTATTTTCGAAATAAACCCAAATCCATTCAATTGGCGCTATTTATCTAGGGGGCTTTTTCAGTTTAAAGTATAAGGTATATCTTAAAAAGTACAAAATAAATTTTAAAAATGTTTTGTTTATAGGCAAAATTAACTTTTTATGTATTGATTTATGGTTTTTGTTAACTTTTTGTTTTCATAAAGATTTTTTTTACTGTTTAATAAAAATTAAAAAAAAAAATCAATTTGTTACTCTTGAGGTTAAAAAATTACTCTCAGAAAAATTTTTTGATACCGAAACGAAAATCTCATTTCCCATCACTGATGTACATAGGTATGTAATTAATTGTTTTGCATGTTTATAAAATGTGCGGACGTGCATATTCTCAATATCAAGGAATATTGATAAAAAACATAAACAAAGTCGTATAGTTACATACAATTGCAGAAGTCTTAAGATGCTTGTAATTATTAAATTATATATTTTACTTACATAGACCGGCGGCATTTTTACAAGGAAGTGTCTTGACCTTGAACAATGACATTACACCTGACTAGAACAACAACACAATAATACTGATTTATTTTTTAAATTAAAAAACGAACCGAAAAGAACCGATAATTTTTATACATACATATAAATGACGCAGCACTTCAATGCCTTTAATTTTGCCCTCACAAATAAAAGCTATTTACAACTACATTTTTGCAATAAACACTGCTTTGCACATACATACATACATACATATGTATTTGCATATGAACGCACATACACAAATACATAAATACATTTGTATGTACTTATGTACAAAGAACTGTGGGATATGAAATGGCTTCTTTTCTTTGTGGGCATCTGCCTCTTAATAATTAACATTTCCCACTTCAATTTTCTAACACTTTTCATAACATATAATACACTAATTCACCTTTATATTTTAATTGCACTATATTTTTTTAATTAAAAAAACTTTTCGCGGACCTTCGATGCGAACGCTTCTAAAATTTCTTCCAGACTAAATGCAAATAACTCTTTGTTTCTATGTTGACCTCTTTTTTATGACTTCTATTATTGCTTTTTATTTATGTATGTACATGTACGTACAGACTCCATGGAATTATTTACTTTAAGCCCAAAAATATTCTTTAAATAATCTGATATTAAAGAAATTTCAGAGTGAAGGCTTATTGTTGTGTACCAGAGACCGGCAAAAATCACGTTTTTTATGCCTTCACTCATGCATAACTTTTTTGTGTCCAATTATTCACCAACACATAAGCAAGCATGCGCGTACGCTCATAATCTTTATTTGTGTTAATCATTAGGAAGGCAAATACAAAAATGCCTATATGAATTTTTCAAGCAAGATTTTAACACACAAGCTATTTTGAGCGTTTGCATTCATTAAACACAAAAACGAATGGCATTTATTCAACATGCCTTTTCTTTGCAAAGAATATTAAGAAAAATCATGCAATGATATATGCTGGCACATAATCTTGAGTGTGTAGGTATGTAGGTTGTTAAAACATTGTGGTTGAGAAATAAGGATGCCATACGAAGTTACCAAAAAACGTTGGTTTTACAATAAACTTTAAAAATCGAAATTTTCGGTTTCAAATCGTTTAAAGATCGGATTATTTTTTACTCATTCAAAAAAACTTGTTATTTTTATAAGAAATACTTCAACCTTGCCAAATTTGTTTGTTTTATTTAATTTTACTGAAATTAAAGTCGTTTTTAACTCCCAAGAATAATACCGCTTTATTGGTTTGGTACATAGATTACTTAAAAAGAAGGGTCTTTAAGTGTATTTTTCTGAGCGCGGTGCGCTTTTTTTTAAATTTCGGTGCTTTTTTTAATTTTTGGCGGCACCGAAGCAAATTCAACAAATCTTTTTGTTTCAGTGTGAGAAAAAAAATCTTTGTACAATAAAATACACCCGTTTCAACATTATTTTATTCAACAGCGCAAAATTTTTACACGTTTATATGAAAATGATTATTTTCACGACAACACGGCTACATGGCTACACGACCACCGTTGTACCTGTGGTAGATTTAGGCTAATTTATATTTTTGTGAGCGACAGTGAGAGTGAGAGAGATCTGGTGCTGCTAATATAATAATAAAATGTTTAATATATAAGTGCTTAAAATACAAAATATTTAACAAAAAAGAAGAATACAAAACGCATTGCTTATAATATAACCTCCTTCATGTATACACATATACACACATGTCTATATAATTACAAAATGATAATTGTAAAAATCGGGATAATTTTAAAAATATATTTCTTGATTAATTATCTGTTTCAGCGTATCGTCGTAAAAATGCTATTAAACTGTTAAGTCTGGCAACCGTGTTGCCTAACCATTCTATAAACACACAGCACCTTGTGCATAAATGTACACTTGTTGATTTTTTGCCTTTTTCACATTAATGCTTTTTGCATTAATGCCTCTAAGTTTTTGATTTCGATCATGAATGTGATTAAATAAAAATGTGTGCTTTGAAGAGTTGTCCAAAAATTCATGCACACACAGTTTTTAAACACTCAAACTGAATAGCTGGCATGCGGCAACAGATTAAATTTACATGTTCACAAACAACCCTTATTTTGCTTAGCATAAAATAGAATAGACACAATGTTGATAAACGCATATTTGAACGTTTGAGCGAAAATGACATGTTTTTCGAGTGTTTGATTAATCTGATTTTTTTTTTAATCACCGGTTGCAGGTCTCTGTTGTGTACGTTAATTTTAGCTAAAATGCGGTAGGTGTGAAAAATTTTTATAACAATAATAACTAACATATTATTTGTAGTGTGTCGTAAATAAAAAAAAAACAATTGTATGCAACAGCAACTTGTTGGTAGGTTCATTCTTGACACGCTATAACCTCTTTTAGGGACTTGTTTTTAATCATTACAGCTGCAATAAATAATAAATATACAATTTGAAAACGTTTCAAATTTGTATGAACAATTTTGTGTAGTGTATAGATAATATACAGTTTAAATTTCTCTTCTTATGATGCAATAATCTGACATCAATAACCATTGTTATGTTAAGTATTTAGTCACATATTTATGTTTTGTTTAGGTATCTTAGAAAAAATAAAATATTTTATAATCTTATTGTAAAAGAACTGATACCTCTTTGTTAACAACATAAATGCATAAGTACACATGCATAGTCCAGCAAAAAATAATAGCGAAAAATTTAATATTTACCTCGGTTGTTAGTCACTTAAATTATTCTTAATAAAATTATGATAGAGGGTTTTGTTTAAAACCTACATATGCTTAATTGGAAACGACTTTGTTTTCAATTTTATCTCTAAAATTTATTAAAGAGTCTGTACCAATATTTCAAATACATTAAGGGGGTTCGTTTAACTTTTTAAAAAATTATACGTCTAATTTTTTTTCTAAATTGACAGTAAAACATTTTTTTGTTAACTGGAGATCTGTTTTATTTCCCTTTAGTTCAAATTAGGTTTCTGCTAAATGTCTTTATAAGTACAGTGGTTCAAAGGTATAATTGTACACTAGGTATGAGATTATTCAAATTCAGATTTTTTCACTTCAATGTAAATAATTCTAAAAAATTTCGATGCAAAGTCGTAGATTATGAACAAATTTTGAAAAAAATGTATAATACTTAGCACTTTTTTATTCAAAATCATTTTTGAAATAAAGAACAGCATGAGACTAACAAATTTCGTGTCAAACGCATAATTGGACGCGTAATGTAGGTAACGAGTTATTGGTTTTAAATGGTCATTTGAACTGTTATTTTTTGCATAAGATGAATAATTATGCAAGTTTACTGTTAAAAGTGCAGATCAAAATTGCAATGGATCAAAGAAAAAAACAGGCAACTACGGAAAAATAGCATTTAGTTATAAGATTACATGGATACGGTAAATCAGTACGTAAAATCGGTGAAATTGTTGATCGATGCTCGTCCACAGTTCATGCTATCATTCAATGGTATAAAAATAATTTTCAAGTTGAAAATAAAAGTTGTATTGGCCAAGGAAAGAAAAAAATTATTATGAATTTTGAGGGTTATAAAAGCAAAACCATTCATGACGGCGAATGAATGGAAGAACATGGTTTAAACGGATTTTAAAAAAGATGTTTGTGCCGAGGTCACTCGAAACGTGTGAAGGAAGAATGATTTACATGGGCGAATAGACAGAAATAAACCCTATATCAGTCAATAAAATTAAATTGTACGTGTGAAATTTTGTAAGGAATACTTCTTAAAAGATTCTCACCTTTGGAGCACAGTAATTTTAGTAAAATTTATTTAATTTGATTATATTTAACTTGTCATTTATTTTATGGGTACTATTTACTCATGAGGGTAAATTTAATTTGCATGGATCTGATGGAATACACTACGTTTGGCGTAAGACAAATACTGAATTTTTGCTTAGTAACACTCGGGCTACGGTCAAGCATGGGGGAGGGACGTGTTTTCAGTGCAGGAGTAGAGAACATTAATTTTATAGGAGGTAAAATGAATCGATAATTATTCGAAGCAAAATTCACACGTTGCGAAAATGCGACTTATTCACAATTGTCCAAAATTATTGCAAACATTACATTACATTATTTTGAATTGTTTCGAAAACACTACTGCATAACCTTAAAGAATAAGTCGAAAATAATTAACTTAACCAGCAGCACTATGAACTTTGTGCTTTCATTACTTTTTGTCTAAAATAATGTTCTAACACTTGTATAATCTTCTAAAAACAACTTGAATGTATGTAAATTGCAACTGTTCAAAATTAGTTTTTTAAACTAATAAATCATATGAACGACATTTAATTCACTTCACTGTGATCTTCTATGATAAACAAAATTTCAACAAGTGGGGTTTCAACTAGTACTTAAACAATATTATCCTCTCAAAACACAATTCGCAGTTAAACGTAATAAAATCGGACAAGAAATTACCAGAAAAAAATGGTTATGTCGATTGAATTTAGAAAAATTTAAGTAAAATAATATGTAGGTATTATAAAAGCTTTTGATATGCTCAAACAATGCTTTAAAAATTATTACAAAGTTGTTTAATTTTTTCTTTTTTTGCTATCAGTTTTCACGAAAATAATTTGCTGGTTGCTACAAAATTGTTTTCTTCATAATTAACTAATAATCAGAAAATAATAACTCAAACACAAACCAATAGAAATTCAAACAAACAAAAGCACATCCTACACTCAACAAAAATACAAAAACAGTAAACAACACATGTTGATCACCCTTAGCCAGGCACAGAGTCATGTTAATTTCATTCCAACGTTTTGAAAACCGTCTTGACAAGCTTTCCTGTTACACAATAATAATAATAAATATAACCAACAAATTCATACATGCACATTAACTTGTGGTGTATGAAGTGCAACTCTCTTCAAACATTAATGTGCAACATATTTATTCGCACAGTCGCATATTAACTGTGTGTTAAACAATCAAAGAGAAGTCGCAAAAAAGCAAGAGAAATATCCTAATTAATAAATCAAACACACACATAGAAAAGTATGAGAAGAAGAATAATGCAAAAGCACGAAAACAATAATAACTGTATTTATTTATTAACTGTTTTAAATGTGCGGATGTGCATACATACATATATTAAAAATCAAAAAATATTGATAAAAACAAAAACAAAGATTATAGTTACACACAATTCCAAAATTCTTAAGATGCTTCCAATTATAAAATAATATATTTTACTTACATAGACCGGGAAGCAGTGTAGCGGCACTTTAACAAGGAAGTGTCTTGACCTAGAATATAGACATTACATCTGAAAAGACCAATAACACAATAATGCCGATTTAATTTTTAAATTAAAAACCGAACCGAACCGAACCGAGCACTTTTATGTATATAAATGACGCAGCATTTTAATGCCTTTAATCTTGCACTCACAAATAAAAACTATTTACAGCTACATTTTTGCAATATATATACATTTACTTATCGCTTTGCACATATGTATGTACATATTTTCATATAAACATACACACACACATACATACATACATACATACATTTGTATGTATAAAAAATTGTGGGACTAGAAATTGCTTCTTTCCTCTGTGGGCATCTGCCTGTTAATAATTAATATTTCCCACTTCAATTTTCTAACACTTTTCATAACATATTCACCTTCATATTTTAATTGCACTATATTTTTTTAATTAAAAAAATTTTTGCGGACCTTCGATGCGAACGCTTTTAAAATTTCTCCCAGACTAAATGCAAATAACTTTGTTTCTGTGTCGACCTCTTTTTTATGACTTCAATTATTGCTTTTGATTTATGTACTTGTGCTTTATGGAATTATCAATATTGAGCCTTAAGATATGCTTTCGATCATCAAAGATTAAAAGAATTAAAGAGTAAAAGTTTAATCTGGCATTTCGCTTCTTCATGCGATTATTTGTGTTTATTGCTTCGAAGGGTGATTTTAACTACATACATATACCACGTTTATACGCACGTCTTATTTGCAAATAGAACTATTTGCAAATAACTAATTCACTGTTTATACGGGTAATTGCATACAGAACTCATATTATTATTAGTGATGCCATGTGACGAAAATATGATTGTTTGGCAAGTAAAACACAAAAAACGTTCATGAAGTGGCAACGTCTTACTTTTTATTTACAAATAGTGTCGTTATTCACGACTTATTTAAGTGAGTTAATAAGTTACAATAAAAAAGTTATACGGCAACATTCTTCTTTTTTATTTGCAAATAAGACGTGCGTATAAACGTAGTAATACATATGTACGTACTTTATCCAAGTGTACAGCAACTACGTTTTTTTTACTCTTTTAAAGCTATTTTAGTGTTTCCATTTTTTCAATTAATTTAACTTTTTTCGTTGAGACCTAATCTTTATTTAAATAATAATTTCTTTTATGCAAAATTATTTGCACACACAATATCCTAAATATTCTACTTACATATAAAGTTTTGATTTGATTTTTGCTTACACATCATATTGAGAGTGGTTTCACACAATTTTGAGGGAATGTCGAAAATTATCTAACTTTTACAATGCGTTGCAGATATTAATAGACAAAGACGTATTAATTTTAATCACTATTAATCTCACTTAAAAAAATAAACTGAAAAATAATTAGAGTTTCAGATATATTACATATATTTTCGGTATATAAATAATGGTTCTAGCATATTTTCTAAAACTATATTTGTTATTTTTTATATTAATAATATACACAACAGGAATACAAACTTTTATCAATGATCTTCTTAACTACGGCAAGACTGAACTAATCTTTATTTCGACTTCACCTACGATTACGTACAACATATATATATTTTATGTTCTTGAATTGTGTTCCTTAAAGTTATTTTTGCATCTGACATTTTGTTTACCTTATTAGAGTTTTTTATTGTGTTGCGTGGTTCAATTGCATGCCTTAAATATTATTTAGTTAATAATAGTTAAATAATATAATAAATAATAATAGTTAAATAATATAATAAATAATAATAGTTAAAAATGCATATACCAGGACATCATCAGTATCTCCAATTATGGCTAGTATGGTAACGGGGAGATGCCGATTCTTAAGGTGGATTCACCCATTCGTTCGGAACAATATTTCGTTCTTTTTCTTGCATGTAGTTTGAGGTCTCTATTTTTTAGAGAGATAGAAAGATAGTAAATTTTGTGCGGAACAATTTTAGCTTAAAGTGGTTTAATTTTAATTTTCGTTCAGAACGAATTGAACTGTGCTGACAGCTACGTACATTTTTTATGCAAAATTAAACTGAGCTGCCACATCATATTATATGTACATATATGTATGTATAAGTATAATATACAAGTATATTTGTAAATTTTTTAAATCTATTTAATACAATAGCTTTTAGAACAAACACTCGACTTTTATTCATTAGCATATATTTTATTATTTTATAAACATTTTTTCAATTTAGCAAATTGCAATCGTCTGCCACTGTGCTGCCTGCTTCTAAAAGTAACACACATCATTTACAGAGTTGTTCCATATGGTGGGTGAATCGTTTGTGAGCAAACTCTCAGTAAACTAAATTTATCTCACAACAAAAATTTCGTTCCCAACGAATTGGTGAATCCACCTTTACTGACCTATGTGTGAATGTCTTTTCTCTCTCTTCAACCTAACCTAACACAACAGTCTATATGTAAAATTAAAATTTTCTATGAAAATGCTATATTCTCACCAGATGCAGCTTTATAATATTGCTACAAAATAACAAGCCCTTTGTTGTTGTTTGTGGCACACTATATATAAAAGCTAGTTGATATTGATATAGCAACTTATACACCAAGAGCAACCTAGCCAAAATCACCGATCAAAACAATAAACGCAACATTCGCATGAAAAAGCGAAATGCCAGATTAAGCTTTTACTCTTTAATTCCTTTAATCTTCGATGATTGAAAGCATATCTTAAGGCTCAATATTTATAATTCCATGAAGCACAAGTATATAAATAAAAAGCAATAATTGAAGTCATAAAAAAGAGGTCAACATAGAAACAGAGTTATTTGCATTTAGTCTGGAAGAAATTTTAGAAGTGTTCGCATCGAAGCTCCGCAAAAAGTTTTTTTTTAATTAATAAAGAACGATCAAAATATTAAAGTGAATAAGTGTATTATATATTGTGAAAAGTGTTCGGAAACTGAAGTGGGATTTATTAATTATTAAGAGGCAGATGCCCACAAAGAAAAGAAGCAATTTCAAGGCCCACAGTTTTTTGTATATATGTAAGTACATACAAATGTATGTATGTATTTTTGTATGTACGTTCATATGCAAATATGTATGTATGTACGTATGTGCAAAGCAAAGTGTTTATTGCAAAAATGTAGTTGTAAATAGTTTTTGTGAGTGCAAAATTAAAGTCATTGAAGTGCTTCCTCATTTACATAAAAATTATCGGTTCGGTTCGGTTTTTAATTCAAAAATTATTATGTTGTTGTTCTTGTCAGGTATAATGTCATTGTCCAAGGTCAAGACACTTCCGTGTAAAAGCGCCGCCTCACTGCTTCCCGGTCTATGTAAGTAAAATATATTATATAATAATTGGAAGCATCTTAAGACTTTTGCAATTGTGTGTAACTATACGACTTTGTTTTTGTTTTTTATCAATATTCCTTGATATTGAAAATACGCACGACCGCATACATATTTTTATAAACATGCAAAACAATTAATGACATATATACAGTTATTATTGTTATTGTGTTTTTGCATACTTCTTCTCTTATCATTCCATTGAATTACAAATCTGAATATTCTCTTTGGTTGTTAACAAACAATTAATATGCGTCTGAGCGAACATATAAATGTTGCATATACATGTTCCACCAAAATTGGCTTCATACACCACAAGTTGATGGGCACATTTTTTTTTAACGGTTTGAGACCTGGATGGTTTGTCAAGTTTGAATCAGGTAAAAATGTGTGTGGCTGTGTGAAGGTGGAGAATTTGTTTTGTATATTGTTTTTGTGTTTTGCTTAGTGTGTAAGAAATGAGTTTTTGTGTTTTCAATCAACTGCTGGTGATCTATTTCTATTAAGAAGAGTAAATAAAAATTTGTTTGTTTGAGTTTTTATGTTAGTGAATGAATTTATTAAAAAAAAGACATTTTCTGAACTCTGGAAATAGTTTAGTATATTTTTATTAGTTGTTTTTTAAGGAATTAAGTGAGCTTAGTTCGAATGTGTGAAAATACTTAATATTTCTCTTAAATTGTTTTACATGTAATCGTTATTATCACTTTCCCTATTTAGTATCTTCTTTTTCTATTTTATTTTTAAGCGTGAATTAAATTGTGAATTAAAAGTATTAACTCAAATTCACATTAAATTTTTATTAATTCTATAAAACGTTACAATTTCAAGTAAAATAAGTGTCATCATATTATATCTCAGTTTGCAAAACGTATTTTTAAATGTTGGAACAGATATTTAATCTGTTTTTCAAAAAGAGATTACAAAGTGTTACATCATTATTTCGGATCTATTCTTCTTACGATCTTATTAACATTTCAAAGAAAATGTTGAACAGAAAACTACTCTTGAGAAAGCCCTTTTGATAATCTGAGAATTTGGTTTCAAGTAGCCAACACAAAACTGTAGCCGTTCCCAAGTTATTTTACAATATCCCATCTATAAAAAATGTATCCATCAGATGATTACTTATAAGACTGATAAAACTTCAGGAAAGCCTGTGTCTTTTAGAAAATATACATTTTCTTGCCAATAATAAATTAACCACTTTGTAGGGGAAATATTTTCTTTAATTGTTTATGATTTTTTGTGGGATCTCGATAGGCTTGAGGGTAATGTCCCAATCACTATATATAATCATGGTATTCTGAAAATTTTAGCTTTAATTAGATGTCCAGTTGATGTATTTGCAATATTCTTTAAAGTCAAGATTCATAAAACAATATCATATTAAATTTGAACACCAATGTTGCTTAAATAATGAAAACATTTTTTCACATCAACATATTAATTCCATAAATATAGTTTTGTGTATTTATTTGGGGAATTTTCGCTTGTACCGCATTTAACTTAATCCAATTGTCAGGCTGCAACTGGATTTTGTTGTTTCCAATTGGCCAAAGGTATTAATAAGAGAACAATACACTAAAAAAGTATTAATATAAGGGCAGCTGGAAAAAATTTTCACCTCGTCTACTACAACAATTTGTCTATATTGTTTTCATTTATCCAGGGCACATACATATTACATGAAACAATAGCAATAAAAAAGAAAACAGCTTGAGCAGTGCGACAATTGTTATGAGCAGCATTTAAAAATTTTTTACTATAAAGCGACTGTATTCCGTGGATTATGATGATACCGAATATTGTATACCCTTGCTTAAGAATTCATTCGTAAGAATGATACTTCAAAAAATTAAGAAATAAACTTGAATGGACATAAATTGAATATACATATGATTTGAATTTGAACTGAGAATGATTAAACTGGCAAACGTGGATAAGTCATTGAAAAAATCATTGGTAATTCGAAAAAGATATGTACAATAAGAAAAAGTTAAAAAAATGGTTAGAAAGCTTAAACTGTATATATTGGCCTGAACTTGAAAATGTTACCTGTTACGTTATAGTGGCATTAATTTGAAAAAGTTTGAAGAAATCGATAAGTTTAAATTTAAACAGAATATGCTAATAATTAAGCACGAAATTATTATTTATTTTCTTCTATATTGAAAGAAACTCACTAAAACAATGACAGACAAAATAAGTTAGGGAAAGTTAGTGTATTCGGTGAAAACGAAATTTTAGGATAATGTCATTTATATTACATGAATTACAAAAATTTTAAAAACGGTGTTAAATTTTAAATATCTGAAATCAACGTAGAATATTGTTCTGACAGATGAACAAATAAAATATACACATCTTTAAGCTAAAGTAAAGGGTGCATGATATTCGTTAAGGACAAGTAATAAATTCCTGCTTATTTTCTTTTACATAGAATTTTCATCCGGTACCATACACTCGAAAAATTTAAAGAAATTTGTTTAACAAATTTTCTTCATTTGAGTAAACTTATCGTAAGACAAAAAACCTTAATCAAACATAATAACGAATTTGTTTCTATTTAATGAAAAATTAATTGAGTTTCAAAGTATATTTTCTAGAATTTTGTAAATGTTTATTAAACTTGAGAAGTTTGTTGCATAAATATGAGAAATTTTTAGTTTTGTAAAAAGAAATTAGTTTAGAAAATGATGTAATAGTACATAATTAAGAGATGTGTATAATTCTCTTAAACTTTAGTTCATACTGTAACCCAACCCTTCTTAACTTGGACTTTTATAAAATTCAGAAAGAAATTCTAAACGCTATTTCACAGTAAACAGTAAATCTTTACTGAACTTATAACACATACATGTTTCCGTTTTTGTTTAAAACTAATAATTTTATCGTCTTCTATAATTGTTCGATAGACAAATGGGCAGAGTGTTGAATTATTAAACATAAAGTTGCTGGTACAAGGCCTTTACGGTTCATGTTGAGTTTTTCTTCTCTATTGTAGTTGTGTACTGAAAAATTAATTATTAATTACAGATGCTCTCATGAGGAATTTTCTTCTTTATAAAATAAATAAATAAAAAATAGTTCGGCTGAGCAAGTTAATGAAAATTTATGTGGATTTAAAAGGCTAATGAAAACAAAATATGCATTAAAAACATAAAGAAATCTATGAAAAAATTCACCGAATTTAAGTATATTGTCTCAATATAAAATATGAAGAAAAATTCGCATAAAATTTTTCCTAATAATTGTGAATACTTTCCAAACATTTTCCAAGAGTTCATTAAAAATTTTTCTAAATATAAACAAAATTATCTAGTAGTAGAATTTTTTTTTATTAAAACAGACTAATGTCTTTACTAATCTCGAGGAAATTTTTTAATAACTCTTAGTAATGAATGGCTTTTAAACAATATGGCAAACACTTTAAACTCAAATTAAATAACCATATTTTGGTTCAGTATTTTTCGAGTGTAGATGGAACGAGTATATTACCATATTTGCTAAATATTTCTTTTGCACAGACAAAGGTTTTGTTTTATAATTCATTAATATTTTTTGTGAAATTTTCCTGTGTAAATTTTTTATCCAGCGAGTATAAAATAAGGACTTATAACCCTGTTAATCTTTGCAAAATACCTTAAAAAATTAAATTATACAGTTGTTGGTGGTGTAATGTATTTTGCGGAAAAAATTTCAATTTATTTCTTAAAATACTGTTTATTGCTGGTATTATTTTAAGAGTTTAGCAGAAAATTCTTCCTTGGATATTAATTAGCTAAAATAATTATTTTCTTATTTTATTTGAGAGTAATGTATCTTACTGCTGCAAAGATAGTATTAAAACAGTGTTATTTGTGTTTGTGGTAACTGTTATGGTATCTCATGTTGCCAATTATCTTCATGCCACCATGCAAATAACGTTGAATAAATGAAGTGATGGACTTGAATTTCTTTTTCTTCTAATATTGCGAAAAAAAAATCGTTGTAAAACTTAAAATTCAAGATTCTGAGTAAAGGATTCTCTGGGGACAAAATTAACTATTACGTTTTTTGCATTACTTTTCAATGAAGATATTTATTGATGCTAAAAGATAAGAACTTTTCGCTGTTTAAATTTACTTCTTGTTAAAACTCACAAATATATTTAAAAAAGAAACTGTTACAGGCCACACATGTCTTTTAAAGACATTATCACTAGAAGTACTATTTATATAAAATTTTCTTCACCATTAGCAAGTACTTTCAACTACTAGTTAATATTTGTAAGTTTATAGAAAAGTAAAATAAATGACTTGTGACGTGAAATTCATAAAATCTGCTCGATTTTTGATTTTTCTTCGTTATAATGTTATCATAAAACCAGTGTATTGCTCTTGAATAAAGTTGTAGGGCACGGTTTTAATATCTAATATAGAAAAAATTAAAGGCACCAAATAAATAATCCTCCGTAGGGGCTGTTAACCCAACCTGTTAAGCTGGGAACTCTCAAATTCATTAGGATTTGTGCGTTCTATTATTAAAAACAGAGGTATAAAAAACGTAAGAATAAATATTAAAAACTTCAGCACCACTTTAATCCACTAGTTTAAAATATTCTTAACTATAGAGACCACAATAGGCTTAGAAGGCAGGACGAATTCGTTCTTAGTTGACACTACAAAAGCTGCATAAATCATATTTTTTTGGCATTGCCTAAACTTAAATATTTAATAATTTTTGGGTAAAGATCTGAATACTTGGTGTTATTTAAATTTATATTGAAAATTCCATAAATAAAAATATATGCAAAATATTTATGGAATTGTTTTCGAATATTCATAGAAATCTTATTTTTTTTAGATTCGAAATCAAATATTAGCAACAACAAGCAAAATCCAAGTGTTTAATTTAAGTCAAAACAATTTTGTTTTTAAAATGTTGTTAAATTAAAGTGCAATTGCAAAATTAATTAGAGTAACTATATTTAAAATTTAGATTTTTTTCAAATCGGAAATTTGGTTACGCTTATTATGCAAAAAATTTGTCTAGGATAAAATGATTCAAACAAAACTATATTGTTGTTAAAGTTGAACTTTAAAAAAGTTAAAAGATGATGCAAAACTTTATCCCCACGAAATTTTTTCAAAAGCCGTTTGGTAGTTCTTGTGTGTTACCGCTTCAAACGAAAATTCCAAAAATTAGTTTCTTGTATTGTAAGTTGATTACCATCTCTCTATACACCCACTAAAATCACTTGTCACACATAAAGATAGTAGGGTTAGGTTAGGTTAGGTTGATTGGAGGGGTGTGATAGCCCATGTCATACGACATATGTACACTTAAGCCAGTGAAGGCTTGTTGTGCGCTCCCTTTAATTATCAGACACAAACTGTCAGAGTTCTGCGGCAGGATTCGAACCTGGGACCTTCGCACTATGAGTCTAGTATACTACCTGACGAAGGTCAGTTAAAGATAGTAAAGAGTGCCGGGAATTAATTTTGAGAGCATGAAAAATATTTTTAAGTCGAGCCACAGGCCCACTTCGTTAATCTTTCATTTTGCAGTTATTGTTTCTTATTGTGTATTATGTATCATTTTATTCTTCCTATTTCCTTTGAATAATTAAGGATAATGCAAGCTTCCTTTAATAATAGAGGCAAATGTAGTCCTTATGCAAATTTCTAAACCGTTTTTGAATCGTTAAGGACAATTGGTGCAAATAGTGGAGCGAAATGTGGAATAGATGGTAGACCAAAAACTAATGCTATAACCAGGTATTGCGAATGTAATATATAAATTTCGCTACACTGTGAGAAAGAGACGTAATGATTTTGTTCAGTGGTAAGTTTCTACTCCGTCAAGGTTCTATACTCAATGCATTTCCGTAGATAATGAATTTTCAAACAAAACTTCCTACAAAATAGTCAAGGTTAATCGAATTCTTTCCAGTAGAAAAAAGAAATAAGACAAAAAGAAAAACTAAATATTTAATGTCTTTAATGTAAAATTTTATTTTTCTTCTTATTATTACATCGTATATTTTTATTACTGAAATAATAATGTCCTTAATTAT
Organism: Germaria angustata; assembly: GCA_963681545.1. Lineage (NCBI taxonomy): Eukaryota > Metazoa > Arthropoda > Insecta > Diptera > Tachinidae > Germaria > Germaria angustata. The sequence goes on along the minus strand of OY812999.1, from coordinate 98,379,797 downwards.
ATTTCGCATGAAATTTTCAATGTCATGATTATTATTATTTTAATATTTTTTTTTTGTATTTACTGGTCGTTTTAACCATTTTTGCATTTTTTATTTGTGAGCATAAAGAGCATAAAGTTTTCCATTCGTCCTTATCAAGCAGGCCATTAAAGATAAAAAAATAGTGTGTGTGGTGGTCGTTGGATTGTGTTTTTAATATGGCATTAAAAAGTTATTATTAAAAACAAGTATATTTACCATTTTTAGTTATTATTTTTACGATTTTAAACATTGAACATTAAATTTAATTAAAATGGTTTACAAAGGAGACATATTTGGTTTTTGAAAATGGAAATAGTGAAAGTGTATAGAATAAAGTTTTCAAATATTGCAAACGCCTGTTTTTATAATAATGATAAACTCAGCTTGCTTGGTTACAGTTTCCCCCCTAAACTTTCTATGACATTCAAAATCAACGAAGTTGGTTTGAACTTAAAACTATAAATCCGTTAAAACATCTGTGCTTGCGTTTGACCCTTAAATCTATAATTTGTTCAAATTGTATGTTAGTCGCACTGTTCAATAATCTCGTAATCCTATTACTATTATTATTCTTGTGAAATTCCTTATTAATTTTATTCAATATTTATCTTTTAATATTCTTAACATTCTTAGTAATAATTGTGCTTTGACACTTTTTGTATAATTGATTAACCTTTCTGAAAATTTAGGTTCCTGATGCCAGTGTTTTAATAAACTGTTTTCATCTCTTATCGATAAACTATCTAAATATGGAAGTGTTACGTCTTTTTTCTTTGCCAAAGCAAACGTAATTGTCCGAGTGAAATTAATTAAACACTCGTGATATATTTTTATTTCAGATTATGAAATTATCCATAATAATTTTATAATTTTTGGTTTTTATAAGTAATATTCCTATAAAAACATTTAACAATTTTCTCATAGCAATATTAGATGCTAAGGGATCCACTGGGAGTTCCTATTATTGTATTTGAACTACCCATATTTTAGAACACAATTTTTAAAGATACGTGTAAAAAGATATTTTTCCATATTAATATATTATTCTATTTTATTTTAATTTTATTAAAAAAATAATAAATGCTAAATCCATAAAAGTTCTACAATTCTAAAAAAAATAAAAATACACCCATGAACAAAATTTTTTATTAACATTTTAAAGATTTTTGTGAGAAATTTTCTAAGATCATGACATGTATAATTTATGCATCACAACATTGTCGTTCGAGTAAAGGTATTTTGGAAAGATCATGTAACTTAGATTCTCTAGCCATACTTGTTTTAAGTTTGCGTCTCTCAGAATACGAAAATAGCCTTAATCCAAAAAGTCCTTTAACAAAGTATTTATTTATCTTCCGTAGTTTATTTATTTGATCTCTTCTTGATAGTTTGTAAATGACAGTATCGCCTATAATATTATGCATTCTAATATTGGAATCATTCCTATTCATTGCAACTTTCATATTATCCTTATAAGGATTCAATATCAAAAATTGTCTGTTGAACTTCAAAAATCTTTACGCAAATATTATCTTATTTAAAATTATTTTTTTTATTTTATTCAGATGAATATCAATTATAGCTGTCATCTAAGTTTTTGCTTTCTAGCCTTTTCCTGGTCCTCTTTCTCTCTCGAATTGTCTGAATAAAGTAATCCTCCTTCTGAAATTATCTTTTAAAATGACAAATTTTCAGTCTTAAGCGAAAATGTAAACTTCTGTCGTAAAGAAAGAACCCACTTTATTTCCATTGGAATAGCTATACCCGATTTATTAATAAGTCAGTTCCTATTCAATCGAGTTCCTAATACCATTTTCATTACTTCCCTAAGACAACTAAACTTCTTTTTATGAGTAACTTTAATTGATCTATTAAATGTAAATACCAATCTGTCCTCATATTCTTAAAAAGTATTAGAATCATTAAAACTTAAATTATTTTCTAATATATTTAATTTGAGTTTCTTCAGCAACTGATGCCTTTACTAAATTCAAGATTTTGCTTTGTAGGTCTCGAATACATTTCGATTTTAATTGTTGAAATATGGGATTGTTCATATCAAAAAGATTAAAGATTTTTCGTTGGGTTGTGTCTAATTATATAAATATTACTTTTTAGAAAATAATTATATCTATTGTCAATGAATGCCGCTATTGGAACAACATTTTGATAATTTTATTGTAAAAGAGATACGACCAAAGCTGGATAAATGACAGTTTTAAGGTGGGTTAACATTTAATATATTTTTATTGTCGAAATTTGAAATTGTCTCACTAAGTAACGAGAAGGTTTTTTTTAACTATTAAGATTTTCCAGTTGGATTTCATTTTCTTTACTAAAAATTAAAATAGTATTTTAAAAATAAATCGCATTGCCTTAATTATGTACCTGCTGCATATCTTCCTCCTTTTGGTAATATCAGAATTGTACAGACATTCATGGCAAACAAAGTCAAGTAGCAAAATTAAATGGGAGCGTTAATTTTTCTGTCACTGGAAGATTTTGGAATAAATAATATATTTTAATGTCTTTTGAAATCTTAAAATTGTGTAAGCTTTAGCCAGTAGAAGGTGCTTAAACACATCAAAAGTCAAAAGAATTATTTATATTACCATTTTATAAGGCAGATATTTTTGTGCCTCTTTGTCCCAACAAGCGACGTTCTTTGCACTTGCTCCTCTAACAGATAATTTGCTGAACATTTTCTTCACACACAATTAATATTTTAAGTTTGTGAAAATAAACAAAACTTTTTGCCTGCCTTAGAAAACAAAGTAAAAGTGTCACACCACAATTTAACTAATTATGCTAATTAGTTTGTTGAAAAATCCCCACTGTTGGGGAAAATGCAAAAAAAAATAAAAATAAAATGGAAGCAAGCGACGATTATGATGTTCGAATATTTGAGCAAAATTATAATGTGACAGTTTGGTGTGAAGAAAAAGTCCTTGTTTTTAAATGTTTTGCTTTTTCCTTTTTTGAAGTGTTGGTTGCCTGCTGCTTTTGAAAATTGTCCTTTCTTCACAATTTGCTGCTTGGCAAAGTTTTTTCCTTAAAGAGGGTTTATTTATTAGACACTTCACAAAAAATAAATGAAATAATTATAATAATATTCATGGCAATGTTGCCTATGAACAAACAACTTAAGCGATAATATGGTTACACAGAATTGCTACGATACTAGTAATTAATTATTTTTTGGCAAAGACTTTATTATAGGTTCATTTATCTGGACATTATTGGTGAATAATTAAATACTAATTTAATAAGTAAATATAAAAACCAGAAAATAAATTAATTTCGTCAATTGAGGATAACAAATTTAAACTGATTTTTTGGCAGTTGCATTAATATGTGTTACTACAAAGAACATTTTGGAAACTCAAAAAACATATAAATATAAAACATTAAATTTTTATAGCCAATGTCCAATTCCTAAATTTGGTAGCAGAAAATAAACCTTTCAGCTTTAGATTCTAATAATATTTTAAAGGTTTCAGTTTCCAATACATTGAAGAGGAAAACTAAACTCGGTATAACTTTAACGTAAATATATTATCCAAGTTTTACTTTTCTATAGTATGTGTTATTAAAATTTTTGTAAAGTTAAAATATCGTTTTCCAGTATGTACTTTTACCAACCCTCGTTAAACGGTACAAAAGGCTTTTTCGTTTTTAGATTTAAGTTATTTTTGGCCTTAAACAGTAAAAACAGTAGTGGATATAAATCGATCGAAATTTCAAAAGAATTTTGTTTAAAATTTTTTGATCAACAATTATAGCCGTAATTTATCCCCCGAACTTCTGTGACATCACCAAGCTTATGAGCAATACGAAAATATAAAAATTTCAAAGAATCATATCGATGATTTTCGGGTGAAGTAGGGGTATTATAGATTGGCACGTGTAGGTGCGATTGTGCCTTCATGTCATGTAAATTTACATGGAACAATGCACTGATTGTTCATCAAAAATAGGCCATATGCAGTGCACAATTTTCTCATTATAGGTACATTACTGGTGCATTCCACATTTGTGGACATAACAACTTTCGATGACTAATTACCTACCGACCAATAGGCTCTTTAGAAATAATATTTGTTTATAATTGTTTCAGTTTGAAATCTATGGTCAGTACTCATTTTGGTAACCCATTTTGGTGCACATTATGGCCTGGAGGTGTCATCGGGCTGTATTTATTCAATAATGATGCTGGAAGAATCGTTACCGTCAAATCAGAGTGATTTGGCCGTACGATAACCAACTTTTTTTGACAATCTCAACTCTATTTATTTATCTTTATAACAATTCGGGAAATTTATATTTTATTTTATTTTTTTAATACCATAGATGCTTAAAAAAAAGAATTTATCACGATTTGAAAAAAAATACTTCCATAAAATCAAAAGGAGACGTAATAAAATTGATTACATCAGTTACATGTTCGCATTATAATGAGCATCAATTCATTTGAAGAAAAATATTAAACTTTAACAAATGGAAATGTTAGAAATTGATACAACATAATATTTTACGTATTACCAGAGTAAAATTTTACTCGTTTCATCTATATTGACTAGAGTGATATAATATTGTCTTATCTAACACATCTATGGCTAAAGAAGTTGTGGAAGTACTGAAAAACATTAGTATTTAAAAATTATTTTAACCCATAACAGTGATAGCGAGAGAAATAACTGCATTTGCTACAGTCTGTTGGTTAAACGTAGTTCACCTTTCAACACTTTGTTGGTGGGAAGAAAAACAAACTATAAAACTTTTGAACGGTTCAATTAATTCAATGGAAATTAAAACCAACTTTTTGTTTAAAACAAAAAATAAACAAAAACTATTATAAAACATCTCAAGGTAGCATTTCCCTCGTTAATAAAAAGTTGTTTGCTTTTGTTCTAGTTTTTGTTCTACATCGTAAAATAATTAATTTTTCCCTTTTTCCCTTTAAAAATAATAGTTTATGTTAGGGGAAATGTGCATTTGTTGGAATAATTATTATATAAAAATTTAAAACAATAATTATTAAGAAAGTTGATAACGTCTCCAAAAAAAAAAAAAAAGAAATTAAGTCGTTGTTTTAAATTACACAAAATAAATTATATTAAAAATTCCGTAAAATTATTATTAAATGCAAAGGATCTTCAAAATAATCTTGCAATTTAAGACTTCAGTATAATAGCTATCTGAAGAGTTTAATTTTTTTATAATTCAACTTATTTTAATTAATTAACACTATATTTTCGATCTCTTTTTAAATATATATTTTATTTCATAAATTAGCTGTAGGTCTTTTTATAAAAAACAAATTTATTTTATTGCAATATATTGCCTCTTTGGGCGTCTTCTTGAGGGACATTTTTTAATTAAAAAAAAATTATAAAAAAATATTTCGACGCCCCTTTGGGCATCTTCTTCTGGAAAAAATTTTAATAATAAAAATTATAAAAAAATATTTCGACGCCTCTTTGGACGCCTTCTTCAGGAAAAATTTTGTTAAAAAAAAATTATAAAAATATTTCGACTCCTTTTTGGACGCTTCCTTTAAGAAAATTTTTTTAATAAAAATATATAAAAAAATATTTCGATGCCTCTTTGGACACCGACTTTACGAAAATATTTTTTTAACAAAAAAAATTTCCTGAAGAAGATGCCCAACGAGGCAACACAATATTGAAATAAAATAAATTTATAAATAAATAAAGCTCGTTTATGAAATAAATGTTAATTCATTTCATTTCAAATATAAATACACATCATATTGATCATAGACTTCAGAACCTTAAAGCCCGGTTTAGCTGAAAATATAGTTAATTTTCCCAAGTTCAAGTCCTGAATTCGGTAATATTTTAAATTTTTTGGTTTTCATTAAGAAAGAAATAAGGATCAGCTAATTATTATATTATATAAACAGAACAATATTGTTTACGATGATCATTATTATAATTACCACTCTGTTGTCTCTTTTATCAAATTTTTAATGTGGTTTTCTAATATTTGCGAATATTATCTATTAAGTACGCTGACATATCGAAAAAGGGTACAAGACAATATTTCTTATATCTTTTAAAAATTATACAAAAGTGTGTTAGAAGGTTTTGCCAGTTTTTATTAAGTTTTTCCATCTATCATTTTACATTATGGCTTAAGAGTTGTTTGTATAATTCAAGGAATTTATTTATTTAAATTTTCAAATTCAAGAGTCAAGATTGAGGAGGACTTGCTAAATTTTCAATTTTTATTCTCTGTCAAAAAAGTCTTTTATCAAAAAAGCCTTTAAGCGTTTCAACTACTGATCAGAAATTAAATGGACTTCAAAATATATTTTTATTTTTTAAAACAAAACAGCAAAATAGTAAAATCATTTTCCCTAAAAATAGAACTGCGATGACCGAGTTTTACACATCATTTCGAATTTAAAGCCGTTTCAGTCTATACACATATCAAGAAAGCAAATAAAATGGATTGGTCCAACATTTTGGATCATCCGGCTTATTGTTTTTAGGCTTATTCCATTGTATTTTGATTTCTGTTCTTAGAAATTCCTTTAATTTTATGCCCATATCATTGGAATCCATGAGAATTAATATATAATATAATAGATTAATAGTCTGCTGTTTCGGACCGTCCGCAGGTTTGAGCGGCCACCATTTTGAATTTACAGTTCTCTTATTAGAAAACCCTTTTGATAGAAAATCATATCAGGAAGCTGCTGAAATACTGTTAAACAGTGTATGTGTGGTGTAATAGGTGAAATGGTTAAAAACCGGGCGAAAAAGGATTTTTCTGGCAACGAGGCCATATTTGGTTAACTTTTCGTCCCCAAAAGCCTCCAGTTATGTTATACATATACATATATAAAGGAATTCCTCCCTTAAAGATATTAGACAAAAGAAGTCATTGCTCTTTTTTTTTTGGCGCCATTTGGTTATGCAGTGATTTGTTTTATTTATGCCATCACACACATTTGCTGATTGCATTTCTATCAGTATATTGTAGTGACATAATTTCTCTTCTTTATCTTTGCATTATTTCCGTAGTCTCGTTTCGGATAATTTTGCCATTGTACATGTGGTGACAATAAACTTTATACAATTTCTTTGCTCGAAAGTCACAATTGTTGTTAAAACATAAACTGCAATAAACAAATCGTAAAATATAAGAAAAATATTAAATACAAATACCCAACGAACAAAAAATCAACCGTATTAAATATAATGGTCAAGTAATGTTTATCATTAAGTGTCATTTATTTAACCTTAAATATAAATGAAATAAAAATAAGTATTAAAATCTGAACTGAAAAGCTATAAATTGTTTAATTCCAGTTAATGCAGAACAAAAAATTAATTTTCTGCTATAGTTGTCTCTCATATTTGACTAAGATATTGGTAAAGTGTATTCTTCTGTCTCAGCCGAGAGTAGTTTCTGAAGCTTAGAATATTGCAAGGTAGTTGGATTGGATGCTATTCAAGTTTCCTTATATATATTGTCATATGTTCTTAGATTTCAGTTTTCACAAATATAATGTCTAGATCTTTTTGAATACATGAATTTTTCGTTGGATTCTATTCTTTTGCGTTTAAATTTTTGCTATAATAAAGGCGAAGGCTAAATGAATCCAATGGCACATTATCGGTGCTAGCATCGAACTCTAAAAAAGAAGTTAAGAAAAAAAAGAAGAAAGAAAGAAGTGGTCAAGCCTGTGTTATTATATGGTTGTGAAGATTAGAACACCACTAGCCTAGATCTGAAAGTGCTGTAAGTGTTTACAAATCGTTGCATATGTAAATCACTAACCAAAAGAAACATCATCAATAACTAACATAGGAAATGACGATGCAATGGACATGTATCGGACCCTAAGCGATATAGCCACAATATACCACAAAACAAATGATGGTAACAAGTCATGGAACGTGTCGAAAAAAGCTAATTCGTTGAGCCATTATGATCCTTGCAGAATTTAAGGGAATATACTTATACCATAAATATAATACTTTGTGTCTGTTGGGTAGTTACAAAATCGATGAATATTTTATAGTTATTTTATATATAGGAAATTTGTTCAAGAAATTTATTTATTGGCAGGCATCAATAAGAAACAAATAATCAAAGCCAAGGAGGTAGAAGTTATTGCTTGGCAAACGCATGGACAATATATTTATTTTATGTTAAGAAACTACTGCAAAGTTAAAGTTTATGTAGCGAAATTTTTATTTAGAGTAATCCAATGTGGAAACTTTCCATGAACAAAGTTTTATTAAAACGTTAAAGTAGTCATAGGTTTCAAAATCAATTGGAAATCATTCTCTAATGAAAATATTATCGATAGATGGTAAAATACTTTAATAAGCCAAAGATACTAAGAAGTATTAGGGATATTTTTTATCCTTTGTGATCTCTCAAAGAAATATAAATAAGCCTTTTAGGTTAAATTGATACAGAAATGAGGATTATATAATAACAATAGAAGTTTTATAACTTCAATAAATTATGACATTTCTTACAACATCCTCCAGATGTTGTTAATCCAGAAAAAATAATTTTTTTCGTCATACTTTGTTCCTGCACCTTAGAAAACATATTGAACAAAGCGGAGGGAAATTCGTAAAAATGAAAATCTCCGCCTAGTGTGGACAACCAGGCTGACTATAAAAAAATCATAAAATTTTTTCGACATACTAAATTACCTTAATTAGATCATTTAATGAAACATTTTACAAAAATGACTTTTAATAATTTTTTTTGTGGCTTTTGCGCTAAATGATATAGTCAGTGAATTTTAAGCAGTTTGAAAACATTCAAAGTTCACAGTTAAATGGCTTAAACAAATACTTTGAAGAATCTTTTATTATTGGGCCAAGGATTTTTTCATATGATATGGTTATGCGCAGCAGGTTTTAAGCTATATAGCAAAAAAAAAAAATTGTTTGAAAATGAGTATGTTGCATGAGCGACTTAGAATTTGAGTAAGTCAATCTTTCAGAGAGCTCATATCATTTTACCATATTATTTTGCAATTTGGTTCCCCCAGAATTCGTTCTCTTTTAGTAGTCAGTTGCTATTGACTTAAGAAGTCGAAGTTCAAACAACAAATTTGATCAGATCAATTACGTCTGCGTCACTGATATCGGCTAATTTTACTTCAAATATGGAAATGGTAACTTTTCATTGCCACTCAGTCATCAAATGAATCCGTTTTAATTGAGTTTTTTTTAATAGACTAATTATAATCTTTTTTAAATATAATGTATGTATACTGATGGCATTATTTTTCATAACTATAACAAGATTTTGGTTGTTAAAAAATTAAAACTTAACAAAGTAAAAAATTATTGAAATCCTGCCGGAAGGCTCACAGCAAAACGGTGTTTTCTGTTACAAGCAAACGCATCTCAAATGCTTTATAGCCAAGCAAATAGATTGTTAATTTCAAATGAATTAATATCAATCTTTCTACCAAGTGCTTGAGTTAACAAAGTTTTAAAACTTCATAAAAGTAAAATTAAAATAGACAATAATATTATTCTACACTGGAATATAGATATATCTTTTGCATTTTAAAAAATGACTTATTTTTTTACTTGCAATTTTTTTATCTTTCTACCTTAGAGCAATCATTTTTTTAAGGTAAGAATCCTCGCCATCGCATCAACTGCCACTCATGCCACGACTCAAAAGGTATCATAAGACCTTAAGTATAAAACACTCAACATAGATTTTTCTTCTTTCTGTATAATTTTTGTATACAAAGTAAATTGCTCTAGATCATGCAACACGTCCAAAAAAGCATATACATATTAAGAGGCACAGTAGGTAGCAATAATGCCAAAAATGGTAAATTTACGTAAAAAATATTTGTATTTTGCAGAAAACAGCTGAGTAATTACCTTAATTTTATTTCTTAAGTGAACAGAAACCGCGGAACTTTTTGTGTTGTCTCCAAAAGCAATCGTACACTATTACAGAATTCGAAATTTTCACACTTGCTAAAAAATCATCCTTTACTAGTGTAGTGCACTGCTTACAAATTCAAGTTTAGGCATGCAGTCTTAAAAGTAATAAAAAGGTTCTTCTTTTTGCGTCCTTATGGTATTCTATGACAGACGTAGGTTACAAATAAATCGAATGGATCTGTGTGGTCAGAGATCGCTTGCAATCATCGTATATATCCTACAAGATGCATTGAATTTTTTAACCGACTTATGAAAAGGAGGAAGTTGTCAATTCGTGTGTACTTTTTTATTTTTAGTGTGTGATACAAGTATCCTTATCATTTGTGATAAAGGGTTTGATTGCAGGTTGGTCCAATAATTGTTTTCAAAAAATCGAATATCGTATAACTCCTCTACTTATGGATCGATTGTAACCATATTTTTTGTTTGTAAGGGGTTGGTTGTAGTTTAATTCCACAAAAATTTTGATGCTCACTTTGCCTCTGCCCCCTTCCAAAAAAAAAAAAAAAATATCGTACTTTTTCCCCACTTCGGAACCCATTGTTAACAATTGTTAACTTATCACATACTTAGGTGGCGAATGAAAAGCATATAGTGTTGCTTCACTGTCTAATATCAAATACACATTCTTATTTCTTTCCACTCTCCTTAAACCATTTTTAGCTAGAATATATGTTGGAAATGTATAGGATAGGCAGGATCTACACAGGTTTTTTTTATATTTTTTTTCTGCTATACAGGGAAATAAAGTTTTTCGCATTTGACTTTACTGTGGGTGCCCATGCCAAGTACACTCTTAAATCTAAATTTGTTTAAATAACAAATTACAACAGTTACATAACACTTAAGTTCTACCAGCAACACACATAAAAAACGTCTTTATTCTTGTAAAAAAGGAAAGAAAAAACAATAATACAAATGTATGTTGCACACAAGCTCTTACCTGGCCGAGTAGCTTAAGAACTTAAGTTGTATATAAATGTTTCTTCATATTAATGTATGTATATATAAATACTTGTGTGAATTTAGAAAATTTCAAGAAAAAAATCTTTCTTATCCTTCAGATTTCAGTTGGCTCGTTTGTATCTGTACATTTGTATAAAAAAATGTATATGTACTTTATATAAGTTATGGTAACAGAAGAGGTGTTATTCATTAAAGACTGTTTTATGCAAGAGTATTTTCACAAATACTATGAACTTTAAATTTATGCGAATATATTGTAATAAATGTAACCCTGTTTATAAGTGTTTGATTTCAAACATTTTGTGTGAATATTAAATCATTGTATAATTTTTTATAAGAAATTTTTTAATGCTGCGTGTGAGAAAGTACCACATGCTTCTATAAATATTCATGAGAAGGAAAACAGTGAATGAGGAATTAAAGAGAAAATTACAAAATTTTTATAATAAATTTAACAAAATATTTTATCACAAGCAGAGTCTTGATTCTTTTATAAAATTATGCCGTTTAGAGTTCGAAAATCGACTTCTGAGTTTTTCAGATAACTGTAAAAAAGTTTTTAATGTCTTTTTAGAAAATATTGAAAAACTATATTTTCTTCAGAGGTAGCTAGGACATCATTTTCAATGTTTACATGTCTGGTTAAGAGGCTGATAGAACTATTTTAGTAGTTCCAATTTTTTTTTTTAAATACGTGTATTAAGGACTTGTACAAACTAATTGTCCACAGTCATACTAAAGCCAAAGCACATATCGTTTCTGCCATGTTTAAGAATGAAAATTAATTTTTCATAGTTTCTTCTGATCAGTTTCAAAGTCCTACATTTCGTACAATATTTATTATCACACCTATATATTGTCACAATTGTACAACATCGTTTACTCATCATAGTTTAGTCATAGTCTAGTTATAATTAAGCCATAGTACTCATGGCTTGCTTTGTTTCCATAATTTAAGTCCTTGGGGTTTTAAGCTTCACTGTAAGTAAATGATTTTTATTTTTGGAATTTCAATTGTTGCAGATATTTTTATCTTTGTTATTCCTTCTTACCCATTTATACAGCAATTATTTATACTTTGAAGCAGCATGTACTTCATACATCATTTGGCAATTAAGAAATGAATATTAAATTAAATTTGTTATTCAATTAGTGTAATTTGTTAGATTACAAATGGAGGCAAGAGTAAAAATTTATTTATAAATAAGTAATTTTTTTGTGCATAAAAGTAATTAGAAAAATTAAAATGTGTTAGGATCTTAGTTGGGAAGGGGTAATATAAATAATAAATTAAGTATTTGGCTAAGATGTGTAAAGTTGCAAGAGGCAGTATATTTTGTTTTATTTATTATTAATTTTTTTTTTTTTTGATTAAACAATTTTAACCGACACCGATATTGTGATTAACAGGTAATAAAGAAAAATTGCAAAGCTTAGCATTTGTTATTTATTTAATTAATAAAGTTTGTATTAATGATGTTGTCTTTGTATCTGAAATGAAAAAAATATATACAATTTATCCCAGCAAACCGCAACCAACGCATTTGTGCAAGTGGCAAGTCGGAAAGATATATTTATCTTATACACTTGTAACCAATTAATTTACTCTTAAAATTTTTCAATTAATTTAAATGTTAAGTACTATATAAATACATAATGATCTCAAAAGACATTCAACTTTTTTATTATTAAAATTATTTATTAAAAAAGTAGCACATGCAATGCCTATGGCCCTATGCTTCTTATAGGAGTTAAGAGGAATAATATATATATATATATATATATATATATATATATATATATATATATATATATATATATATATATATATATATATATATATATATATATATATATATATACATGCAATGCCTCGAGTGGTAACTAAGAAAATTGGTTGTTGGAAGTGCTTGTAAATATTTAATTTGAACATTTCTTTGATGAAAGTAACAGGAAAAACTTCAGGAGGAAGTTTGTTACTAGTAAATAACCTTTAGCCAATGGACGAATTTTCGTTGTGTTACAAAGTAGGATTAATTGGTATGTTGGCTACAAAATTATGTGCTCTTAATGAAAATGACTAGGAAATAGTTTACTGATTTTATTAGACCAAAATCAATTGTAATTTGTAATAATGTACCAATAGAATAAACTCAGCTTACGTTGCGTCAATGCTCTACAAAGTTAATAGAGTTGGCTGGATTATTATTGTTACTGATAAGACTTATTGCCCTCTCCTAAATGCGGTCGAACAACTTCAAAATGACTTTGAGGCACCGTTCCATTTATAAGATCTTTATTGCATCTTTGGATGGATAAAATTGTTAAATATAGTAGGAATTTCAAGTGAATTTAAGTCTATTTTTACACAGTTTTGAAAAATCGAGCCACTTGAGTATTTCTGTAGGAACATGAAAAATTTGCTCGATCCATCGAACATAACGCTTGATTTTCATGCAAAGAATTTTAAGAGCTTTTCCTGAATATTTATAGAATGTTTGGACATGCCATACTGTATCTTAAAAACATTAAAATCAACTGTATTCGCATGACTCCATTTAGAGACTGAAACAAGATTGTTTTTAAGTGTATCATTCATGTCTTGTCTCTGATTTGGCCTACTATTAAATTATTGTGAGTAGTAAATGATGAGTTGAAGAGTTGAATGTTTAAGAAACGAGTTCTTTACAAAAAAATGTGACTAATATTTCTAAAGTGTTGGCATCCATATCTGAACTTTTTTTATAACTTCGGTTCGTCTTCATGTATAATTTAGATTTTTAATATACATTCAAAAATGATATTTAGAAACAGTCTTTGTTCATTAATTAAAACATTTAAATTTTTGACATGTGACTATATTGCCTTAAAAGACCAATTTATACGTACATGTATGTAAGTATTTCCATACAAAGATTAGTGTAAAGGTACATGAGTGTTTGTGGGGTTGAAAGCCTGCGACAGCTTGATGACGATGACGTTGCTGTTTTTACCAATGCTTCTTTTAATGTTGGCGTTTTTGCAAAATTTCCTTTGGATTCACTCGATTTGAGTTGAGAGTACAATTGAATTGTTCGTGTCAAATTTATTTATTGCATTGTTAAAGGCTTTGGACGATGCTATAACATTGTTATTGTTGGCGTATTATGAACTTAATTTAAAACACATGCAGCAATAGCTTAAAGCTTTATAGTTACATATGGGAGCGTCAGTGCTGTAATGAAGATTTTCCAAATAGATTTATGATTAATTGGTGTATATAAACAGGATTTGAGTTTGTGGGAAAAAACCATATTCCATTCTTAAGGTATTTAAAGATTCTCTGAAGTAAATTATGCTGTCCTCATTTCTTATCACCGTTTCCCAATATTATGCGTTAATATCATTTACGGACTCCCATTTTGCTAAAATTGTTTTGTAAATTCCAAAAAATATGTTAAATAAGCTCAATCTCTGTCGTTTAATTTTACCATTCTTTTCTGTTTCTGTAGGGAGATGAAAGATTTATTAAGGGCTGCGATTGAAAATTTTCTTTTTGGCAATGTAGCTTTTCCGTTCCGTTACCGGAATAACCGATTTTCTTTTAGTGTAGCAGATTTTGTCATATATTTAAAATAACTTCGATGCATAACCAACTGTTTTCAAATAATTAAAAACTTAAATATAAATATTACACCCAAAATTACGTTTTTGTGCTTTTGAATACAAAACGGATACCTTCCATCTCATCTGTCCATGTAAAACAGTGATTAAATTGTCTACCTAAATTGTTTGTCATAGAAATATTCTTGACTGCTTCATTACAATAGCAGTATTGTTCAAAAAAGGTTTAATCGCATCCTCTAAGGAGATAAAAAGTATGCCAGGGAAAATTTTGTTCACATCTGTTGAAACATTTGTGAATGACCTCCTAATATTGGAACTATGGTAGTAGTTCGTAAGTGTTCAAACCAAGTCCTCTACTATGATAAGAGATGTATTATAATTAAGCTAGGCTATTCACTATCTTTGTACTTCATACTATTCAATTTCGTTCAGACATTTTTGTGTGATGAGGTCAGAAAAATCCAAACATACAAACTCTTATATGTACAATATTACCAGGAAACAGGATATAAAACTAAAAAACACATGTTTTAAATGTCTTGTAAATTATCCTAAGGTTTTTTTATTAGTATAAAATTAAACTGTTGTAATCGCATGAAACATATACTAACACTATTACACAATGTTAAGATCCCCTGATGATGAAATCTCGTTACATTAAAATTCAAATTAATTTCAAATACATCAGAGATAAACATTTTATAATTAAAATTCTTTGTTGGTCTTCTGCAATTGAAACAGTGAAATCTGAAATAATATAACATATTTACTTTCAGAGTGTTCTTCTTTTATTATTTATTTCACAAAGGATTTCCTGTAGGATTTATTTGCAATTTCTGTATGAATGAAATTTAATTAACATTTTCTGTCATGCTGCAAGGAATAAAAAAATAACATATTTTTTTTAAGTCTAAGTTATGTCTAACCAAAGTTTTTTTTTTATTTTTTTAGCAACATATTTGTCATTGAAGTAGTATCAGTGTTGTCAGAGAAGTTAGACATTTTTTCTGCATATGAAAGTGAACATGTACACACATGCAGTATTCATGGTATGATTGTGATATTAAAATTTATCTCGTTCATATGAAAGAAATAAAATTAATTTTTTTGTATAACTTAGAACTTATTTGGGGATCTTCGATCGAATGTGAACTTTAAATGATTTCTTATAAGAATCTCAATCGATATACAATTTAACAATATATCCTCTCTTTGTATAGTTATATCTTAAAAGATTTTTTGTAAGAAAATATTTAAAAATTATTCCACTCGAGGGGGAGACACTTTCTAACTGCTCCTCTATTTAAACATCTCCTTTTTTAAATGTTACTCATTTAGATCCTGCTTTGTGTTGACTGAAGAAGAGCAAAAAGAATAAATAGAGAAGTAGAGCTTCTAACCTTGGTCCCATTACTCAATCTGATATTAAACCATTGTTGTACCTGAAAAAGGGTTTATCCTTCTAATACCGCAATCCAGTATTATTGCAAAATTATGCTACAGTGATTGTCATTCTAGCTCGCTTTCTCTTTAGAGAGAGCAGGAAAATGACAGATGTATTGTTTGACATTGTCCTATTTTCCATTTTATCAGCTCTGCTGCACTCGTTGTAAGGGTAAATAAGTCTCCTGGTATGGACGCAGTATCCAGTCAAAACCTCTTTAAGTGTTTATAATTGATGTAGGTAAATCCTCGCTATTAATGCAGATCTATAAAAAATAAGTCTTAAGATCTTATAACTGACCTCACTGCACTATCTATTTTGTGTAATTTTATAAAGTTCATGCTGAGTCAATGCCTTACAGCAAGCTTGCAGTACGTGTAGTAGTTGATTTTTATCCTGATAACTCCGGCTAGTTTATCAGCAGTAATACCTCCTTAACAGAAGCAACTCTAGGTTTGAATGTCTCGCTATCTCGTAAGTAAGTAATACATGGCCATTATGTACAAAATTGGATTTCATGGCAGCCTTACTATTAGCACATATTCGTGTATCCTTAGCGTATAATCCACGATACCTTACCAATCCCTACTTATACCAAATACCTCAGCTTGTAGCATACTGCACTGATCCGTTATCCGTTAAAAAAATTTTAATAAACAAATAGTATAATTTCTTGATGAATATTTGCGTGTCATCAAATTCATAACTAAGAATTTTAACAATATTATTATAAATTAATTTTAATATTTTCATAATGCTGTTGTAATAAATAGCTCTTGCTCTGCTTTTCTTTGCTTATCTTCCTATAAAAAATGGGACTTGTAATAAAATTGCATGTTGTTTAGATTTTCAGTTTATAATATTTTCTCGTGCTGGTGGCAGCTAAGCTGTTCCTAAGTGTTTTCTCTATTAAACTAAAATTTGAATAGTCTTTTCCATTATTAAACAAATTCATAAAAACATAGATTTATTAAAAAGTTTATGTATTTGATGTTATTAATTTTTGCTGAATTTTATAACTTATGAATAAGAAATTCTCTTTAGACTTTCTTTAAGGAGAATAACAATTTCGCTTGATATTAAGTGAATTAAAAGTATTTCAGTAAGAGGAAGTTAAGCTTAAAACTAAATAAACGAAATATGTACGTGAGGGATTGGAGTGTATTTTTGTTATTTGAGATTCTTGCATATCTGATTTTAGTTTAACTACAGTTTTTTAGTTTAGATTCAGAATATTTCAAAACTACCCATAAGCTTAATTTTGAGATCGCCTTGTTAGCAAGACTTAAAACTAAATTTAAATTACTCATTAAGACTACTCTTTTGGAATTCTCTGCTTGCTTCATATCGTTTCATGCTATATAGTACGATACTTATTGAAAAAGGAGTCGAAATAAAAAATTATATGCAGGAACTTTCACGAAAAATTTAATTTTGAATTTTATTGTGTAAATCTAGCTTCAAGCTCACGGATTGTAAATGAAAAAAGTCAAATGTTGTGCTGCAAGTTTTACGGATTAGTCAATTTAGACAAACGTTGGATCACAAGTATTAGAATCTTCAACGCAATTAATGTAATAAGATTAGACTGCAGGAGGATGCTGATTAATTAACAGGATCCTTCTGTGAAATTCAGTGTTTGATCTGGTTGCTCTGCCTGATTCGTCTCTTTCACTCAGATGTTACATGATAATATTTATATAAAAGCCTGCTGATAACAGTAGTGAAACCTTATTTTCCTTTTTTTTTGGTGGAGGGGATGAGAAAGGCATGTTTCCAGCATTTTTTTTATATTGATGACATATATGTCGATTAGAGCAAACTGTACTAAGAAGAACAAGGAATTCTTCTATAAGACTTTATTTTAGTGTCAAAAATTTGCGAAAAAATTATCGCAACTATAGCTAAATTTTTAGTTTAGTTAAACTGACAATTTATGAATTTTTGCCATTCTTTTGAAGACCAGAGTTTTTTTTTTTAATTTTTTGTCAGCTTATGCGTTGTCCTAAATACTTATCTCTTACATTTTTTTTTATCAAATAAAGAGCTTCATTATATCCGTTTGTTTATCATTCCACAAATTGATGGTAATGTTGTAAATAAAGTAGATAATTTTTCTAGAAATCATAATATTTTTCTCTTATTTATTATTATTGTTTTTTTTTTTGATATTTAATTATAAATTATGTTGTTACTAATGTTTTTATTGTATACATTTATCTCCTCCAACTATTTTTTTACATTAGTGCTGGCATTGAATATGTGTGTGTGTACATCTGCACAAATGCCTGATTTTATATCTAATCCTTGATTTTCAAGTGTGTTTATATGATCTTTAAGCACATTTATTGTAACCATTTATTAGTTAGATGGACTCATAATTCATTCAAGATAAATTATGGAAAAACAAAAATTTATGAAAACAAAGAAAATATATAATTCCGACGATAAAACCGCCGTATTTTTTGATGCATCGTAAGTTGAATGTGGCATAATAATCTTTTGTAAATATTAATTAAGATAAATTGTTTTGCCATAAATAAACATGGCCAACAGTAATAAAGAAATAGGTTTTTCTTGTATGTTTTGGCAAATCTTACATGTCTCAATACAAGCAGTTGATATAACAACAGTAGAGAAGCTAAAGTTTCTGTTATCCTGTATATTGTTACACTTGTGACCTGGGGGTTCTTCGAGTGAAAAAACTGATATATTCAATAAGGGATGTTATATTTTTATTTATTTGAGATTTGTATTTCATTCATTAACTTGGGCTTTTGCTTGTTTTCATTTGGTAGTCGTTATTTTTTGCAGATTAATAAACTTTCTGTAAAGTTTTAATAAAGTGCCTTGAAAGGATAAAGCCATCAATACAGGGGTTGTGGATTTATTTCCTAACAAATAAGTGGCCTTTTTTATTATGTAGAAAATTTTATTGAATTACTTTTTTAAACAAGACTTATCATTAGTTCTTAGGAAGCTATGTTGTTTATTATAAACTTATAGTTTTTATAGGTACTTCAACATTATGCATGTTGGTGTTGTTAATAATAAATGCTTCGATTAAAGTGGTCCCTTGTTGCTCAGCAATAGAGCATTTTGATGATCTGATTTTTGTTAATGAATAACTAGCAAAGTAAATTGGAAATATCTATCAATAAAATGTTACATTTGAAACAATAAATATCATGCCCTGTTAAGAAAACTTCTAATAAATGTACATAAATACATTTTTTTATATATGCGTTAGTTAAACAGTTTCCTAAGTTTTACCAAGAACAAACAAGATTCATTAAATGTGTTCTCAATGATTAAATGTATTGAACAATAATTCTAACAGTTTAAAAATTGTTATTAAATATTAACTTTGTTTTGAGTTATATTAAATAAATTTGTCCTTGCCTCTGCACTATGGTTCTGAAGACGTCGTTTTTCAGCCAAAAATATTTTGTAAAGTCCTGCTGCAGCGCACTTATTGAGTGCAGTCTATTAGGCCATAGTTCAGATTAAATACAAGTTCCTTTTGTATAAGGGAACATTAATTAATCATATTATTTTTTTTTACCTGGAAATACACATATTCAGAAAATCATTGCAAATAAAGACAATGTTTTTTAGAGTAACTAAAAAAACACAATCCAAGAAAGCAAAAGTCAATAAAATTTCACCTAATATTGAAGTTGCAACCATTTATTAAATAGTAAAAATAATAATATTTCAGCTAAATTTAAAGTTCTCACAATTGTATATTTTACAAAGAAATTTTCGTTGTTTATTTTCTTTCCAACATACAATTTCCAAAAATCATTAGATTGATATATTGGAATTTAGTCTTTAATTTTTAATCTTTTTTAAAATTTTTTTAATAGATCTTCCGCTAGAAATTTACAAATATGCTTGCGGGAAATGAAAATGTATCAGGTAATATTAAAAAAATTTATTAAAAATCGCTTGTATATAAAAACCAAGCGCAGATCCTGTGCCAAAATGTTATATATTTCAAAACTGGTTGGTGAGACTGGCGGACCAGGCGAACTTCACCTCGCCCCAATTTTAAGCCTTCAAACAAACTTTCTATTTTTTCATTTGAAAAGCCATTGAGGAATAATTTCAAACAAAATTTCATACAAAAACTCGATTTTAGATTTTTCCGACTTTTCGGGATTGATTTTCAAAAATTTTCTTCCATAAAAACCTTCTCTTCGAAAATGCGGACAACTGACAGAAAGTTTTACAGAAATTGGCCAAGCCGTTCTCATTTTATGAATTATTGGATTTTGCCACGCCCCTCCGCCCACAGACCGAAAATAAAAAATCAGTGTCACCCGCCCGAGTATTCTGAAGGTTCCCTGAAAATTTCGTCAAAATCGGCCCAGCCGTTTTGGAGCCATTACGTTATATACATACATACATACATACATACATACATACATACATACACACATCCTATTTTATATATATAGATAGATAGATAAGCGACATCTGTAATAGAAATAAGACAAATATGTGGAAATCATCAAAGAACCTGTCCAAAAATCTGATAAAAATGGTGATAAAGAGGAAGTTTCCCATTACATTTTGAAGAGTGGGTTAGATATATTATTATTTGGTTTTATTAAATAAAATTTCAAATTCTAAGTTCTTTTATAAATATAATACGCGTATAAATTTGAATTTTTTTATTAGTATACTCTTAACAGCTTTTAAAAACTTATTTCAAGAAACAAAAAAACAATTTTTTTAACCAGAATTACTTATATAATTAATATTATTTTTTTCGACCTTTTGTTTCTTCTAACTTTTCTACTTTTATTTGATTTGCTAAAAAATTTTATTAACCTGTTTATGTATGTATGTATGTATGTAAAATTTTTTTTCCAATTTTTTTCAAATTCCCTTCACAAAGATTTAAGTGGAAATCGTACGAAAAAGTGCCCACCCGAAATATTTATTACAACTTTACTCCGCCATTTATGGGCCTATTTCCAAAATCCAAAGCTGCTTTATCTTTCTAATCTGTTTGGTTCTTTGTACTAAAGTCGATTTTTTTTGCAAGATTTATCTTACGATATTACTGAACTCAATTCATTAGAAAAAACAACGCTTAGATAGTTAAAAAATAGTATTCGCATTTACAATATACGTGGTTTACTTTCTTCTTCGCAGTCTTAATATTTTCTTTTCACTGAAGGGTAATGTGTTTGCAAAGTTCTACACGATTCGGTTAAATAAAAGTAGTTGAAAAACAATAATTATTTTGAACAGGCTTAGAACTGCCTAATTTGTATTTACATAAAAAGTAAATATTTCAACTAGAATTCAATTAAATCGATAAAAAAAACTTCGTTTGAAATAGTTTTGGCCAAAGAAACTGGTCACTTGCCCTATAGTGCATTATTACAAAATAAATAGTTTTCTTAAGCTTTATTATTTTCTATTAATTATTTTAATAAACTTATTATAGTTATTTCTACAAAATCCTCTTAAGCTCAAGGAAAGATGTGTGTAGTTTAAATAAAAGTTTCCTGCATAATTTGTTATAGTTTAAAAGGATTCGAACAATTTTATCATAATATTGCACAAGACACCATAAGACAGGTTCAATAATATTTGTATTGAGTTTATTGGTTGTAATAATGCCAATGGCTTCTTTAGTAGTTACCCTTTAGATTCATTATAAAATCTTGCGCTGCAAAAAGCTTTTATTTTTAATCTTTCTTTCAATTCTTAGATTTTACCCACAATATTTTTTCCTTTATATTTCCTGTTCGCTTTGTCTACCTGCATGCATAAGAGACTTCAAATACTAGTACGTATGCAAAAAAACAGCTATGAAATAATAATAAAATTCATTAAAATTGTTCACTTGAATGCTCTAGAAAACGGGTATAAGTTAATTGTACCGTATTTGCAGAAAGTTTTTTATGCCGGCAGCGAATGCTCCATATTTGAAGAAAAGCCACGAACGCGTTGAACGCATACAACAAAAATTTAAACACGTACGTTTTATTGTACAATCTGGAATCAGATTGTTGCCAATAGTGAATTCCAATTAAATTTTATAAAATAGTTTTACTTTATATAAACAAAGAAAAAGTGAACAATTTTGAAAATGTTTAATTATAAATTAAACAGGATTATGAAAATTAGTTTTCTCCACGCTCTAGAGATTTATATATCTCGCTACCTACAGTGATTAAAAAAAATTAAGTGTTGAACCTTATCTACTCTTATATACGTATTTAGATTGTCCGAGGAATTTCATGACACAAAATTAGTGTTTCCTAGTGTTATTAATTTGCTACATAATTTAGACTAACTTGTATAATTTTGAAAAGTAAAGAACGTATAAAAATTCTCATAATATTATTTAAATTATAAATTATTAAAATTATACAATTATCATAATTATTAAATTATTACTTTAGTAATAAATTTTTATAATTAAAATTTTTTCTTTCGAATTAATAGCAAATCTAATATTTCTACTGGGTCGTGTTCATAAGTAATTGAAAAAAATATTCATATGACACTGTAACTATGACCACTAAGTCTGAATACAATGTATTGACTATGCCTAGACTACAAATAGACTATGTTTTTAACGAAACCAACTTTTAAAGGATGACCTTTAATCGAGTGCTGCATTGTATTGAAAATAGGGAATATGGGAAGTAAAATAGAGGAAGTAGTGGCTATGGATATTCGTTAAGGAAACTAATTACGTCTATAATGCAAAGTGCTAATTGATGACACAACCGCAAATTGATGGGTTCTTAATAAACAAAAAGTTTCGGGATCATATTCTCTGACATAAATATATTCAATTATACTAACAATAAAATATCGAGACTCAAAGAATCAATAGAATTGATTACAACACTGTCATCGATGATCTTCTTCACCTTCTCCTCTGGCCGGTTAAGTAATTTTAAAAAAGAATTTGAAGCAATGGAATATACCAGAATGATGTAATTATAAATAGTAATGTACCTCTTTCACCAAGTTAGGAAATCGAGTTACTAATATACGCTCAGTCCAAAGGACATCACACTGGTTCTTCACATGCATCACCCATAGTCACAAATAGCGCTGCATACATTATGCGCTTTCAATGTGAGTAAATTTTGGGTTGCCTCACGGTCATGACCTTCAAAAGGCTTGATCAACTATTAAAGCATCATAAAGAAAATATTTAATAATATGATTCTCAAAAATTTTGATACATGAGCTCTTTGAGAAAAATATGAAATGGAAGAGAAAAAAAGGAAACTTTTGTTACCCCTCTATTTTCTTCAATTAATTTTATAAGATCCCATCTATAACAACACATGTAACCATTATTAAAAATTGCTGACATCATGTTCCAACTATATTTTTGGCAAGATTGTGAATATTATGAAATCATTTCTCCAGTAGGAGTCCAAGTAGGTAGCCGTAGGTTTGACTTTATAAGCTTCACCAGTCATACTCCTTTTGATTTAGAAAGTGCAAAGCAAATTGAAGTCGGAATATAGTTTTTAGATTCTTTGTCCCAGGGGCAACCTACAAACATTAAGTACAATTAAAAGGTTGGCATTGAACACAATAGCTCCTGCTTTGTGCCAGATATCGGTATATGGTTCAAGAGACTTATTTAGGTTCAGATCCGCTAAAATACTTTTAATTTCACTTGCTTGAAAGAATACGAGTAGACTATAACTGTACTATAACTAGATTATGACAAGGCTATAACTAGACTATGAATAGATTTTGAATAAAGTATGACTAAACTATGACTAGGGTATAACTAGACTATGATTTTACTATGATTAGACTCTTACAAGATTACGAGTAGAATATGATTTGACTATGACTAGACTTTGACTGGAATATGACTTAACTATGACTGGATTGTGATTAGATTATGACTGAATTATGATTGGATGATGACTCGACTATGCCTAAATTATAACAAGAATATGACTAAACTGTAACTATACTCTGGCTATACTATAATTTGACTATGAGCAGGCTACGGGAAGGATGCGGCAAAACCATGACTGGAATATGATGTCTTAACAATTAACTTTTCATGTTCGTTTGAAAATTTATATATTGTTGAATTTTATACAGTAAAATTTATTTGCGTAAAGCAGCTAGATAAATGGAATTGTTACTAAATTTCAGAAAATGTTTCAATAGACACGCTCCATTGCGCTACAGAGTAACCAAATATTTAGTGCAGGTACTTAAGGAAATATTTGACTGAAAACGTATGAATGTAATAATATTGAATGATATGTTTTACCCTTTCGAAAATAAAAGACTAAGAAATATGATATAAAAAAATAAAACTTGTTGTACGTGAGTCATATTATGTTGGTTTTTTTATAAAAAAATTTGATACCATTGTGAATTTTTATAAAAGAACGATTGTTTTCTATGAAAACTAAACTACATATATTAGTTTCATGGAAATCTTCCTTAAAGAAATAAAACAATTTATCTATTAAACTTTAAATTTGTGCTCATAATCATTTGTTTGGCAATTTTTTACATTAAGTTGCTATCAAATAGCTCTTAGTTATTTGTAAATGAACGTTTTTCTATTGCTGGTCGGTAATTTTCATTTAACTGCCTGCCATGTTCTTGACAAAAAAAGTGGAAAACTCACAGCTTTCTTGCATAAATTGAAGTGTTTTATTTTAATATTTTAGTACATGTTAAAATGAAAATGAAGTTTATATCCCATAAAAGAATTTTTCAAACATTGGTACAAATAGTTAACTTGACTCTTATGAGTTCTCTTGGGGTTGTGTACTTAAAAGTGGAAAAGTGTAACACGTTTGTATAATAATAATAATTTCAAAATTTCTTAAATGAGGCTTAAGTGGAATTTATGAGGTTTACCAGGGCGATGGGTAAAATGCAATACAATTATAAGTATTTAAGTTTCTTTTTTAATGCGAAAATACTACACATTTGAAAAATTTTTATTTAATATGTTGTTTATAAAATTTTTTATATTTTTTATATCCACCCAGAAAATTTATATCTCAGAGCTGGAAAATATTGAATGAAACTCCAACAACTCTTGATATATATATACATATATAAGTGGAATTGAAAACGATTTTTTTTTTTTGGAAGAAGCCAAAATCGTTTTCATTTCCAGTTATTTATCGAATTTAAGTTCTAGTTTAGCTTTAGGTAGCGTATGATTGATGTTTAATATTTTGTTGTCCCAGTTTTCACTAAAAATATCAATAATATAAATATATCATATTAACTTTTCCAAAAATTTTTTCGTTTAAATTTTCTTTACTTAAATTGATTCTCGTAACAATCTTTTTATATGATTTGCTTGTTGCTTCCGTATATAAAAAGATTTGAGGATATATTTGTGTCTCCGCTTAAAAAAATTTCATTAGATTGATCTTACTTCAATTTTTTAAATGAATATTATGATGATTTTTTTCAAATCATGTTATGTTTGCATAAGAGTTTAATATTATACTGTTGAAACCTTTTAGGGAAATGGGCGTTCAGATAAAATTGTATTTCGTGCACTTGGTGATTTTTTTGGTCAGAATAATCGACCACAATCGGGAGAATTGTGCACATATTTCAGCATACTATGTGTGGGGGAAATTTGAAAGCTGTGGACTCATTAATAAGCAGAATTGCTGAATTTGGGCAAATGAGAATTAGCAAATGATTGTTAAAAATCCGATACATACACAAAGAGTGACTGTTCGGTGCAGTTTATTAGCTGGCGGAGTCGTAGGTCCACACTTCTTCAAAAATGAGGTCGGGCAGCAGTTACCGTGAATGATGGTCGCTATCGCGAGATGATAACGCACTTTTTGTGGCCAGAAATTGAGGATATGGAGCTGGGAAATATGTGGTTCCAACAGAATGGTTCCGCGAGAAATTAACATCCTGCTGCTTATTTAACGAATTAAAAGAAATATTACTCTTTAAAATCAATATTATCTCAAAAACATTTAAAGTATAAACCAATAAGCATTATTTAAATATTTTATGCATTCGTATGCAAACACTAAAATGGAAATAATTTATAAATGCACAAAATAGTTTTGAAAAATAATACACAGAAAATTGAAATTGTCCAAGTCGCCTGGGAAACCAAATTTTACAATTGATTGTTGATTTTATTCAACTGCATACACGAGTGCCGCAAATAAATAAACGCAATAAAATAAATATTTAGAAGAGTAAAAATACTCGTACAAACATCTGAGCAAATGAAACAATGAAAATACAATATGTTCAAAATTCTTTATTTTAATTATTGATATTTTATAAAAATTAAAAAAGTTTAATTGAAAACAAAAAAAAAAAAAAAAATATACAATAGACTAAAATAACATGCAGAACAGGCCTAAAAACCGAGGACGTAATAGTTTCATATTAAGTTCAATTTTTTCATGCAAGGAAATCTATATAAAATTTATATGACCTGGCAAGTTTTAAACAACTTTTTCTTTACAAAATAAATGTTGTTTGTATTTTACTTTGTTTTTATTATAAGTTTGTAAAATTTTCAAACTTTGGCTTCTTGACGTTTAGGGAGGAAATTATATTTTTCTAAAATAAAACAACTTCAAAAATTTTATATAAAAAAGAACAATACATGCTGATGATGTTATTCAAAGAGTAACGAATTTGTTTTTAAGAAACCTACGGGTGGTAGTAAGGTTTTTGATTTTTGCTGTAAGTAAATAAGCTTACTGTCATTTCCTGTTGTTTTTTGTTTTGCTTTCCTTTTTACCCAACATTCACGTATTGAATGAAATAATAAATTATATTGTTCTCTTTTGGGCTTTTGTACGTTCAATGTTAGCATGTATTGTAAGATTTACAATAAATACAAAATTAAAAACAAAATCAAAAGTAGAAATAACCAATCAACTAAGTTGCATTTTAAAATTTTCGATTTTCCTCTTTGTAAAGTATTTCCATATTTTCTTGACGCTTAAAATTTAAAAATGTAAGGACATCCGGTTATATTATAAATATACCAGTCCTAGACCAAAACACCATTTGCAATACAATATAATTATATCATTTGGTTAAAGACTTAGTTAAAATAATCAATTAATACTGTTTTATATCACGCCATGCTCTATTGTAATCACAATATAACTGATCAGAACAAATTAAGTTCTGGGAAACAATTTTTGTACTTTAGTAAGAAAACACAAGCAAATTATCACTAAAAGGAGACATTGCTCTTTTCAAAAGTTTATGTCGATAAAACCTGCAAAGTATATTTAGAAATTTTGTGTCATGGTTTCAAGGTAGTATTAAGGGTTAAGAGATATAGCCATATTTTCTGTTTGTTTTTGTTTTGGCCTTAGTTGTTCATATGCTGACATTTCGTTCTTATAAGCGATTAGTTGGCGAGAATATCCCAGTAGATTTTATTATTAAATATAGCCATATTTTAGAAAAGCTAAACTTTTAAATCTTAAACAAAACTAATGCAAATCACTATATAAAAGTAAGCAGAAGACTAAAGAGGGTAAAATAGAAGAGGTACTAATATATATTCCACTTTTGATTTAGCAAAAAAAAAAAATTAAAATGACGTGGTAGAAAACTTGCATATATAAAATAAAGAGTACGTATTAATTAGCACGTACTGGAAATAATATATATTTATGAAATCAAATTTTTGTTTTAAATTCGCGTTTTGGGCCAAATTGCCTCTAAACCAAGATTAATTTTCGTTTTTCATCTACTTAAAATTATGGATAAAAATTATGTTAATAAAAAGAAAGAAATGTATGTCAACCCAATATTAATAAGCTAACAAGGACAATACTGAAACAAATGTATTAGCACGGTTAACTATAATTGAAATAAATTCTGAAAAAAGGTAATAACTAACCGAAATACTTATTGCATGACATCACTGTTGCAGGAAAAGCATTTTTAGAAGAATTAAATAAATTGAGAAACTTCAAAAACGTTAGATTCACTTTCAGTTATTTTGGCAATGTCTTTATTATTATTTCATAAAATATTTCCCTCTTATTTTTTGAAATATAATACCACGACCTTAAAGATTTTGTGATACGTATCACATCCTCTTACAAGCGCGAGTGTTTACACATTAACAAACTTGTGAGTTTGAATGTACATGCCATCAGGATATTAGTTTGAAAAAATGTCTTTAATCAACTAAGAGAATTAGTATTGATAACAAGCAAATGCATATAAAACTTTTATGTTGAAGTTATTTAAAGATTAGAAAGCTCATTCTTCTATCGTTGTTCATTGCAGCGGCAAAAAAGCATTTTTTTATAATCTTGTTTAACTAATTTGACTGTGACTTTGACTTCAAAAACTCCAAAAACATATTAAAATTTTTTTATGCTAATAGCGTTGCAAATTATGTTTTATAGAATTCGGAAACTTTTTACAAAACATAAATAAGCTGTAATTGTGCTGAGGAAGTTTTTCAGTCATTGGATTTGTTTATATTTAATGAGAAGGTAGTGGTGCATAGCTGAATCTTACAGGACTGCATTGGTTCTGGTCTTAGTTTAGAATAACAAGCCAATTAAGATGAATTACTTGCTTTGCTTTGCATAATTTTATTAGCCATATATCCCTTTTATATTAGACAGCAATCCTCTCGTATTCTATTGTATTCTGTTGTGCTAAAATTTGATCACTGAGGTCAATATGAGCGTATTCTTTTTTATTTAATGTAAACGTAATACATATGTGCACGTTTGGACAGTATCGTTCATAGATTTATGTATTTTTTCAGGTGCAACATATATATTCCTGCAACTAGAATCGGGATTTGATTTGCATTTTATTCGAAACTGAATATAGGGAAACATGAATTTTTATTCTTGAGTCAGAACTTTGATTCAACTTTTTAACTTAGACATTAAACAAAATCTAAACAAATTTTATGCATTTAAATTTTTAGCTGCTTCATATGGAAACAAAACACTGTGCAATGATTTCTCTCCTTAAATGCATTTAGCCATAGATAAATTATTGACTTTATGTAAACAAAAAATATATGTTTATAAATTGCATAATAGCATAAAAGTAATATTAATAATGGGTGATTTTTTAAACATTTGGGCTTTGAAAATTGTAAAAATACACAAAAATTTTTAGCAGCTGTAATGTTGTCTTCCAAGGCTGGAATTGTAACTAGTTTGCCCCTTTATAAACTTCACGAATCCACACAAAAAATAGTCTCGTGGGGTCAAATTGCATGATCTTTGCACCCAATGGGCTTCTGCTAAACTTGGGATTAATGGCTCAACAAACTCGATATCGTATTTCTTATTAAGTTCAGTTCTTCTATTTTGGACAAAAAAAATCGGTAATTATATCACGGTACCTGGCTCCATTGACTATAACGCTGCGTTTCTCCTCCACATGACTTTTTCAATAAAGTGAAACTGGAGAGAAATTTGGTCAGAACAGCTGAAATAACCTATTCGACTGTGAGGACAATAAAATGCATTTTTGGCATGGGAACATATCACGAATCTTTCTTTTTACACTGATAAACCAAATAAGACAAAAATCACCCAGTATATATTTGTATATAAATAAAAACGGTTTAAAGAATATGTATTTTGCAATTTTTCATACTGACTGACATCAATTATATTTATTTCTGCGAATAACCAATTTAAACTATAGCATTTTTTGTTGCAATTTTTGTAATTATTATTATTTTTGATAACTAGACTAGATTTCATACATAAAATTTTACATAAAATTGTTTCAGTTTAATATAATTTTTCAAATCTATTGTTCATTACTAGTATTTTGTCAGTGGCAATAAATAATTGCGAGTGCCTCACAGTTGGCACAAACATATTTACTTCAAATAGATGGTTTTAAAAGATTTTGCTCTAAATTCATTTTTATTTTTCAACAAACAAATTTTAATATGTGATTTCCAATTACACTTTTACTTAATATAATTTGCTTAAAGTAAACTGTTTGAAACCTTTAATATCAATGCATTTACTCAGTAGATAAAACAATAATTAACTTTCGACTACTCAATTTTCAACTCCAATTAAACTTAAGAAGATAATTGGAGTTCTGCTTTCATTTTGCATGCATTAAGTGAAAAGTTTTAATACAGTTTATCAAGCTGTTGCTGACACTTGAATTATTTTTTTTTCATTAATATTATTTTTTTCACTTTTCCTCATTTTCAATTTTCATTCAGGAATATTTTCAGTAGCTTTTCATTTTCTCTTTTTACTTTTAAATCTATTTTCTCTCACGTTGCCTTTTGTTGCAGGTTAAGATTTCGTTTCACAATAAATAATGGTGATAAATATAATTTAATGCCGCCTCATGGTGTAATCATAAGTGCGTCTGGAATTAATCATTGGATAATTTTAGTTGGTAGTAAGTATTTTAATAAAAATAAGAAATAACACTAGAAAATAAAATTGGCATTTCAGGATATTGTGAGAAATGATTAGCGAAACATTAATGTTAGACAAATATTTAATGGTGATACTTGTAAAATAATACTAAATATTTATTTTCGTGTATTCCAATTTATTTTTTCGCCTTCAACTGCATAATTATTGCAATAATAAATGTTTGTATTTGAACTTATTATTAGTTTATTTTTGAAGTTAAATAATTGATGGCATTACTAAGACACAAAGCCAAATGTTCATACAATACAATATAAAGGTGTATATCTTCAAGGAAAATTTTTGATTATTTAAAAGAACCTAAATTTCTAGTCCTTATTAGGGAGATTATGGCAATAAGCATAGAAGCAAAGATAAACACGTTGAAGTTGGTGTAACTATTGAACACAACTAAATAAGTTGTGTTCAATAGTCTGTACAGTTTTGCATAAATTATATTTTATACTTTTGTAATTGTATTAAACGTAGCTTTTGTTATTGAAAAAGAAAAACAAGCTTAAACTTAAACCAATAAGAGATTAAGTATCACGAAGATAAGGAAAGTTACAGTTATTAATACAATGAAGAATCGTGGAAAATGTAGCACTTTATATTTAATATTTTTAAAAATGAAAATAATAAGGTAAACTATTTATTTTGTATGGCCATGTATAAAGATTACAAGGATCTTTTCAAAGAAGTTTTGATTTATGGTTATCAAAATTAATAAAATACTTTTACAAAGGGTGCTTTTGGTTTGCAGTTTAAATTTAAATAAAAATATATTTCCAATGCAAATGAAAGGCAATTTCATGCATTTAATGCTGGTATATGATTTCGGTCATGTGGCTACTGCAGCTCTCGCAGAGATGTGCTACAGTACAAAATAATTATCGTTTAATTGGCTAGATGCCCTACAAGATGTGCTTTATTATTTTGAGCAAACGAATGTGAATCTCTCCATACGTAATTGAACAGGCCGGTTTTAACGGTGATTTATAGTGTATTCACTAAAAAACGGTCAGCTAATCTAAATACAAATGTCAAATCCGTCGGTATGCAGAATGTTGTTGACGGCTTAAAGATGTGAACGTCGAAAGGTTAAATGTGTAATAGTAAGATCATAACTTCCTTAAAAATATATAAAAATCAACGTATCCGAAGAAGGAGCTATTTCACGGGAAATAATTAAAAATTAACTTTTATTTATAAAATAAACAATTAAAAACCCTGAGCGTATACTTAATTAAAAAACACTTATATCACTCATACGCATACATACACACATAAATGAGCGATATACATATATCATGTATACGCATATAGATATTATATCGCTTCCTTAATGGAACATTGTCATTGTTGTCTCGATGCATTTAAAGTTTTCAGAATATTAGCTACCATACCGAAAATTTTTCGTATAAAACTTTCTTCTCAGCAAGTTATAACCTTTGATTTTTTTAACATCTTTAAGTTCTTTGTACAAGTAGTGTAATTATAATTCGTTATCAATTTTTTTTTTGTATAACCTCGGTCTAGCATCATATTTGATTCCTTTTTTTTACATATAATGAGGATATTGCGGAGGAAGGTTTTTTCAGAAACTATAAAAAACTTTGATATTTTAGATATAGAGTATTGCACTACAGGAGCGATCTGTATATGATAAATTTGTATAAACTTTTTTGTTCCGAAATATTTCTTTGTTATATGTCTAAATTATAACTAATAGAATGATGGTCATAGTTGAGTTATTATTCGAGGAAAGAGTCATTATTTTATTTAATTACAGTCAGCTGTCAGTTGTTAGATCGGCTTTAAAAGAAAACAATGGTAGCAACTAAAAATTGTAGAAACGTCCCTTATTTTAAGAAATTTAATCGAGCTCAAGATGCAATAATTTGAACAAAAATTAATTTTAATATTCATCTATATCACTATGGACAGCTTCTTCAGGAATGTTAGGTTAAGTTAGGTTGATTGGAGGGGTGTGATAGCCCATGTCATACGACATATATTTAAGCCAGTGAAGGCTTGTTGTGCACTCCCTTTTGTTTAACCATAACATATTAACCATAATATGTTCTTCAGGAATATTTTAAAATTATGTTGATAATCAAAATGTTCTCGAAGGGGCATTTTATTGATAAGAATAATTATTATTGTATGTTCTTGCCTTCTACCGTTTTTTAGTTCATCAATTTAGTTTAATTTTTCAAGCTTAAGTTCTTTTTTTCTAATATTATTATTGGATTTTTCGATAATATTAAAGTGCTTTCTTCGGGATATTTGTTTAAGAAATATCGATCAATAAAATTAAAAATAGAGAAACTTTGAGCTTTGAAAAATAAATTCAATTGATACATAACAAATTAGATATATTTATAATATTGTAAAATATTTAAAAAAATTTAGCTTTTGTAATTATTTCCTAATTTTTGGCAGTTTTGTTTTGCTATAGCAAATAAATCCTTTTACTTTCATCTATATATAATTAAATAAAACTGCAAGTAATTAAGTATTTTTTTTTAAATTAACTCGGGTGTATTCAATGCTATTTTTATTAAAATATGTTGCAAAGTTCCTGGAATTACAAAATAAATTATTTATTACAGTTCTTACTTCTTCAATCTATTAACTGAAAACTGGAGAAATTTCATAAAAACTTTATCTTATTAATCTCGTTTCAAATTTCAAACCCGAGATATTT